>OY856186.1:290102123-290154979 GCA_963693315.1 Diogma glabrata | reverse complement strand
ACCTTTCTTATGCAGCGGAACAATGAGAGCTGTTTTCCATTCAGCAGGTAGTTCTTCTTGGTCCCAGATTGCAAGAATCAGATCATATATACGTGAGACCAGAGCTGCTCCTCCATTTTTCAAAAGTTCTGCGGGAATACCATCGAAACCTGGTGATTTGCCATTTTTCAGTTTTTTAATGGCAGCTTGCACTTCTTCTATTGCTGGGTAAGGGACAAAAATCTCCTCATTTGATGGAGCAATTGCTCGAATAGGATGAACTTGATTCGTTCTATTCAGTAGGTCTTGAAAGTGGGATCCCCACACTGCCAGCACATCGCGTTCACTTGTTGTAAGTTCATTATTTTCATTTTTGATGGCTGTAGATCTTGGGTGGAAATCTTTTGTCAGATTCCGTGCATTGGCAAAGCACTCTTTCGAATTTCCGTTGGCCGCATGTTGGTCGATGTTTTCGATGCAGCTCTTCATGTGTTCGAGTTTCTTTTTACGTAGAAGTTTTGCTGAGGCTTTTCGGGCGCATAGATAATCAGCCTAGGAGCTTCGGGTGTTCCTTGTTAACCATTTTTCTCGCAGTTTTTGTTTATTTTCAACGGATTGGCGGCATTCGTCGTCAAACCATTCGTTGTGTGATTTCGGTGGTCGTTTTACGATTGTAGTTTGTGCTGCGGCTATAATGGTTGATTGAAGCGTTTGCCATTCTTCTTGTATGTTTAATGGCATCTCAGAAGAGATGTCATGCTCTTCTATGTTTTGTGTTATTATTTCCTGATATCTATTCAGCGTTTCCGGATGTTTAAATGCTTCGACATTCCAACGCACGGTCTTTTTTGCTTGCCTATTAAATGTAGACGATAAAATGCACTTGTACTTAAAGATGACAAGCATATGATCGGTGTCCATATCAGCACCTCTGTATGATCGAACGTCAGTTACACTTGTATAGTGTCTCTTAGAGATCATGACGTGATCGATTTGATTTTCTGTTCTTCCGTCATTTGATTTCCACGTTGCTTTGTGAATTCTCTTGTGGGGGAATAAAGTGCTGGAAATTACTAGATCATACATCATAGCCAGCTCGGCGAAAACCGTTATTGTTACTAGTATGATGCAAGATGTTAAGGCCGATATGTGTTTTAAGTTCTGCAATCCTACCAATTTGAGCATTAAAGTCACCTACCACGATTTTTATATCGTGCCGCGGGATTTTATTGATGACTTCTTCGAGTTCTAGAAAGAACAGGTCTTTAATATCATCTGCTTTATCTTCAGTAGGTGCATGAACATTGACGATCGTTACATTGAATTTTTGCGTGCGGATTTTCAGTGTGCATAACCGCATATTAATTGGGCAGAAGTCGATAACATGCTGATTCACGCGACGGTGTATAAGAAAGCCAACTCCAAATTCTCCTCCGTTTTGATGACCGCAATAATAAAGAGTGTATCCTTTTGCTGTTTCATGGATTTCACTACATGGCCATCTTAGTTCTTGTAATGCCACTATATCCAGTGTGTAGCTCTCGACTTATTGTGTTAGTTTTAGGAGATCTCCTGGTCTTCTAAGGCTTAGCACGTTCCAGGTTCCCATTTTTAAATCGTAGTCCGGGTACAGTTTCCGAGGTCGTTCTAATATTGAATCCGAGATATTCCGCGGCCTGTGTACAGAATTCATGACAATAATTTTTTTACGGAAATGGGGTGTTAGCCCTTCCCCCAACCCCAATTTTAGTGAATGGGTTCGTTCTGCATCTTAAGGTCACCAGAAACAACCTTTTTATACGTTTGTATAGCGAGCCGCTTGATCCAAGACAGACGCCCGCTGCAATCCGCCCCTAACATGGAGAACAAACGCTTTCTGCACATTTATATAGCGAGCCGCTTGATCCAAGACAGACGCCCGCTCCAAGCCGCCCCTAACATGGAGAACAGACGCTTGAGCTGCACTGGTTTTATGGAGCCAATGACTCGCCATGGTGCAGAATCATTGAGTATAAGCAGTATTTACTCTGCCCCTCTCAACTACACCAACCTGATTCTGTTAGCGTTACCCAGGTAGCACGGCGTGGACGTAGAATTTCGGATTTTCGCTACCCGCTATTTTATCCACGACTGTAAAATATTTCGTTTAATTTCCAGTTTACATGCAAAAATTTGTATCGCCATATTGAAATAAATACATCAAACATAGCGAAAAACAAAACAAGTTTGTTGTTTAATTTGTTAGGGGAATATTTAATAAACTATAGAATTATATAAAGAATTTTAATCCAATTCACTAGTTGTGGAATGAATACAATTACAATGAAATACATACGCATGAAGAGCATATATTCTTTAGTAGTCGTGGATAAAGTTATTTAAACTTTTGCTTTAGAAAACTTTCTCTTTGTGAGTTATAGTTAACCGATCACCACAACTAATATTTACCGTGACTCAACTTATGTCAAATCGTTTGTTTGTTTGTTTGTTTTCCTCTCTTTGTCTCAGTGAGAAACAGTTACGTCTTTTCATAAACGTCTGTAAATTTTTTCATTTATTCAAAATTGTACAAGTATTGCGATTTGTTTTTAAATCTGTAAGACAAAACCCTACCACAAAAATTATAATTTCTCCCTCTCTACGACTGTATAAAAAAATTAGCAAAAACTGACGTTTTGGCTTGCATCACAACCAAACATATAATTTTAAATATTTTATCAATTAAAAATAAATTTGTTCATCATGCATGAAAAAGGTTTGTCAGAAAGTTTTCATAATATACTTTGAAAATATTAACATAACTATAATATTTGTTTGTGTCGTTAAAAAATATTGCTTGTCCATTATAAAATATTTGAGCTAAATAATTACTTGGAATAACACAATAAATTTAAATTACTCTCGTATTTATTTTCATTCATTTTATAAAAATTAGCACAACTATGAAGAAAACCTTTAAACTTTTTTTATCGTTTTATATTTTTTAATTGTTTTTTAATTTATAATTTAATAAAAAAGTTTGTGGTTGTAAATAAAAACAAATGAAAATGGCGAAAAGGGAAATTGAATATGACATATCAGTGATCACCATTTGTTATGTGTTTCTTCATACAAGTTTAAAGCTATGTTCACTCTATATTTATATATACTCTAAGGTTACAATATAACATTGACCATAAAAGATTTCATAGCTAAAATGTTATGAAAGGTAGATTCAAATGTATTGAGATTAATTGTTTTTGAAAACTGTCTATCTGTTATTTCTTAAGTTAACAAAGTTTTATTTTTATCTTAGATTGTAAAAATGCCTAGCTTTGTTATCTAAGATATTAAGTTGATAAATGAAATCAATTGTAGTGATGAAATGTGTCTTTAGCATGTCATGTTTCAAAATACAGAGATGTTCTCTTAGATTGAAACCTTTCTAAACTTTATCGGTTTTAATTTTATTTTCCCGACTAGCATTATATAAGGGCTCAGATCTGGACCGAATACGGCTTTCTCTACTACTGATTGGGACCGTATCAGGCACACAGAACAGGTCCTGATCAGTAATGTAGTGCCTCAAACCATCCTAACCGGATCAGGCAGCCCTACTAGAACCGTACCAGGACCGGATCATTTAAAATAGAGAGTTTACTCCTACATACATTAGAAAAATTAAAAAACTTACTATTACATTCATTAGAAAAAAAATGTCTATAAAAATATTATAACTTTATACTTACCTACATGTAATCATAACGCAGAGAAGTGATAACTAAAGTATATATGTGAAATTTTGCAAACTATGTATATCTAAAATGGATAATACTCTAGGGAATTTCAACCAAATGAAATGTATTAAATGAAATAGGGATCGGATCAGGACAAATAGGGCATAAAATCAGACATGATTCTGATCCGGTCCTGGTGAGGCATTTACTACTAGGGATGAGATAGGTCTTCGAAATCCAGGCCGGATCAGGAAAAATACGTCACGCCCTAGTAGTGAAATCAGGTATGATTTCTGATAGGGGTCGAATGCAAATGCCCTACCAGGATTTACCTCATTACACCCAGATCCGGTCCGGATCATAATAGGGCATACCTGAACAAATTGCTAGTCAGGTTCCTTTTTCACCTCACATTTTCTAAAGTCTGTTGTTTACCTGTAACAAATCACATGATTTTGATTTTTAAATAAATTCTAAGAGCTGTGATAGATAATGGCATGACAACTACAAATTGTGTAGGAGTATATACAAACTGTGAAAAAGGCTATAAAACGTAAAACAATTCTGTAGTTTAAAAAAAATTTTAACTTTTTCCAGTAATCTTTAATAAAATTAAATAGGCGCTGTCACGTTGTATAAACGTGTGTGTTCAAATACTAGACTATACATATACTTGGGTCGTCGGTTCGAATATAATCGAATCGACGGGCTTTTTCTTTACAAGAATTACAGAGCCGATTTAGATATTAAGGGTTGTTGTTGGGTTATAGTACGTAAAAATTATATCACTTATAATGGAGTGATATGAGCCTAAAGGTCTTAAAAAGTTAGTTAAGCTAAACAAAACAAAAACTAAAACTTAAATGAAAAGGTTTTTGTTTCCTAAAAAAATCATAAAAAATCCAAAAAGATTTCCTCACTTTTATTTTATTATTCTCAAAATTGAAAACAGATCTCGTTACAAATTTTCTTTTGAAAAGAATTTGATATTTTTATTTTCGTAATACAGAAAAAAAATTCAATCAATTTTCATTATTATTGTTATTATTATTACTCACTTAGTTTCTATTATATAAAAAAAATTAATAAAAGTAAATGAAAAATGTTTTATAAATATTTGTTCTCTTCGTAAATCAAGAAAATAGAAAATAATAACAATTTCGCAGAAGAAATATCCCTTTGATTTCTTTAAAATAATTGCTAGACAGAAATGAAAATACATCAGTCAGAATTTAATGTTTTTCTGTTGTTGTTCGTCTGTGTTACCCAAACTGACAAAGATTTATTGATGTTGCTTGCTTGATGAGATAAATTCTGTTTGCAGTATATTTGATAAAAATTTCGTTCGAACAGCTGTCTGAAGGACGGGATACAGACACATTGTGGTCTTTAGCAATAATACAGTATTTGATTTGGTAGTGCTACATCACAGGACATTCAGTTAGAAGTAACTAGCCTAGAGTTGGATAAATTTTTATTACTCTACGTCTTCGTTCCAACACACTTAAAGCACAGTAGTTAAATTTTCAGTTTCTTTATTTATTTAATTCATGCAAGACAAAATTAAACAAACACACAGACAGCGTGTTTGTTTGTTTTTTAGATCCAACTTCGATGTTCTACCATTGAGACAAAAAAAAAGTTCTACCATTGAGACAAAAGAATTAATAAGTCATATTTTAAAGAAATCAATGGTACGCTTTAATTTGCCTAGGTCTAAATTTCAACTCAAACAATACATTAAAATGTGGGTTTATCATCAAAAAACGATGACAATTGTCATACAACTACCTAGCACGATAGCACAATAAAAAATTCTAACGTAGTATAAATAATCTAGGGGCGAAATGGAAAATATGTAATAAATGTTTAAAGTTCAAACTCAGATTAAAAAATTAAGAGAATTAAATTATTCGTTTCGTTCGACTATTTTTATTATAACAAAAAACTAATTTAAAAAAATAAGAAAATATTGTCTGTGAGATTCAAATTAAGAAAAATAAATTAAATTGTTTATCTATAAATTAAACTTTTTTATTTAAATGAAAAATATTTGGGTCGATTAATGATAAAAAGAAAGAAAAACAAGGTTAAACTATTAAAGTTTACACAAATGTAACAAAAGTGATAGAGCATCCCACCAATGAGTAGTGGCTATAGAGTATTAGATAATACGGATTATATGATAACAAATTTGTTTTGACAAACAACCCACACAAAATGCAGATTAAAGTTCAACAACTCTTCAGAGCCTCTGAGCATGTTTTACCAGCTTTAATAAACCTTTACATCACTACGTCTCTCAGCGCCTCTATGGGTGAGATTTAGCTGTTCCAACTTTGAAGATAAAGGGGCTAACATCTTTTAGATTGTATATTATGTGGACAAATTATTTATTGACTTTGGCGGGTAAACCATATCAACCTTAAATAATTAAACCAAGATGTATCGGTCAGTTAGAAAAATTAGAAGTGAATTGACGATTGCGGTAAGAAAACTATAAAAGTATTTTACGGTATGCTGTTAAAGTAATGGACCACTTGCTAAGTTAATCTCAACCACATTCATATAATGCCTTGACAGTTGCGACAAAATGACTTCCGTTTTACCGTATAAACCATGAGGAATTGCATGAGATTTTATCAGTTAAACTTTTTAAAATTGTTATCGAAAATAACATGAAATGGAACAAGCATAGGTTCAGTATTAGTAAAATTGCAATGCAAAGATTAAAATGCTCGACCCAATGAAAGAAGTTTTAGGTAGATTTCATATAAAAATCTACCTATTTTAATTTAATATCTCCAGATATTCAGAGTTTTAATCTGTCTATCTTTTATCTTCTATAATCTATAATAATAAAACAAATTGTTTGTCTGTTGGTGTGTCTCTAATGGTTTCTAATGAATTCTACTCCACGATGGGGTCTGATATTTTGTCAGAAGAAGTTCATTTGCTCCTCCTAACACTTTCGATCCCGAGTTAAATAATTTTTTTGTTTTTTTTTCAATTAATTTTTTTTTGTTTAGAGAAAATGTATTCATAATGCACAGTAAAAAATTTATTATTTAAAGCCGGCCGACACAACAGTAATTAAGTAAAGGAGAGCAGGAGAAAGTGAAAGAGCAGGTATGCAAAGGGATGATAGAGGAAAGGGAAAGAAATGTGTAAGAGTGGTGATAAGACTTCTAATGTGAGAAAGTTAGTGTCTTTATGTTAAGCTTTTTGCTTATTTTTGTAGATTGTATTTAAGCGGAAAAATATTGGAGTCTGGAAAATTCCATGATGAGGTCGTTCGTGGGAAAAAAGACGAGACTTATTGCTCAGTTCGGTCAAAGAATGGTTCAAGCGAGTGCTCATGGGAGTTTATTGCTAAACGAGTAGTGCTAAAGAAAGGCATCGTTAAGGCATTAGAGCTTTTATTAAAGCTGAACACTTATCATAGTAGTATTTGTTTGTCCAAAGAGTTTGTTGTGAAAATTTGACTTTTTCAAACAAAACAAAATATACTAAACCGGAAAACTGAATCTATGACAAAAAATTACACTTGCAAATCTCTTATGTATGAATCACAGAATAATTTAAAGAAACTATTAATTAGCTAACAGAGAAAATAACAAATCAACAAAAATTATATAAATCAAAATACAAAAAGGCTTACATTAATTTATTTCTTGAATGTTGCCTTCTTCCCAAAGCCAGTCCTGTGGAACAAATGTTGATTGTAGGCTGGAATTCATTTTACTAAACGTAATTTTATTAAAAGCATCAAGAAATGATAAAACCAAACTAGATCTGTCAGTTTGAAATATATCCCTCATAGTTTGATCGAATTTATCTACACGCCAATAATTATTCGTTTTTCGAAACTCAGCAATTTCATTAACTTTTTTAGTTGCTTGTTGATGGAAATTAAATTTATGAATATTTGCATTTACCATGTAACGGCGTTTAATGAAGCGATTACCGTAGCCATTGGGCATAAAAATTGTGTTGAACGGTTTCGTTATTACTTCACTTGAATAAATATTTTCACGTTTTTGTATTTGAATTTGTGTTTTAGATTCATTTTTCATTTTCATTTTATTTACTAAATGATTTATCAAATAATTTTCACTAAAACTCATTACATTCAAATAAATAAATAAAATACTTCGATATCACCATTAAAACAAATAATTTATTTTTATATATCAAAAATTAGCCTCGGTCTCGATTTAAATTTACATAATTTTTTTTGGATTTAAATTTATGTACCAATTCTATGTTTAATTTTAATTAATTACTAATGTTCTTTGATTTAAATTTACATACTAATCTTCGATCCAAACAATTTGATCACTTATATACTTATCTTAGGTTTCCTGTTTCCCTCTCCACAATTCTACTTTTTACAAATTAAACAATCATTTATGGAAAACATGTTTTATTAATTGAGTGACGTAGCTAAACCGCCAACAAAAAATGTTTTTGCCCAGTGGTACAAACAAATGTCCCGACGCTTATTACAAATGAAGAGAATAAATTAATAATTATTAGCGAATTTCTTTGAATATCAATACTATTATTTTAGAGTAAAAATTGAAAATAGTCCGTCGTTACAAAGCTAGGAGAAACGGAGATAGTGATGATAGAACTAACATCACTATCTGCTGTTTATTATAGAAGAAAGGACTATGATAATCGCCAATCACGACTTGCTACAAAAACTTATTATTCAAAGTGATAAGAGATTTCTGAATCCAAACTCGTTGGATTGCAAACGTTATCCCGTTTTCTCTTTTTTGTGTATAATAAATTTCATATTTTTTTTAAAAGTTCGAAATGTAACAAGTTTGTTAGATTAGCATCATCAATTAACTTGCGCGCCTGGCGTTGATATTCAATCCAATGCGACTAAATGAGATTTTGCTGCTACCGCACATACATGAGAATTATATTTCATATGTGGTCTTATAAAAGCTTTAAATATAATAAACACATCAGAAGGAGTGAAGTAGAATTTGCTTGTTCTTCGATAACCTAAACATTTAGCTGCATTTTTTGCTGTTGAATAAACATGTTCTTCGTAAGAAAGTTTGGAATCTATTTCTAGCCGATAGAGAGCTGATAATTGTGTCCTCAATGCTGGATGAAAAGTTTTATCTATCGCGATTATTTACACACATTAACGCGACAGACCAGACTTTCCACCCAGCACTGAGGGTCACCCAATTAACAAACACGGTCAAAGGCGTTAGAGTTATCCATAGCGACTATTTAGATTCCTTTATTAACAATATTATGGTTCCTTAAGTCAGTCAAATACACCATTAAATTTCATTAGATGAAAATTTGTTATTGACCATTACTTTGAAGAGTATTGAGACATATAACAATCGGCGACAATGGCGGTTTTCCAAGATGATGAAAAAGTGCAAGTTGTCTTAGAAAAGTGGAATAGTCTTAGTCTACATAATGGTTTAAGTAAAGAGTGATGACAGTTTTTAAGTACGATGGCTGGTATACCGTCTGGACCCGCAGACTTGTTTATATTTATCTTTTAAGATAAATAAATAAGATCTTTTTAAGATCTGTTTCATAGAGTATTTACTATTGGAAGGGAAGGTGGCAGCTGATTTGAAGCTGGCAGTTGTGAGGCGGCTTCAAAATGAGAAGCTAAAAGATCAGCTTTTTGTTTAGATGTGGAATGAATTATATTGTGTGATTTGAGAGGACGAACTTGTGATACCTTTTTTCACATGAAATTTCTTTGTACCAAGCCAGAAAATTACCAGAAAGATTTGGAGTTATTCTTATCGTTCAGGATTTCTCTGAGTTTGTCTCGGGTTTTCAGGTTGTCTAATCGTTTGGCATTGTTTATAGCATTTTTAGCATTTCCACTGGCGACGTTCAGAAGTACACAATTGTTAGCGGTAGAATTTTGTTGAAATTGTGCGTGAGTTCAATGTTTGGAGTCAATTGCTGTCCGGCAGGTTTCATTAAACCATGGAGTGTTTGCGGTTATCGGTTTTTGAATGGATGATGGAATGAAACATTTCATAGCTTATTGGATGACGGATGTTGTTCTCAGTGAAATTGCAGCTACGTTTTTATTTACAGATAAACTAGCCTAGTTGAGAATGGTCAAAAAGCCGTTCATGGCACGTCAATAGGCGGATCAACCATTATTCTATATTTATCGGGCGAGTAGAAAGGAATAAATCCAAAAGATGGGGTGTGTGACTGCTAATGTCAGGCATGTGAGTTGGTTTTGTAATGGCCAAGATATTACATGTCAGTTGTGCTTCCATTTTCCATCCTCCTTACCTATAGTAATATACTATAGATATCTTCATATTCAATCAACTACCTACTTGTTCATAAGAACATAATCCATTAAAATATTTCCTAAATATGAAACTTCCGGAAGCAGTATTAAATTGATTGCTATTTTTTCTGTTAATTTTTTTTCGCTTCACTATTAAAAAAACCTAAAGAGGATTAACGGAAATACTACATAAATAATTTTATGCAAAAGAAAATTTATGCTGACATGTTCTTTTTGATTCATGCCAAAAAATAAATTTTTGTTAATTATTTTTTTTAATTAATCAGTTGGTGGTTGGTATTTAAGTTGACCAGTAGTGAGGTAATTTTTAGATATGGAGTGAATCTTGGATATTGAGTTGAATTGGAGTAACGTTAAGTTAAGTGCTAGTTTTAAACTCAACAAAAAAAAAGGATTTGTGTGGATTATAAAAATTGTTAAATGATAAATGCGCTTTTCGCCGTAATAAAAACATGACAGAATGTCAATTGTTGTATTATTAAATAATTAATAACTCATATAAAAACACCAATTATCACTGAATCAGAGAAAAAATTTTGGTGAAATTTACATTAAATTTAAACTATAAAAATAAAAATTGTTTAACTAGGAGTTTTTTTATTGGAGTTGGAGGAAGACAGCGGAGTCATATGCAATAGTATACAATCCAGATAAGTGTCTTTTTAAGTTCTTCTTTATATAACGCATTTTGCTTTTGTTATTGATCATAGTTGATTTTTTGATATCATAAGATGTTAGAGTAACATATCTAGAATAATTAGGGGAGAGCTGTTCCATGGCAGATCTCCCTTCTAGAGATCCTGGGTTGTTTTCTGAGGCACGCATTTCGCTAAGTAGTTTGGTTATTATAAATTTCTTGCAAAGAGGTAGGTCGGTAGAACCTTCGCTCAATCGAGCTAGCTGCAGGGTATATGGCGTGCAGGACCTAAACAATTTTAATTCAAAAGTGACAAGAGCGCACAAACAGTGGATAATATGGAAAACCATAATCACACATATAGTAAAATCAAATAAACAAACAAGAGCAAGAAAAGTAAACATAAGAATAAACTTTACCCACGACTACTAAAGAATATATGCTTTCCATGCGTATGTCTTCCATTGTAATTGTATTCATTCCACAACTAGTGATTATAAATAAATTCTTCAACAGTTCTATAGTTTACTAAATACTCCCATAACAAATTAAAAACTTCATTTGTTGGTATTGTAATATAAACAGGTTAAAACAAGAACAATACATATATTAAATATAAAATAAAAAACTTGTTTTGTTTTTTATGCTCTCTTTGATGCATGCGCATTTCAATATGGTGATACAAACTTTAGCAATCAAACTGGAAGTTAATCGAAACATTTTGTAGTCGTGGATAAAATAGCATCTTGTATTCGTATAGGATGATGGCCATTCTTCACTCGGATGATTCCCTCTACTCGCTACGCTCGTTTTGGGAAACTTCATCCTCGTGAAGAATTGCCATCATTCTCAACTCATACAAGAATCTACTATTCATCACTGAAAGAAAAGTTTATGACGTCTGTGGTTTTGAGGATCAATAAAAGGTTATAAAATCAATTCTGCAGTTATTACAATCAAAATTCGTTTAAAGTAATTGCAGTTCGTCCTCTGTAACTTGATTTAGTATTTATAACTCAAATTCTGTCACACTAAATATATAATTTGTTCGTATAGATTGGCAAAATTCTTTATTTCTGAGTTAGTTGTCACAACTACGGCATTAGTCTTGAAATTGGTATATTCAACAGATTTATTCGGTTGCGACAACTAATATTGTTTTTTATGGTTATCATATTTTGAGCTTTGTTTGTTGTTTCTTTTCTTTAGTTTGAGATGTTATCTTTCTTAAAGTAAACATTTCATTTTGCATTGTGTGTTTATTGTTCTGTTAGAAAAAAATCTTTGAAAATCGTATAATAAAAAGTTGTTTGGTTTTGGATGTGAAGTGTGAATTTTAAAATTAAAATTGTTGAACTAGTTTATTTAAGAATACGATTTAATCAGTTTTGATTTATTTATTGTTAGTGGTAAATATATTAAAGCTTGTGATTTGATTTAATATGCATAAAAAAAATTCTTATAATATATATGTTACGGTCAAAGTATTAAATTCGGTGATTATATACAATAACCGGTTAATATATATAATCGCCAATGCACTTGGTTAATATATGAAATATCATTGATGTTGCACCTTTTACCGGCTATTATATATAATTACCAATCGCAGTTGGTAAAAGTACTAAATTGCTTTCCTTAATAAGTTTATATTTATAATAAAATGCTTTCTTAAAAAATTCTTTTGGTTTTGACTGTTTTTGATAAATAAATAAATAAATAAAATATTTCTTTTTAAAATTACTGTACAAATTTCTCAATTTTTGCTTTTTATGTAAATCTTTGCGCACGCATCTAAAAAACGTTGTAGTATTGTTGTTTTAAAAAAATTTTGTGGGAAATTAAAATTAAAATTTGTGTACATTTTATGTTTACTTAAATTATTTTGTAATTTATTTAACATGGACAACTTTTGTGATACTACAAATGATTATTAGATTGGGGTATGATAATAGACTTGCTTGGGGTGTAATAATAGACAAGCTCCTCGCGCTACATCTTGGTTTACGCTAATAGTCTATTCAAACTTGCTAGCCAAATATTTCATTTCGAACTCTTGGCTGTGATACAAAAAACAATAAACATGAACCAAAATCAAAATCACAATAACAACGGTAATTCTCAGCACCATAAGAAAAAAAATATTGGACCCTCAGTCCGTATTTTGCAATTGAACATTGAAGGCATAAGCAAGTCAAAAACTGAACATTTACAAAGAGTATTAAAATATTTCGATATCGACGTTGTAATTCTACAAGAAACGCATGCAGCAGATAAAGCGCAACTTTCTAAACATTTACAACCCTGACCCCCAAATATCAATTACTCCACCCATATAAGTTCTATGTCGGTCCTTGTATGTAGTTTATTTGTAAAGTTTGGGGCACTGCATATGTTCAAAAGCTTGCTACACGAATTTTGGAAGATCGAAATTTAATATAAAACCTTGAACCCCTATCATATAATCGTCCTGTTCTGTTGCTGATCTTTTTGATTTTTATAAACTTCGTCGCTAATATTTCTCAAACATAATTATTACATATTTTCTCACCTTTTTACTCTGAAGTTGGTCGTGGGATATCAACAAACTGTTGAGATCCCACGTAGCATTGTGATAGAAAGAAGAAGATCTTCTTTGTCCAAACTCCTTTTGAATATAATTATTTGCCGGACTCATGTGGCTTTAATTCATAAAGGTTTAAAGAAAAGCTTTTGTATGAACACCTCATGATGCATGTTGCTGTGAAATGAAGGTTTTAAAAGGTATCCATATGTTGTTGCGACACATATTTTAATTCCTATTACACTACACTTTTTATTAAAAAAATTTTCGGTAAAAGTAAAAAACATCAATACTAACTTAATATTTTAACTTTATTTCAATTCAGAATTTATTTACATATACATATATCAAAATAATAAATATAGGTACAACAGGAATTCATTAAGTTGTAATAATTATTTTAAATCTAAATCATATTTATTTCATTAAAAAATTATTTCATATAATAAATTTGTTTCGCCGGGCGTATGTTATTAAATTGAAAAAATCAAAAAATTATTTATTGGCACAGGCCAAACTGTTATGGCATTTTGAATTGCAGAAACGCTTAAATTTTTTACATTTGCATTTATTTGAATTACAGCTGGCCTTGCAAGTGCATCTAGTATATCCCTGCCTACCTGACAGGGAACATTTTATAGCAGCCTCGCAAAGAGTTATTGGTTCGGTTGGCACATCTTTCAATTTTTGAGAATTTTTCTTCACATATTACAAATTGATTTCGGGTATACATTTGTGCTAATATTCCATTTTTCGTTCCAAGACGATAGTAGTCATTTTCAATTTACATTATTACAGCTAACAAACTGCTCGCATCTGTTCTGGCCTTGTCTACATCTGGTACTCTTATCTCAACTGTAGATCCAATACCACCAACGTGAAACTTCCGATTAGATAGTTGCTTCATTTTATTTGCTTGACTTTCAAGCCCTGCTTTAGCTTTTTTTCGCTTTTCGGCAATTAATTCGTTTCTTTTTTTAATAAAATAAGTGTCAACTTCTTCTGCAACATCTATAGACGAGTTAACAATATCTTTACCGTTGAATCAGTCATTACTGGCATCATTGTCATTATGAACTTCGGTTTCATCAATGTCTCTGTTTTCTTCGCTTCTTCCTTCCGAATTGTTTTCCTTATCCATCAAATTGATAATGTTTTCTAATTCTACTTCAGTTCGGATGCTTTCAAAGTCATGTGGTAGATCAGCCAAACCTACTTTTACGGGTATTCCAAACATGGCTTTATAAAGACTGCATTTGGTCCCTTCATGGTATGCTTGGCTTTTCATGAGCTGTACAAACTGCAAGCGTCCAATGTGTGGTACAGTTAGTTTCTGACTTGGTTATCATTCGTTCAATATCCTGGTTAGCACGCTCAACAGATCCCTGTGACTGACTGTGGCGGGGTTTCCCATAAACCATTTTTAATTGAGTTCACATAGACAGCATTTCGTCTATAACTCTATTACAAAATTTACGACTAGTGTCACTCTGTAGTACGCTAGTAGCTCCGAAAATTGTAAATATGTCTAGCAAAACATGAGCAACTTCCTCTGCTCGTTTGCTTTTCAATGGACGTAATTGAACAAATTCAGTCAAGTGATAAACAAGAATTAATTTGTAATGATTATCCTCCTGACCCTGCATATCAATAAGGTCCACTTGGCATCTGGAGTTCATTTCATTTGAAATTATTGGCTTTACCACTAATCCTTTTCTCGGAGTTTTTGATTTTTTCTGGCAACTTTCACATAAATTCAAATATATCATTACTTCTTCCGTGGTAATATTTTTATAATTGACTTGCAATTGTTTCATCAACCTATTCCGACCACCATGACCTATTTCTAAATGTGTTTTGTGAATAACATGAAACAGTTCGTCGGCATGAACATAGTACTTGATATTTGTATTGCCTTCAACCACTGGATAAATTAATTTAGCATGATCCCCTACTTTCATGATATCAAAACGTTTAAGTCTTTGATAATCAGTTGGAGTTTTGCCTTCTGACTTCGATTTGCTGTCTGTTACTTGATCTTTTAGTTCTTGAAACTTAACTTTTGTTATTATCCGAGTATTATGTCGTTTGCTTTGTATAACGGAACAAATTTTATTATTGAATTTCCCCATCATAATATCACGACAGTTTTCCATGTTAAATGTATAACTAAATTAAATAAAAACAAAATAACTTCGGTAAACAATGAACACAAATTTTCCTCTAAATTACTTACAAATCACTTTATAAACCACAATACTATAACGTTTTTTTTTTCCCCTTCATATTAAAGTGTTACTTTATTACTGTGATTTGCAGCCTTAAAGTGTCACTTTTTAACTATTTATTTTGTTGTCATAGTTACGTCCAAAAAAGTAAAAAGCATTTGTATTTGTTTAAATTCTATGAAAAATATAATTTTTTATCAAAGCAACCCTTAAATTCAAAATTTCAGTTCCCAATTAAAATAGTTGTTATCATTTGTTGTCATGGTTATACGATAATTTGGAAAAAATAACAAATATTTCGTCAAAGGTTACTTGTTCAACATATTTTTATTTTAAAATTTATGTAAATTTATAATTTTAAATTAGAATAAACAAAGTTTTTTTAGATATTTTCCTTGGAAACGCTATTGCCTTACCGGCCAAGACCCAGACATAGCTGCATCAAATTTTTCTGAAACTGTAATTGATGGTATGCGCAGATTTATTCCTAATAAATTGATCATTCCGAAAACTGATCTATGGTTTTCTAGTAAATGAAAAAAAGCTATAAAAATTAAAAAAAAGGCTTTTCGAAAGTTTAATCAAAACAAAACCGATGAAAACCTGAGACAGTACCGTAAAGAGAGAAATTTATGTCGTAAGTTAATAGATGAAGAGAAACATCTATTTAATAGGAAAAAAGCATCTAAATTTGCAGAATATCCGACTGGTTCACGCAATTTCTATAAAGCCGCAAAGGCTGTCCAAAGCAACTTTTGTAAATCTTCCCTACCGCCTCTTGTTAATAGAGATGTCCCTATCATTGATCCAAAAGAGAAAGCTAATTTGCTTGGGCATTATTTCTCTTTAAATTCTACTTTAAAAGAACCTAATTTCCAACCTAAACCTATTTCTAAAGTTTCTTATAAAATGAGGCGGATAATTTTTCGGAAAAACATTGTTCGAAAAATGCTTTTGAAAATCAATACTAACAAGGCAACAGGCCCTGATTTTATTCCTCCAATTATACTTAAAACATTTGCTAGGGAGCTAGCACCAATCCTCACTAAAATCTTCTATTTGTCATATAAGAAAGGAATTTTTCCTGAAATTTGGAAAATGGCTAGTGTACAGTCAGTTTCAAAAAAGAGCAGTAAGACTGATCCTACGAATTACAGACCCATTTCAATTTTATCGGTGGTTGCTAAAATTTTTGAGAAATATGTCAATTTTAATTTAATGAGCTTCTTAGAGTCTTCCAAATTAATTAATGAGAGACAATATGGATTTCGAAAAGGAAGAGCGACGGGAGATTTGCTGTCTTTTGTCACTCATATCTGGAACAAGTCGCTTGAAAAGTTTGGAGAAACATTCGGTGTTGCTCTTGATATTTCCAAGGCATTTGACAAAGTTTGGCATAACAACCTTATATGCAAATTGAGATCCTATGGTTTAGACGAGCAGCTTATATCTTGGACACATAGCCTTATATCTGATCGAAAATTTCGGGTCAATGTTGACGGTGTATCATCGAATACTTTTTCAACTAATGCAGGAGTTCCTCAGGGTTCCGCTTTGTCACCAACTCTTTTTCTTATCTATATTAATGATTTGTTGGACTCAACGGTTCATCCTATACATAGTTTTGCTGATGATAGCACGCTTCATGCGTCTCATGAAGCACCTAAATTATATACACCCTTAGCACTTAGTGAGTGTAGGTCAAAATTGATAGATTCCCTTAACACTGATCTTAAAACATTTATGGATTGGGGGATTGCTAACAGTGTTGAATTCAATACAAGCAAAACACAGGTTTGTCATTTTTCTAAGATAACGACACCCAATCCTTTTCCATTATCGTTTGGCCCCAAAAATCTTTTAGAGAATGATCTGTCAGACTTCTAGGAGTTGAGATTGAAAATAATATGAAGTGGAATTCTCATATTTTTTATCTGGTGAAGAATGCTGTTCAAAAGTTAGGATTTTTGGGGCGATGTCGTAAGTTTTTCGATAGCGAACAACTTCTTTTAGTTTATAAATCTTTTATACGTCCCTGCATGGAATACTGTTCTAACATATGGGGTGGAGCTTACTTGAGTAGTTTGAACTGCCTTGATTCTGTACAGCGTAGAGCTATTAAACTCATTGGTAACCCAAGTCTTACTAACGGTCTTGATTCCTTGCAGCACAGAAGAAATGTTGCTGATTTGACTATATTTTATAAATATATTATGGATGAACGAGCTTCTGAAGAGATCAAATCGATTTTACCTAAATCAGCAAACCTTTCGCGTCACACCAGAGCAAACGTAGCAGCGCATCCCTTTACAGTTCAAATAATTAGGTGTAGAACTGTAGCCTTCCAACGTGACTTTTTCAACAGAGTCTCTCATCTTTGGAATGCCTTACCTTCCTGGGTTTTCCCTGATGAACTTAATCCTCAAGGCTTTAAAGTTAACGTTCATAAATTTCTCAGAGAATCTTAATTTGCATTCCATTCTTATTCCTAGTTGGCATGGCATCTTCGGATATTCAGAGACGTTAATTTATAATTTATTATAGGGCTATTATTTTGAAAACGTACATTTTTTTGTTGATTTTTAAATTTTTGATTTTTAAAAAATCTGAAATTTTGATATATTGTTGGCATTGACGAAAGGAAAAAAGTTATTTCTGCTTTTATTTTTTGAGTACTCTGACTCTGAATCGTAGTTATGCGCGGTTGAATTTTGAGGCTTTTTCACGTAGTTTTTGGTAATGGTGGCAATGTTTTGTGAATAGGTGCCACAAATTTCATCCGACTTACGTATATTTTTGCAAGTAAAAAGGAAAATAATTGAATAATTGAAATAAGTAAGTCTAAAATTAATAACTTTTCTCTTTTCCACTAGGCGGCGCGTAAAACCTTGGTTTACTTCAAAGCTCATATCTCAATAAGTAGGCTTTTTTTTTTTTTGTTTTTCACAAATTTTAAAGTAAACATATGCAGCTATGAAATTAAGAAATAAAAAGTCAGCAATTCAATATGGATTTTTTCTTACGATTTTTTAAAGTTTGGTATATGATAAATTCACATGTGTTTTTTTATTAAGTTAATAATCCTGTACTAAATGTGGATCTAATAAATTAAACATTTCCTATTTTAACACCTGCAATAAATTTGAACCATTTTCTGTGCGGTTAAACGGTTAAAAACTTATTAAAAATTAATTTAAGTTAAGTGGTAAAATAAAGGAATTTAAATTATTAAAAGGGTGTGTAAAATGTTTATTCATTTAAAAAAATGTCTATTCAGCCCCTTTTTACTAATTAAAATCTCATTAGAGGCTCATAATTTTAACATTTAAAATTTCTAATGACGCCCACAAACGGTTTTTGACCAAATCATACTTGCATCCAATCAAAATATATTAAATTGTACCTACCTAATTTTACCTGATTCTACCTATGTCAAAACTATTTCAAGGGTATATATATATATATTGATTGGGTTACCTTATAATCAATTATATTCCAAAATATTTAGAAGACATAACGTTTAGAAAAGATAATAATAGAAATGCCTCTCAAATTGTGCTGTAACTTGTACGGTCTCAAAAATCATCAGCGGACATCAAAAAATGTGAAACTGGTCACACCAGCTGTTATTCAAAAAGCTGCGACCCTAAATTTTACTTTGCGTGATGACCAGTTTATATGTGAAACATGTCGCACTTATATCTATAAAAATAAGGTAAATTTAATTATTTTATTAAAATGAATAAAAATTCATATGCAACTAATATTTTCTATACAGCAGCTTTCATGTTCGGAAACTATCGATAGTGAAATTATTTCTATAAATCAGGAGGTTGAAAATGTTCCAACGAACGAAAATATTCAAATACCTCCAGCATCTTTAGATCCATCACCAGTTTCGGTTGATACTATATCTCCACCAGTTCCTGAACTACTTAATGACATTTTAGAAGATATTAACAATGTTCTTGGAAGTTTAGCCGAATCTCCTATCAAACAAAATCATATTACAACAGGAAGTTATAAAAAAATTGCAAGTGTCACATCGGCAATAAGTCAAAGAATATTTCAAGTAGATTCAGTTAAAGTGTTATCACCAAACGAGGAATGTGAATATACATCATGGCTTATGAACCTTAAAAAAGAGTTTAAAGATGCCAGCTGTAAATCAAAACAAGTGTTTTTGTTGACAACTCTACCACGTAAATTTTGGTCAAATCAACGTATCCAGGATGAATTTAATGCATCAAGACGACTGGTAAAATTCGCCATGGATCTGTTGGAAACAGTAGGTCCTTACAGTTGGCCTCAAAGCAAACAAGTGCACAGTTTGTCACAAAATATAATAAAACAAATTCAAACATACTTCTTATCAGAGGAAATTAGTAGAACAATGCCTGGCCTTAAAGATGTTGTTACTATTACAGAAGGATCAACAAAAATTAGGAAATCAAAGCGGTTGGTGCTATGGACCCTCACCGACATCTACGAAATGTTCTTGAAAGAAAACAAAGATGTCAAAATCAGCTTCTCAAAGTTCACTACGTTGCGACCGAAGGAATGTATTTTAGCCGGACCTACTGGAACACACAATGTCTGTATATGCATGATACATGAAAATGTACTTTTAATGTGTAAGCCGATCTTAAATTTAGTAAAAAATGAAAAAGATCTGCTTAAGAAACTAAGTTGTTCTTATGATACAGTGGATTGTGCAACAAATATATGCAATGATTGTAAAAATATCGTGGAAGCTTACACAGAAACAATTTTGGAATCTCTTGAATTTTACGAAGAAATACATTATAAGAAATGGTTAATGCAAGATAGATTTTCGTTAGAACGCATGGAAAAAAATAAGGAAGAATTTGTAGAAGAATTAGTACATACATCGGTAAACAAATTAAAAATTCATGATTTCATCGCAAGGCAGCAATCAAAGTTTCTTAAGGATACGAAACAAAACTTACGTCACGGCGAATACGTATTTATTATGGATTTTTCAGAAAACTATTCAATGATAACGCAGAATGAGATACAAGCTGCACATTTCAATAAAGTTCAAGCCACAATCCACCCAATCGTAGTTTACTACAAATCATGTAATGATAAACTAGAGGTCTTATCTTTTGTCATTATATCTGATCATTTAATGCATAACACAGTTGCAGTTTATAAATACCAGGAAAGGTGTATTGAATTCATTGAAAAACAGCAAGAAATATATCCAAGTATCAAAAAAATTTTATATTTTACTGATGGTTCAGCAGCTCAATATAAAAATAAGAAGAATTTCATAAATCTCTGCAAACATATTGATGATTTTAAAATACCTGCAGAATGGCATTTCTTTGCAACTGCCCACGGAACGGGTCCATCCGATGGGATTGGAGGAACACTTAAAAGAGAAGCCCGGAGAGCTTCGCTTAGAGGAGAAAAAATATCAACAGCGAGGGAATTGTTTGAATGGGCGGAAATTTGGTCGAAAAAAAAACCACGTTATGAAGTTTTCATATGTGTCTTCAGAAGATATCGAACTACAGGAACAATTTCTTTCGGGCTTAAAACGGTTTTCGGACATTAAAACCATAAGTGGAACTCAAGGATTCCACTGTTTTTTACCGGATAACACTACACCCGATAAAATAATTGCCAAAATGTTTTCTTTTTCTGATGATCATAAATATTTCAATTTAAAGGCAAAAAAAATATATAAATTTATTTTTTAATGTATTTATTTATAATATTGATTAAATTATAATGTTTATAGAAAAAATATTTTTTTAATGTTTTTTTCTAATGTTAGTGTTGGTGATGTTGAAATTATAACAAAATCTTCGATCATTGGGATCTCCAATTCTTATTCTGAATAAAAACCTGTTTCTCAATCAGAAATACACAGAAAATGGTTCAAATTTATTGCAAGTGTTAAAATATGAAATGTTTAATTTATTAGATCCACATTTAGTACAGGATTATTAACTTAATAAAAAAACACATGTGAATTTTTCATATACCAAACTTTAAAAAATCGTAAGAAAAAATCCATATTGAATTGCTGACTTTTTATTTCTCAATTTCATAGCTGCATATGTTTACTTTAAAATTTGTGAAAAACAAAAACAAAAAAAAGCCTACTTTTTGAGATATGAGCTTTGAAGTAAACCAAGGTTTTACGCGCCGCCTAGCGGAAAAGAGAAAAGTTATTAATTTTAAACTTACTTATTTCAATTATTCAATTATTTTCCTTTTTACTTGCAAAAATATACTTAAGTCGGATGAAATTTGTGGCACCTATTCACAAAACATTGACACCATTACCAAAACTACGTGAAAAAGCCTCAAAATTCAACCGCGCATAACTCCGATTCAGAGTAAACAAAAAATAAAAGCAGAAATAACTATTTTCTTTTCGTCAATACCAAAAAAATATCAAAATTTCAGATTTTTAAAAAATAGTTGTTTTTTTTCTCGATGTACGTTTTCAAAATAACAGCCCATAATTGAGCCGTTCACTGCACAACATGTTGAGAAAATTGAGTTTTTTCAAAGGTTAAATAAATTTCGATATTTTGTAGTGTTAATATTTATCATTCAGGCATGTTATTATAAACATAATTTATTTAATTTTGGCTACTAAGTATATCAATTAGCTATTATAGTAGTAATTTAATTAGTATAATAGATATTATTAGTTTTTAATGTCAGGTTTTTAATAGTCATTTTTTAATGGTCAGACAAATTTTGACTTTTAATGGTGTTCAGTGGCGGATTATGCCTTTAAGGGGCCTGAGGCGGAACAAAATTTTGGGGCCTAAGATTTTAACCAAAAATTTTGCAAATGAGTTTGATTAAGACTATTTGTTAAATAATTTTTTATCCGCTTCAGAATGGAGAAAGATCGTTCCCCACTTGCGTTGCATATCGGCAATGTAAGAAATATTTTTAAAATAGTTTCCACATTGGGAAATGAAGATTGCAGGCCATCAATGATTACCTTGTACATCTTAAATGGACAAGTGATGTTCTCTTCTTTTATTTATTTTAAAAAATGATGTACTTCGTCTTTAAAATATTGTACTTCTATATCCCTCGCATATGTATTTGACAATTTTAAAATACACTTGTCAACTTCATCACTGGATATATTTTGATCAAAAAATAATTTAAAATTATTTAAAACAGTTTCATATATGGACATTCTGGTAGACATTTCAGTTGCAAGTCTATCACAGATCATATTGTGAGTATTTATAATAAACAATTCTCGTCCTACTAGCTGTATATCATTTGCAGATGATTCATCATACATAATTTTGCGTTTTCTTTTTCGTCCTTCTTTGTAGCTAATATTGACAATATTCTGTTAATAAGTTTGCTTGCTTTTCTATGCTCTCAAAATCATTCCGAACATCCCTTATAAATTGTGACAAAGAATTATACAGTTTTACTCCTTGTAATAAGTTCGTTTGAATATTTTGAAATGATTTTCTAGTACTATTGATTCTTTGCAATAATATATCCCATAGAACGGTTAATAAGGCAATTCATATTCATCGAAAGAGCTAGCTAATTTTTTAACCTCAACTTTAGTAATCGGTTTTCCGTCTTCATTTTCGCTAATTTGGATAAGAACGCTTTTAATATTTTTGTAATTAAACCGCAAGGCGGATACTGCGTCAGTTCTTGCAGACCATCTTGTCACTTGTGTCACTTAATTTTTTAATATGTTTGGAATTAGTATCGGAAAAATTATCAATAAGCAACTTCCATCTGTGAGTAGATGAAGAAAAGAATACATATATATTTTGGATAAAGTTAAAATAATACACCGCAGTAGAATAGGCATCTGCAGCATAATTTCCAATTAAATTAAACGTATGACTTGTACAAGGAATAAAAATGGCGGTCTCACTTAGAGTTTTAATTCTGGCTTGTAAACCATTATATTTTCCGGCCATATATGTTTGACCGCGACAATTTTTAATATCCAAAGACAAATTGTTTAAAGTTTTCAAAATTAGTTGTGCTAGATATTCTGAATTGTGATTTTCAATTTGTAAAAATCCAAAAATCGTCCTCTCGCATCGCCCACTTTATCAATGTACCTTAATATAAAACTTAGTTGGTCAGAGTGGTTCACGTCTGGCGTAGAATCAACAATAATTGAATAATATAAAGAGTCCTGAATTTCTTGAATTAGGTGTTCTTTTACTTCAGTTCCCATTAACTTTATAAATTCATCGCATGTGGTATGTGATAAATAACTTACATTACCTTTTCCTGGATGGCTGTACCTCTCCAAATGATTTTTAAGAAAATCATCAAATTGGGATAGGTACTCAATGCATGTCATAAAATTTCCTTTTCTGTTCGAATCAATATCTTCTCGATGACCACGAAATGCTAAACCCAAAGTAGCTAATAGCTTTACTGTAGCTGCAACTCTTTTTAAAACTTCCCGCCAGTATTTTTGTTGTACTTCAATTTCACGAGCTATTTGAGTATCAATACATCCAGTTGCAAACAATTTTTTTTTCAAATTTTTCAAACAAATTTTTTAGACAATCTTTTTTCCAATCAACGTTGATTAAACGAAATATACAACTTAAGCTAAAACACCTACACTATATCAATCATATCATATGGAAACCCTTTTCAAACGTTAATCCGAATGATGAATTTAGCATGTATTGTATAAAAAATACATGGATTTTAAGCATACAATAAATTATTTCAATTCTACACGTTAAAAAGTTTTCATTTATTTAGTTATATATGAAATTAATCTAAAATATGTACAATTATATGCTTAAAATTGAGGTTTTCAGTTTAATGCTTTCAATGAATTGTAGGTCTTAAAAGAAATCCAAAATCATTGATGAAAACATAAAACTCAAATATACTTCAAATATCCAAAAAATACTTATCTGGATTTTGTTTTTATCAATAATTTTGCGATTGATATAATAACAGCCCATTGCAAATAAAGTTTTAGTATTAATATTCATTCGTAACAGTGGAACTTTTTAAAACAAAATGTTTTTTTACTATACAAATTGAAAAACGAATTTGTACATTAAAAAATTATAAAACTATCAAATTAGAATTATTAAAATAAATACATACATGAAAAAAAGTAATACAAATTGACAACCTAACACTTTTACATGTGGGATAATATTAAAAAAATCTTTAGGTTTAAAAGCTTTGGTTGAATGAACGCAGTCATCTGATATTTGAATACCTATAAAATATCAATACTATTTGTAGCGAGCGGGCCCCTGTGCATGTGGGGTTCGAGGCGGCCGCCTTTTCCGCCTCTATGGTAATCCGCCACTGATGGTGTTTATCTTAATTATTCAGGAAAGTTGTTTTTAACATAGAAAGTTATGACTATAGCAAGTACTTTGACATTTAAATTTAAAATTTTCCAAAAAGTGGATTTGGTCGACCTGTGCAGTGAACGGCACAATTAACACTAAACATGCCTAACTTTGAATAAAAAAAAAAAAAAGTATATGATGCACGGACGTAAGCTATTTTGGACTTAATGTGGGTGCAAACTCCACATCCGTCCAAAATCTTTAGCTTTACGTCCTAGCATCATAATGTACTATTAAATGCGTGCGCTAGGATTTACATAAAACGCAAAAATTGAGAAATTTGTACAGTAATTTTAAAAAGAAATAATATGAGAAATCTCTTTCTCTGAAAAATAAAAACAGACAAAAACAAAAGAATTTTTTAAGAAAGCATTTAATTATGAATATAAACTTATTAAGGAAAGCAATTTAGTACTTTTACCAACTGCGATTGGTAATTATATATAATAGCCGGTAAAAGTGTTAAATTGCACAAATATCATTGATATTTCATATATTATCCAAATGCATTGGCGATTATATATATTAACCGGTTATTTTATATAATCGCCGATTTAACACTTTGACCGTAACATATATATATAACACTAGGGGGTATCCCGCGGGATCCGCCCCCCCCCCCCCCCCCCACCCCCCACCCCCGATCCTCCCTCCTTTCCCCCTCCCTACGCACACCAATACACTCTTGCTCTTTTCATCCGGCTTTGATATAACTACTAAGTACTATCCATCATAATCCAACCTCTTCTAATCTATTCTGTGTGTACCTTCTGCTTAACTATAATTCTACAAAAACCATCGTGAGGTTAACGATAAATTTTTATACGATCAATGACAAATGGTTGAAAATAATAATAATAAGAAAATACTGAAATAGCAGCTTTTGTTCTTCTATATTTTATTTGCAGAAAATGAAGCTATGCAAAAATAATGATGGAAAAAAAATATTCTATGATTTTTACATCGACATCGACATTTTTACATTTACATCGACAATGACAACGAAATTTCGTACTGAGTTTCTTAAAGCTCATTTTATTAAATCGGTTTAAATTATTAATGTTTGAAAATGTATATTATAACCTAAACTGTTTTTTGTATAAAAATATCAAATGTTTTCAACCTACATTGTTTTTAAAAATTGTTAAAAATCTATATTTTTCTATGCTGTTATGTTCGCTGTACTAAAGAACAATTTTCTGGTTCTGGTCCTGCCATAATAGCGCTAGTATTTTACGAAATGTTGTGTCAAAAAGTGAGGAAATAGACCTTTAATCATGTACTTTCATCAATTTGTTTCCTCTTTTCTTTTTTAAAAAACTTATTATAAAAACCATCTACCAACTTTACTATTTAATGTAAAAATTATTCCTTTAAAAACAGGTTATTATTCCTTTCAAAAAATTCGATCTATTTTTCATAATAAATATTACATATCTTGTGACTAATTCAAAATAAAAAAGGTTTTATTAATAAAACATCAACAAAAATTATAAATATATGTATTATGTAACTTAATTAAAATAAAAAAATAAAATCCCCTAAATGCATTCTATACTTAACTACTTTATCGATAATTCTAAGTATCCAAAAACAAAATTTTATATAAGTTTTATTTATATATGAATTATTTATTTATATGAATTTATTCATGAATAATAAAATAAAAAAGCACAATAATTTTAAAGTTATTTAAAGAAAATAATGAATTTATGAATAAAAAAAAAACAATTTTAATGTTATTTAAAATAAAAATTTAAAAACTGCATTATCGTAAAACGAAATGTATGTATGAATATGAATAAAATAAGAGTGTGTAAAAAAACAATAATTTTAATGTTATTTAAAAAAAAAAATAAAAAAAAATTCGCAATATTCAGGTTTCGAACTTTCAATCTATAGATCATCAGTCGAGCGCGCTACCAATATACCAAATTGAACTATATTTGGTCTTTAGACTAAAGGATAGATATGATATCCGTTACGCTTGTATAGAAGGATAGACTTACGGCTATTATATTATAGATAGAAAAAATTAATTTTTTGTACGAGTAAACCGTAAAATTCACTTTTGCGATTCAAAAATTGTACATAAAGCAGGCCTTTTTTTCCTATTGAAATAACAATGCTAAAAGTGAAATAACAATGCCTAAAATTGAAATAACAATGCCTAAAGTTATTATATTACTATTATTTCGAAGAACTACTTTGATAAAATTATTTTCGAAAAAATATTTTACTATTTTGTGTAAATGTATGTATTTTTACACACTTTTATTTAACTTGACTCTTGAGAGCTTTGATGGGTGGAATTTTGTGTTTCATTTTTCAGTAACTTCCCATTATGTGATTGATCCCAAATTGAAAAGACAAGTTTGTTGAAGCAGTCAGTACGTATTTCTAAAACTTTTAAAGCAAAAAACTTTATAAATCTGAAGAAAAAAAATTCAAATTTTTCTTCATTCTGAAAGACCTTAAAAAATTGCACTGAAATCCTCATCCTCTGGTTGACTCATTTTGAGCGAAGGAATTTTGGTAATACTGTGTATATCATTATAATCATAGACATCATACATGTTTGTGTCATTGCATATGGATAAAAGGACTTACATTATAAATAATGAACACAAAAAAAAAATAAAAGTATGACATTTCGTTCAAAGCTTATAGACCTTTTTTCTTTAAGTTCAAATCGTTATTTTGGTGTATTTGACAGATTACATACAGCAATGATAATTAAAAATCAGTTATTATGTATGAAAATATGAAAATCCATAAGATCTGAATGCCCATTTACCGCGCTGAAATTTTGCTCATACTGAGTATCTCATTACAATAGAGGACATATTACACATTTTTGTCATTTTTATATAAAAAAATGGCCTTAAATTGTAAATAATGAGTGATTTGTATTTCGAAAATTTTAAATAATTGTTATTTCTTCTAAATCCAGATTGTTTTGTGTTCTCGTTAAGTTTTTTTTACTATAGTTGCATAATTATTATTTTTCAATACATTTTAATACATAATTAATGATTTCTAATTATCATTGCTGTATGTAATCTGTCAATTACATACAGTAATATAACGATTCGAATTTTAAGAAAAAAGCTCTATAATTCAGACCTTTTTTTCCGAAAAAAAACTTGACATTTGGTGCGAACATATATATTTAATAATTTATATGTACAACTTAAAATTAATACAATGAGCAAAGAAACGTACTAAAATTTTACACTGGATGTTTAAATAACATTATTACAATTGTTATAGTGCAATTAACCTAATTAAAATTACTTTAAATTTCAAAGAATATTAAATTTTCGGTAAGTGATTTAATTGCTAGTTTTACTTATGGTGTATTTTCTGTGAAATAATGTGGTTAACTTATTTGTTGGTAAAATTATATAACTAAAAACTCTTAAATAAAAAAATAAATAAAAAAAATTTAAAAAACCCACTTTTTGAAAAACGAACTAAAAAGTAGAAAATAAATTTTGCATTAACACCAGCGTTATGTCTTTTATAATTATATTTCCTTTGAAATTGTTAGAAGAAAAAATATTTAAATGGTATTTAACACATCTTAGCATAGATGCAAATATTAAATTTTTGACTAATTTAAAATGTTAATTTTCGATTGACAAACAGTTTTCCGTTCCCATTTGTTACATAAAATAAAAGTGGGTGGCGCATTCAGAAAGGAAAGGGAATAAACGTTGGTAGTCTCTCTTGTTAGAGATTAACATAGAATACATTTGTTCCTTTTCTATATTAATGTATGCGTCACCCACTTTTATTTTATGTAACAAATGGGAACGGAAAACTGTTTGTCAATCGAAAATTAACATTTAAAATTAGTCAAAAATTTAATATTTGCATCTATGCTAAGATGTGTTAAATACCATTTAAATATTTTTTCTTCTTACAATTTCAAAGGAAATATAATTATAAAAGACATAACGCTGGTGTTAATGCAAAATTTATTTTCTACTTTTTAGTTCGTTTTTCAAAAAGTGTGTTTTTTTTATGTTTTGCTATAACTTTTTTGTCTTACCATACTGTTTTGGACAAATAATTTTTTTTGGACAAACTGTTTTCCAAACAATTTATCGAAGCAATTTTAGTTTGGCTGCAGCAACTAACTTGTATAGTTTTCATAACAATTTATTAGTAGGGCAACAGAGTAGGGGCAACAGAATTTTGAAGTTTTTGTCTATTTTTTCTTTCAGTGCACCCTCCAGCTACCCCAGAGTATATGCATTCAAAGTTAACTGGAACAGGTAAATATATGCTCCTCCCTTCAACCACCTTAACCGTATTTGAATAAGATAGGAAAAGAAAATATTTGGATAGCATAAGTATTATAAAAAAATGACGTTTGAGTTCACTGAAAGAAAAAATTCGGTCACTACAACCTCTTTTGTGCCAACCGAATGTTTTCTGATGAAATCTAAAAAACCACAGGAAGGATTTCAAAATCGTTTGTTTCTAAAAATAGGTATACTCAATGGAAAGACCGATGTGTTCGATATTTGTACCAGAAGTGTGTCAAAAAATCGTAAAGTGTGTCAAAACAATGAAATATGCATATTTTTTGCTTAAAAAACGTTCATTGCAAATGATAATCAAGTAACATTGAATCTGGAGAAATCTTGATGGTCGGGATTGGTATGTGAGACAAAAAACTAGATTATTGCATTATAAGTTTGCATTATAAGTATATCATAGGAATGATTTTCATTCATTTTTTACCCAATTTTTTGGAAAAAAATAAAAATACTTTTTGTATGACATGAAATGAAATTGAAAATGAAATTGGAAAGTTGAACATGAAAATTTAGATTTTGTTATAATTTTTGGAATATTTTTGAAATTTTAAAAAAGTTTGTATTATTAATTTTGTTATAATTTTTGAAATATTTTTAAAATTTTGGAAAAAGTTTGAATTTTTGAATTTGTGAATTTTGAATTTTATTGATATTTTTATAGAATTTTGAAAAAAGTTTCAATTTTTGATTTTGTTATAATTTTTGCAATATTTTGAGAATTTTGGAAAAGTTTGAATTTGTAAATTTTTAGAATATTTTTAGAATTTTGAAAAAAGTTTCAATTTTTAATTTTATTTAATTTTCACAATATTTTTTGAATTTTGAAAGAAATATGAAATATGTTTTGATTTTGTAATATTTTGTCGAAACGTCAAATAGAGAAGTTTTTTAGTTGTTTTATGATCTGTTGTTATAATTATCCGGCAACGTATTTATGTTTCGTGTTAGTTTTGTAATAAATTTTTAAGCAGAGATAAAAAAATACATGTACTTTAACAAAGAGTTTTATGTTTGATATACATCGCTGCTCAAAACTAAAACGAATGTCCTCATAAAAGTTTTTAGTCGAAAACTATATCAAACTCCTTAACCCAGACCGAAGTCTTGATATCTCAGAGCCTTGAGATTTCGGCCCCTCTATATTTTATATTTACAATATAAGCCTAGCACTACCTAGCACATCAAACATTTTCGATGTTATGATATTTCGTTAATATGACTATTTATTCTATTCGATGAATTTATATGATGACCAAATTTTATTCTATTTGATGATCAAACGATTTTTCGATTTAATGAATGAAATTTTCGGTTATATGATTTTCGGTGATATGATGTTGCGGTGCAATCACCTTTCGACAAAATGAATTTTCGGTGATATGATATTTTTATTATGTTTAAGGAATATTCCATAACTGAGGTTTGAGGGTGCTACCGTTGACTGAATACAACAGTTCAGTTCATCCGCCAGCATCCCTAAGACAATCAACTTGGTTAGTGATATCTCACTGCTATTGCAGTGGTATATGATATCTCACGTTAACTTGTATGCCTATTGTAGGAGCCTGGGTACACAGAATTGTCACAGCTAGGATGATGCTGCCATCATCCTGGGTTTTGTACCACTAGCTAATATTTCACGGCATCACTAAATGAGCTGGTTCACAAAACCTGTTTAATGAATGTGTGTAATTTGTATCTGTGATCTTTGCATTTTGGAAACAGAGCTCAATCAAACAAAGCTGAACCAAATCGGATTAGATCCCGATTAGTTTTATCAGCATATGGTATATCCTCCACGATATTCAAGAGCGCTCACTCAGAAAAAAAACGATGCGTTTGTTACTTATGCGCTATAGTAACTCCAAAATTGTAAACATAACGTACGTTTTTCTAAAATTTACTAGTGCAAATATTGATAATTTAAGTAATATTATCCTGTACCACGTTAATAAAGCAAAATTGGAATTGTAAAATTTTTGAAAATAAATTTACTACTGAAACAGTAAATTTTGAAAGATGAAAACAAAGTTACCTAATGGTCGTTACATTTACTTAACAATTTTGTAAAACATAACCGTCGAAAAATGCTAAATTTACATGGCAAATAGTGCTAAACATACTTATACACACGCGTATATATAATCCACTATTTACCCAAAGAGATTAACTTAAGTATGCTGGAAATTGCTTATATGATACTTTTACTAAGGCATCTTTAAATTTACGTTTTCATAGTTTGAAAATTACGTATGATTTCGAGTATTAAAGTCATATAAAACGTAAATTTTACTTAAAATAATAGTAAAATTTACATATGTATAGCTGTCAATTTATGCAGCACATGTTCTTACGTTTTGGCGTGGCGTTTTGTTTGTTTACTAATTTTGAGAGATATATGTATTTCTTTTTTTTTATTGTATTTTATGTTTTGCTCTATAGCTAAAAATCTAGATTCAAAAAAATCTTTTTAGGGTGAAAACTCACTTTTTTTGACCAAATAAAACACGTAATGTCAAATAATAAATTGATCTGAGAGCAAAAAATGTCAGAACAATGTTTTGGCAAAAAGAATTTGACATATATCCGAGCAGAAATTTCTTAGGGCTTAAATATGGCCCTGATCAGGTTAGCCCTATTTTGATAGGGCCCTGATCATGAGTGTAACGCTTTTGCCTAATCAGGCCCCGATTGGGATAAACGGATCAGGCACTGACCAAGATTTCCATATAAAATTAAATAGGGCAAACCCTAGTAAGGCATTTTGTATCAGGCCCTGATCAGATTGCCCAACTAGGGGTCAGATACGAAAAACCAAATCAGGGCCGGATGTATACAAATAAGGTTTGCCCTAAAAGGGTATTCTAATTCAGGTCCGGAATAGGCCCACATCAGATTGCCCTAATAGGGCTTGCCCTATCTGACCCTGATCAGGCTCTGACTGTATTCAGGCTTTCCCTAACTAATTTCTGCTCGGGTATATAATTGTTATTTCTGTGTTACCTTAGTTACATTATTATTATTGTCGGAATAAATTTGAAATGTTTAGGTCTATATAATTTTAAAATAACTACAGTATCGATAAATTGAAATGCTGTGAAATTGAATTTTTATGAATAAAAAGGAAACATTTTTATGTTATTTTAAAAAAATAATAAACATGTAATAAAAATAAATAGTGGTCAGTCTGTGAATCGAACCCTCGAACGTCCTAAACTTAAGCTTCAACATAATATTCATAAATAAATTTATGTAAATAATTATTTAGATAGACGAATGGTTAATGCTGCTGCCTTGTACACAGAGGTCTGGGGATCGAATCCGGGTTAAGTCCAAAATAAATATTAATAATAAATAGCATTTTATCTTTACAGGGCCCTTCTTAACCGCTGTTAATCATTGCCGTATATAAAATTCTCTCACCCTGAATTGATAAAAAAACGATTAATAATTGCAAAAAAACTAAATTTTTTTCATTTTTTTGGTGAGACAAGATGGTAGCATAATAGTAGCATAACAGCGCAAAATGTTTTACATGCTTTTAAGTAGATTTTACTTAGTCAATTTTGTTTAGTTAACTTATGCCTCCGCTGGCTCAATTCGTACGTCATTTTCAGTTAAATTTACATATACTTTACGTTAAATAAGCTATCTTTTTTTTCTGAGTGCTCTTTCCGACGTTATTTTTCAGCTTGGTAATTATAGCGATGGCCGATTTCGATTTATACTCTAAAATAAGAATATTCATAGAAAGAAATTCGCTAATGATTTGCTATTTTATTATGGTTCCGGGCTTTGAATTTCAACAAACATAAAACGTTTTTTTAATTAATTGCTTTGTGGCGTCACACAATATCAATTAATAATATATGTTTCTGATGTATTCAGCTGTAGTTTTTATTCACAAATTAATACTCGGTTTTATAGTTCTCTTAGTTTAACAACTGAGCTTTATTAGTATTAATAAACTTATCACTAACAGTAACAAAGTAAATTTTATGTTATAAGTTTAGTTTGTATTCAAAGAAGCGCACTTTATGATTTTAATTCAATTATTAGTTGCTTTATGAAAAGCTCGAACATGAATGAATTGAATAATTACGAAAAAGGGTTTTGATTTTTCTTTTTGCCGCCAACCAAAATGATGGAGAAATGTTCCATTGAAAAAAATTCGATTTTCGAAAATCGAATTGATTAAATAAATTAATTAATTAATTTATCGTATGGGTGGCGTGAATATGATTAAGTTTTAGCAAAGTAGCAGATGGTTCATGTCATGAGTATAACTGATTGTTAGGTTTGTAGAGATTAATTATTTAGATTTAAATACATTAACCTCTACATTTCTGTCTACATAAATAATAAACATTTTTTGGTAAAGCTTAGTCATGTAGATATAATGCGGTTGTTCAAATTTATGGAAGATGTAGATAAAATACGGTAGTTTAAATTTATAGGTAGAATGTGGAATTATTGTCTGAAGTTGTAGAGAAATTGTTGATTGAGATGATGTATGGAAATGGGTTGACTTGCATTATATATTGAGATCAGATGAATTTTAAATTTGTGTGCAATTAATAGAATATTAAAAGAGAAGCAAGAGATGGAGAATCCGGCTATAAATAATCGATCAACTGTTACAGAAATCAAATAGCTAAGTGTGAATCAAATTACATTTTTGTATATTCAAACGAAAACTAACCTAAAATTCCCATAAAACGTAAAAATATTTCCACAATATGGAGTCTAATAACAGTGGAAAAATTCAATTTAAATAAAAAAAAAATAAGTAATGAGGAAGTTTCAACTTCAAAATAGTCATCGCCTCAACGTAATTGATATGAAGTCTGCCTAAGGGGTCGAACAAGACACTGAAGCAGAAGGTTCGAATTCATCCGAAACACGTAAAATGAGAGGTGGATTTTTTTCCATACCATACCTTTGAATTGAAAAAAATCCCAATTGCTTCCTTACTTAGTTGAGTTTAATTTTTCGCAAAAAAATCCCCAATAATTTTTAATATTTTAATAATCTGAAATGAAATTATATTTGGCTTAGTTCGAATATGGAGATGTTTTATTTTTATATATTTATTTCCAATTCAATGAGTTTTGATGAAAATGGTTTGATCAACAAATTAAAAATGGGTTAAAGAAACAAATTTAAGTACAAAACGATAAAATATTGATTTATGTGAAGTGATAATGAAAATGTTGGCCAAGGTGATCGCTTCATTCCTCGTCTTTGCATGTTTAGTGTCAATTTTCATAAGGTTTATGTTAATCAACAAGCAACCAGGAAGTCAAGATGTCGCTGAGGTTCAGAATACAGAAAAAGTATTATAATACGCATTACGGTCAAAGGACCTGATTTGGTTTTTTATGTACACCACCAGCTGAACCAATTGTTATGTTTAATGTATGAAGTGCAAGTGCAAAACAATTTTGGGAACTCTGGTAAAATCATAGCTACAATATGGATACGACGATCAAAATTTTAGTTGGAGTCACGTTGGAGTGAGTTTCTTTTGTTTTATGCGTATATTTTAATTATTATTGATTCATACAAATTGACTTTGTTTTTTTACTTCACCACAATTTTAAATTGTGTGAAGTAATGCAATCTATCGTGAAAAAAAAAAATCTTACATACCCCAAATTTTATTTTATCTTTTGTTTTGGACCATCCTCTATCTAAATAGCCAAAAAAAATTTTGGTGTACGTCTGTGTGTGGGTGGGTGGGTGGGTGAGTTTTCTGCATAGGATCTTGATGAAACTTTGGCAAATGATACAGGTTCACTTGAAAATGGAAGATCTGGATTCATTTCAAATTTGGACAAAATGGCGGGGGGTCTCCCGAACACCTCTAAGTTTAAATCTTGAATAACTTCTGATCCCGGGTTATGATCTTATTGAAACTTAGTATATAAGGTTTTAGTACTGTTTCCAATATTTCTGCATACCAACTTCCGGTTTGTCACTTCCGGTTAAAAAGTTTAAAAGGGTGTTTATCCCTACTGTAGCCTACAATTACCGATCGATTTTCATGAAACGTTGCGAAAAGCTTTTAACTAATATGATAAAGATTTTATCAGCTTTTGGAGCACATTGGATAAAGGGTTGGGGGTCCACCATACAACAGGTGGTTTTTTCCACAAAGTTTTTAAGTTTGTTGGGAGCATAAAACATTCATTCGTGAATGAATTTTCATGACACTTTGGAAAAAGACGCAAACATGTATGACAAAGAACTGATTAGTTTTTGAGCGATAGTGAACAAAGTGGTGGGGGGTCCCTGGAGCACCTGTTTTTTTGAAAGCTCTATAACTTCTGTACCTGATAAGCGAATTGGATGAAACTTGGTACATGAGTATGTAGTACGGTTTACAATAGTTCTGCATCCCAACTTCCGGTTTTTAACTTCCGGTAAAAAAATTTTTTTTGTACTTTTTTGAAGTTTTTTCAGTGTCTTTATGCACACTACAGCCCACAATAATGAAGTGATTATGATGAAACTTATGGAATAGGGTTCAAATTAGTGTGAAAAGATAATTATCATGTTTTGGGACACATTGATCAAAGTGGTGGGGGGTCTACCATACAAATGCTGACTTTTCACACTTTGTTTTTAACACTTTGTTGGGAGCATACAGACTTCATTCATTAATTTATTTTAATGAAACTTTAGAAAAAGATGGAAACTTAAGTAACAAAGAACTGATTAGTTTTTGGATAATATTGGAATAAGTGGTGGGTGTCCTCCCGAACACCTGTTTAATGTGTCACACTTTTTTCAATGTTTGTTGGGAGCACACAGCATTCGTTCGTTATCGAATTTTGATGACACTTTGGAAAAAGATGCAAACATGTATGGCAAAGAACTGATTAGTTTTTGAGCGGTAGTGAACAAAGTGGTGGGGGGTCCCTGGAGCACCTGTTTTTTTGAAAGATCTATAGCTTCTGTACCTGATAAGCGAATTGGATGAAACTTGGTACCGGAGTATGTAGTACGGTTTACAATAGTTCTGCATCCCAACTTCCGGTTTTTCACTTCCGGTAAAAAAATTTTTGTTGTACTTTTTTGAAGTTTTTTCAGTGTCTTTATGCACACTACAGCCTACAATAATGAAGTGATTATGATGAAACTTATGGAATAGGGTTCCAATTAGTGTGAAAAGATAATTATCATGTTTTGGGACACATTGATCAAAGTGGTGGGGGGTCTGTAGGAACCAGATTCCTTCCTCTACAATTCAAAATATGAAATTCATTTATTTAAACAAAATTTATTTCAGGAACGTTAGTCAGGACGTTATTTCAGGAACTTATGAACATCATGGGTTCTCATAAAATAAGGACGACGGCTTACAATCCCAAAGCCAATGGAATCGTAGAAAGATTCCATCGACAGCTCAAATCTTCACTTGAATCTCATGGTAATACTACCAATTGGAGTGATACACTCCCCATCGTCATGCTAGGCATTCGGTCTTCGATCAAATCTGATCTAGGGTGTACTCCTGCGGATCTTGTCTACGGACAAAGTCTGAAGATTCCAGGAGAACTATTTATACATCCTGAAGATTCACATCCAATAGAACCAGCAAATCTGGTTGACCATTTACAGCAATGGATGCGATCTTTAATTCCTAAAGATACACGGAAGGATCCTCAGACTAATATTTACGTTCCAAAAGATCTTTTGGAATGCGATTATGTTTTCGTCAGGGTGGATAAGGTACGACCAAGTTTATCACCACCATATGAGGGTCCATTTAAAGTCATCAGACGATTCCGAAAAAGTTTTATCGTTGAAATCAAAGGTAAAAACCAGACGATTTCAATTGACAGACTGAAACCAGCGTACATGACTGACACAATTCAACGAGCATCACATCTTCGAAAGGTAACTTTTCAGTTACCTACGCAACATTCTAGTATTATAGCTAAGAATAAAAACAGATGTTAACTCATCTCCTTTTGTTCTTTTTAAAGGAAGGGAGTGTTGTAGGAACCAGATTCCTTCCTCTACAATTCAAAATATGAAATTCATTTATTTAAACAAAATAAAAATCTTTTTAACACCAAACAAAGTAAAACAATTTTGTATTCCAAAATAAAACATTTAATAAAGAAAATATAATATAAATAAAAAAAGAAATAGAAAAATGGATTTTCTAATCATTTGTGTCTTTTCTAAACAAATGTGTAGGTGTGCGTGTGTTGAAGATATAAGGTATATTGTGTCTCACATTTTTTCATAGGAATATTTTTGGCCTCACCAAAATTTGCCTAATTAAAGAAAATTAAATAAAAATAATTTATGCTTCACAATGATATAAAGTTGTTATAATGTCTAGGATACGCAATATATAAACACATTCATAAAAACCGGGGCGTTATGAGAGGGCATTATGAATTCATAACGCCCGTTATTAAGACCATAAAAAACTAAATAAAATTATTTTTACTGTGGTTTTGTCTACACAATGTAAATAATTCTTATTGAATTTAAGCTAGTAAAAGATTTTGACATTTGCTTAAAAATGTTTAGCAACATTTTAGTTATTAATTGTTCATATAGTTTTCCAAAACTATCAAATTATTTTAAACGTCATACAATGTTTTTGTCATACGCTACAAAATTTAGGAGAATTTGTTTACATAGCAACGTTCAAACAACAAATATTTATTTTAAACTTCAAAATAGTTATTTTCTTGGCATACTACGATACATTTGTATTTGTTTGCATATCAATATAGATTAACAAATTAAATTCTTTCTTAGTTTTTAGCTTATTAAGTGAAGCATAAAATCTTGTATGCACCACTGGCGTTACTGGGTATTACGCCCATCAAGCGACATCCATCCCTCGGGCCAGAGGCCCTCGGGCTAGATTACGTCGCTTTCCGGGCGCAATAACCTACATAACGCCCTAGGTACATAAATAGCTATTGTAGCTTGCAAATATAATTATAAACTCTCTTATGTTGTAACCTTTGAGTTGATAACATTAAAAATTAATTACAACGTACAAATTTGTTAGTCACATTAATTGATTTGATTATTAAAAAATAAATACTGTGAAATTCAAATTAAAGTGTTTTCTATTTTAATTAAGAATTATTATTAAAATAGTTTCGTTATATTCGGAAACTATAGGTCTACCATACAAATGCTGACTTTTCACACTTTGTTTTTTAAGTTTGTTGGGAGCATACAGACTTCGTTCATTAGTTTATTATAATGACACTTTGGAAAAAGATGGGAACTTAAGTAACAAAGAACTGATTAGTTTTTGGATAATATTGGAATAAGTGGTGGGGGTCCTCCCGAACACCTGTTTAATGTGTCACACTTTTTTCAATGTTTGTTGGGAGCACACAGCATTCGTTCGTTATCGAATTTTGATGACACTTTGGAAAAAGATGCAAACATGTATGGCAAAGAACTGATTAGTTTTTGAGCGATAGTGAACAAAGTGGTGGGGGGTCCCTGGAGCACCTGTTTTTTTGAAATATCTATAGCTTCTGTACCTGATAAGCGAATTGGATGAAACTTGGTACCGGAGTATGTAGTACGGTTTACAATAGTTCTGCATCCCAACTTCCGGTTTTTTACTTCCGGTAAAAAAATTTTTTTTGTACTTTTTTGAAGTTTTTTCAGTGTCTTTATGCACACTACAGCCTACAATAATGAAGTGATTATGATGAAACTTATGGAATAGGGTTCCAATTAGTGTAAGAAGATAATTATCATCTTTTAGGACACATTGATCAAAGTGGCGGGGGTCTACCATACAACTGCTGACTTTTCACACTTTGTTTTTAAAGTTTGTTGGGAGCATACAGACTTCATTCATTAATCAATTCTAATGACACTTTGGAAAAAGATGGGAACTTAAATGACAAGGAACTGATTAGTTTTTGGACAATATTGGGATAAGTGGTACGGGGTCTCCCGAACACCTGTTTACTGTGTCATCATTTTTTCAATGTTTTTTGGGAGCACACAGCATTCGTTCGTGAACCAATTTTGATGACACTTTGGAAAAAAATGCAAACATGTATGGCAAAGAACTGATTAGTTTTTGAGCGATAGTGAACAAAGTGGTGGGGGGTGTCCCATACACCTGTTTTTTTTAAAGCTCAATAACATCTGTACCTGATAAACGAATTGGATGAAACTTTGTACATAAGCATTTAGTATGATTTACAAAAATTCTGCATCCCAACTTCCGGTTTTTTACTTCTGGTAAAAAAATTTTTTTAATTGTTGGCAGTTTTTTCAGTATCTTTATGCACACTACAGCCTACAATACTGAAGTGATTATGATAAAACTTATGGAAAGGTTTCAATTAGTGTAAGAAGATAATTATCATCTTTTGGGACACATTGATCAAAGTGGTGGGGGATCTACCATACAACTGCTGACTTTTCACACTTTGTTTTTAAAGTTTGTTGGGAGCATATAGATTTCATTCATTAATCAATTTTAATGGCACTTTGAAAAAAGATAAAGACTTTATTGACAAAGAATTGACTAGTTTTTGGACAATATTGGGATAAGTAGTGGGGTCCTCCCGAACACCTGTTTATTGTTGCAATGTTTGTTGGAAGCATACAACATTCGTTCGTTAAGTAATTTTGATTACACTTTGCAAAAAGATGCAAATATGTATGGCAAGGAACTGATTAGTTTTTTTAGCGATAGTGAACAAAGTGGTAGGGGGTCCTCCAAGCACCTTTTATTTTGGAAGCTCAATGACTTCTGTACCTGATAATCGAGTTGGATGAAATTTGGTACATACACATTTAGTACGGTTTACAACAGTTCTGCATTCTTACTTCTGCTTTTTCACTTCCGATAAAATTGTTTTTACTTTTTCTCGTACAACAGAATTTATGTTTGTTGGGATACTACTGCCTGCTTTAATATTTTTATTATTAGAACTACGAAGTCCATAATATTGGTTAGCTTTTAATTAAAATATTTTATGGATATTAGCTCATTATATATCCAGAACACTATGTTTCCAGAGCTGTGGTGAAGTCAGCCTATGCATCAGCGTCGCAATATTTTTTATTTAAAATCTATTATCTGTTTTGTGTTAGGTAAATTTAAGATTTATAATTTTTTTTGATAAGATTGTTTTCCAAAAATAAGAGATTCTCCAAGATATTCCACAAGATATTTTACAGTATTTCAATAATTTATTTCAATAAAAGACCGAATTCTTTACATAATCTTGAAAAAATTAGAGTGACCTCTTTTATTAGCGTATGTATCCCACCTTACATTATCCTTAGTGTTGACATTTTTAGTGCCACTAGAAATTGCCCGAGCGAAAAAAAGTTCTCAAAATAGTTGCTATCCTGAATCCTTAAATGGAACAAACTCTCTTTTATTTATCTTATTTATTTTTATCTAAAATTTGTTTCTACAATACGTATTTGATTACACAAATCTCATCTGGAGGGTGCCTAGTCTCCAGATGGATCCGTTTGTGACTAAGGTATTTGAATTTACCTACATACATTTGCTAATCATTTTCAATGATCCGCCCCATAACTGACTCATTAATGAGCAAGGGGCAAGGAAGAAGCACGTAGATTCGGCGTTAATCAGCGTTTATGAAGCTTATTTTAATGACTATAGAGGATCATTTGAATTCTTCAATCCGAAAGTTTGATTTGCATTTCTAATAATAATTCCAAAACCGATTCCATTTCCTTTTAGTAACTATAAACCAGAAAATGGTAACTTAAGTTGTATATATACAAGGCATATCTGGTGGGTATGTGAGTTTGTTGCTGTGGGACAGTGGTCTTAGAAGGTATCTATGTGTTGTGACACATATTGTAATTCTTACTACATAACGTTTTTTATTAAAAAAATAACAAAGTTGCACATTAGTGGAACATATTTTTTAAAAACGATGTTCTTAAATCGCTTGTTAAAAATGTGTTCCATTGTACCCACCCATTAAATGATTAAACAAACAAAAATTTGGTACGCATCGTTGCTCTTTCTATTTATCTTCTTCCTAATATAAATTCTCATAAGTTTTGCTTATGCTCAGGACGATAACAACATAAAATATCAAACAAGTAACATATTACACTGAACCCTAATACAATGTACTTAGTTCCATGAAATTTTAATTTGCATATTAAATGTGATCATAACAACAAAAAAATAATGAAAACATAGAACCGCTGTTAAAAGGAAAACTGTGGAAACTAGAAATTTCTTTTTTTCATGTTGCGTTAAACATTTGTGTTTATGGAGATCTAGTTTTTCTTTTATCATTTTAAACGAAAACTTATGAAATTTAAATTTTGATTTTTATCTAATATTCTAATTTGACTTTTTGGTTGAAGGCTTCCTAAAAAGGTTATAAAGTATATACATTAGAGTTTAAGGATTATAATTTATAAAAGTTAAACTTGTATTTTAATAAAAAAAATGTATGTATCTGCAACAAATAGAATTTATAAATGTGTACATATGGAATTAGCATTTTTGAATTTTTAAAGAAAATGCTATTGTTGCTGGTAAATGGTTTCGATGAGTGTTGATTAGGTTTTTAATATTTTATTTAAGTAGTGTGAATTTTTTTATTTCAAATTTAAACAAATATTGGTATAAAATTAATTTTTATTTAATAAATGGAAAATTATCGTTAGATATATTTTATATGGCTTGAGTAGTATACTACCGACATCCTAGGGACATTTATACTAATTCTCTTTCTCGGTCAATTAGTTAGGGTCTCAGACGTCTATTTGCTACGTATTCTACATATCTGCGGTAAAAATCCCTTGTTCCGTAAACGTACGAACTGGTTTATGCTCCTTGAGTTGGTAGCCTTTGCAAAAAAATGAATTTGTGATAGTCCCTGCTATATATTTTATGTGTGGTCTTTAACAGTAATCCAAAAGGATAGGATAAGTTCTTACGATTTTTTAGAATATCGTAGCAAATTTTATGAAATATTTTTGAACCTGAGTCTTAGAAATATATATATGAAGCATTAAACTGTTTGAATGTTAGAATGATCACGTAAGAAACTGTTTTCTGTTGAACACGAAGAAAATATCGAATTAATAATAGATTGAGTAGTAATGTTTGCTTCATGTTTAACTTAAATTCAAATGAACGATATATTTTTGAGTAAAGATAAAATCTGAAGAAATATTATAATTGTTATTTAAGAACTTCTCATATTTGCGCCATTAAGAATTAAGATGAGGTTGAACTATTTTGTTTCACTGCACTGCAACTGATCTAAGAATAAAAAGGCAGAAACTATATGCTATGGGAATAAGTGATAACATTTTATTATCCATTATATAAAATACATCATTGTTGAATCGTTAATAATACAAATAAAAATAACATATGCGCTCTAATGATGTGCATGAATTATTTTTTTTTTTTTTTTTAACGGCGTTCATGCTCCATGTAGGAGCGTTGCCAGGTTAATCAGCTTTGAATATTCACCACGGTCATTCGCAACAGCGACATAATTACCATGGCAGCCGATTTTTTTAAGGTCGTTTATTACGTCAGTCTCCCATTGTAGTCGTGGTCTACCTCGCGGTCTACCACTCCCTGGGGTACTAACGTACATTTTTCTAATCATTCCAGACTGTGAATCGGCTCGTAGAACATGCCCAAACCAAGCAATCCTATTAGAACGGATACAACCTATTATATCAGGACCCTCAAGAAGGTCTCTGATCTCAAAGTTATACCGGGTTCTATACTCCCCATCGTCTGTCTTAAGTGGACCAAAAATGTAGCGTAGGATCTTACGCTCAAATACAGATAAATGCGATTCGTCATTTTGTGTAAGGGTCCACATTTGTGACCCATACATCACAACCGGTCTAATCAATGTCTTGTATAACTTGAGCTTGGTCTTAGTTGATACATACGGTGATCCAAGGAGAGGTTTAATTGAGTAGAAAGTTCGATTACCTGCAGCGATTCGAGCTTTAATATCTGTAAGTATGCTGTTGTTTGAGTCAAGCATTGATCCCAAATATTTAAAAGATTCAACTCCCTCAATTCGTTCATCGCCGCACATCAAATCCCTCTTCTCAGCCTCTCTTGAAACATTCATATGTTTGGTTTTATTGTAGTTAATTTGCAGACCAATTTTCCTAGCACCACTCTCAAGCGACTTGAAAGTCTCACTCATAACAGCTTCACTTCGGCCGAGGATGACAACATCATCAGCGTAAGCAATCATCTGTACTGAGTTTATTGACAAGATATTGTTATTAGTCGGTAGTTTCTTTTGACGGCACACATATTCCAAGGCTAGATTAAAAAGTATAGGAGAGATAGCATCACCTTGTCTTAAACCGGAGTCGACTTTAAAAAACTTTGATATTTCGTTCTCTACTCGTACACAGCATTGAGAGTTCTGTACTGTCATTTTGCATAGTGATACCAGTTTACCAGGAATTCCCATTGACACTAGAGCAGACCATAGAGTCTCTCGTTCGAGAGAGTCGTAGGCCTGCCTGAAATCAATGAAAAGTTGGTGCACAGGTATGTTGAACTCTCGACACTTCTCCAAAATCATCCTTATCGAGAAAAGTGCATCGGTGGTACCTCGGCCCCGCCGGAAACCACACTGATATTCTCCAAACAGTTGTTCAGCAAAAGGATTGATTTTGGATAGCAAAATGTAGGAAAAGATCTTATATGCTGTGCAGAGGAGAGCGATTCCTCTGTAGTTTGCACATTGTAGGCGATTACCTTTTTTATGGATTGGTATCAGCATAGCTGTGTTCCAGTCCTGTGGCATGGTTTCAGTCCGCCAGATCATTTGAACAAGTTCAAACAATCTTAAGGATAGAGTTTCGCCACCATGTACAATCATTTCGGATGTTATATCGTCGATACCAGGTGCTTTATTGCATTTTAGTTTTGACAGCGCCGCATCGAATTCCTCTTTGGTGGGTTCGTCTACATGTACCTTTGACGCACGAATAAGCTTTGCTCGTCGTCCGACTTGTTGTTGGTCACTTAAGTTGAGAAGATTCTCAAAATAAGCGGCCCAAGTATCTAAAATATTTTTAAGGTCTACTTGTAGCTCCCCATCTTCATTTTGAATAGCAGTTGATCTAGTTTGAGGGCCCTTCTTTAAGGTTTTAACCTGTTGAAAGAAGTTACGCGATTGATGTTCCTTATTGAAGCTTTCAATCTCCTCACACTGTCTCTTCCACCATTCTCTCTTCGCTCGTCTACATAGCTTTGTAACGGCTTGTCTTGCCAGTTTATAGTTTTCCTTCGTGGACCTGGTGTTGCGTCCTTGTAGACACTTCAGATAGCAATCTCTTTTGTATTGAATAGCGTCAAGGCATGCTTGATCCATCCATGGCTTCTGGGAGTGGTTCTGTGGTCGTCCAAGTATTCCCTCAGCAGCGCTTAAAACAGCATCTTTTAGCAAATACCATGACTTATCGACGTCTCCATTAATAGTTTCCGATTTCTCCAATGTTTCGGCAATATGGATTTGATATCTCTCTTCTGTTTCAGCATTCTTTAATGATGAGATGTTAAAACGTTTCCGTTTATTGAATTTTGGAATGCCTGGATTTGGGAAGTGGAACCTTATCGTTGCACATACAAGGAAGTGATCACTTCCAATGTATGCACCTCTAAAGGATCGCACATCCCGAACGCTCGAAAAGAAACCTGCTGTTACTAGAACGTGATCAATTTGATTTCGAGTGTTTCCATTCGGTGAGACCCAAGTCTGTTTATGAATCGATCGATGCGGAAAGAACGTACTGGCAATTCTCAAATTATTTGATAATGCAAACTCAGTCATTCTCTCACCATTATCATTCGAATTCAAATGCAGGCTGTTGGGACCCACCACATTTCCATAAGAGATATCTCTTCCAACCTGTCCATTAAAGTCACCAAGAACCATAATGAAGTCGCGTGTTGGTGTTTGTTTCATAACCTCTTCCAGTGCTATGTAAAAATTATCCTTCTCGTCGACGGTCTTAGCTTCAGTAGGTGCATGCACGGCAATAAGAGAAATATTGTTGTATGTACCACGTACACGTAGGTAGCAGATCCTCTCACTGACCGGGATGAATTTCATCACGGCTTCTTGTATGCGTGCACCAACAAGAAAGCCAGTACCAAATTCTCTTCGGGAAGGATGACCACTACAATATAGAGAGTGACTATCCAAATCTTGTTTTCCGATTATCGGCTGTCTAATTTCTTGTAGAGCAATTATATCCATCCTATACCTCTCAGCCTCTGTTTCCAGACTTATAAGAGCATCAGGAGCGCTCAGGCTGCGCACGTTCCACGTTCCGATTCGGTAGTCTGGTCCTTTTTCACGTCCAGGTAAAATTGTGTTTTTTTGTCCGGGTCTGTTATTCTTTTTCTGATAACCAAATTTAACATATGAGTTTTTTCCGGGGTTAGGGTGTTAACCTTAGGCCCAACCCAAATTGTCGTGAATGGGTCCGTTCTGCATATTAAGGTCACCAGAAACAACCTTTTTACACGTTTATATAGCGAGCCGCTTGATTCAAGACAGACGCCCGCTCCAAGCCGCCCCTGACATGGAGAACAGACGCTTGAGTCACATTGGTTTTAAGGCACCAATTCGCCGTGATGTAGCGTCATTGACTAAGCAGTTTTTACTCTGCTTGTCTCCAATACACCAACCTAACTCTGTCAGCATTACCCAGGCAGCACGGCGTGGACGTCGAATTTCGGATTTCGCTACCCATTAAGAATTAAGATGAGGTTGAACTATTTTGTTTCACTGCACTGCAACTGATCTAAGAATAAAAAGGCAGAAACTATATGCTATGGGAATAAGTGATAACATTTTATTATCCATTATATAAAATACATCATTGTTGAATCGTTAATAATACAAATAAAAATAACATATGCGCTCTAATGATGTGCATGAATTATTTACGTAACAATATTTTCTTTGCGGAAGAAAATAAAATATTTGTATAGATATGAAAACGTTGAACCGAAAATTTTGATTTCAATAACTATACCGTGCTTAAGTTCAATTACCGATATTAATACAAAAGAATGTATATAAAAAAATCAATAAAATAATCAAAACAACAATATAATCAAGAAACACGTATTTTATTAATAAAAGTGGAATGAAAATCTAATAGGAAAATTTTTATTTCATTGCGAAAATCATAATGAAACTTGATTTATATGAGAGATGAATACTACAAGGATGCAAAATAATCATTTATTGTTTCACATATTTATTGATGCTCATTAGGCTCATTGTTATCAATTGTTAATGAATTAAATTAATTAAAATCATGTTTCCAATGAAGGGGAAATTAGTTTTGATAGATTTGGGCTTATAAGTAAAAACCACCCATCTAAGCTTACTACAATGTTGAAATTAAGTAATTGTATATAATTAACACGGGAGAATGAGCAGTGAAACTGAAGCTACAAGTATGTCAATCCTTTGAATTTTTTCAATTCAAAGTGAGGATTTGGATTTTTGGATTTTTATGAAAGTACCTTACAGTTTATTGCATTAAAAACATTTTTTTCTTGCTACGTGCTTCGGTTGCGATTCGAATTCGTAACCTTATCAATGCTAGTGAGTTCGGTATTTGCAGACACGTTTATCAGCTTGTTCATTATATTAATAAAACACACATGTACAGATATTAATAAAACACCGTGAGAGTGCCGGTCGTTTTCGTTATATCTCACATCGTTTATATATTGGTGATTCTCCAAAAAGGGTACATTTTTATGTCCAAGCAATTTTTCTTATGTAAATGATTGTACAAATTCTGTGTATGCTAGTGGAAATTGCAACGTGTTTCTAAGAGAATTAAGCAACGGTATAAAAGAAGCAATTTAATTTTATTTTTATTGAAAAATACGTCCTCGGAACCTGATAAATCACGTCCGTGGACTGTCCCAAGACTGAAGTTTTAAAATAATAAGATTCAAAATCAAAATAATAATTACATTGAAAATAAAAAATATACTGTATGAAATAAATAAATTTGTCTACCTATAATACCTCAAACCTTTATCATGAACATATTAACAAAATCAGTTTTACAGCAGAAACTAGAATGTCCCAAGAATTTTAGTCACTTCCATGGACAAAATGTTCATTTCTTCTATTTTGTCATAGATGGCAGTACAAGAACCAAATCTATGATTTATAAACTGTCAGTCAGCCATATTAACTTTCGAGAACTTTTGTTAGCAGGTTGAGTGTTCTAATAGTGTTCAATTTGCCATAGAACATCAAAATTTTAAGTGGGACAAGATCACAGAGTCACATTCGTGGACATCATAATTCTGTAAGTAATTACTAAATTTAAATTTTTATTGTAGTTATAGTAAAAGTGAATTATATATATAATACATTTCAAAGAACAACTTCTCAAAACCAAAATGTCATTATTCACAGAATGTTTTAATGAATTTATCACATCCGTGGACATTCAATGTCTCCGTCGGGACAGCTAAGTAACAGACGTGACACAAACAATAATAGTGTGATCTTTAATATTTATAAATGATTTTTGTTGATAAAACTTAAATTAACTTAAATTATTATCATGTTATAAGCAAAATTAAGAAGAGCTTGTCTGAAAATGAAATCCTTCGACACTGTAGTTGTTTATTATCACAATGGTAGTAGTTGTTTATTACCACCGTCACGGGACAAGCGAAAATTTAAGTTTTTTTTTCTTAAAATTTCTCAAATATGATCTGGCCCAATAGTATAACTTAATACAACAACATCTAATAGAAAACATAATAAAAACCATTTTTATTTCATGTTTAAAATTCAAAAATTTGTTTTTTCAAATTACCCCTTTTCAGGAGAATGACCCATATATATATATATATATATATATATATATATATATATATATATATATATATATATATATATATATATATATATATATATATATATATATATATATATATATATATATATATATATATATATATATATATATATATATCTTATATATATAAAAATCACATGTCACGATGTTTGTCCGCGATAAACTCCGCAACAACGTAAACAATCTTAAAAAAATTGTGTTCAGTGTGTGTATAATGGTCCAACTTGAGAGATAGGATAGTTTTTATTTTGATTGAACGCCTAAATATTTTTTAATTACGAATTAAATGTTAAATATGGATAGTTCATAAGCAAACTTTCAGATGGCGGCGTAAATTAATTAATTTACTGTCAAACCTGCTTTATCGACTTTTTAATCATCCATGTAGGGCCCATATAGACTATCATATGTTATTGAGCGATTATTTTGTTCCGGTATTTGCTGCAATGGCACTGCAAAAGGGGGAAAAGAAACGAAATTCAATAAAATTTATATGGGATTTCATACCAAACACAACTTGAATAATTTTAAAATTTATCTATGAAATTTCTCATTTTGCTACAATTAAATAATTTAAATTTCTTTTGGCGCTGCAAAAGGGGGAAAAGAGGATAAATTCAATAAAATTTATATGGGATTTCATTTCAAAACACAACTTGAATAATTTTAAAAATTATCTATGAAATTTCTCATTATACTACAATTAAATAATTTATGTTTCTTTATGATCTATTACTGACAATTACTGACAATATTGAGCATAATATATAAAATACTTTATTTTCTTCTGTCCGTAAAAGAAATACGAAAATAGGTTAAATTTTTCATACAAGTTTGTATGGGAAATTTTGACAATTTTCATGTTTGAGCGACTTAAGAATAATCTTATATATATAAAAATCACGTGTCACGATGTTTGTCCGCGATGAACTCCGTAACAACGTAACCAATCTTAGTGAGATTTTGTACAATGTGTGTATGATGGTCCAGCTTGAGAGATAGGATAGTTATTATCTTGATTAAATGCCTAAATATTTTTTAATTGTATATTAAATGTTAAATATGGATTGTTCATATGCCAACTTTCAGATGGCAGCGTAAATCAATTTATTCAATTGATAGTAAACTTCAGGCGTGCTATGCACCTGAGCTAAACTATGCGAAATATGCGAACTATGTTTTTAAAAAAGTAATGTTTTAATGCGAATAAAGCTTTTTCAAAAAAATGTAATGTTTCCGTTTTTCTTTTCTTTTTTAAATATTTTGTTTCGGTAATGTTTTTTCTATAATTACGTTATATACATTATTTTTTAAAAACATAGTTCGCTTTTTTTTATAGTTTAGCTCAGGTGTATAGCGCTTAACTTCGTATAAGGCCATTATTAGACTATCAAATTTGTTTTAGTAAAAAAGTTTTGTTTTATATTTGACAATAAACGAAAAGCATATTTTGCTATGTCAAATACGTTACCAAAGATTATTAACAATTTTGTGGAGGTTATATATTAATTATAGTAGTGCTATAAAGTATCGAAATCTGTAAAAAATTAGGGTATTGGTTTTTATAAAGTTTGAATAAAAATAAGAGTAAAAATAAAGAAAACAATAATTTAAATTTATTTTTTTATTTTTTTAAATTTTTCATTGGTCTTCAATGTTAATTTACAAAAATCATTATCAAATTGAAAAATACTCTTATACGTATTGCTAATTAAAATAGAACGATTAGAGGTAAAAAAATTGTCATCAAAACTGGATGAAAAACTAGCAAAGTTTATTTTACAACCTTTATGCTTGATTTATAGTCGGTAACTTTAACTTAACGTCAAGTACAAATGTATGAAAATGCACTAGAACATTTATAGTCGGTACGTAAACTTAACGTTAACTTAACGTAAAGTTCATTTCATTCTATCTTAAGGATTTTTTGACGTTTAGTATAAAAACTGAAGAAAACTAATATTTAATTGCAAGTGTCCATAAAAATAAAATTTTATTTATTAAAAAATGCAAAAGATATAAAAAGAGCGACTTTAATTAAAGCCAAATATTAGCATGAAATTAATATGAAAATAAATTTTTTTATTTTTAAATTTTGTATCAAATGTTTATTTCGAAATTTATTATTTTAAATTTTGATTGTGAAATCAGTTTGTTACTTTTAAAGCATTGATTGATTTATAAAATTGATTACAAAACCAAAATTAATATCAAATCAAACGTCAAAGAATACCTAATTTCTTACCAACCTTAAATCAAAATTTTGTATAGATTCTTAAGTTACGGTTAAGTTAAAGTTAACGTCAACTCTCCAATTTCATGTCAAATTTTTTTTATTGACCAATATATAGATAGTGTGATATACGCCTCATAAATTTGGGTTAGCCAATAGATGGTGCCATATTTGTATTTAAAAAATTGGTTTTAAAGTTAAAGTTTTCCAAATACACAACGCTTGCTTTTTCCAATTGTCGTGTATTATTTTTTCATTGGTGATTGGTGATAATTATTTTAATTGGTTTTTTTTTAAATATCGGTTTATGCGCGTAGCTTGCTTTGATCAATGTTTTTTTTCGTTGAATATAATTTTATGAAATAGAAAAATGAATGTATAATATTTTATTAAAATAATATGTCAAATATTTTGAAATAGCACATTTTTTTGGAAATTTTAGGTGAAAAAGATGATGAACAATGTCGTTGAAGCTACAATTTTGAATGGAAAATTCAAAGTGGAAGATGTACTGTTGCTACGTATTTCAATGATCGCAACAGATATGGCATTTGAATTCAAACGTTTAGTTTCCAATGCGACTCGCTTTTGCAATGACCATCAACAACTCAAGACGAGTTTTCTTGAATTTTCTTTCTTATGAGATACCGACAATATGCGACGGGTTATAATGTTAAATAAACAAAAGGTTTACAATATTTGGTGTAAAATAAATAGTTTTTAGAGATTTTTAGAGTGATTAAGCTTAAAGTAATTATTTTAATTCACATGAGTTTTGCAATTTTAAAGCATTTTTTATTTTCTCTCAGAAAAACTTCTTTAAAACAGTTTTTGTGTGTTTCGTGTCGGGAACAAATACAATTTACAATTGTATAATCACAGATGAAGAATTCAATTTAAATAAATATGCGATAATGAAGTTTCAATTTAGAAATTATCTGAACATGAAAATTGAAATATGTTTCGTTGTTGTTTCATCCACTGTGGCTGAGTCTGTAAGATGGCTTTGAACTATGATGTCTCTGATGAGCGTGAGTTCAATCCCGACAATAATTACTTATTATCGGGAATAATACTTTTAATAATTACTTTGAGCAATAATTACTCACAAATTCGCTTAAAAATTAATATTCCATTAATGTTGTCCATATATGGAACATATATGCCAATATATTGACCGTGTGTAAGATATTAGTTTCGCATTGATTTGCAACATTCAATAATAATGACTTTAAAATGACTTAAAATGTTGACTAAATAGAAATATTTCTCATCCTATGAATTCAAATCCTATGAATTCATATACAAAAACTTCCAAATAATTTTGATTTTTTTTGCATCACTTCTTTTATTCCTTTTTTGCATCACTTCTTCTATACCTTCATCGAATGTATTGTCGCTATTCTTACTGCACTTGCTGACCATAAAATCATATACCGATCAAAATTTTTTGCAACGTTTTTAGTAACCTACGTTCCTTAATGTTTTTAGTAACCTTTGTTCCGTATAATGTTCTAAATAGATTACACACCTGAAAACTTATATAATCGCGTATTTTTTATATATTCTTTGTTTTATATATAATACTATTTTTTTATATTTTACTGATCAACTAGAGTGCTGATCCTTTTACATTCATATTAAAAAAAAAAAAATAGAAAACCATTTCTCATTACTACTCTTTGAAATTATTGCTACGCAACAAAATGTATACACACAACTTTATTTATAGGCGTAGCAAAGCACGCCGGGTCCCGCTAGTATATATATATATATATATATATATATATATATATATATATATATATATATATATATATATATATATATATATATATATATATATATACTAGCAGGACCCGGCGTGCTTTGTTACGCCTATAAATAAAGTTTGTGCGTATACATTTTGTTGACGTAGTAGCAATAATTTCAAAGAGTAGTAATGAGAAATGATTTTCTTTTTTTTTTTTAAATATGAATGTAAAAGGATCAGTCTAGTTGATCAGTAAAATATAAAAAATTAGTATTGTATGTAAAATATAGGATATATAAAAAATACCCGATCAAATAAGTCTTCAGGTGTGTGAGGTTTCATGTGTGTCTCTATATAGAACATTATACGGAACAAAAATCGATTCACAAATTTTCACAGTGCTCATGCGGTTTAATATACGCTTTCTTTACCGGTACGTTACTAAAAAAGTTGCAAACAGTTGTGATCGTGATGTCATCTTATTATCAGCAAGGGCAGTAAGAATCGCGACAATTCATTCGATGAAGGTGCATACAAACACATTGACAAATTTTAAACATACACACATTTAAAATCATTTCTCATTACTACTCTTTGAAATTATTGCTACTACGTCAACAAAATGTATACGCACAAACTTTATTTATAGGCGTAGCAAAGCACACCGGGTCCCGCTAGTATAATATATATATATATATATATATATATACAATAATGTAACTAACATTTAATAAAAGAACTCCTAATAAATAAAAAAAACTCCAAA
>OY856186.1:290015565-290101923 GCA_963693315.1 Diogma glabrata | reverse complement strand
AACTTGTTATTATATTTTAATTCTAGGTTAACACGAGCTCTTTGGTCTAAATGATTTTTTAATTTATTGTTGTGTTTTCATTAAGTTTACTTTTTATTATATTTTAACGTCGATATTTCGGCACATGCCATTTTCATAGACCTACAATAATCAATAATTTAACCATTAATTTATCCATCGATTGAATGGTATTAGTTTGAAAAATGGTTTTTTTACATTTATGTATAATATTTTTACTTGAACTACTTTTAAATAAATTAGATAAAAGCTTACATTACAATTTTAAAATGAAAAACTAATTACTAACTAGTACGAATTATTAACTACACAATACAAAATAAATAAATAAATTAATTTGGTTTTACGAAACCTCGTCACTTCAACATATTAAAATTTTAAACTAAATTATATATTAACGAAATCAGTATTTTTCGATCAATTTATAAAAAACGTAACCGTTACAAGCTAACGATTGAGATATTTTCTCCTATTTTGCCATAGACCAACAGTTTGTGTATGTTTTTTATAATTTTCCTTTTTATTATTATTTTTGTTTTGGACCGAACGGTGACTCTAGAATTAATATCACTGACCTTACCAAGGTAAATGAACTTTAAAAAATCCACACATAGTACGATATAATACAATCAAATCAATGCAAACATGAGAGATAATCAAAAAATTAAAAAAAAAAAAAAAAATTGAAAAAAAGAAGAAAATTAAATTAAAAGGAATATTAAAACAATTACAATTTTAACTCAAAGACAATATTAGAATATGAAAATGAAAACTATTTGCACAAAGAATTTATTTTCTTAATTAGGGATTGGGGTTTTGAGCTTAGAAACTTTCTTATATGTTGTAATAAGGTTTCTGTAAGATGCATTTAAATTCCTGACGTCCGTTCTAGTGTTTACTGTTGTTGTTTCGTTCAACCAGATGTGACCAGCTTCTTTAAACTCTCTCTTAAATTTGTTTTTCTCCCGGTCTATGATTTTGACACGGGTAAAGTCAAACTCATGGATTTCGTCGTTAGTTTGATTAGCGAGAGTATGTTGGTTGATTGCTGTTTTGTTGGGATTTAAGTGTCTGAGTTTAAAATCACTCCTGTGCTGAGTAAGTCGGTCCGTTAGTGTTTGTTGTGTCTGTCCTATATACACTTTTTCACATACGCATGGGATTTGGTAAATGATACCGTGTGCGGTTTCTGGTTTGTTTCTATCTTTCAGATTTGTGAATTGTTTGTTTAAGGTGTTGAATGGTTTATTGGCTATATGTGAATTCGGTTTATGTTTTGATATTTGTTTTTTTATAAAATCTGTTAACTGTGGTATGTATGTTAATGATGCCATAATTTGTTTTGGTGGTGTTTGTGAGTCAGTACTAGTTGTTGTGAAAGATTGGTTATTGTTAGGAGGTTGGTTTTTTATTTGGTAGATACTATTTTTAATTATTGTTTCGGTAATTGGTGAAGGGTAATTATTTTTTAGCAGAATGTTTTTAGCTATGGATTTATTTTTTTGCTAGTGTTTCTCGTCGCTTAGATGGAAAATCCTTTTAACAAATGCTGTTGCCACATTCATTTTCATAGTTTTTGGGTGGGCGGATAAGAAATTAAGCAGTCTGTTAGAAGAGGTGTCTTTGTTATACCAGTCCAGAGTGATTTTGTTATTTTCACGTGTTAGTTTCATATCCAGAAACGTTATTTGTTTTTCTTTTTCTATTTCTGCGGTGAAGGTAATATTTTGATTAAAGCTATTGAAAATGTTGAGTGTTTGTTGTATGTTTGCTTCCGGAATTGCCATGATAACGTCATCTACATATTTTTTGATGAACGTGGGTTGGCGTTCAAGCTTTTTCAGTGAGTCTTCGAAAATTTCTTCTAAGACGATATCAGCCAAAACTGGAGAGTGATTTTAAACTCAGACACTTAAATCCCAACAAAACAACAATCAACCAACATACTCTCGCTAATCAAACTAACGACGAAATCCATGAGTTTGACTTTACCCGTGTCAAAATCATAGACCGGGAGAAAAACAAATTTAAGAGAGAGTTTAAAGAAGCTGGTCACATGAGGTTGAACGAACCGACAACAGTAAACACTAGAACGGACGTCAGGAATTTAAATGCATCTTACAGAAACCTTATTACAACATATAAGAAAGTTTCTAAGCTCAAAACCCCAATCCCTAATTAAGAAAATAAATTCTTTGTGCAAATAGTTTTCATTTTCATATTTTAATATTGTCTTTGAGTTAAAATTGTAATTGTTTTAATATTCTTTTTAATTTAATTTTCTTCTTTTTTTCAATTTTTTTTTTTTTTTAATTTTTTGATTATCTCTCATGTTTGCATTGATTTGATTGTATTATATCGTACTATGTGTGGATTTTTTAAAGTTCATTTACCTTGGTAAGGTCAGTGATATTAATTCTAGAGTCACCGTTCGGTCCAAAACAAAAATAATAATAAAAAGGAAAATTATAAAAAACATACACAAACTGTTGGTCTATGGCAAAATAGGAGAAAATATCTCAATCGTTAGCTTGTAACGGTTACGTTTTTTATAAATTGATCGAAAAATACTGATTTCGTTAATATATAATTTAGTTTAAAATTTTAATATGTTGAAGTGACGAGGTTTCGTAAAACCAAATTAATTTATTTATTTATTTTGTATTGTGTAGTTAATAATTCGTACTAGTTAGTAATTAGTTTTTCATTTTAAAATTGTAATGTAAGTTTTTATCTAATTTATTTAAAAGTAGTTCAAGTTAAAATATTATATATAAATGTAAAAAAACCATTTTTCAAACTAATACCATTCAATCGATGGATAAATTAATGGTTAAATTATTGATTATTGTAGGTCTATGAAAATGGCATGTGCCGAAATATCGACGTTAAAATATAATAAAAAGTAAACTTAATGAAAACACAACAATAAATTAAAAAATCATTTAGACCAAAAAGCTCGTGTTAACCTAAAATTAAAATATAATAACAAGTTGGTCGTATAAAATTGCAAATCTAAATATACAAATTTGAGCGTTAAGGAATAAAATGGAAGCATACAATAATTTCTTACAATCATACTATAAAATCAACATTGAAAGGTATAGCGATGGGAATATTACAATATTAAAACAACAAATAACAAACAGCATTAAACTAATAAACAGTAAAAGTAGGAAAACTTATCTACTCAGATGCAGGAAAAATGGAATTACACCAAGATTTATTGAGGACAAAATCAAAATTTTTTTAAAACAATGGAAGAACAAACAACAACCCGAAGCAATGAAATCAACAAAGTCAAACGCAAACTAAGTAAAGATTATATTAACTTAGAAATTAAGATTTGTATTGACACAAATAATACTATAAGTCAAAACGTAGCTAAAACACAAGACAACGTCTTAGAAATATTATCCCATGAAAACCGAACCAATTTTTTTCAAAACCTAAACCTAGAAATGAAGAAACACACGAATATCAAAAAGAATATACTTATAAACAAATACAACCAAATATGTGAAAATCAAAACTACCTACCTACATTCTATGTTGACAAACAATGTGTTAAAAATCTCACAGATACCATAATACCTAACGAAGTAGAAATTCTTTTGAGTTTCGGTCCCAAATTTGCTATCCCTACGAATAGAACCGATTGCCCAGTTCTCACAGTTCTTTCAGAAGTGGAAAATATTCTGAACGGATATGAAAATGAAAACGTCGCACAAGAAGACAGAACCATCATCACTCAAAAAATCAAAGAATATATTACGCACACAAACAAACCACTTACATACGTTGATGCCTTTTTGCACAAAGCACAAAAACAAACCAAGAAGTTTCTGTCGAACAACCCCAACATTAACATAACTAACTCAGACAAAAGTAACAAGACTGTAATACTATACAAAGCAGATTATAACGAAAAAATGGAAAACCTCTTAAATGATGTAACAACATACACTAAATTAGATAAAGACCCAACCACCACCCTCAATAACAGATGTAAAGCTTTAGTGGAAAAAATAATTTTAAATAAAAACATAATGGAAGAAAAAGAAGCAAAGAAATTAATAGTGAAGTATCCAGTGACTCCCAAAATATACGGATTACCAAAACTCCATAAATCAGGAACCCCATTACGCCCCATAGTATCTACAATAGACTCTCCGTGCTACTATTTATCACAATTCTGCAACACTATTTTAAAAAAACTTACATTCAATAGCCCATTTAATATACAAAACTCTTTTAAGTTTAAAGATTATATCAACACACAAACAATAGAAGAAGAAGATCTACTGGTTTCTTTTGATGTAGTATCCTTATTTACCAATATCCCCATTGACACAGCAATGGAGATAATAAACAAAAGATGGAACGAGATTGAAAATTCAGTAAATATCTGCAAAGTGGATTTTTTAAAGATTTTAGAATACTGCACAAAAGAAAACAGTTACTTTACATACAACAACCAACACTACAAACAAATCAAAGGCCTTGCTATGGGAAACCCGCTCTCTCCGGTTTTGGCTGATATCGTCTTAGAAGAACTTTTCGAAGACTCACTGAAAAAGCTTGAACGCCAACCCACGTTCATCAAAAAATATGTAGATGACGTTATCATGGCAATTCCGGAAGCAAACATACAACAAACACTCAACATTTTCAATAGCTTTAATCAAAATATTACCTTCACCGCAGAAATAGAAAAAGAAAAAGAAATAACGTTTCTGGATATGAAACTAACACGTGAAAATAACAAAATCACTCTGGACTGGTATAATAAAGACACCTCTTCTAACAGACTGCTTAATTTCTTATCCGCCCACCCAAAAACTATGAAAATGAATGTGGCAACAGCATTTGTTAAAAGGATTTTCCATCTAAGCGACGAGAAACACTGGCAAAAAAATAAATCCATAGCTAAAAACATTCTGCTAAAAAATAATTACCCTTCACCAATTACCGAAACAATAATTAAAAATAGTATCTACCAAATAAAAAACCAACCTCCTAACAATAACCAATCTTTCACAACAACTAGTACTGACTCACAAACACCACCAAAACAAATTATGGCATCATTAACATACATACCACAGTTAACAGATTTTATAAAAAAACAAATATCAAAACATAACCCGAATTCACATATAGCCAATAAACCATTCAACACCTTAAACAAACAATTCACAAATCTGAAAGATAGAAACAAACCAGAAACCGCACACGGTATCATTTACCAAATCCCATGCGTATGTGAAAAAGTGTATATAGGACAGACACAACAAACACTAACGGACCGACTTACTCAGCACAGGAGTGATTTTAAACTCAGACACTTAAATCCCAACAAAACAGCAATCAACCAACATACTCTCGCTAATCAAACTAACGACGAAATCCATGAGTTTGACTTTACCCGTGTCAAAATCATAGACCGGGAGAAAAACAATTTAAGAGAGAGTTTAAAGAAGCTGGTCACATCTGGTTGAACGAAACAACAACAGTAAACACTAGAACGGACGTCAGGAATTTAAATGCATCTTACAGAAACCTTATTACAACATATAAGAAAGTTTCTAAGCTCAAAACCCCAATCCCTAATTAAGAAAATAAATTCTTTGTGCAAATAGTTTTCATTTTCATATTCTAATATTGTCTTTGAGTTAAAATTGTAATTGTTTTAATATTCTTTTTAATTTAATTTTCTTCTTTTTTTCAATTTTTTTTTTTTTTTTTTTAATTTTTTGATTATCTCTCATGTTTGCATTGATTTGATTGTATTATATCGTACTATGTGTGGATTTTTTAAAGTTCATTTACCTTGGTAAGGTCAGTGATATTAATTCTAGAGTCACCGTTCGGTCCAAAACAAAAATAATAATAAAAAGGAAAATTATAAAAAACATACACAAACTGTTGGTCTATGGCAAAATAGGAGAAAATATCTCAATCGTTAACTTGTAACGGTTACGTTTTTTATAAATTGATCGAAAAATACTGATTTCGTTAATATATAATTTAGTTTAAAATTTTAATATGTTGAAGTGACGAGGTTTCGTAAAACCAAATTAATTTATTTATTTATTTTGTATTGTGTAGTTAATAATTCGTACTAGTTAGTAATTAGTTTTTCATTTTAAAATTGTAATGTAAGTTTTTATCTAATTTATTTAAAAGTAGTTCAAGTTAAAATATTATATATAAATGTAAAAAAACCATTTCTCAAACTAATACCATTCAATCGATGGATAAATTAATGGTTAAATTATTGAGTTTGAAATATATTTATTTTCAGGCATTAAAATTACATTTTTTCTATATTTAAGTGTCTATAATTCCATCAAATTTAATTTCGTCCAAAATTTCATTGTAAATAGAAAGAATGGATAAATCGTTCAAACGATCATTACTCATAGTATTACGCAAATAACATTTGATTAACTTCAGTTTTGAAACTGATTGTTCGCCTATAACATTATCGACAAACATGCATAAAAACATTCGTAATAACTTATCGGTATTCGGAAAAGTGGTGGAAAGATTATCATTGAACATCGTTTTGTACATCGATTCATAATTTAAATTATCAAATGTGAAATATTTTTTGGCAAATTGACATTCGTCAATCAATTGATTTGCATTGAGATCTTTTGGGTATTTTGCGGTTATTGTTCTGCAAGAATTAGCAATCTCTTCATCACTCATTAAATTTAGATGTATCAAAAACGAGTACTATCTAGATCTTCATAATCTTTAGCACGCTCTCTCAGATTGTAAAGAAAAGCCTTTATAGTTGAACAACGATTTTTCAAGGTGGTCTTTTTGTTCCTCTAGACAAAGTGTTTGTGACGTTGAGCAAGTTTGAATATTATTTGCGGTTTGTATATTAGATAAAACAGAATTTAAAAGCTGACAGGCATCATCAAAAATTTTGCTGTAATCTTTATTTTCCAAATCTGTAACTATTAAATCAAACAGTTTTTTGTCACCGAGACAGTTAAATTAGATTTTTGTAATGCTCGATTCACAAAATTAAACTTGGTTAGTACACTTTTCCAGAGGACAAGCATCAAAATATTTTCGAATTGACATAGTTTTTTTTATCAAACCTGTTACCACCGCTTTGTTATCATCACTGAGGCTTTCCTCATGTAGGAAAGATTTTAAAACATGTAAAACGTGAACTGATTCGTATCCAGCTGACCATCTCGTTCCAGTTGCTCTCTTTAACATGTATTCGCTATTTTCGGTTAATTGTTTTTGTAATCGATTCCATCGAAAAGGGGAATATACGAAAAATCCATAAAGTTTTTCAACCATATCAAAAAACTTAGTTGCAGCAGTTTTGCCAGAAACACTATATTTATCGACTAAATTTAATGAATGCGCAGAGCAAGGGACAAAAATTGCTGTTTCATTTGTATGACGAATCAATCTTTGTAGGCCACCATAAATACCTGCCATATTGTAAGCGTTGTCATGTGACTGGCCTCAACAATTATCAATGTTTATTTCGTTTTCAATGTGGAATTTCATAATGATGTCAAAAAGATAATTCGATGTATGACCTTCGATTTCAATAAATGAAATAAATCGTTCACAAATGGTATTACTTTTAACATACACTCAGAGAATTTTGTTAGTAAATTTAATAACCGCCCGTTTAAAAAATGTGTAATAAGTTATTTTATCAATCTAATAACGATTTTTATTAAAGTAATTGCCACATTTGTTCGATTAATACTTTTTGTTATTACTTTAATAAAAATGTTTATCAAAATAAAAATACGGTCAATATTATTTAAAAAATCACAACGGTTGATTAAACTAATAACCAATTCTTATTAAAATGATGAATTCAGACAATCAAATAAAAAATTATGTGATTATCGTAGAGCTATTAAAATAAAAACATAAATTATTATTTTTGTAGTTAATTTTAATAACCATTTTATTAGATTAATCATCGACGTTTTTACTTTCAAAACGTAGGTTATTAAATTAATAATAGTATACATTAATCTTACTTTAGGTTATTATTTTTAATAACGATTAATAAAATATTGGTAAGAATCACAGTTTATATCCAGACGCTGAATAAACAACTTTAAAAAATATTTAAAAGTTTTGTGAAAAGTTATAAGTGTTAAGAAAATTGAAAAAGTAAGATTATTTTATTAAACGATAACGTTTGGTATGTGAAACTTTGTAAATTTTTGTACTGTCTATGGTGTGGTAAAAATAATTGGTTTTTCGGTTCCTGAAGCAGATTCATCAGACAGAATATGTAGAAATTTTGTTCGATGAACAGAGTAGTTAGGCTAAAATTGAGTCTGCATGGGACAGGACTAAACAACTGAGACTCAGCGACGTTTCAAATTTAAAATCAACTTCGGAAATTTTAACCAAATGGAAGTAATTTAAATTACCGCTTGGTTATAAACTGGTAATTAATAATTCAATATTAGTATATTTCAATAACATTTTAATTATAATTATAATAATATATCTTATATATATAAAAATCACGTGTCACGATGTTTGTCCGCGATAAACTCCACAACAACCTAACAAATCTTAATAAAATTGTGTTCAGTGTGTTATAATGGTCCAACTTGAGAGATAGGATAGTTTTTATTTTGATTAAACGCCTAAATATTTTTTAATTACGAATTAAATGTTAAATATGGATAGTTCATAAGCAAACTTTCAGATGGCGGCGTAAATTAATTAATTTACTGTCAAACCTGCTTTATCGACTTTTTAATCATCCATGTAGGGCCCATATAGACTATCATATGTTATTGAGCGATTATTTTGTTCAGGCATTTGCTGCAATGGCACTGCAAAAGGGGGAAAAGAAACGAAATTCAATAAAATTTATATGGGATTTCATACAAAACACAACTTGAATAATTTTAAAAATTATCGGTTGTAATACCACGAGTCATTGAAATTTTTTCGAAAATTTTTTGATTTTACGAATTAAATTATTTAGCAACACTGCGAATCAAAGCGCACAATAAACCACGAGTCCGAAGGACGAGTGGTTTAAGTAGTGGTTTGATTGAGCAGTGTTGCTTAAAAATAATTTAATGAGTAAAATTGAAAAATTTTAGACAAAAATTTCAATGAAGAGTGGTATTTAATGAGATCATTTTTTTTAAATTATAATTTTGTTTAAAAGATAATTATTACTTTCTAAATAAATTTTTTTTACAAATTATTCAATAATACAAAATTATGTTAAAATGCAAATAATAAAAATGTCCGTTTTCATTCATAAATGATTGCGTGTTTTATGTTTATTTGTCAATTTATAGCAATTATCCGCCTACTAAGATGAAATTATATTTCATTTTGTTTGAAGAAAAAATGACAACATAGAATTTTCATAACGACAAAGCAAAATTATCGACGACAAGAAGAATTGCCGACAGTTAAAACAAAGCCTACTGTTTAAATATCATAGTTTGTATTAATGAAAAATAAAATTTCTGACAGCAAAAAAAAATTATCTATGAAATTTCTCATTTTGCTACAACTAAATAATTTAAATTTCTTTTGGCGCTGCAAAAGGGGGAAAAGAGAATAAATTCAATAAAATTTATATGGGATTTCATTCAAAACACTACTTGAATAATTTTAAAAATTATCTATGAAATTTCTCATTTTACTACAATTAAATAATTTAAGTTTCTTCATGAACTATTACTGACAATTACTGACAATATTGAGCATATTATATAAAATATTTTATTTTCTTCTGTCCGTAAAAGACATACGAAAATAGGTTAAATTTTTCATACAAGTTTGTATGGGAAATTTTGGCAATTTTCATGTTTGAGCGACTTAAGAATAATCTTCTTATATATATAAAAATCACGTGTCACGATGTTTGTCCGCGATGAACTCCGCAACAATGTAACCAATCTTAGTGAAATTTTGTACAATGTGTGTATGATGGTCCAGCTTGAGAGATATGATAGTTATTATCTTGATTAAATCCCTATATATTTTTTAATTGCGAATTAAATGTTAAATATGAATGGTTTATATGCCAACTTTCAGATGGCAGCGTAAATCAATTTATTCAATTGATAGTAAACTTGAACTTCGTGTAAGGCCATTATTAGACTATCAAATATGTTTTAGTAAAGAAAGTTTTGTTTTATTTGATAATAAACGAAAAGCATATTATGCTAAGTCAAATACGTTACCAAAGGTTATTGATAATTTTTTGCACGATCAGGCGATTTTGCATGTTCGCTGATTCGTAAATAAACATAGTAAGTTTCGTTTACAAATCACTGGTCGGTAAGTAATTACTTACCGATCATGCAGCCGGTAAGTATTTACTTACCAGTAAAGGAGACCTCAGGGTGTGAATAAAAACGATTATTAGTTAAATAATTGTGCACGTCTATTCACTAGCTTCAAATTTAAATAACATTCATTTAAAAATATTGCAGTTAAAAGATTTAAAAAAAGCAATTAATTTTGAAAATATATTCGATGGAATTTAGTTTTGCAACAAAAAAACCTATAGTATTATGATGAAACGCAAAGCTTACTATTTTGAAATGACATTTTAAGAAACTTTCTTTAAAACATTCAAACTTGAATTTAGTGAATGAATTTTATTATTTATATAGTTTTAATTGAATTTTTATTAATCGTGCAAAAAATGTAATAAGCATTTTGAGCATTAACAGTATTACCAATTTCGGATATATTAGAGATCTCGACTTCGTCTCGATCTCAAAACATATATCTCAATCGGTAAAACACTCTTACTGCCCTTAATACTTAAATAACTATTGTGGAGGTTATATATTTATTATAGAAGTGTTAAAAAGTATCGGAATTCGGAACCTGTAAAAATGTTGTATTGGTTTTTATAAAGTTGAAATAAATATAAGAGTAAAAATTAAAGAAAACAATAATTTAAATTTATTTATTTATTATTTTAAATTTTTCATTGATCTTCTATGTTAATTTACAAAAATTAATATATCAAATTGAATAATACATTTATTTGTATTGCAAATTAAAATATAACGATTAGAGGCAAAAAAAATTGTCATCAAAACTGGATGAAAAACTAGGTAGCGAAGTCTATTTTTTTACAACGTTTGCACTCTCCAATTTCATGTCATATTTTTTTTATTGACCAATATATTTGATAGTGTGATATACGCCTCATAAATTTGGGTTATCCAAGAGATGGTGTTGTATTTGTATTTAGAACGTTTATTTTAACGTCGAAGTTTGTGCAAAAACACTACAATTTGCTTTTTCAAATTGTCGTGTATTATTTTTTGATTGGTGATTGGTGATAAATATTTTATTTGGTTTTTTGTTTAAATATCGGTTTATGAGCGTAGTTTGCTTTGATCAATGTTTTTATAGTTATAGTTAAAGAATTCAATAACGAATTAAATATATACTCCCGCACGAAGATTTGTAAAATTTTAAATTTTTGATCTATGGGAGTGACAACCCAGCGTACTTAGATTCCTGCTATTTGTATATCAGTTAGCTTGAGTTATCGTAAACCACTGGCAATAGTAGTGAGATATCACTAGCCAAAGTGATATCTTAGGGATGTTGGCGGATGAACTTTTTTCAATCAACGATAGCACCCTTAGTCTTAGTTATAGAATATTCTTTGATGATGACACGCTATTTCTTTTAAAATAAAATGTGTTATGTAGTACGAATTACAGTGTGAGTAACAACAACTCATGACAACCTTTGAAGAATAAAGTCCACAACAACGTGCTTTTTAAGGTGTTGATGGACGCAAATTTTTTATATTTTTTTAAAAAAAATGAACTTTTTCGTTTACTTGGAGAAATGAGCTTCCATATAACTATTAAATGTGCCGAGTTTAATCCTTCAGCAAAACCATGCTTACATGATCTTGGTATATGCTTCTAGCACTAGCAATTTGCGTCCATCATCTTAAAAAACATGATGGTGTGGAACCTAGGTCTTAAAGGTGTGGAACCTAGGTCATTTTTGTTCCGTATGTTCTAATGTTCTATATAGAGACACACCTGAAAACTTATTTGATCGCGTATTTTTTTATACATCCTTTGTTGTATATATAATACTATTTTTTTTATATTTTACTGATCAACTAGAGTGCTGATCCTTTTACATTCATATTTTAAAAAAAAATAGATCATTTCTCATTACAACTCTTTGAAATTATAGCTACTACGTCAACAAAATGTATACACACATACTTTATTTATAGGCGTAGCAAAGCACGCCGGGTCCCGCTAGTATATATGAGCAATTTCACGCAAGTTCAGCAAATTTTTGGGAAATTTTGACTTGACCCCTTTTAATTTTGGTTATTTTTTGTTTATAGATAGTCTTTGATAAATAAAAAATACAAGTTCTCTTAGAATTTTTTTTTTCGACCAGGGGTCTTCACAGGGTGCCCCTCAATTTTTTGTTATTTTGTGATGTGACTGCATTTTGACGAGCGATTGTAGAAAAACTACTGAATCGATTTTCATAAATGATATGTCGTTGAATAGGTATTAGAACAAAATGTACACTGTTAATTTTTTGAAATAATTTTTAACGGTGTAACATAAGAAAGAAACGGTGTAATTGAAAAAAAGATGGCATAGCCTCTTTTTTTTTTTTTTTTTTAAACTAAATTGAAGCTTATTTTATATCTAACCACTTGTGAAAGTTGAGGACACGTGTTTTTTTTTGTTTTAAAGATAAAATTCGTTGTGCATATGACTGTCGGGAATCAGTTTTTTTTGTTCTGAAGGAAAATTATAAAAATGGCGTTATAAACTAAGAGATATTTTTTTGATGTTAAATATCAAATATTTTATTATTAGATGAACTTTTTAAAATATTATAAAAATTATATATGTAGTACAATAAATAAAATAAATACAATTGTTAAAAATGATTTACTTATTTTACAAACAGAAGTTTCTTTTGAATAGGAAAGCACTTCTGCAATTATTTTCTTTGTATTAGATGGCATAAAAAATGAAATGTTTATTTATCACTTTTAGTAATCACTTGTCACTCTTATAAAAAATAATTTGACAGTCTTGACTGCAAACAAAAAAGCCGTATAAACAACTAAATCTATTTAGGAACTTTTGACTGGAGAAGTATTATGTTCGTATTATGTTATTATGGAATCATAGAGTAAAAGATTGTTTTTCAACATTAAATTACAAATATTTTATTATTGAATAAACTTTTTAAAATATCATACAAATTATATATGTGAAAATAAATATAGTTATTAAAAATTATTTACTTATTTTACATTCAAAAGTTTCTTTTGAGTTGGAAAACATTTTTGCATTTATTGTCTTAGTATCTACTGGTACAAAAGAATGAAGTTTTTGAGTTCCACTTATAGTAATCGCATTTTTATATCGATTTTGTAATTTTTCTTTTGTTAATTGATATTCATTTTTATCGGCGTATCCAAAGTTCATGGTAGATTCCCATTTTAAAGCCCATTCGAAAAGTTTTTTTGGTGTATCAATAATATTATCTTCGCTCGCCATACTATAACGGTGTGCAGCACGCTTCAGTATACCACCAATTCCATCACAAGGTCCCTTTCCATGGCTGGTAGGTGTGCAGCACACTTCAGTATACCACCAATTCCATCACAAGGTCCCTTTCCATGGCTGGTAGCATGAAAATGCCATTCAGCGTCAACCTTAAATTAACTAATTAACTTATGCCACCATAAAGAAGACTTTAAGGTTGACGCTGAATGGCATTTTCATGCTACCAGCCATGGAAAGGGACCTTGTGATGGAATTGGTGGTACACTGAAGCGTGCTGCACACCGTTATAGTATGGCGAGCGAAGATAATATTATTGATACACCAAAAAAACTTTTCGAATGGGCTTTAAAATTAGATGGCTAATACAAAGAAAATAATTGCAGAAGTGCTTTCCTATTCAAAAGAAACTTCTGTTTGTAAAATAAGTAAATCATTTTTAACAATTGTATTTATTTTATTTATTGTACTACATATATAATTTTTATAATATTTTAAAAAGTTCATCTAATAATAAAATATTTGATATTTAACATAAAAAAAATATCTCTTAGTTTATAACGCCATTTTTATAATTTTCCTTCAGAACAAAAAAAACTGATTCCCGACAGTCATATGCACAACGAATTTTATCTTTAAAACAAAAAATAACGCGTGTCCTCAACTTTCACAAGTGGTTAGATATAAAATAAGCTTTAATTTAGTTTAAAAAAAAAAAAAAAAAAAAGAGGCTATGCCATCTTTTTTTCAATTACACCGTTTTTTTCTTATGTTACACCGTTAAAAATTATTTCAAAAAATTAACAGTGTACATTTTTAAAAACTTTGTTCTAATACCTATTCAACGACATATCATTTATGAAAATCGATTCAGTAGTTTTTCTACAATCGCTCGTCAAAATGAGGTCACATCACAAAATAACAAAAAATTGAGGGGCACCCTGTGAAGACCCCTGGTCGAAAAAAAAAATTCTAAGAGAACTTGTATTTTTTATTTATCAAAGACTATCTATAAACAAAAAATAATCAAAATTAAAAGGGGTCAACTCAAAACGTTGTTGAATCTTCGTGAAATTGCTCATATATATATAGTGATGTAAAAGTGTTTAATACAATGGTATAATACGCGGTATTATACGTAAAATACCGTATTGTCCAAAACGTTGTAAAATACGTGGTATTTTACTAAAAAAATTATTTTTTATTCTGACGGCGCGCGAAGTAGCAAGTAGCCATTTGACTAAAATTGGTGCGTGGATTATTAAAAGAATTTATAGCTGTGAAAATATGTCTACGATTACATCTATAAGATATAAATGACGCCGAGGAAATGAATTTTTTGTACGCCTTGCTACTGTGCGTTTCTAAGTAATTTTTAAATTCATTTGTACTAAGATTGTTCTAATATCTCAATACAGCAGCATGTAGGTAATGAAGGTGAAATAAATTGAAACTAAGCATCAAGATAGTTTTGATCAGACCATCCACATGAATTAGAGTCAGATGAATAGTAGCAAGTAGCCATTTGACTAAAATTGGTGCATGGATTATTAAAAGAATTTATAGCTGTGAAAATATGTCTACGATTACATCTATAAGATATAAATGACGCCGAGGAAATGAATTTTTTGTACGCCTTGCTACTGTGCGTTTCTAAGTAATTTTTAAATTCATTTGTACTAAGATTGTTCTAATATCAACAGAACACAAACATCAACAATCGATTATAGTTGCTGAGAAACAACCGTTACAGTGAATTTTTTAATGAAGCACATCAAAATTTTGAGACATGGATTTGTCACTCAATTTAATAACTTTGAGTAGTCCCAGATAACATGTAGAACGTGTAGAAAATAATACCAAAAGTAATTATCTCGATTATGTTAAACATGATTAAGACCTCTAACAGTTTATTCATGGGAAATGGTAGGGATCCAATCTCAATACAGCAGCATGTAGGTAATGAAGGTGAAATAAATTGAAACTAAGCATCAAGATAGTTTTGATCAGACCATCCACATGAATTAGAGTCAGATGAATATATAGGTCTTCTTAGCATTTATTTAAGGAGTATATATAGATAAAAATAACGATAAGATATCCAAATTCAGATATTTAGAAAAAATGAATTAGATGTAATTCAAAATGATGATGGAAGTCATTTTTTGTTGTTATACCATTCACATCCTATAACGGATATTACAATTTTGTACAGAATATACGGTATTTTATTTTGTATAATACAATGTATAATACGCTGTATTATACAAAAAAAATAAAATACGGTATTTTAACATCTCTATATATATATAATAATTATAATTAATTATAATAATATTCCTTTTAAAATTTTCAGATAAACATTTATTTTAAAGCAATGTTTCCGAAAGCCTGCGATTTTGGTTGTAAATTACCAACCATTTATTCAGAAAACTCAGCCCATTTTTGAAGAACAAATTAAAGATGAAAAGTTAAGAGATGTGGTTGAAGAACTTCGCAATACAGAAAATATGACAGAAAGTAAGTTTTTTAAATTTGTTTTTTGGCTCCAAAAACTTGAAAATCACATACAACAGAAGCAGAATTCCATTCAAATTTTACAGCAACAGAATTTTTTGCTGTCAAATTTGTATGAAATTCTGTTTCTGTTTCTGATATATTTGAATACCCGGCTATGAGCTAAAACGATGTTTTTGGACATGTCATTTGTAATTTCTTTGAGTGAAAACAATTAATCCTACTCAATGTTAGATTCTGTAATAATATAATATTTTTCTGTTTTATATTATTTAGATGATATTCTGCTATCAACTTTGTATTTACTGCACAGGATACTCCGTCAAACCAACAAAACTTTATAGTATAAAATTTATAAGAAATACACTGTTCGATATTCTTAAAACAGTTTTGCCATTATAGGCGAAACTGTTTAAAATGATGAAGAGATGTTACAAAAGTATTTCGATAAAAAATTACCAATTCAGCCTCTTTTGTTAATTAGTGGGTCTATAATAAAGCCAACTAGTATGCTTTGATAATGTACGGTATGAAGTTTATACAACATGGAATAGTAGATTCTTGTATGAGCTTAGAATGAAGGCAATTCTTCACGAGGATGAAGTTTCGAGAATCCTCCGAGTGAAGAATTGCCATCATTCCAAGCGAATACAAGATGCTATTTTATCCACGACTGTAAAATATTTCGTTTAATTTCCAGTTTTCATGCAAAAATTTGTATCGCCATATTGAAATAAAAACATCAAAGATAGCGAAAAACAAAACAAGTTTGTTGTTTAATTTGTCAGGGGAATATTTAATAAACTATAGAGCTGTTAAAGAATTTTAATCAAATTCACTAGTTGTGGAATGAATACAATTACAATGGAAGACATACGCATGGAAAGCATATATTCTTTAGTCGTGGATAAAGTAATTGATGTGTGCTTCAAAATATTTTTTCTATGCAAAAAGTCAATTCACTAGTGAAAAAGAATAACAAATTATAGTTGCTATGGTTTTTCATATAATTTTATAAAGTATTTTAAACAACGTAACCATGAAAAAATAGAATATGAATTTTGAATGTTTTGTTGTCGATTTATAACTTTATAATTTATAGTAAATATCGATTATATATATACTATCATAGAAAAATTTGCATTTCCTACGCGAGATAAAAACGTTTTTCGTTCGTAAACATGTCTCACTCGACGCTAGCGCGTCTCGTGAACATATGTTTACTCACGAAAAAACAATGTTTTCATATCTTGTAGGAAAATATACTATTATTTATTCAACTTAAAATATCCGCAATCAGCAACCAATTTTGGAATTTTATCCAAAAGTATTTTTATACATTGAAAGGCGATAAAGAAAGAGCATATTATTCGGTCAATTTGTTGATTGATTTGTTAAATTCAAATCAATAATATATATTATTAGTTTAGCTATGTAAATTTATTTTTTAATCAATACAAAATATAGTAAAATATAATAAATATTACTATATTTTTTATTTTATATACGCACATAGACTCCTTTTGTTCTTTTAATTTTTGTCACATATAAATTTAAAAATACTTTAAAGCAAAATTATGAATTATTTTAGAATTAAAACTGTGAAATATAAATATTTTAAGATTAAATGAAAATAATTGAAATAAATAAAATCGTTAATAAAAAATTTATGCTCTCTTTTATTTAAAAAGTGTAAAATATAAGTTCCATTATTAATTTAATAAGAGTTTCATTATTAATTTAATAACATCTTATTATTGATTTAATAAGAACCTATTATTAATCTAATTAGATTGTATTATTAATCTGATAACCTAATATTATTTTAAAAACAACTTTATTATTATAATAATATATGTCATTTATCCAAGGGATACCAAATATAAATGTAATCCATTATGTTATTATTTCAATAAGAATTTTTATAAATATAAAAGCTATCGTTAGATTTAGAATAATAGATTTAAAATTTATTTTTTTTTTGTTAGTAAATATTACGAACAAATAATATTAGTTTAATAATGCCTGTTATTACGAAATTAGTGAAAATAATCACAAGTTGTGATTAGCTGTATAATAATCACCAAATTATTAATCTAATGGCTATTTTGATAGTTTTTAATAACAGAATTCTCTGAGTGTATCGAACACAAAAAGACAACTGGTCTGTATGGCTCACAAGTCACATCCTGAGTGGAATCGACACTAAACGAATAATATCGAGACTCTATAATTTCCGAAACAATGTGATTTTTAACATGTTTTGCCATGATAGAGATGAATTCTTCACAAATTGTGCTTGAAAGATACGATACTTTTCTTAAAAATATTCCGAATAATAAAAAAAAATCATTTGTAAATGTTACATGAAAAGATTGTACCTTTTCCTTTATTGCCAAAACGAGAAATATGTTCTTGTAAAAAGGGGTCAAATTTAGCCAATAATTCAAGAGATCCAAGAAAGTTTCCATTGTGTTTTGATCCTAAAATTTCATCGTGACCACGAAAAGCAAGTCCTCGTGATGCAATTTTAGTTGTATTATTAAAAGATTTCTCGAAAGTAAGTTCATTTTTGATACGCATTTTATATGTAAAATTATTGGTCATGTGATACTTAGACTCTTCATGCTTTGAAATGTGATGAATTATTCCAATTATTGAATCGTTTTAATGAAAATGCTTGCGATTTTCCATTCAAATCACCAAATAAACGGCATACAAAACAAAAAACTGCTTCGGCTGACGGTGAATAGATTAGCCAATCTCGTTTAATTTTTGTTACATTTGTGAGTTTTCTATAAAAATGAAACTCAGTGAATTTTCGACCATACTTTCCAGCATTTTTCATTGCATCTATGTTTTGACACGCAAAGGCACCTAAGAAACTAACTGTATAATAGTACTTTATTGTTGAGATGTTTAACGAACTAGTTTATTTTCGATCAAAGGTTTACAATGCGAGCGAGCAATGAGCATTGCAAATTTGTGAGAAAATAAAATTCATTAAACACGAAAGCAATACGACGTTTTACTCTTCCGACAGAGAAGCATGTTTTAATTTAAAATAAAATTCATTGATAAAATAAATAAAACGAATAAAGAGGACATCTTTATAGTAAATGAGGACGGAGGACCTTCTTGCTCCAAAGAGGACAGTCTTATCCAAAAGAGGACACAAAATAATCTATGGGCTGATCACTATACAAAACTAATCGATCAAATTAAGCATGAAGTGAAACTCGACCATAACATTGAGTTAATTGAGAATACAACAGATGAAAAACTTGTACTTGTTGACAGCCTATGTTATGAAACATATACAGCTAAAAAAAATCATGTAAACCCCCCGCCTTTATTGAAATGCAACCAATCGTCCAAATTTCAAAGGAATCGATCCAGTACTTAAGGAGATTACCTATTTTGAACAAACGAACATTTACATTTTTATTTATATAGAAGATGGAAGAAGATAGAAGAAGATAGATAGAAGAATATTTATTGAAATTCTATTAAAAGTTTATTGCAACACTAATCTTTATAAAATTGTTTGTGTGTTTTTTTACTGAAAATAATAATTAAAAGTATTCTTTTTACTAATTGAAATAAAATAAATCTGACTAAAGTCTTATTTAAATATTTTGTTTATATTTATTTCAATAACCTTTCTAAAAAAAGTGTTTTAGTTATTCTATTTTCTAGAGTATCGGTACTACACCGGAAACGTGAGAAACTTTGTCAGTATTGGCAAAACGGATATTTTGGAAGCGCTACTGTCGATGTAAATATGTTATTGATTACTTTCATTTTGAAAAGTTATCGTTCAGCTGGGAACGGTAACGGTAACAGTATTGACATCGAGCCTAATTTCATAGAAATAAAAAAAATAATCAACAATCTTTACAAACAATCTTTACAACAATCGAATCAACGCTTGAAAACCGCCACTAATTCCGGCCATATTGTTTGCGTTATCATATGACTGTCTCTGCAATTTTGTATGTCAATTTTGTTTTCTTCGAGGAATTTTTAAACGATGCCAAAAAGATACTCTTATGTTTGACGCTCAATTGGAATAAAAGCAACTAATCTTTCATTGATTCTAATCGTTCATTGATTTTACCATCTTTTACATATCGAATGCAAAAAGCCAATTAATCCGAATGACTTACATCCAGAGTGGAGTCAACACTAATTGAATAATAAACTGCGTCAATGACCACAGCTGCAATACGATTTTTGATTTCTTGCCCCATGGTGGTAATAAATTCGTCACATATTGTGCTTGAGAGGTACGACGTTCTTCATAAAAATATCCCAATAACAATCACTTTTATCATTTCATTAAGTTTGCTTTAGATGTCGCATACCTTTTCCTATGTTGCCAAATTTATCACTATGCTCTTTTAAGAAAGGATCAAATTTAGCCAAAAGTTCAAGAGCTCCAAGAAAGTTGCCATTGTGATTCGAGCCCAGAGTTTCATCACTCTCGGAAATTCGGAATTAAAACTTTTATTGTTTCTTTATTTTCTTTATAAATTATATATCTTTATTTAAAATATTCGAATAGATTATTACTTTTAGATTGCAAAATAGAGAAATCGAAAATTTTATTTGGAATTATTTATTTGAGAATCTGAGAAAACAATGGAACCCATAGTTAAAAACTGCTGCAAGAGTATCGCTTGAACTAGAGAATCAATTCATGATACACATTGTATAGACTCTATTTCAGAGATTTTTTAAGGGTGTAATTGTTATCGTTTTTCGCAGTTCTGATTTCAGACATGCAGTTTTGAATCATCAAAAAATCAGTTCCGTTTTTTAGCCATCAAAAATGAATTTTTGAAAATACTTTAACTTACTAGGGTTTTTTTCGAAGCAGATGACTGTTTTATTTAGTAATCAATTTTGGAATTTTGGAAAATGAGGATAAAGGGCCCCCAAAAATTTACCCGCACCAGGGCCCCCTGAACTCTTAATCCACCACTGATATATATATATATATATATATATATATATATATATATATATATATATATATATATATATATATATATATATATATATATATATATATATATATATATATATATATATATATATATATATATATATATATATATATATATATATTTGTAAATAATAAATTTTTTGGTTAAAACCAATAAATAAAACAATATTTTTTAAAATTGTTTCGGTTTCAGAAAACCATCTTCGGGGATAATATATAATGAAAATTTCTTATACAAAAAATTAATACAAATTGACAAATGAAATAAAAAGCTTATTATGAAAAATATTATTTATTAGCTTATTTTTTATTATATATATTATTTATTAGCTTATTTTTTCATAATAAGCTTTTTATTTCATTTGTCAATTTGTATTTATTTTTTGTATAAGAAATTTTCATTACATATATTATCCCCGAAGATGGTTTTCTAAGACCGAAACAATTGTAGGATAAACAATTTTAAAAAATATTGTTTTATTTATTGGCTTTAACCAAAAAAATTATTATTTACAAAAATAATATACAAGCCAAATATCGCATCATATAATATATATATATATATATATATATATATATATATATATATATATATATATATATATATATATATATATATATATATATATATATATATATATATATATATATATATATATATATATATATATATATATATATATATATATATATATATATATATATATATATATATATATATATATATTTATATATATAAATGAATTTTTTGATTAATAGGTTAATCAATTTTTAATCTTATTGACTTTTATTATATTTCTTATAAAGTTGTTTAAGAAAACTGAAGTTTTATAGTCAATAGATAACAAATTTATTTAGGTATTTTAAATAAAATTTTATTATTTATATATGTATCCAATATTTCGATTGTTGATTACAATCATCCTCAGGGATTCTACAAACATAGAACAACAACAATATTTTTTATAAATTGTACAAAGAAGTTTATATAAAGCAAAATTAATAAGCAAAATTAACTTACACAAAAAACAATAAATAGTTATTTAAATAACTTGTTTAAAAAATGTTAAAAAACTATGTAAATTAAAATAAAATGTTTTTTCTTTCAAAAAAAAGCTTAAGAAAATTTTTTTACAATGAAAAAACAAAACTTTTATAAAACATTGACAGAAAAAATTTAAAAGAAAAGTTGATCTAAAAGTTTATCCTATTATTAGTAGAAAAATTTGTTCAAGTATTATCAAAATGCTTCTTCAGAATTGGAAAATATATATCACTAATCTGTCTTAAATCAGTTTTGATATTGATACTTCTTTGATCATGTTTTAAAATTTCGGTTGATTCTAAAAATTCTCTTTTAAATTTGTTTTTTTCAGTTAATAAGACTTCAACAGAATCAAAATTATAATGGTCACTATCACCTTCCTTAAATTTTTCTAAGCCATGTGAAACGAGAGAAGTTTGTCCATGTTTATCATTAGTGTTTTCCGTATATTTTAATTGTTTTAAATTCATTGTTTTATTTTTAATTTGTTTTTTAATATTAGGATTTTGACAATTTTCAATTATAATATTATGGTAGTCCTTCATATGTTGTTTGATCCTCACTACTAATTTTTTACTAGTTTGGCCAATGTAGCAATTATTACAAGGTGGATTACAATTTATTTTATATACAACATCTGATTTATCCCAAATATCTAGAAAATCTTTTGTTTTTGAGTAAACTTTTTTTAATTTATTAACTGGTTCTAAAGCAATATTAATATTATAATTTTTGGCAATAGATTTAATTTTTTCTGATAAATGGGGAACATATTTTAATCCATAATATAATTGTGATGTTGAATTTTGAACCAAACTTTCCCCAAACTTTTAAAAAAACACTATAGTTTACATGTATTTCGTATGGAAAATCTTCAAACGCCGATGCTGAGTGCTAAACATTAATTTTGAGGGCTCATATTTTAGGAGGACGTTTTCTTGGGTATTTCCAACAAAATTTTGGTGGGGCACCAGAAAAAAAGAATTGTCACCCAAAAAAAAAGCACCCTAATATATATATATATATATATATATATATATATATATATATATATATATATATATATATATATATATATATATATATATATATATATATATATATATATATATATATATATATATATATATATACATATAAATTTATTTATTTATTTATTTATTTGTATTCCAGCTATAATACATTTATAATACTAATAATATACGTGATCATCAAATTTATATTTACATTATTTATGTTTATATATTAAACAATGTGAAGAGTCAGTAAGAATTTAATCAATTATAATCCAAATGATTTTGAATTGAAATTATTTCTTCATTCACAGTGTACAGTTCCTAGAAATGTCTTAAGTACAGATAGTACTTGAGTAACTTTTACATATGTGTTCATTAAAATATTAAGCAATAGGAAATAATCAAATAAAAATTATTGTATGTCTAAAAGTTAACAAAATAAATAATTAATTATAAACAAAAGATCAACTACCGATCTATTAAACTATGTAGTGCATTGTTGGAACAGCATACTTGATAAAGGTGGTGAAACATACGTTATCGCTTTAGACATCTCCAAGGCATTCGATCGAGTCTGGCATGCCAACTTAATCAACAAGCTCGTTGCGTACGGTTTTCATCCCAATGTTGTGAGGCTGATTCAAAATTTTCTATCAAACCGATACATTTCGGTCTCCTTAGACGGATTTTCTTCTGAGTCTAAACTAATTAACGCTGGTGTACCCCAAGGCTCAGTATTGTCCTCGACCCTATTTTTGATTTATATCAACGAATTGTTGAAAATCACCAGCAACCCAATAAATAGTTTTTCAGATGATAGTACTCTGCACAAGTCGTTAGAGCCCCTTCCTTCAAAAGTTAAAATGCACGAACGAATTAATCCTGCCTGGAGAGACGCTGCCATAAACGTGAACAAAGACCTGAATAAAGTCGCCGACTGGGGTGACCAAAACCTTCTCAATTTCAACTCTACCAAAACACAGCTGTTGATTGTTTCCAGACTAAAGACCGAGTTCCCCAAAGATATTTTATTTAGTATGTGTGATGAACCAATAGGTGAATGTAAAAACATTCGTTTATTGGATGTCACAGTTTCCAATGACCTACTCTGGAACGATCATGTAATGGCGATGGCAAAAAGCGCGTCTAAAAAACTCGGCCTCCTAAATAGATGCAAAAAAATTTTTCACTCCATACCAATTGCTCCATGTTTATAAGTCCTATATTCGTCCCTGTATGGAGTACTGCTGTCAAATTTGGGGTGCTGCCTCTGTTTCCATCTTGGCCCTCTTAGACTCTGTTCAAAAGCGGGCTATACGAATTGTGGGTGATCGAACTTTGACATCAAAACTTGATTCCCTACAACATCGTCGCACTGTTGCTGACCTCGTTGTTTTTTACAAATATCGTCATCAGCAGTGCTCAGATGAAATCAGCGGCATCATGCCTCAAACTTATTCTTACCCCCGTTCCACTCGGCAATCGGCTGCCGCAACCGGTGAAACGGTAAAGATCCCGCGCTGTCATACTGGCAGATCGCAGAGAGACTTCTTTGTCCGAACTGCGTACAAATGGAATAGTTTGCCGGAACACTTAGTCTCAGGTGGCTTCAACCCGCAGATGTTTAAAAAAAGCGTTAATCTACACCTTAGAACGCCAGTTGTTGTGGGTCTAGACCTAGGTCTTAAAAGGTATTTATGTGTTGTTGTGACACATATTCTAAACCCTATTACACAACACATTTTATTTAAAAAAAAAAAAAATAACAGAAAACAATCATTAAATTTAGCTAATATTATAGTATGTGTCCATTTAATCATAAATAACCATCGGGAGTTTTAAACGTTTATGTTGTCTTCTTGCAGCCATTTTAGAGCAAGTGAAACATGAGCCATTGAGGTGTTCATATAGAAAGCCTCTCTGATATTTGTTGGTAATGAGTTGAAGAGTGTAGGTCCCAATATCTTGAGGCATGTTTTCCCAATTGCTGTTTTACATTTAGGAACTATTACTTTATAATTATTTGATTCTCTGGTAGGTTTTAGATTGGGAATAAATATAAGTTCAATAATATCCGTCAATTTTACTACTGGCCTCGAATGTTTACCCAAGTCAAAACTTTCGTGATGAATTGCAAAACTTGCAAAGAAATTAAAGCTCCTAATGTTCCACTTCGTGCTCCTATGTTATCTCCAATGAAAACTGAACGGATTGGTCAGCGTTTGTACATAGATATTCTTGGCCCTTACCCTCGTTCAAAGGCCGGGAATATTGCAATTCTCGTGGTATTGGATCATGTTAACAAATACCCATTTCTGTTTCCTTTACGGAAATTAACTGCTGAACCAATTTGTCAATTATTGGCTACCAATGCCTTTCACGTATTTGGTTGTCCAGAAATTATTGTGTCCGACAATGGGACTCAATTTAAATCTAAACTATTTGAAAATTTCTTGGCAAAGCACGGAGTGAAACATACTTTACTAGCTTTGTATTCACCTCAAGCTAACGCTGTTGAAATCTTTTAAACGTCACTGCATATGGAATACTGTTCTCACAGTATGCTCCACCTCATTACTTGAATAGTCTAAATTGCCTTGATTCTGTACAGCGAAGAGCTATTAAACTTATTGGTAACTCAAATCTTACTAACGACCTTGATTCTTTGCAGCACAAAAGAAATGGTGCAGATTTGACAATTTTTACAAATTCATTATGAATGAACGAGCTTCTGAAGAGATCAAATCAATTTTACCTAAATCTGCAAATCTATCCCATCACACCAGCGCCCCATTCTTATACGGTTCAAATAAGTAGGTGTAGAACTGTAGCCTTTCAACGTTGTTTTTTCAACAGAGCTTCTCATCTTTGGAATACTTTACCCTTGAGGGTTTTCCCTGATGACTTTAATCCTCGGAGATTTAAAGTTGGCGTTCATAAATATCTCAGACAAACTTAATTTGCATTTGATTCTTACCTCTAGTTGGCATGGTATCTTTGGATATTCAGAGACGTTAATGCATAATTTATTATATTTGACACTAAACATGCCTAACTTTGAAGAAAAAAATCATATTTTTGGAATGTAAAATTATTCTTTAAGAAAATCTGAAAACCCGTGACAAAATTAGACAAATTCTAAACGGTAATAACAACCGCAAATCTTTCTGGTCATTTTCTGGCTTGGTTCAAAGAAATTTTATGGATAAAAATCATCATAAGTTCCTCCTCTCAAATCACGCAATATAATTCACTCCACATCTAAACAAAAGCTGATCTTTTAGCTTCTCACTTTGCAGCCACCTCACAACAACCAGCTTCTGATCAGCTGCCGCCTTCCCTCTTAATAGGAAAATACTCTGTGAAACAGGTCTATTTCCGCAGCTGCGTTGTATCAAAGGTCCTTAAAGAATTAAACGTGAATAAATCAGCGGGTTCAGACTGTATACCAGCCATCGTACTTAGAAACTGCCATCAATCTTTAGCTAAACCGTTATCTAGACTATTCCACCTTTCTATGATAACTTGCACTTTGCCATCACCCTGGAAAACCGCCATTGACCACCCAATTCCAAAAAAAGGAAATAAGACCGATCCTTTCAAATATAGGCCGATTGCTATTATAGTCTTTCTAAAGTAATGCAATCAATAACAAATTTTTATCTAATGAATTTCATGGAAAATTGAAATTTACTGTCAGATCGCCAATATGGATTTCGAAGTGTCAGATCTAGTAGTAATTTAATGGTGACAGACTTATGGAACCGTAATATTGTTAATAAAGGTGAAACGCAAATAGTCGTTTTAGATATTTCTAAAGCCTTTGACTGTGTACGGCGTAAGTCTTTGTTTGTTAAACTAACGACACTGGGAATTGCTAGCTCCCGAGTCTTCTAGATTAAGAGCTTTATGAAGAACCGCATTATACAGGGAGTTGTCGATTGCGCAGCCTCTAACTCCCATATTCTTGACGCTGGTATTCCCCAATGAACAATCTTTTGCTATCCACTCTTAATCCAGTCTATTCGTACGCGAATGATAGTACCTTATCCTCTGGGTACAATATCCACAGCTGTGCCCCAATCAATTCAATCACAGTCGCTTCAAAATGAGATGAAATTATGTCTTCTTTATCACAGGATATCAATATCATCCTTAAATGGAAGGAAGCTAACCGGTTCGAATTCAATACATCTAAATTTCAAGCTTGTCTTTACACACAGAAACGCGACAGACCGGACTTTTCACCCTGCATTAATGATTCCTCAATTAAGAACTCTCTATCGACTCACGTGCTCGGTCTAGAAGTAGATTCCAAACTTTTTTGAAAAGACCATATTTACTCAACAGCCTAAAACGCAGCTAAAAAATGTTAATCCCAAAATGTTTAGGTTATCTAAGAAGAAGTAAATTCTACTTTACTCATTCTGAATTGCTGATTATATATAAAGCATTTATAAAACCCCATATGGAATATAACTCCCATGTATGGGCAGTGGCAGCAAAATCTCATTTTGTCGTTTTACATAGAATTCAAAACCGGGCATGGAAGTTAATTGATGATGCTAATATAATAAACTCTCTGGATTCCCTCGATCATAGACGCAATATAAGAGCCCTCTCTGTATTTTATAAATACTATTATGACAAGTTTTCAGCTATAATAAAAGCGGTAATGCCTCCACGACGTCAGTTCTCGCGCACTACTTGTTTAGCAACAAACTCCCATGAGCACTCGCTTGAACCATTCTTTGGCCGAACTGAGCAGTATGTCTCATCTTTTTCTCACGAACGACCTCTTTATGGAATTCTCTAAAATCCACTGTTTTTTCGTCTAGTCACAACCTTAAAAATTTTAAGCTCAACATAAAGAAACTAACTCTCTCACATTAAAAGTAAATACACCAACGCTATACATATTTCCTTCCCTTTCCCTTCCCTTCCCTCTACTATCCCCTTGCATTTCGTGCTCCTTCACTTTCCACTCCTCTTCTCCAAAATGTTGTAAAAGAATTAATTTTTGAAGTTTTACTGTGCATTATAGATACATGCTATCTAAACAAAAACAATATAAAAAATAGCCACTCCCCAGTCACTTTATAATAATTGAATTCAACTGTTATACACTTATACATATTCACCACAGTCTTATTTTATTCAAAATCGATTACTCAAAGCAACGATTTTTTTTCCAAAAAAGAATAAATTTAATCTAAAAACCGTAAATTTAATAAAACTCGTTTTATTTTTATTATTTCACAAAAAGTAAACTGAATCTTTTCAATTTTTTATCCAAGGAAAACAAACAAAAAGAAAATCATCTTAGCGGTTTGAAAAACAAAACACAGAAGTAATAGTATATTAAAAATCCATCCATCCAAACTATGTTTTCGTTTTCGAAGTTAATTAATTATTCATAACTTATATCGTTTATTTACCATCGTAGAAAAATAGCATTTCCTACGCACGATAATAACATATTCTTCAACGAAGCCGAAAACAACATATTTTGAAGCGAGAGGACAGTTTATCAGCCGAGGCGATAGCCGAGGTTGGTAATGGTCGCGAGATTCAAAATATGATTTTTGGCGAGTAGAAGACTGTACTTTTTCTACTACTTTTTTAAAAATTATTATTAATTATTAAACATTTTCATTTATAATTACATGCAATTCAAATTTTAAAACATACAAACATCCAAACCAAATATTTAAATTTATATTTATATTTCTGCTATTAAAATATAGATGACTCAATATGAATAAATTATCCAATTTCTATGTCATAAACGTCTTTAGTTACAAGCCTGATTATCTGTTCGTACAAAAAAAATCGCCAACTTTATACATATACATATTTTTACTCTATATACACTACAAAATCCTATATTTTTATTTTATTTCGTCTATAAAGTCCCTAAAATCATTAAATAACACATCTTTAAGGGTTTATTGTTGTTTGCATTTCGCGTCTAGTAGGCTTATAACTAAAGACGGTTTTGTAATAAACAAAATTTTTATTATTATTTCTAAAATAAAAACAACAGTTTTGATTTAGTGTTTGTATGGGGATGATGCTACGTAGATTCCTGATATTATTTAAAACAACGTAAATTATTTTATGTAAACAAATATTTTTATTTCGTTTTTCTTAAATAAATAGGTGAAATAATTTTTTTACCAACTGTTTGTTACCATACTAGTTAAAAAGAATATATGAATATTATATAGTTAACTATTATTATTTTTACATTTTTAATGTAAATTGTTCGTAAATAATTCTAAAATTAATTAACGTCATCTTCCCAAGAGAGACAAATTAACACTAACAAAATTATTTCATTCAATAAAATGATTATCATAACGGGTGTTCTAGGATGGTTTATTCTAGTTAAGAAATTAGAAAATAGATGGCTTTTAAAAAATTGCTTTCGTCACTAGGTACGAAAGTAATTTGTATAGGCTTTTTTATCACTGGTGACGAAAAAGAAATTTTCGACGCAATGAACAAACATCAAAAGTAGGTTTTAAGTTGGGTATTAGAAAAAAACGTTTTTCGTTTGTGAACTTACTGCGCTCGACGCTAACTCTAATCTCTTGAAACAATATATACTATTTTACCCCTGGGTAATTTTTTAGATACAATTTTCATTTAAATCTTTTATGATTGTTTTAGAAATATTGGTATATGCTATTTTATACAATTATGAGATAATATTAATAACATAATCAATACTTGGATACAAAAATAAATGGGTAAAGTTTTTTAAGATTATTTTGTTAAGAGATGATTTGTTTGCACGAAGAATATGCCTTTTCACCTGTTAGTAATCGCCCTAAACTTCAGTCTAATGTTTGGTAAGTTGATTGATATTCATATTGAAAAATAAATTTTGGAAATTTTTGTGGTGTGATACTTTTGTTAAAATGTTTAGCACGGCAGAAGTACTATTTCGTATTAAAATACAAAAACGTAGTTTACTAATTGTTTACCCGCTTTTTGCTCTGACAGAGATTTGAACATTGAGCTTTCAAGTCTTAGTAAGCATGCATAACATTACATAGCCCTATCCAAAGTCCACACCTCATGATCCCTATAGTTCATACTACTTTCACAAACAAAAAAAAAACAAAAAAAAAATATCAACTTCAAAATGAATAAAAATCGTTATACATTTATCGGCTGGGGCCGTTACCTTTTTGAGATAAAAAAATTAGTAGCAGGCAACGGCCGGTTGGAATATATGGTTGAGGTCATAAACAATGAAAAAAAAAACTTTCGAACTTGAGATGAAGGGAAGTAGTGAAATGGGGTGCTGTGTAAGGGATGAAAACCGTTTTTCGTTATTTGTGGCGAAACGAGACCTCCTAGAGAAAAGTATTTCATGCAAAAGTTGTAGATAATAAAAAAATCTAAAACTTTTATCGCATACATTTTTCGACATTACCTCAAACTTTGCGAGAAAATGACGAAAAACCGATTTTTCTGTTTTTTATTTTTTTCTCGCGTGAAAATTATTTAATTTAAATGAAACTTTGTGAAAGTACGTAATTATTTGCACATAATAAGCATGAATTTTTTCAATTATAAAAGTGTGCTTATTTTTTTGTGCTTATTTTTTTTGTCGAGATGTCTACTCTCAAATGGTACATCGATTTTAATCATTTATTTTTATTTAGCAGCTTAAAATTGAGAAAAACCGAAAAAAAAATTTTTCGAATCTCGAACTTGTCGATTTTTTTCATTGTTTTCATTTTTTTGCTTATTTATGTTAATAATTCATAACATTTTGATGAAGAATCTTACTTTGGTATAAAATATATAAAGTTTAATGAAGTTCATCACGGAAAAGTAGGGAAAACTTCATGAAACTTAACATTTACATGGAAATTAAAAGTACTTCATTAATTTTCATAAGCTACAGTTAAGATTGGAAATCTTTACATGCATATTAAATTATTCTAAACACATATGATAAAATACAACATACAATTTATTTATATTGGCTACGAATTCTTTTCTTTATTTACGAAATATTTACTTTATTAATATTGGTTGTGTATAGCTTATAAAAAGAAAAATCAATAAAATAAATGTTAAAATCTAATCCATTTTAGGCCTCTTTTGTTGTGGTTCGTTTTCTTCATCGAACAAACTCTCATTAACTTCAAAATCATTGGCATTTTCAGGCTCTTCAACTTCGATGTCATTTTCATTATTCTTTGCTGGCTCTTCTTCAATATCTTCAGAATCACTTGAATCTACAAAAATCTAAAATAAATTTTAGATGTGCAGTAAATATTTTCTGAAATGTTACTTCGATTTTGATGAAATTAAGAATACGATAGTTGTAGCTTCAAGCGTACACATCGAAACAAAACATTATTGTAACATTTAAGAATTGTAATTATCATGTATGAATTTACAATAATATAAAAATTATAAAAGCTACTGACAATGTTAAAGGCTACAAATTAATACTCAACTTACTTTGTTATTATCCAACGGCAGTAAACTATTGTCAATTAACAATTCGTTTAATTTTAATCGAAAACTCAATTACCACGTGCGTTTACAAAGGACGCTGTTATTATTTTCTATTTATATTTTATAGGATGTTTAAAGAATACAAAATTAAACACGTCCATCAGTTTTGACCATTTATTTTTAACATGCCGGAAGTACGTCAGCTAACAACAATATATTTTATTTAATGTTACATCACGTATACATTACAAATTAAAGTTACTAGTGACATCTAGATTTCATTATTATAAACATACATATAACATAACATATTATTCAAATTATAAGTATAGAATATGTAACAGACGCATCACACACTGAAAAAATACTTTCACACAACTAGACGAATGGAGATTTACTACTACAACAGAACGAGCTCTGCTGCTCTTGTACAGGCTCACTTTATCCTACCCCTCTCTCCCCCCCAACCTTCAGTTGTTTTGGGCGGGTATTTTAAATACCTGTATGCTGTGAAAATTAAAATTTTGTAAATTTTTGTTTGTTTGAATACGTAACAGTATTTTTTTATTTTTTATTTTATTTAATTTTAGCGTTGTTTCCAATAAGTAAATTCATTCAACTTTATATATTTTATAACAAAGTAAGTTTTTTCATTAAAGTATTATGAATTATCTTATATATTAATACGTTAAAAAAAACTTTCTGGAGCCTAAGGCTTTTTTATTCGAATTTTGATTCATTTCAAATTTTCAGTGCTAACTGATATTACTGTAACTTAGGTTTTAAAGATTTTTGAGATTTTTCGGATCATAAATAAAAACGTTATTATATACGAAAAACTTTTTAAATACATATGCATTATAAGTTTACATGCATACAAAAACGAAATGAAAGTTAAAACTCAAAAATTTATTTTATTTTTTTATATTTTATTTTTTATATATTCTTTGGTAGTGGGTAGTAATAAACGTATTATTTTTCTGTGTTTTTAAATTTCATTTCTTAAAGTTTATCGTATTCGAAGAGTTAGAGTTGATTGTTTTTTTTATGATAGATGAAATGAATGGTAATGTTGTGAATGAATGTTGTGAATGAAGAAATGAATGATGATTTAGAATTGAATGTGGTGAATGATGAAATAGAAATTCCCTTAGTAATTTTGAAAGATTCGCTCAAGTGTGCTTTGAATATCATTCCAGGTAACTTTGATTCGTATGTTTGTGGTGCTTTGGATATGAGTTGTCGTTTTTGTCATGCCAAACATATAAATTTAAAACCCTAATATGTTTGAATAAAATATTTCCTTATACATATTTTAAAATTCATGTGGTTGTTAAATTTGTCAGATGAAGATAGAATTGATTCGACGTGATAATGGTATGTGAGTTTATATTATTTTTCTTTGTTTTTTTTTATTATCTTATATATTAATACGTTAATAAAAACTTTCTGAAGCCTAAGGCTTTTTTATTCGAATTTTGATTCATTTCAAATTTTCACTGCTAACTGATATTACTGTAACTTAGGTTTTGGGATTTTTCGGATCATAAATAAAAAAGTTATTATATACAAAAAACTTTCTATATACATATGCATTATAAGTTTACATACATACAAAAACGAAATGAAATTTAAAAATTAAAACTTTATTTTATTTTTTTATACTAGGAGGGCCCGGCGTGCTTCGCTACGCTTATAAATAAACTTTTTGCGTAGACATTTTGTTGACGTAGAAGCAATGATTTCAAAAAGTGGTAATGAGAAATGCTAGCTTATAGTTTTTAATTTTTCTTTTTAAATATATGAATGAAAAATAATCAGAACTCTAGCTGATCAGTTCGGATATATGAAAAATTAGCGATCAAATAAGTTTTCAAGTAAGCTTATTTGATCTCTTACTTATTTGATCACTAATTTGTCACTGATAAGCTGGAGTTCTGATTATTTTTCATTCATATATTTAAAAAGAAAAATTAAAAATTATATGCTAGCATTTCTCATTACCACTTTTTGAAATCATTGCTTCTACGTCAACAAAATGTCTACGCAAAAACTTTATTTATAAGCGTAGCGAAGCACGCCGGGTCCTCCTAGTTAACATAAATATGCTAAAATATTGAAAAAAATGAAAAAAATCGACAAGTTCGAGATTCGAAATTTTTTTTTACGGTTTTTCTCAATTTTAAGCTGCTAAATAAAAATAAATGATTAAAATCGATATACCATTTGAGAGTAGACATCTCAACAAAAAAAATAAGCACTAGGACAACATCAAAATCTAAAAAAACATCAATAAAGTTGTTCGCAGAAGATAGGGGTGTTTTTTCGGAAAAATGGTCAAATCCCGAAAAATATTTATTTTCTATAATTGAAAAAATTCATGCTTATTATGTGCAAATAATTACGTACTTTCACAAAGTTTCATTTAAATTAAATAATTTTCACGTGAGAAAAAAATAAAAAACAAAAAAATCGGTTTTTCGTCATTTTCTCGCAAAGTTTGAAGTTATGTCGAAAAATGTTTGCAATAAAAGTTTTAGATTTTTTTATTATCTACAACTTTTGCATGAAATACTTTTCTCTAGGAGGTCTCGTTTCGCCACAAATAACGAAAAACGGTTTTCATCCCTTACACAGCACCTCATTTCACTACTTCCCTTCATCTCAAGTTCGAAAGTTTTTTTTTTCATTGTTTATGACCTCAACTATATATTCCAGCTGGCCGTTGCCTGCTACTAATTCTGTTTTTTTCAGCTATAAAAATCCATAACGGCCCCAGCCTACTAGTTTAAGTTAAATTATCTTCTATTTTAAAGCTATACAAAAATAAACTTTAAGGACTTACAATTCTCAAAACTTTTTGTGTACATATTCTTATCAAAAATTTTACAAAAATAAACTTCAGAATTTTAGAAACAAAAAAATAAAAGTATGTATAAACATTAAAAATGTCATAAAACTTTATGAACTGTTAACTAAGTTTTTGATAAAGTTTAAGAAAACGGAATACAAAAAGTTAAAGAAGCGAAAACAAATGAAAATTTCAAAAAAGTTAGTGGAAATTTTTAACCCGAAATTTTTATAACGAACCAATTTCATTGAATTTAATAAACGTTTTTTTAATATCTTTAAGTTTAAATAAAAAAAGAAATAAATTTGATTTTTTATCTTAAGTTTTAAAATTTACATTGGTTATGTATGCTGCATTTGAGTAATAATTTTTATATTAGTTGAACCATAAACCGTTGACACAGTTGCATAGTTCTTCTTTTATTCTTTGCAACTCACAAGAAAAGTTAAACGGAAGTAATTAACTTGCATACTTGCAAAAGGATTTCCTTTTAATATCAAGCGCCAACAACACATAATTTATAAAAGTGTTAATCTTTTATACTCTAATTAACCTTAAAGTCATATTGTGTCTATTAGTGACACGTACCAATTTAATTTAAGGTAGAGCGAGCTATTATGAAAAGGAAAACAAAAAAGATGTATATCCTTGGAAGATGGAAGCCTTAAAAATTATAGGGTTAATTAAATTCAAAGTGAGTTTTTCGTAGTTACAAAAGTAATGTCTCGTAAGAAAGTCTACTATGAATATTTTATTTTATTTAATTACGGTTGGTATATTATTTTTATAAAAATGTATTTACTACAGGTGAAAATATAACTCTATCTGAAATTACTTGCGTGTGATAGAAATAAGACCGCGTTCCAATTGATGCTAAATTGTACTAAATCAATTTATTCAATTTCTTATTTGACTAGATCGATTTTTTTTAATCTTTATATATATAATTCTACTGTACGTGTGTATGACTGTGAACTCCTTCTAAACGGCTGGACCGATTTGAATGAAATTTTTTGTGTGCGTTTGGGTGGCGCCCCGAATGGTTTAGATTCATAAATCAGCCCGGCAGAGGCGCTGCAGTCGGTATTTTCACTGAACTCCTCCTAAACGGCTGGACCGATTTGAATGAATTTTTTTGTGTGCGTTTGGGTGGCGCCCCGAATGGTTTAAATTTATAAATCAGCCCGCCAGAGGCACTGCAGTCGGTATTGTTACTGAATTTCTCCTAAACGGCTGGACCGATTTGAATGAATTTTTTTGTGTGCGTTTGGGTGGCACCTCGAATGGTTTAGATTTATAAATCAGCCGGCAGAGGCGCTGCAGTCGGTATTGTCACTGAGCTCCTCCTAACCGGCTGGACCGATTTGAATGAATTTTTTGTATGTGTTTGGGTGACGCCGATGATGGTTTAGATTCACAAATCAACCCGGCAGATGGTGCTGCTAATTATATTAATCATGCGTGGCTTCGTGAACGAGCTATTTTAGCCGCAAAAAATATCGATGTTGACGCTATTAACTTGAAAATACAACAGTCATTACCCGGCAATGTGATATTGTTCAAATCGATCGACACTGTTACCGATCCTGACGAAGCAGTCAACTATCCTGTTGAACTTTTTAATTCGCTGGATTTACCAGAAATGCCACCACATAACTTGCGATTAAAAATTGGCTCACCTATCATTTTGCTTCGGAATTTAAATCCACCTAAGCTATGCAACGGTACAAGATTAGTCATAAAAAACTTTTCGCAATGCTCTTGAAGCTACAATTTTGAACGGCTAATTTGAAGGTGGAGTTGTTCTTCTGCCACGAATCCAAATGATCCCTTCAGACTCACCCATTCCGTTCAGACGTCTGCAATTTCCAATTCGCTTGGAGTTTGCCATGACTATTAATAAGTCACAAGATCAAACAATGTCGATTTGTGGGTTGGATCTAGAAAATCCGGTCTTTTCACATGGCCAATTATATGTGGCGTGTTCTCGCGTTGGAAAACCATCAAATTTATTCATTTATACTCCTCAGGAATTGACTAAAAATATTGTTCATCAACTTGCATTAAGATAAAATTAAACAAACAATATTGATTATAACGAATTATTTTTATAAAAATTGATGTTATTTCAAAATAAAGAATTATGAAATTATTATATTATTTGTCTTTCATTTCATACTTTGTTTAATATTCTAATCGCTTGAAATATCATGCAGGACAACGTCTGTCGGGATGATGTCTTTGATAAGTTTAAATTCAATTCCGACAATAATTACTTATTGTCGGGAATATTACTTTCAACAATTACTTTAAGCTTAATCACTCACAAAACTCCAAAAAATTAATATTCCCTTAATGTTGTCTATATATGGCAATAACGCAACACAAGTTTGTTTCTTGCTACTCCAACAAATGGTATTTCCATGGTATGGTATGAAAACGTATCCACCAATTGACTTTCGGTCGCTTCTATCTTCACCCCAGCCTCCGTCAGCGTACGCGATTAGACCTCCTTCACCATTGCCAATTAATAATGATAAATCTGCAGTGCCTTTTAGATACTTTACGATACGTTTAAGCTCGTCCCAATTTGCGTGTGTTGGTTTTTCTACTGTCTGAGCCGAAATTGCCACACTAGCTGCTATATCTGGTCTTGTATTTACTGAAACATTTAACAAACTTCCAATTAATTTCCGATATTTTTCGTTACTGATCAAAATATCATCTGTGTTGTTTTCTCGTAGGTATGACACATTCATTGGAACATCTGATAGTTTTGCATCGGCCAGTCCATAATCATTGCCAGTCTTCATAATGTATACTCTTTGATTTAAACCAAAATCCTTATCATTTCTTTGAATATCCATCCCAAGATAGCTTCGGATGTCACCAAGATTATTAATCTTGAATGTTGAATTTAAAATGTTTTCAAAGTCTACCAATGTCGTGTCGAATTTGATCGCAACAACTAGATCGTCCACATGGATTAAAGTGTAGCATAAATGATTACCATCAACAAATGTATATAGACACAGATCGTTTTGGCTTTGAATGTATCCAGCATCTATCAACACTTGATGAATCAAGTGGTTTCAAATCCTTCCAGCTTGCTTTAAACCATATATACTCCTCCTCAAGCGACAAACTTGTTTTTCCTTTCCTTCGACAACAAAACTTTGCGGTTTCTTCATGTATATGGGCTCCTCTAACTCTCCATATAAAAAAGGCAGTTTAAACATCTAAATGCTTTACCCTCATCTTCTCAGCACCTGCAACAACAAGTAAAATTTTGAACGTTGTTTGTTTAGCAACTGGCGCGAACACTTTATCGTAATCAGTTCCAAACTTCTGTGAAAATCCTTGTCCCACTAATCTTGCTTTGTATCGTTGCATTTTACTACATGCATCCTTCTTGATTTTATATGTCAACTTGCTGCCGATTGCTTTTCGTCCTTCCGGTAATTCTACCAATTCCCAAGTCTCGTTTTCATACATTGAATTTATTTCCTCATTCATCGCCTCTACCCATGGTAATTTCTGAGCAAAAGTGACCGTTTGGTTGTATTTTGATGGTTCAATTTCTTCCTCATTTGTCACACTCATTATTTGAATCAAACGAGTCGGTGGTATTCCTTTATTAGATCTGTTTGATCTTCGCAACTCCATATTTACTTCCACATCATTTCTTTCAGCAACGTTTTGATTACCCAAAATTTTGTTTGTAATAACAATGTTTTGTGTTTGTGATTCAATGTCTTTCCAATCGCTGTCTTCATTTACAAATTGAACGTTTCTACTGATAATAACTTTTCCAGTTGATGGCACATAACAGCGATAAGTTTTCGATGATAAATCGTAACCAACCATAGTTGCTTGAATTGCTTTCGTATCAAGCTTTTTTCTCTTTTAACACCGAACCAGATTTCGTATGATGTTTTTTCAATCTCCTTTGCTGATAAACGGTTTTGTTTATAATTCGCCATAATTACTGCTTCGCCCCAAAACGTTTTTGCCATACCAGCTTCCAATAACATACACCGTGATTGTTAATTCTCGTTGTTCAACAACGATCAGGCAGAAGTATAAAACCAATATATATTCAGCCAACAAACAATAATAATACACCGTGATATTTCAATTAGAGTTCTATTTTTACGCTCAGAAACAGCGTTTTGTTGTGAAGTGAATGGTGCTGTTCTGTTGTATTGAATGCCCTCCTGTTTCAAATATGTTACGAACTCATTGTCCATATACTCTCCTCTTCGATCCGATCGAAGAAATGTTGGTTTGGTATTCAGCATGATCTTGCACATTTCCACGTACTCTTTGAATTTTCCAAACGTTTCGGATTTGCTACTTCGGTGCTTCGTTCAACAACTGTACATTTAGAAAAATCATCAATAAATGTTACCATATATTTCTTACCAGACGGAGTAGCTGTTTGCATAGCACCACAGACATTAGAATACACAATATCCCTTTGTTCGATTTTCAGACTTCTGTGGAGACTTAATTCTGGTCATTTTCCCTTGAAGACATATTTCAAAATTCAATATATTAGAACATTCAGAACTACATTTTCCAAATTTGACTCCATCGACAAATTCACCTGATGGTAATGATTTCACAAACTTGATATCTCTGTGTCCAAGTACTCGATGCCATTCATGGACACAACATTCCGAATCATTCGGTTCAACCGCTTCTGATGCATAAATTTGATTCGGAGTTTTAATTTTGTACAAATCACTAGATTTTTCACCATATGCCACTTCTTTTTCACCATATTTAATTTCAAAATAGGTACTTTGAAATGTAACTGTGAATCCTTTCTTTGTTAGCTTGCCAACAGAAATAAAATTTCCTTTCAACTCTGAAACGTATAACACGCTCTCCATCTTTACTCGTGCGACTTCACCAGAATTGTTCACAAATTTCATTCGGATAGTTCCAATCCTCACAGCATCAACCAGTTCACCATTTGCGACTTTTACTCTTTCTCTGTAACTCAAATCGATCTCTATGAACAAACTTTTATCACTTACAGAATGACTTGTAGCTCCTGAGTCCAGTAGCCATCCTTTGATTGCAGTTGAAATAACGAATAAAAATTCTTTTTTATCGTCCTCAATTTCATCACTCGCAGCTTGAATTAAGTTTGCTCCTAGTGAAACTTCTTTACTTCAGTATCTGGTTTATTTTTCTTTTTTCCTTGTGATTTATTTTTCTTGAGCCATTCAGTATATGCTACAGTTCTTTCGAAGGTGTCCATTTCCTTTGTAGAAATGGCATGAAAATGAACCCTTCTTGAATGTTGAAGATACTCGTAAAATTGATTCTCGTATACTCTCTGAATTCCGTTCCAAACGGCGTTTACATTCTTCAATGATCTTTGAACAAACGATACTTGATGTTCTTCTAGTGCCGTTATTAAATTGTAATAGCTTTCTGGTAACTATCCAAGAAGAGTAGCACTAAATATTAAATTTTCTCTAGTATTGTCACCTAGTGCCAACACTTTCTGGAACAATTCACTCATTTTATTTACGTGAGCTTCTGCATCGCCACCCTCTTCAAGCTTTTGAGTAATCAATTGTCGTAGAATTTAAACTCGGTTGTTTACACTGTCCTTTTCATGAATATAGACATTCAATTTTTTCCATGCATCCCGTGCTAGCTTACATTGACGAATGTGCTGAATTTGATCATCTTCAACATTGAGTGTTGTTGTACAATGAGCAACTTGATCATTCTTTTTCCATTCGTCTGTTGTTGGATTAGGTACATCATCATCTATGACACTCAGGGGCGCACACAGAAAAAGTTTTAGGGGGGGGGGGGGGGGGTAGGGGGGGGGGGGGGCCAACAAATTTTATTTTTAATAAAAAGCGCTGTGTAGGAATTACAACAACACACATATATACCTTTTAAGACGTAGGTCCCACAACAACATGCCTGTTGAGGTGTTGATGAACGATTTTTAAACCTGTGTAGATTGTATACCGCCGGGACTGTTGATTCGGACTAAGCATTTCAGTTGTACGATGTAAATCGGTGTGTTTCGATCGGTTGTTGATCTTTTGTTTCAAAAAACGTATTGGCTGTCAGATTTGTCTTCCAAAAATGTTTATATGTGTGCATCAGTGAGCTAGACTTTAAAAAATAAATTTCCCGTTGCCGTATCAAAACTTACCGATTTTACCGTTTCTTTAAGGAAAAACTTCCCATCAAGCTTACAATTAAAAAAATATACATATATATAAATCCAATTGTTTATATGGAAAAAACTTCAAAATCCACTACTATAACAATATTTTTTAATATGTTCAAAATGCATCGATGCATAGAAAGGATCTTTTAGTTCCTTATTGTAGGTGATTTTATTTTTCGTCTCGTAGTGTGAAAATATTTCTGAAACTCAGAAATATGTTATTGCTTGTGGGATTTTCGAAATTTTTGTTTCTATTTTCGTAAGAAATATCAGAACATCAACATCAGAAGGCTGAAATTTCATCGATTTTACTGTATACTATAAAGGGAATGAATGGCAGATTCATTTAAACAAAATTATTGAGTAATCAATATCTTTCTGGAAGGATAGTAAAAAAATACTTGTTGCGATCATTTTGAATAAGTTTAAAATTAACTCCGAAATAGATGTTATTTATATTAAAAAGCTTCTACAATTAATTGTGAAAAAGCCCGCTTGCCAAGTTTTTGTCCGCTTTCCTGTTTTAAATGAAATATCCCATAAACGGAAAAAAATCACCCGATCTGGCATTACTGGTGTGTATTAATTTAATGCTCATATATTTTAGATAGAACTGAGAGCAATTGTATTGCCCTCTTTAATTTGAAATATCACATTTTGTTTCGTTTTGGGAATGAATTGGCTAACTTCTAGCACGAAAGAGAAATATCAGATCTATAGGATTTGTAGAAAATTTTAGTAAGAGAAGATGCAAGTTCCTTTGAAAATGTTGTTAGAATAGGAGGAATGATGTTCAGACCGGAGACTTTGCTGGTAGTTAACCCCCTTAAGATTTTTTTGACAATTTTGGGTTTGAAATAAAAATCTTTCATACTAACGCCTGAAGACTGGATTTTTGGTTTTTCTTTAGGAGTTTCTAAAACAGTCGAGATCACAGCAAAGCGTTCCGCAATCAATGTAATTTTTCTCGCGCTATCGCTCTGTCAATTTCTGTTTTTTTCGTTTTCGATTATCTGGTTTAATATAATATTGGGCTGTATAGATATTAGGACTTAAATCGTTAAGGGATTTTTGTTATGGAACCAAATATTAAATAATATTTGTTTGTTTCTAAGGGCCAATTTGGCTGGAAAACAAATATTTTTGTTGGGGTTTCATTATCAAGAAGGAAACTAATTTATTGATACTAAAACATTTTAGTCAAACAAAATTTATACTATATTATTACTATATTATTATTTTATTTTTTTATTTATTTTCACTCGGATATAACGGCCAATTAACCTACCAGAGCTCCTGACAGTCATGGTCAAATTAGTAAATTGCTTTATTTGTTTTTGATAAATGATCTTTCGTTTGTACAATTTAAAGTATCAGAACCTTTAGGTGGTTCAGATCATATTTTGATTTCCACTCATCTAAATTTACAAGTTCCCAAATAGTTTCAATCTAATCCTAGTCTTATTTGGGTTGCAGATTGGCAGGGCTTTAGAGATATTCAAACATTTCTGCTTCTAATTTTTCAGAAATAATACACGTGGGTATGCGCAGGTTTATTCCGATATATGGTTCTGAAGGCTGATCTTTAGGATTCGGGTAAATGTGAAGAAGCAATAAAATTTAAAATAAATGCTCTTTAAAAAATGGCCAGATACAGCCAATTTCAAAAAAGTTGCTAACATGAATTCAACAAATGTTCATTAATTTAATATTATGAGCTTCTTAAGTCGTTACTTAATGAAAGACAATGCGATTTTTGTAAAGGAAGAGCGACGGGAAATTTACTTTCTTTGTCACACATATCTGGAAGAGTCGGTTGAAAACCATGGTGAAACTTTCATTGCTGCTCAGCAATTCTAATCTTACTAATGAGCTTGATTCGTTGTATGTTGCTGATTTGAAGGTACACAAATACACTATGGATAAACGCGCGTGTCTGCCTAGATCAAATCAATTTTACCTGAACAGAGTATCAATAGCAGCCCATCTTTTTAAGGTTCGAGTGACAAGATGTAGCTTTTCAAAGAATTTTTTTTAACAGAATTGAGCATCTCTGGAATGCCTTACTAACGTTGGTCTTCCTTGATAATTGTAATCCACAAAACTTTAAAAATAGCGTTCCTCATAAAATCTCGTAAAATCCTCAAAGAGAATTGATCAATAGTGAGTAACCTTAGATCCCTGGTTAGCATCGTATCTTACGATATTCAGAGATGTTAATCTATAATTTCTTATGGTTAACACTAAATAATGTCTAAATTTAAAAAACAATACTGAAAGATTATCGGTTAGAAGGAAGGGGGGGGGGGGGGGGGGTCCGGACCCGAACCCCCCCTTCCCCCCATTGTATGCGCGCCTGTACTAAATTAATTATTACTAAATTAATTATGTCGATAATTTTTTTTTGCTGTCAGAAATTTTATTTTTCATTCATACAAACTATGATATTTAAACAGTAGGCTTTGTTTTAAGTGTCGGCAATTCTTCTTGTCGTCGATAATTTTGCTTTATCGTTATGAAAATTCTTTGTTGTCATTTTTTTTCTAACAAAATGAAATATAATTTCATCTTAGTAGGCGCATAAATGCTATAAATTTGTAATTTATTTTTGACAAATAAATATAAACATGCAACCATTTATTAATGAAAACGGACATATTTATTATTTGCAATTTTACATAATTTTTTATAAGCTGAATAATTTGTAGAAAAAACTTTATTTAGAAACTAATAATTATTATCTTTTAAACAAAATTATAATTTAAAAAAAATTATCTCATTAAATACCACTCTTCATTAAAATTTTTGTCTAAACTTTTTCAATTTTACTCATTAAATTATTTTTAAGCAACACTGCTCAATCAAACCACTACTTAAACCACTCGTCCTTCGGACTCGTGGTTTATTGTGCGCTTTGATTCGCAGTGTTGCTAAATAATTTAATTCGTAAAATCAGGCGCCATGAAATACCTCCCAATGAAATAAGTCCCAAAAAAAAAATGAAATAAGTCCCAAAAAAATTCCATACGATTTGGGAGTTACTTCATAATGAAATAACTCCCAAATCGTTGGAACTTAATTCATTTATTTTGGGAATTATTTCATATATGTATTTGGGACTTATTTCATTATGAAATAAATCCCAAATTAACAAGAATGAAATAACTCCCAACAAATTTTTAATTGGGACTTATTTCATTTTTTTGGCACTTGGGAGTTATTTCATTTTACTTGGGAGTTATTTCATTATAGTAAAAAAGTAATTTTTAAGATTTTTACGTATTTTTTTACGAATATCAATTACAGTTTCTAATTGAAGTTTGAAGTATTTACATCGGTATATTGTGTATATTGTGTGAGAAATGGCAAGTGTTGATTTTGAGATTATTGGTGGAAAACGTAGAAATAGTAAAGTGCTATACATAAAATCTGAAAAACAATTATGTATAAAGAAGTCAGAATTTAAAGCAAAAAAATATTATGTTTGCTATAAACCTGATCAGTTCGGATATATGACAAATTAGCGATCAAATAAGTTTTCAAGTAAGCTTATTTGATCTCTAACTTATTTGATCGCTAATTTTTCATATATCCGAACTGATCAGCTAGATTATTTTTCATTCATATATTTAAAAAGAAAAATTAAAAATTATATGCTAGCATTTCTCATTACCACTTTTTGAAATCATTGCTTCTACGTCAACAGAATTTCTACGCAAAAACTTTATTTATAAGCGTAGCGAAGCACGCCGGGCCCTCCTAGTTCGAATAAAAAAGCCTTAGGCGCTTCAAAATGTTTCGTTAGCGTATTAATATATAAGAAGATATGTGCCATGTACACTGTTTGGAGTAATATTTGGCATTGAATTCTCTAATAATGGAATTGGTAATTTGAAAACATTATGCAATCCCCAATCAAAAGAGTTGATGCAATACCACTGAAGGCAGTTACAATACACGAAAGATTTAATGAATTAAATTTATGAATGATTGCCGTTTGAATAAAAGTTTTGCCACAACCTGCAAGAACTGTCAAGAAAAAACATTACTTCCAGTATCATAGAATTGAGCTTCACGCAAAACAAAATCAATCACACTACGTTGCTCATTATTTGCATTTTCATACGTTCTATCGAAAACTATAGCATTTTCTTCAATATCAAAATGACCTACTTCGCCAATCTGTACGTTATATTTTGGAATCGGAAGACTAAGGTGGTCTTCCGAACAGGATGGTCTTTCATTAAAATGAAACGGTTTCGGAAATGGAACCAGATGAAGACCTGTTTGAAGATTACGTTTATATGGAAGAAGAAGAAGAAGAGGATGAGGAAACCTCAAATGAGTTACATGTTGAATCAAACTCGAGATCCCAACTTTTATGTGTAGTTTGCTTAATGCTTGAGGCCAACGTTTTAATGATGCCATGCAAACATTTGAAGGTCTGCAATTTATGTGTGATGAAGTTTAAATGCCCGAAGACAAATTTAAATGCCCAGTTTGCCGCAAAGAGGTGGACGATACTATACAAGTATTTTTGTAAATATATAATATCAAAAATTAATAATAAAAACAATTTGGCAGTTATTTCATTTTCTTTGGGATTTATTTAATTGGGACTTATTTCAGTTTTTACTTTAGGACTTATTTCATTTCCTTGGGGAGTTATTTCATTGGGACTTATTTCATTTTTTGTCTTGGGAGTTGTTTCATTCTTTTTGGAAGTTATTTCATTTTTTCCATACGGTAGTTATTTCATTTCACTTGGGACTTATTTCATTGGGAGTTTTTTCATTGGGACTTATTTCATTGGGAGCTATTTCGTGGCGCCGTAAAATCAAAATATTTTCGGAAAAATTTCAATGACTCGTGGTATTACAACCGAATATTTTTTCAAAATAAATTGCTTTTAAATCTTTTAATTGCAATATTTTTAAAAGAATATTATTTAAATTTGAAGCTAGTAAATAGACGTACACAATTATTTAACTAAAAATCATTTTTATTCACACCCTGAGGTCTCCCTTGCCGGTAAGTAATTGCTCACCGCCTGCGTGATCGGTAAGTAATTACTTACCGACCTGTGATTTGTAAACGAAACTTACTATGTTTATTTACGAATCAGAAAACATGCAAATTCGCCTGATCGTGCAAAAACGTAGTTTACTAAGTGTTTACTCGCTTTTTGCTCTGACAGAGATTTGAACATTGAGCTTTCAAGTCTTAGTTAGCATGCATATCCTTACATAGCCCTATCCAAAGTCCACACCACACGATCCCTATAGTTCATACTATTTTCACAAACAAAAAAAAATATCAACTTTAAAATGAATAAAACCCTCGTTTTACATCTAGGCACTTTAAGTTAAATTATCTTTTCTTTTAAAGCTATACAAAAATAAACTTCAAAAACTTACAATTCTCAAAACTTTTTGTGTACATATTGTTACCAAAAATATTACAAAAATAAAATTCAGAATTTTAGAAACAAAAAACTAAAAGCATAAATATTAAAAATGTAATAAAACTTTATGAACTGTTAACTAAATTTTTGATAAAGTTTAAGAAATCGAAATACAAAAAGTTAAGGAAACGAAAACAAATGAAAATTTCAAAAAAGTTAGTGGAAATTTTTAACCACTTTATATCAAACCAATTTCAATTGAAATTAATAAACGTTTTTTTAATATCTTTAAGTTTGAATAAAAAAATAAATAAATTTGATTTTTTATCTTAAGTTTTAAAATTTACATTGGTTATGTATGGTGAATTTGAGTAATAATTTTTATATTAGTTGAACCATAAACCGTTGACACAGTTGCATAGTTCTTCTTTTATTCTTTGAAATTCACAAGAAAAATTTAACGGAAGTAATTAACTTGCATAAATGCAAAAGGTTTTCCTTTTAATATCAAGCGCCAACAACACATAATTTATAAAAGTGTTAATCTTATATACTCTAATTAACCTTAAAGTCATATTGTGTCTATTAGTCAAGTGACTCGTACCAATTTAATTTAAGGTAGAGCGAGCTATTATGAAAAGGAAAACAAAAAAGATGTATATCCTTGGAAGATGGAAGCCTTAAAAATTATAGGGATAATTAAATTCAAAGTGAGTTTTTCGTAGTTACAAAAGTAATGTCTCGTAAGAAAGTCTACTATGAATATTTTATTTTATTTAATTACGGTTGGTATATTATTTTTATAAAAATGTATTTACTACAGGTGAAAATATAACTCTATCTGAAATTACTTGCGTGTGATAGAAATAAGACCGCGTTCCAATTGATGCTAAATTGTACTAAATCAATTTATTCAATTTCTTATTTGACTAGATCGATTTTTTTTAATCTTTATATATATAATTCTACTGTACGTGTGTATGACTGTGAACTCCTTCTAAACGGCTGGACCGATTTGAATGAAATTTTTTGTGTGCGTTTGGGTGGCGCCCCGAATGGTTTAGATTCATAAATCAGCCCGGCAGAGGCGCTGCAGTCGGTATTGTCACTGAACTCCTCCTAAACGGCTGGACCGATTTGAATGAATTTTTTTGTGTGCGTTTGGGTGGCGCCCCGAATGGTTTAAATTTATAAATCAGCCCGCCAGAGGCACTGCAGTCAGTATTGTTACTGAATTTCTCCTAAACGGCTGGACCGATTTGAATGAATTTTTTTGTGTGCGTTTGGGTGGCACCCCGAATGGTTTAGATTTATAAATCAGCCGGCAGAGGCGCTGCAGTCGGTATTGTCACTGAACTCCTTCTAAACGGCTGAACCGATTTGAATGAGTTTTTTTGTATGCGTTTGGGTAGCGCCCTGGATCGTTTAGATTCACAAATCAGCCCGCCAGATGGCGTTGCAGTCGGTATTGTTACCAAACTCTTCCTAAACGGCTTGACCGATTTGAATGATTTTTTTCGTATGTATTTGGGTGGCACCCTGAATGGTTTAGATTAACAAATCAGCTCTGAAGATGGCGTTGCAGTCGGTATTGTCATTGAACTCCTCCTAACCGGCTGGACCGATTTGAATGAATTTTTTGTATGTGTTTGGGTGACGCCCATGATGGTTTAGATTCACAAATCAACCCGGCAGATGGTGCTGCTAATTATATTAATCATGCGTAGCTTCGTGAACGAGCTATTTTAGCCGCAAAAAATATCGATGTTGACGCTATTAACTTGAAAATACAACAGTCATTACCCGGCAATGTGATATTGTTCAAATCGATCGACACTGTTACCGATCCTGACGAAGCAGTCAACTATCCTGTTGAACTTTTTAATTCGCTGGATTTACCAGAAATGCCACCACATAACTTGCGATTAAAAATTGGATCACCTATCATTTTGCTTCGGAATTTAAATCCACCTAAGCTATGCAACGGTACAAGATTAGTCATAAAAAACTTTTCGCAATGCTCTTGAAGCTACAATTTTGAACGGCTAATTTGAAGGTGGAGTTGTTCTTCTGCCACGAATCCAAATGATCCCTTCAGACTCACCCATTCCGTTCAGACGTCTGCAATTTCCAATTCGCTTGGAGTTTGCCATGACTATTAATAAGTCACAAGATCAAACAATGTCGATTTGTGGGTTGGATCTAGAAAATCCGGTCTTTTCACATGGCCAATTATATGTGGTTCTCGCGTTGGAAAACCATCAAATTTATTCATTTTTACTCCTCAGGAATTGACTAAAAATATTGTTCATCAACTTGCATTAAGATAAAATTAAACAAACAATATTGATTATAACGAATTATTTTTATAAAAATTGATGTTATTTCAAAATAAAGAATTATGAAATTATTATATTATTTGTCTTTCATTTCATACTTTGTTTAATATTCTAATCGCTTGAAATATCATGCAGGACAACGTCTGTCGGGATGATGTCTTTGATAAGTTTAAATTCAATTCCGACAATAATTACTTATTGTCGGGAATATTACTTTCAACAATTACTTTAAGCTTAATCACTCACAAAACTCCAAAAAATTAATATTCCCTTAATGTTGTCTATATATGGCAATATATTGACTGTGTGTCAGATGTTAGTTTCGCATTGATTTGCAACAACCAATAATGACTACAATGACTCAGAATGTTGACTAAATAGAAATATTTCTCATCCTATGAATTCACCCGTAGTACTGCTTTGAAGTTTAATACAAAACTCCAAAATGAAAGCAATTCAACGACCCGGACCAATGACACAATTCAAATTCTATTTAAAAAATTATTACAATTGATGTGTCGTATAATAAATAAATCTTAATTTTGCGTATTTAAGGCTTTAAAAACCCTCATTGGGCTAATATTCACTTTTCGTTGACTTTTTTTTCAAATTTGTTTTAATATTTATTTTGTAATTTTTCGTTTTTTATTTGTATTTATTGCAGTTAAATTATATTGTACAATGTTTTTTATGTTTGGTACTTTAGTATACCTTATCCAGTAACTGGTTGGTTTTTAATCTTACGGGAAGTTCTTGGCGTGGCCCCTATGGTCACACCCCCATCCCACTAGTTCTTTTTTTGATTGTTCCAAAGTTATTTCATTTTTTGATTGTTCCATTTGCAACTTTTCTAAAAAACACCATATTGAAAGATGCTCTGAGTCAACCAATTTTTTGAAACCACTGTGCCATCCCTCGACATTATTATTTGCTCGCGAGAATCCTTCTTGTACAGCTTCATAATCATCCATGCTTTAAAGGCATATCTAGGATCCCTCCTAAGTCCTACCTGTTGTCTTTTTAGTGCGAACATCTAATCTACCCACAAAAAATATTACAATGTTTCTTAAATTAAGTGCTCTTTCATTCGCTCTTTCCACTTGTTAGGGTCAAAAAAGATTTGTTTCACCCTTTTCCAATCTCACCCCCTCAAAATCTCGCCCCATCAGAAAAATAATTAAGTGACACTACGCTATAGTTTTCGTTCAGAGTTTATCAAAATTCCTTTTTCTGTGATTTTTTCAAATTTTTCTGTCACTTAAGCTCGAAACCCAAGGGGTGGGACCAACTTTTTGTTGCACTTGTTTGACAATAATTTAATTAAAAATAATTAAAATGTTTCTTGAATTAAGTGCTCGTTCATGATAACTCACATGGTTGGGTTTTAAATGGTGTTTTCCCCCTTCTCATATCCACCCGCTTAATAAATACGATTATAAGTATTTTAAACTTCGCTATATTTTTTGTTCAAAAGATACCACTTTTTCTATATTTCCTAAGACTTTTGAAGTTTTTTTTATTAAATATGCTCGGAACTAAGTGGGGAAAGAAAACATGAAAAAACGCTATAATTCAATTTTATTCAAAAAACTGTACAGTAAAAAATTATAGAATACATTTTTAAGGGATACTGAATCCAAGCCTTTTCATATGATACCCTACTTGACTCGGTAAAAAAAGTATTTTTTTAAAGACCTTACATTGCACCCCGTAAAACAAAGGGAAACCATTTTATTTTGTATCTGTCATCTTCAGGGTCATCAAGTTAGTTTTATACGCATCTTAAATTTCAGGTCCATAGGATTTATAGTTTATGAGATAACCGATTTTAATACAACAGACTACAGAATACACATCGTAGTCTCAATAGTAGTGTTCCGCATAAAAACGGAACACAAATTAAAATTTTTATCTAACCTCCCCCCCCCCCCCCAGATACATTTTCTTCGATGCCGTGAATTGTAAACAATTGATTGAAAATCAAGGGCACTGTTTTAAATGTGCCGTTCACGTACCAATTATTTGCATTTCTCAAAAACTTCAAATTTTCTTCCGTTGAGTACAGCAAAATACGATTTTCACGAACTTTAGAGTCATATAACAAAAATGGCTCCTGCAGTTACTTTGTATTGCTCCAATACACACAATTCGTTAATAGTATGCGGAATTGTTGCTGTTCCTTGCCTGATCCTTCGAACAGTTCGTTTCCTGGAAGAAATAGAAGGCAAATGCGGTTTAACTGCGTTCGTTATTTTAGTTGAACAATTATAGCTATTATTAATTGAGTAGAATCGTGAGTCAACTCTGCTTTAGCCTTTAAAACTGCAATACTTTTTTTACACCAACATTATTTGCGTTGGCAGCATGGTTGTGAACACTAATAATTTTTATTATTCCCCCATTAATTTTATTGGTATGAATTCTTGTTTTGCAATTCTCTATCTTATAATAACTAATTATTGCAAAACCAATAACATTTTTCTTTATATTCCTTGTCGCGAATAAATAGGAATCCATCAACGACAAAACAAGTTTTATAATTTTCAGTTTTTGTATTAATAATATTCATTTTTTATGAGGGATAAAAGTTGTACGAGTAAATATCTTGAAAAAAATGATTTCAAAAAATGATTTCATTTATTTTTTAGCCAATTTGTTGGAAAAAAAATTTAGTTTGTATGACGTAAATTTTTGAATTTGTTATAGCTTATGACATATTTTTGGAATTTTGAAAAAAGTGTATTTTTGATTTTGTAATAATTTTTGCAATATTTTTAGAATTTTGGAAAAAGTTTTAATTTTTGATATTGTTATAATTTTTGAAATATTTTTAGAATTTAGAAAAAAAAAATAGAATTTGTGAATTTTATATATGTATATATTTTTAGAATTTTGAAAATGGTTTCAATTTTTGGTTTTGTAAGAATTTTTGGAATATATTTAGAATTTTGAAAAATTTTACATTTTTGATTTTATTAGAATTTTTGTAATTTTGAAAAAAGTTTTAATATTTGATATTATTATAATTTTTGCAATATTTTTAGAATTTTGAAAAAAGTTTGATTTTATTTAATTTTTACTATATTGTTGCAATTTTGAAAGAAATATGAATTTGTGATTTTGTAATATTTTCTCGAAAAATGGAGAGGTTTTTGAGTGGTTTACTGATTGTATCATCTTTTCTCTAAATTATGTTAATTTATGATCTGTTATGATTTTTCGGCAACGTATAGATATTTCGTGTTAGTTTTGTAATAAATTTCTATAAGTTTTGAGTTTTGTCTAATATATCCGAAATCGGCAATACTCTTAATGCCCAAAATGCTTATTATATTTTTTGCACGATCAATAAAAAATCAATTAAAATTATTTAAATAATAAGACTCATTCATAAAATTCAGGTTTTAATGTTTTAAAAAAAAATTCTTAAAATGACATTTCAAAATAGTAAGCTTTGCGTTTCATCATAATTCTATAAGTTTTTTTGTTACAAAACTTAATTTCATCGACAATTCAACTCACTAAATAAGGTCTCGATAAGGTCCAACAAAAACGATTCATTTACTATTTTTTAACAAATCAAAATGAATTAATTATGTCGATAATTTTTTTTTGCTGTCAGAAATTTTATTTTTCATTCATACAAACTATGATATTTAAACAGTAGGCTTTGTTTTAAGTGTCGGCAATTCTTCTTGTCGTCGATAATTTTGCTTTATCGTTATGAAAATTCTTTGTTGTCATTTTTTTTCTAACAAAATGAAATATAATTTCATCTTAGTAGGCGCATAAATGCTATAAATTTGTAATTTATTTTTGACAAATAAATATAAACACGCAACCATTTATTAATGAAAACGGACATATTTATTATTTGCAATTCTACATAATTTTTTATAAGCTGAATAATTTGTAGAAAAAACTTTATTTAGAAACTAATAATTATTATCTTTTAAACAAAATTATAATTTAAAAAAAATTATCTCATTAAATACCACTCTTCATTAAAATTTTTGTCTAAACTTTTTCAATTTTACTCATTAAATTATTTTTAAGCAACACTGCTCAATCAAACCACAACTTAAACCACTCGTCGTTCGGACTCGTGGTTTATTGTGCGCTTTGATTCGCAGTGTTGCTAAATAATTTAATTCGTAAAATCAAAATATTTTCGAAAAAATTTCAATGACTCGTGGTACTACAACCGAATGTTTTTTCAAAATAAATTGCTTATAAATCTTTTAATTGCAATATTTTTAAAAGAATATTATTTAAATTTGAAGCTAGTAAATAGACGTACACAATTATTTAACTAAAAATCATTTTTATTCACACCCTGAGGTCTCCCTTGCCGGTAAGTAATTGCTCACCGCCTGCGTGATCGGTAAGTAATTACTTACCGACCTGTGATTTGTAAACGAAACTTACTATGTTTATTTACGAATCAGTAAACATGCAAATTCGCCTGATCGTGCAAAAACGTAGTTTACTAAGTGTTTACTCGCTTTTTGCTCTGACAGAGATTTGAACATTGAGCTTTCAAGTCTTAGTTAGCATGCATATCCTTACATAGCCCTATCCAAAGTCCTCACCACACGATCCCTATAGTTCATACTATTTTCACAAACAAAAAAAAAACAAAAAAAAATATCAACTTTAAAATGAATAAAATCCTCGTTTTACATCTAGGCACTTTAAGTTAAATTATCTTTTATTTTAAAGCTATACAAAAATAAACTTCAAAAACTTACAATTCTCAAAACTTTTTGTGTACATATTGTTACCAAAAATGTTACAAAAATAAACTTCAGAATTTTAGAAACAAAAAAATAAAAGCATAAATATTAAAAATGTAATAAAACTTTATGAACTGTTAACTAAATTTTTGATAAAGTTTAAGAAATCGAAATACAAAAAGTTAAGGAAACGAAAACAAATGAAAATTTCAAAAAAGTTAGTGGAAATTTTTAACCACTTTATATCAAACCAATTTCAATTGAAATTAATAAACGTTTTTTTAATATCTTTAAGTTTGAATAAAAAAATAAATAAATTTGATTTTTTATCTTAAGTTTTAAAATTTACATTGGTTATGTATGGTGAATTTGAGTAATAATTTTTATATTAGTTGAACCATAAACCGTTGACACAGTTGCATAGTTCTTCTTTTATTCTTTGAAATTCACAAGAAAAATTTAACGGAAGTAATTAACTTGCATAAATGCAAAAGGTTTTCCTTTTAATATCAAGCGCCAACAACACATAATTTATAAAAGTGTTAATCTTATATACTCTAATTAACCTTAAAGTCATATTGTGTCTATTAGTCAAGTGACTCGTACCAATTTAATTTAAGGTAGAGCTATTATAAAAGGAAAACAAAAAAGATGCATACTTGGAAGTTGGAAGCCTTAAAACTTATAGGGATAATTAATTTCAAAGTGAGTTTTTCGTAGCTACAAAAGTAATGTCTCGTAAGAAAGTCTACTATGAATATTTTATTTTATTTGAGGCGTTCAATGGCGATCACGGGGTGTATTGCCGTCAGAACTTGTTAAGTTACAACTCTGGTGGAATGGACCCAATTGGTTAAACCAGGATCAATCACATTAGCCTCACCAACCAACAGTACTTTCTGACAACATTGAAGAATGCACAGCTGATCCAATTCAAATTTTTAATGTAGAATGCTCGCAGTAAATACTAGCTGAATTGGTTGCCAAATCTTCCTCATGGTTTAAACTGATACGAATAACAGCATGGTGTTCACGATTTATTACAAATATGCAAGAACGTATCAAACACAAGCGAAATTATGGATATTTGTGCAACCAGGAACTATATAAGACAGCTATGATGTATATAAAACTTACTCAATCAGAGGCATTTTCTACTGAAATTCAATCAATTAGACTAAAGGGATGTATTGAATCAAAAAGTCAATTAATATCTTTGCATCCATTTTTAGATAAAACTGAAATACTACGAGTTGGAGGAAGAATCCAAAATGCGCTTGTTCCATTTACAGTCAAGCATCCAGTGATCTTACCTAGATTACATCCAGTTACAAATTTATTAATCAAGGATACACATTTTAAACTACTACATGCTGGAGCATCATCAATGCTAAATTATATAAAGCAAAAATATTGGATTATTGGATGCAAGGAACTAATACGACGTCATATCCGCCAGTGTGTGAAATGTTTTCGCGAAAAAAAAGAAACGGCCTGACAATTGATGGGAAATCTGCCAGCTGTACGAGTTCAATATACAAGACCGTTTTTGCAGACTGGGATTGATTACGCCGGTCCAATAACATTGGCATTATCTAGGGGGGTGGTCGAAAGACAATTAAGGGATATATTGCTCTGTTTGTCTGTCTAAGCACAAAGGCAGTACACATAGAATTAGTTGGTGATTTAACTACAGAAACATTTATTGGAGCGTTGAAAAGATTTACATCCCGACGTGGAATATGTTCGGATATCTTTAGTGTCAATGGTACCAATTTTATTGGTGCAAAACGTGTACTCTCTAAACTTCATCACTTACAAATTTCAGAAAACCATAATTTATTAATTTCTAATTTTTTATTAAAGGATGGCACAAACTGGCATTTAATACCACCAGCAGCTCCGCATTTTGGTGGAATCTGGGAGGCTGCAGTGAAATCTACGAAGCATCATTTAACACGAACACTAGGCAGTTCAATACTCACTTATGAAGAAATGGTTACCTTGTTAACTCAAATCGAGGTAATATTAAACTCAAGACCACTATGCCAATATTCTGCAGACGAACTCGATCCATTGACTCCAGGTCATTTTTTGGTTGGACATCCTTTGGTTCCGGAACCCAGTTTAGAACACATCAAATTATCCAAGTTATCGAGATGGCAAACGATTCAACACATGACTCAACTATTTTGGAAGCGCTGGCACATCGAGTATTTAACATCTATGCAAAAACGTACTAAGTGGAAATCCGGAAGTCCAAATGTCAAAATCAATGACGTCGTTCTACTAAGGGATGAAAATTTACCGCCTGGGAAATGGTTGATGGGCAAAGTCTTGGAAACGCATCCTGGGTCAGATCGGTTAGTACGAGTAGTCACCCTAAAAATGAAACTGGTGAAATCAAAAGAACAGTTTCCAAATTATGTATTCTACCTATATAATGTTTCTATACATTTTAGTTTAATTATACATGCTTAGTTTTAGAGATATTTATTTGTAAATTTAGATCTGTGTATTAACTCAAATTATTGTAACAAGTTATCAACTTAATAAATAGTGATTAGGTATCAGCTGTGTTCTTATCGTATTGTAATTGTTTGGTATATCTCTTGAATCGACTGATTCAAGGCGGTCGGAATGTTCAATGTTCATCATACTTTCAATTTCACCAGAGTTCGTCTTGCTCTAAACAAGATTATCCACATCATTATTCTAACTTAATGGTTTTACCGGAAAAAAAACATATGATATGAACATAGTGGAGGTAAATTGTATTAGCTTTCATTTTGCTTTATGTTTATTATTAGTCTTTTTTTACTTGCACCATCAAGTCGCAATTAACAAAAAATTGTAAACAAATATAAATTTTAAATACTTAGCTAATAATTATAAAAAAATATTTTATATGGCAAAGTATGAGACGGATTTCATACTTAATTTCACCCAAAGGCCTATTTGTCTATTTATACTTGTAGGGACCAGATAATATCAAGGTGAGGTACGATTAATCTTTTTATGTCGCAGTAAAATGCCAAGCCACTTTTTATGCTTCTATCTAATTCATGAGAATCTAATTAAAAATTAAGCTTACACTCATGCAGTGTGACTTCTGTCGTGAATATAAAATCAAACACTAAATCACAAATTCTTAGCCCACACAGCTGAACCTAGCATGTGAAACCTCAAACATATAAACAACATTTTACAACAACATAATAACAATTTTTCCAACAATAAGGGGTTGGAATTGAATTAAATCAGCTCTTACTAAACAACAAAACAAATTAAATTAGAATTGCATTCAGCAAACATAAACGTACGTTGGTTTTGCAATATAAATTTCAAGACAAGATTGTTTCAATATACGTAATTTAATGTTATTAATATTTTCTTGCGTTCTCAACAAGATATCTGAGAGGAAAAATTTTCATATTAAACGTAACTCGATTTTGCTTGTTAAAAGGTGGGTTCGCTTAATTAAATAAAAAAATTGTATAAATTTAGACGTACAACGGCTCTATAACAGTGAAGGGTAAAGTAGTGAATAAGGGTTTTAATCTTTATTAGTAAAAAAGAAAAATTTTAAACGCAATGGGATGTGAAAGAGAAATATTTTATTATTTTCAACCGAAGGCAGTAGCTTTTTGTATTTTATGAATAGATTTTTGTTTGAACTTAACTTCTAAAACAATTAGTAAGTTAAATGTTAATAATTTAAAAGCTAAACGTTTTATATTTATATTTTGACGTTATATGCGCCAAGCTTAATGTTAGTTGAAAATTGTTAGTTTTAACATTTTCGGTATTGTGCCTCTCGTTTAAAGCGTTTAATGTTCATCACATTCTAATTATGTTACATTTAGTCCCAAATAGAGTTTAAAAGCTATGCTTGAAGCAACCATCCCGTTTATGTGAGAAATCAGCCATTCTGGACCTACAATAACTTTTTTATTTTAACTCCAATTTTAAATTTGTATCGGTAAATCTTCGAGTATAAGTGTGCCAAATTTCAATCTGAATAATAAAACCTGATAATAACTCCTCCCTAACAGGGATCGATTCGCTGGAAATTATTACTATTATAATATTTATTTTAATACCACTAATAGAAATGGTATATTGTATATTAAGAGCAGAAAGTACAACATTGCTGCTCATGCATGAAAATTGCAATCATGCCAGAGTGTTGTATAAATCTCCTTTGGTTTATAATAGATTTAGTTAGTAACAATATAGGTTAAGAAATTACTTAAAAATTTAAATTATTCAAAATCAACAAAATTAATAAATTAAATTAAATTCATTAAATTGTTAATTATGCGAAAATTGCATACATCAAATAATTGCACAAATCGAAATATTTAAATAATTTTATTTGACTTGCAATAAAATTGTTTTTAATGTTTCGATTTTCAATTGAAATAAGCCAAATGTTTTTTGTTGATTTTGGATAAATAAAATATTATAAATAATTGGATTTTAGTTTTTTAAGTGGAGTTGAGTTCGAGTTTTAATAAAGAATAGTCGAGTTAAGTTTTAGTTTTAATTTAATAGTTGATTTTTAAGTAATTCTAATTTCAAGTTCAATCCGAGTTCAAGTGATCCTCACCACGATAAATAATAATAAGTTAAAAATAAGTTAAAATTATAATAAAAGTTATATCATAATTAAAATTATATAAAAAAATAAATTAATAATAGTTTAAAAATAATAATAAGTGTTTTGTAAAGACGTTTTGAGAACCATCCACAGGCAAGAACCACAAACACTGTTGGTACATAAAGTTTAATACAACTTGTACAAATAACATTACAAGAGCAGCAATGTTACTTTTTGCTCAAAGTATACATACTATTTTTTTTAACGACTTCCGACAAATACGATTAAAGTTGCCAAGGAGGCATTTAATTGTTGTTTAAAAAACCTATAGGACGTCAAGTTAAAATTTTAAATTTTAAATCTGTTACCTGAAAAATCTACAGTGTGGTATGACAAAGCTAATCTATTATTTATCAATTAGTGTAAGAACAAAAAACAGGAGGTTTTTATTCTGAAGATGTGTTTTTTGGCATATTTTGGTGAACCATCGCAGACAAAAAAGTCTTCAACAATGTGGTCCAATTATTCAATGTTAAAATCAACATTCATCGTTAAAGAAAATTTGGATATTAATAAATATAAAAGATTAATGCCTTTTTAAAAAAAGAAGTCCTCGGGTTATAGAGCCAAAAAATCAAAAGAGTTTTGGAGAGAAAAAATTAATAAATTTTAATATTATGTCTTTTATTTTACTTGTGCTTTTACTTTCCGTTTAAGAGCAGAAAAAATTAAAAAATGCTCGCTAAACAGCAAAAGCCAACTTTCTCTTTTAACCTGACAGACAGAAAACATTATTTTTAATGACAGTCGTTCAAAAACTAAGTTTAAACTTAAACAAAGTTCACCGATATCTTAAATGAAAACATCCTTGTGTATTGTTTCTTTACAATCTAAATTGACAAAGAAGATATGAAAAAGTGGAGTCATATTTGATAAAAAAAGTCGGACAAGTGCGAATATAACTCGCTCGCCCAGGTGTATATAATATTCTACGAGAATAGTTCTTCTCAAAAAAAAAAAAAATTTTGGAAATAAATCAAAAATGATTGTCTTCGCAAATTACAACAAAAAATTGTTTTGGAATAGAACAAATTCACCTTTCATATGACACCTTGCCTCTGGGAATTCCCCTCAAAATAACCTTTTAAATGATGATCCGACCGCTGGCGTTCAATATGTACAATATTTCCTATAGCCGTGAATTTTTTAATTTTATTTCTTTTGTAATGTTCGAAGTTCATAAATTTTACAAGAAAACATTTTCACATTTTTGAAAATAAGTCGAAAACTGTACTTTTGAAAATTACAAGAAAAATTGTTTTCAACTAAAAAAAAATACACCTTTTATATATATCAAGGTCAAAAATACTTTTTTTCAAAATTTCTACTCCCAATTTGAAGGAGTCAAATAACATTTCAAATAATGAGTCGACAGTTATAGTTTTCATTCACTCTTTACAACATTTCCTAAGACGGTGAATTTTTTAAAAAATTTCTTTGTTAATGTTCGAAGTTAAGAGAAGGAAACAGGAAAAAAATTTCACATTTTTGAAACAAGATTAAAACTGTGCTTTCAAAAATTACAAAAAAGTTGTTTTGAACTAGAAAAAACCTTTCATATGACAGTTTTCGTCAATGTCAAACGTAATGTTTTTTCAAAATTTCCATTCTCAATTCCGTCCAAATAACATTTTACTGACAATCTTTACAACATTTCCTACAACCGAGAATTTTTTTATTTTGTAATGTTCGAATTTAAGTAGGGGAGGGGGAGGTGGAGTGTAGGCAGGAAAACAAACACACGTTTTTGGTAATCACTCAAAAACATTAAGCAGTCCATAATAATTTATTGAATTTTTTTTTAATATTTCAATCTTTTTCGATTTTTTTTAAATCAAACACGATTCCTTAAAAAATGTTTGTCTATTAATATATCAATAAAAATATGGAGGGGCTGAAATCTCACAGCTCTGAGATATCAAGACTTCGGTCTGGGTTAAGGATTTGTATATAGTTTTCGGCAAAATACTTTTATGAGGACATGGTTTTTAGTTTTGATCAGCGATGTATATCAAACATAACTCTTTGTTAAAGTACAAGTATTTTTTATCCCTGTTTAAAAAGTTATTACAAAACTAACACGAAACATCAATAAGTTGCCGGAAAATTATAATCAAAATTCCAAAAATATTGTTAAATTAAATAAAATCAAACTTTTTCAAAATTCCAAAAATATTCCAAAAATTGAAATAAAATCAAATATTTAAATATTTCCTAAATTCCAATAATATTTCAAAAATTCTTAAAAATTCAAACTTTTTCCAAAATTCTAAATATATTGCAAAAATTATTACAAAATCAAAAATTTAAAAATTTTTTCAAAATTCCAAAAATTATAATAAAATCAAAAATTTGAAATTTTTCAAAGTTCTAAAAATATTCCAAAAATTCTTACAAAATCAAAAATTAAAACTTTTGCCGAAATTCTAAAAATATTGCAAAAATTATTACAAAATCAAAAATACAAACTTTTTCAAAATCCCAAAAATATTTAAAAAACTATAACAAATTCCAAAATTTCCATGTCTAATTTCATTTTAAATTACGTTTACGTCATAAAAACAGCTACATTTTTTTTCCCAAAAAATTGGCTAAAAAATTAAATGAAGTCATTTTTTGACACACTTGACATTATTTTTTGACAAACTTATGATGCCATAGTTCTCTATAATAATAATGAAAATCATGTCATACGAACTATTAATTTTATTTTTTTCTAAGAAAATAGGGTAAAAAATAAATAAAAACCTTTCTTTTGACACACTTGACAACATTTTTTAAAAAACTTATAATGCCATAATTCTCAATAATAATAATAAAACTTCATTTCAAACAAACAATAAATTTTATTTTTTTTCCAAAAAATTGGGTAAAAAAATAAATAAAAATCTTTCTTTTGACACACTTACAACATTTTTTTGACAAACTTATAATGCAATAATCTAGATTTTGGTCTCACATACTAATCCCGACCATCAAGATTTCTCCAAATTCAATGTTCCTACTCGTAATCACTTAAAATGAACGTTTTTTAAGCAAAAAATATGCAAATTTCCTTGTTTTGACTCACTTGACGATTTTTTTGACACACTTCCGGTACAGTTATCAAACACATCGTCCTTTTGGCTCTTCCCATTGAGTAAACCTATTTTTAGAAAAAAAAAATTTTGAAATCCGTCCAGCGGTTTTCTAGATTTTGTCGGTTGTGACGGCCGGACGGACGGCCGACAGACAGACACACATTCTTTTTTTTTTGCTTTTTTAGAATCAGTAGGTCCTCAAACGTCGAGAAATGCCAAAAAAAGTGGGGGTAAGAATTTCACTTTGAGCTCATGAATGTAATACTTAGGTCTTTCAGACCGAAGTAATACATTAAGAACAAATATGCTGACAGAATTAGGTGCGACCCCAAAAATGCGACCCAAGCGTCTGTTCTCCATGTTAGGGGAGGCTTGCGTCTGTCTTGGATCGGCTAGCTATATAAAAGTGTAAAAAGGATTTTCAAAAACCTGAAGGTTAGGGTGAGTGTAAGGATCTGAAACACCTCATTTCCGTAAAGAAAAATTTGTTATAAACCCTGTACACTGGCCTCGAATTATCTCGGAATAATTACAAGAACGACGTGCTAGGCCAATGAAGACCAGGAGATCTCCAAAAACTCACCAACTATGATGATAACTATAGAGAATATAGTGGCATTACAAGAGCTAAGATGGCAGTGAAAGGCAGTGAAATTTATAAAATAGCGAAAGGATACTCTTTACTAATACGAACATCAAAACGGAACAACATCCAGGAACCTATCTCGCAGAATCTGAATACTGGCGACTATGAAGAAGAACGCGTAGAAAACTTGAGTATTGAGTCAGTGACATGCAGATAGATATCAAAGCCTACTGGCGTATACAGATTTTTATTGTACACTCTAAACTTCTGATTAAAACATCTTTCGCGATCGTGTAAACTCACACTTTACAAAGCATTAATTTGACCTATGCTAATCTGTGGCAGTGAAAGCTGGACACTGATTACCATCGATTGTAGAATTCTATCAACATCTGAAAGGAAATCATACGAACAATTTATGGTCCTTGTAAAGTTGCTGAAAAACAGTATGGAATTCGAATGAATCATTAAAACACACAACTGTTCATTGAGTCGCACACAATCAAAACTGCCAGAGGTGGTTGGATGGATTCATAAAATTCAACCGGGATAGATGGTTTGATCATGTAGAAATGGCTCCATAAATAGAATGACACAAAAGTGTTCCAACAACAACCAGCTTGTGTTCGTGTGAGAGGAGTACTCAGACAACGCTGGCGTGATGACATCATTCATGACCTTCGTGACATTGGCTGTCGAAACTGGTGTCAACTGGTTATGGAACGAGATGAATGGAAGCTGATTGCACAGACCGCAAAATCCCTCCATCACGCCGGAGAAAGAAAAACCAACCATATGTCTCTCTAAAATAGCTTCGTAAAATCTTAAAGGCTTAAGCTTTTACTAATGAAACAATAATGGCTACATTTTTTGACCGCGTCTTTTTTGTCCGTTACTACGACCCCTCCTACATTTTTAAATTTGACGCTTCTAATTTTTTACATTCGACGAACATACAGATTCTTCCATTTCTTCCGATTGCCCACCCCCGTTTGATGTTTTTCCTAAACTTTGTGACGGGGTATGAGTCATTTTAGTGCTTGATAAACACAAAAACTGCATATTGTGAATTTCGTATTATGTAACACCAATTTGGTGAAAATTCAACACAATTTTGTGAATCGGACAAGAACAATATAGTTACTGTCAAAATCACAATTTTGCTTTATGTTTTGACTTTGTTATACAAATTTCATCAGTTGGCGTAAAAATTAATTTATAACGCAAAATTAAGTCTTTGATAATATTAAATAATCATATTTTTATATAAATATCATTAAAACATATTTATTTATTAAATATATTTTTATTTTATTGTGCATGTTTTAAGATTAAAAAAGTTAGTTGTCAAAAGTTAGATTCGTAACAAAAATCTGTTATAATTTGCTATAATTGGTTTATGTCTAGGATACACAAATAAGAGTTACTGAATACCATTTTTATACAAAGTTGTTGAGCATTTTGGTGAAATTGACACTATTGTGGATTGACAAATATGTGTTCGGGAATAGGGCCCCAGAGCATTGTTGTACCAAAATTTGTTTTAAAAACAAGGGAAAAATTTTCGTACTCTATCGGCAGTTATTTTATTTCGCGTATGGTTGGCCCTTTATAAAAAACTTTTAAAAAGGGTGCTAACTGTTTATTTGCCTAATAACAACAAATAACTGCAAAATTTTTTGTAAAATGAGATTGAGATACTTCGCATATCGTTTTAAATCGTCTTGTTCGTTTTAAAAATATGTTTGCAGAATAAATAAAAATTAAGACAAAAAATGACACTAAAAATGAATTAAAAATAATTGTGATGTTAAGTCGATCGTCCAAAAACCAATTTTTATCCATGACTACTTAAACCAGTGCAGATACCTTAAGAACGGGCAAAATATGAAAAAAATTAGTAACAGCATATTTTCACGGCAAATTTTAGGTTATGTGAAAAAATGGCTTGTACAAAAGTTATAGACCTTTTTATTACCTACAACTTTTACTTTAAACTTTTTTCGATAGAAGGTCTAGTTTCGCTGAAAATCATGAAAAACCACTTTCTACCCCTAAAAACTCACAACACCGAAAGAAAAAATCTTGGTTGATTCAAACATGTTGCATTGTTAATCGAAAATTAAGTGAAAATTGGGGAACTAAATACGTTTGTGATTGAATCAACCAACGCTCCGTATTTAAATTAACAATTTAACCTTTGTTGATATATTTTTTTATAAGTATCACAAACATATTTGATTTAACCATGTTTGTAGTTGAGTCAATTATGATTTAATTTTCAATTGACTACAAACGTGGTAAATTAAAAATTAGACTAAAAATAGTGATATTGAATACGTTTGTGATAGAATCAAGCAATACGCCGTATTAAATCTTTTGGTTTGGTACATCTTTGTTTTGTTTTTGCTGCTATCGATGTTTGTATGGGTTGGTTTTTTTTCGTAAATATAATATTTGAAATTTTTTATATTAGAAGTATGTATTTCGCATCAATCCCGACAAACATTTTTATGCATAAAGCTAGCGTTCGTATATTTACGTTCTAAATAGGAAATGTATGAGTGTGATTTTGTTTGTAAAGGATGCGTCCATTTTTTCGCCATTTTTTTAATGATACAATTTAAAAGACCAAAATTCAGAAATCAAAAAATTTAAATATTTGAATTATATGTAGAAAATTATACTAATTTTCTATAATTTTCTCATTATTATGAAAAATTAAATTAAAATATCGATAAATGGACATGAAACAAGACAAATAAAAAATATTAAAAAAATATAATAATTTTTTTAAATCATCAAAATTAATTATAGAAAGGGCCTGTTTCATTAACGATATTTTTGTTATAACATTAACTGAAAAATTTCTTTCGCACATAATTTTATATGCAAATAATATGTAAATTATTTAAATCAATTAAACACATCTAAATTATTTCCTAAAGTAAAATGTTAAATAAAACCAGCCATGTTAAAATATATAAAAACTTTTTATTTTTCTATTCTTTTGATTATTATTTTTCTTTATTTTGTTTATTAGTTTCTTTTCTCCGAGTTCTCCAAACACAATAATTTTTAAACAAAAACATGAACAAACTGAACTGAAAAATATGAACAAGAAAAATTGATCACGCCGTGGTTGATTTAAATATAGAAAATTGTTACGTTTTTTAAAATAAATTGACAATGCTACATTGTTTAAAATAACCACGTTCGTATTAGACGCAAAATCAAACAAGCTTTGTAGTTGATTCTACCAACGTTTTTTTTTTCGGTGAACATTTGACCCTCGTAACTCGGATCACCTTCAATTTATGTTTCCCATCATTTGCCCAATATTTTCTTCCTTATCCAATATCTTTCATTCTGTTACTAATTTTTTCCTCACAAAAAGCTATTTTCACTGGTCTATACTATATAATATATGCTTTCAATGTGCGTGTCTTCCATTGTAATGTTACACATTCACTCATTTGATGTAGAATATAACGCAACCGTTACATTCTACAACAGCTGTATAGTTTATCAAATCGTCGCTTTAATAATGAAATGACGTGTACGCAAAAGTATAGTTTCGAGATATTTGAGTTTAAAGTTTGATGTGCGCATGCATTTGCATGGACGTTAATTTATAATTTATTAATTCTTACCCCCAGTCATAAAATAATTCGAAAATGTAAAAACGCCAATTCAAAGATACCCTTATGGGGAATGCAGCGCACCTATAATATAAAAACAACGTATAAATAGCATACGTTGTTTCATTATTAAGGCGACGAAATATTCCCCTAACAAAATAAAAACATAATATTTGTTGGTATAGTAATATCAAAAGGTTAAAATGAGAACAATATATATACAAAATATAAAATAAAAAATTTAATATTTTCCGTTATGTCAATTGTTTTGTTTTTGTCAATGATGTATATTGAAATACATCAAAATAAGTAAAAAGTTTAGCAGGCAAACTGGAAATTATTCGAAATATTTTGCAGTTGTGGATAAAATAGCATCTTGTATTGGCATTAGGGTTTCTCATTTCCCGTAGAAATTCAAATCCCGGGAAGCCGGGACAAAAAATTTTAAATTCCCGGGATCACGGGAAATCCCGGGAAACGCTAAAAAGCTAGATTTTTCTAATTGGGTGGTAGAAAAATGTGTAAAATTAAAACAACACAAAAAATGCGCTATTGATTTTTAAATTTCCATTATTTTTAATGAAAAAAACTACAGAAATTAAATAAAAGAGAATACATAAAAATAAAACAAAAATAAATTCATAATACTAATTTTACCAATGGCGCCATCACTCGATTTTGTCCGAATTTTCGTGACGAAACGTCCTGCCACAGAAAAAGCTCTTTCCGATTCAATTGTTGTCAGTGTGATAGTCATTAGGGCATTGTGTAATCTAAATTATTTATACTCTGCTTAGTTGCTTCAAAAATTACCAATTCTTTTGTGATGTTTTTAACATAATATGATACATGTTTTGTGATACAAATAAATCAAAATCACAATAACAACGGTACTTCTCAGCACCTTAAAACATTGGACCCTCGTCCGTATTTTAGAATTGAACATTGAAAGCATTAGCAAGTCAAAAACTACATCAGATATCAACATTATAATTCCTCTAGAGGAAAAATTTCAGTTGTTGTGGGACCCAGGTCTAGACCTAGGTCTTAAAAAGTATTTATGTGTTGTTGTGACACATATTCTAAACCCTATTACACAACACATTTTATTAAAAAAAAAAAAAAAATAAAACAATTAGTGCTATTTACCATCAAACATATGGATTTGGCACGTATATTAAGTCAGAAATCATGAACTGCGTCCATTTACTTACACCAGACGGACAACGATATACATCTTATTATTGTTGATATACAGCGTGGCCAGCTGATACTCTACCATTGTTTCACCACCCAGAAATATAGGTTGGTGACTTTAATAGCCATCACAATCAGTGGTCCTACTCAAATAACAATCTCAATGTTATACAACTAACTGACGGGACCAATCGACAACATGTTCCTGGTATATGATACGAAAGACATGAAAACCTAATTAGATCTGCTAGATGGCCATCCATTAGATGGCCAAGTTATTACAATCCCGACCTCTGTGTTTCCACAAAAAACGAACAATGTAACCCTATTCCAATATCTAGGGCTGTCTTACAAGGATTTCCACGCTCTCAACATCGTCCAGTAATTTTTGAGGTAGGTTTCCAAATCCTACACGTAAACTCTACACCTTAACCTAGATGCAATTTTAACAAAACTGATTGGACTAAATATGGGTCGGAGTTGGATGCAGTGATTCACTAAATCCAACTCATTCCTAAAAATTACGATAGGCTCGTAGGAGCCATCATTTCAACTGCAAAGAAATGCATCGCAAGAGACTTCCGGAGAAGAATACATTCCTGGTTGGAGTAGAGAGAGAGCGATATATTTATTATTTGAGGAGCACCTTAGTAGTGGTGAGGCAGACGTGGTTGATGACTTAATATACTCACTGGACACCGCGAGGTAACAAAAGTGGATTAACGCAGTTGAAAACATTGATTTTTCCCATTCTGGTAGGGCTGCTTGGAGTCTTCTTCGGAAGCTGGATGGCTCAAACTCAGTTACTCGTGCTAACAATGACATTGCAAATCACATTGTAAACATGTCTCGTTCCTCTATTAATCGCCTTCATAAAAGAACCATTAAACATAAATTAAGAGAAATAAAGCGCAAGTTTTAGGTAGATTTCTCAGAAAAATCTACCTATTTTAAGTTTTACTGGTTTTAATTTGTTGTGTTTATGTGTGTCAAAAAAACCATACAAAAAAACCATGACACCATATGTGTCAAAAAAACATTTTCCTAATTTTGAACGAAATTAATTACTAAGAGGGAAGAGAATTAAAAACCACTCGATTTTCGAGTGAGAATTTTTTTAATATCTTTGGAAAAAGTAAAAAAAATGTTAATAAAAATTAGCGGGATACCCGGGATCCCGGTATGAAATCCCGGGAAACGGGATGTAAATTTACCCCCGGGATCCCGGGAAAACGAGATCCCGGGATCCCGTTTGAGAAACCCTAATTGGCATAGGATGATGGCAATTATTCACTCGGATGATTCCCTCCACTCGCTTCGCTCGTTCCGTGAAACTTCAACCTCGTGAAGAATTGCCACCATACTAAACTCATAAAAGAATCATATATAATATCACTAGTCGTCAAATAATAGTCGATTATTTTTCATAATCATTATTACGAATGTCATTTGAGGTTCTAAATTCTTAACCTCAAATGGCATGAGTGGTAATGCTGAAAAATAATCGACTAATAATTTGGTGACGAGTTGTATTTAGCAGACAATTTAACGAACAGAAATAGTAACATTATTTCATACAACATAATCATACATAGTAAAATATTATTTCATCTTAGTAGGCGCATATATGTTAAAAATTTGTAATTTATTTTTGACAAATAAACATAAACATGCAACGGTTTATGAATGAAAACGAACATTTTTACTATTTGCAAATTGCATTTTCACATAATTGTGTATGTGAATTTTTGTTTTAAATTAATATATTAAGTAGGCTGAAAATATTCGAAAATATTCGCTGTTCCTTACCACCAGAGAAAAATAATCGAAACAATTCGTTTTGATTTGTTAAAAAATAGTAAATGAAGCGTTTTTATTGGACCGTATCGAAACTTTATTTAGTGAGTTGAATATTATCTCGAGAATATTATTCTCATACGAGAATATTATCTCGTCGTGGTCGAGTTGATTAAATGGTTAACCATAAAGTCTGATCAGAAGGACGCCGGATCGATTCCCGTCCGACTGGAATTAAGATAAAACCTTTGTTACGGATCGTTCGCTTTTCAAAGCAATTTTTCATTATATTTCAATTGAATACACTCATTTCTAGTGACTTATTATTCTAAACTACATAATGGTTTAGATCCATTGCTATCGTATAAATAAAAATCTTAATAAAATCTTGTAGGGTTTATAGTATTTTTCAGATTATTATAGCCCAGAAGAAAGATGCTATTGTTTGTAGATTGTTGATTGATGTGATTATTGTTGTTAGTATTATGAATGTGGGAATATAGAATTAATTTAATTTTCTTTTTCAATATTATATATAGAATAAACATTTTTGTTGTATAAAAAAATTAAGTTTTTGTGCATGTGGTGAACTTAACTTAAAAATTCCTTATAATAGCGAACAATTTTATTTTTAATGTCTTTTTCCTTAAATCTATGCGAGGGTGAAAAGTTTTTTTTTGAATGTCAATAACAGGTTGATATAAGTTCGATTGTAGCACTTCGTTAAACAATGGCCGAAACAGGTTGTATTTAGGAATCTGTTAAGTAGAGATTGTAGAAAATAAACATAATATACAGGAGCGCATAATATACTAGTTGAGTTGTGGTTTTTAAAGTGAGTTGCTTTAATGAGAAATTTTTTTAAGTGTTAAAAGCAGTATCTCGCAAGTTTTTTTTATTTCTCATATTTACACTCTTTATAAAATGTTTTGAATAACTTTAAGATGGTATAGGATCTCGATTAAATGACGATTGTTGCTTTTAATTAAAAGATAGTTATTGACTAATTAGCCAGTATTGCAAATAAACGATCCGTTTAGAACAGATCGTTGATGTGACTGATGTTACCAAACACTAATGTGCAGTGTAATCGGCGGACGATGCCGACGGCAGACCATCAGAAGTGTTTGACATATTTATTTTTATTTTCGAACTAAAACTGTGTCTAGTAACATTTATTTTTCTCTTACAATATAAAATCTAAATCAATGGAAGTTAATGTTATACACAAATAACAGTTATAACCGTAACCTGTTCAAATACAACTACACAGACGACGTATGTATTGCTACAATCTCCGTTTTAGCATCCTGTTCTAACTGATAAAGTAACCAACTCCTAATATTTCAAAATGCACTGAATATTTCATGTAAGTGTGTTAAACATATAAGTAAGTTTTGAAAAAAATGCTAATTCCAAACTGTTCAAAATGGAATATTTCAATTTCCTAGTCGAATTGTAGCTGCTATACTATTGCTAAGATTATTTTATTTAGTTATATTATAACTAAGAAATGTTTTATGGAAAGCTACAAAAACAGTTTCCATTTTGTGCTAGTTTTAGCACATTTTTTCAATTTTTGTTTTATTTACCAGTTTAATATATCAAACTTTAGATTACAAGAATATAACATGAAATCTAAATTAGAATCGCTTTATATATTCACAAAGAACAAACCAGGTCAAAAATAACATATTTGACGCCAAGAATATTAACTTAAAAAATGTATATAAAGGGTGTTCCAAAATTAACCCAAGATTTGAATTGGCCGCCAATTGTGCATGTAAATTCTTGGCAACCCTAAAAAACAGTTTAACAGCACAGGCTTTAGGGTTAGTAAAAATAGAGCGTTACACGATACAAAAACGTGTTTTTATTATTGAGCAATATCTCAAAAATAATGAAAGTTTGGCAGCCACAGTTCGAAAATTTCATACAAAATGTTGTCGGAATAGTATTTTAATTTCGTCAACTGTGAAGAGATTGATTGAAAAATTCAAGGAGACTGGATCTGTTAGAGACGCTAAGCACTTTGGTTGTCCAAAAACATGCCGTTCAAATGCAATCACAGTCGTTTGTGAGAGTGTAAGAACATCAACTCAATTCATCGATTGCAATTCATAAAAGTTGCAAATTTCAAAATTTCCGAAATTGGATGATATTGATGTGGCCAATATCTAGTTTCAACAATACGGTGCCACATGCCATTCAGCCCGTGAAACAATTCAATTACTTCATAATATATTTCCTGGCCGTGTACCCTCTCGTTTCAGTGATCAAAATTAACTTTTTAGATCATGTAATTTAACACCATTACGGGGTTATTTGAAGTCAACGCGCCATCAATGAAAATCACTCATTTATGCAAAATGGTCATTCAAATTTCAACAAAAGAGTACATACGTGCCAGCATAGCCGTGGCGACTATTTCCTAGATGTGTTATACCATAAATAACCCTATTTCCTACTTTATAATTCAATAAAGAAATAACAATCTAAAGACTAAAAACTGTGTTTTCTATTTAATTAAAATCTTTGGTTATTTTTGAGCCATCCTTTAGGAACTAACATTTCTAATCTTAAACAGTTTTGATTTTTTCCATAATGATTTTCAAAATCATTATCTTAAGCAAATAATCTATTATATAGTTTCAAATGTTTGGTAGATTTAAGCTTATTTTTTTGAAAAATACATTAAACAAGTTGAACGATAACTGAAAGAAGTTGATGCAAGTTCATTATTTATAAAAGAGATTTAAGAATGTATTCATGCATAAATTACATAAAAGGAAAAAATATGTAAATTTTTTTACAACAAAGCAGAATTTTCTTTCTTCTCACAAAACTTTTTTCAATTTTTCAAATCATTTAATTCTTGCATATATACTTCACACGATTTAACGGTTTTATTTATTTCTTCAACATTTGTTAAATTTTTTTTACTCATGTTTTTAATAAATTTTAAAACCCTTTAAGTGGTAAGTGTTTTCCAACTCAACAGCTCTTTCGAAATTAAATCTTAGATAAATTATGGTGGTCAATATTTGAAAACTGAGCTAAAAAAACATATTAAATTTCCAATCAAAATGTGGTTGTCCCAAACTCATCGCGATAGAGAATATGTACAGGTACAGGTGGTGTAGTTGAGGGAACCGCTCGTTATGTTTATATGAAAATTAAATATAGTTGAATCAATTTTAAATACTTATGTTTTGATATGAAAAATTCATGATATTGATCCACTATAATTTTCTTTCATGGAAATATTATTTAACTACATTCAACTTCTGTTATATTGTATTGCGTGAAGAGAATACCTAACCAATATGAAAGACTAGTTGTCAGACTACGTGACCGATATTAGCTAGTCACGAACTGTAAATTGGGGTGGCGGTTTCGTTCATTTGTGAAACTAAAAATGTTCCCAAGGCCAAAGAGCCTAAGAGATGTGCAAAACCGCTTTTGTATATTAGAAATTTAACTTACAACATTAAATAAGCATCACAATTAAATGATTTACTTTATAATAAAACCCGTAAATAATAATTAATTTATTGGTTTTTAGGTAATTAATTACCAAATTACCGGTTAACCGTCAAATCGATTAAGCGGCAATGCAAACCCTAGTGCTACCGTTGACTGAAAATAGTTCAGCCGCACCCCCTAAAGATATCACCTTGGCTAGTTATATCTCACTGCTATTGCCAATGATATGTGATATCTCACTCGTATGTCAATAGCAGAGACTAGACGCGGAATTGTCGCACCCGTAGTTCAAAAATAAAAAAAAATACAAAGCAAAAAAAACTGTTTCCTTCATTATGTAAACAGGAGCTTACATATACTTCCCTTTATAATTGTTATAAATTATTCATTTGACAACAAGGGAATATATATAGTCCTTTGACAGTATAGTCCTTTGACATAAAATCAGTTTTGTTTTATTTTGGTTTCTTTGGTTCTTCCTTTCATCAAAATTCAAAACTAAATACGATAGGATTTTAAAATTTCGTTAAAATTTTCTTTGACAGACATACTCTGACAGAACATTAACATGAAAACGTTTAAAAAATAGAATCCTAAGAAAACATTCATTTAGGATCTAAAACGTATCAACTGGGAATGATGTAATTGGACATCAAAGGGTTAACTATATTGAAACGTGATATATGTTTTATTCGTTTAATATGTAGTGTTGCTAAAGAAAAGGATAAAAATCAGACAACCGTAATTATGGAGTGGAAAAAATAATAAAAATCTGATTTTATTCTATTTTAATGTGAGTGATGTGTTGTGAATTGTATTTGTATACCGTTGTAAAAAAGGATAATACAAAATTTTCTGTGTTATTTTTGATTTTTTTTTAGGTCATTGATATGATTTATGGTTTTGCAAAAGATTACTTTAAATCAATTAAAATTGATTGATGGTTCTAGCCAGATAATTATGTTTATTATATGTTTTGTATTCTCTCGGTAATTCAATTCAATTATCTCTGTAACCAATTTTTTTAATTTTAAAATTAAAATAAAGTTTTACCTACTAAACTATGCGAAACATTCTAAAAATATGAGCTGTTTATAACTACGGGGAACGATTCATGTAAAAGAATTGTATATATCAGATATAAATATTTTCACTTTAATTGGTTGAGTTGAGACAAGGTAACAATTTTTTATCGTACGACCATATTTTTGAACGTACGAAAAAAAAAATAGCTTAAAGATTGTTCTATTTTTGTTTAAGATATAAAAACATAACCCAGAAAATTTTGCTTGTTACTTGCATACTAGAAAAATGAATTTTAAAAGTAAGTTTTATCGATAATTAATTACAATTAAATTGGTTGTGTTTTTATAAATGACTCTAAAGAGAACAAATTTTAAATTATTATTTGGGCATACGAGCAAAAATATTGTCGTACGCTAAAAAATGGTTACCGCTCCTTGTTACCAATTAGCTCCTTGTTACTAATTTGCTCCTTGTAACCAATTAGAAGGAGAATTTTATGTGTGAAAGACAATTCTTTTACATGAATTTCGTCATTTCACCATTTATACGAGAATATTAAAACGGGTTAACTGCACTACAAATGTCATTTTTATTTTAGCCTAGGCGTTACTAACCATATAGCAAACATTTATTTAAGCTATGTTCACCACTGCTATATATATACATACATATATATATATATATATATATATATATATATATATATATATATATATATATATATATATATATATATATATATATATATACACGGATAAAAATAAAGCTATGATTGCAGGTCAGAAGTTTTGTATAACATAATTATAAATGTTTATTCCCGATAACCAATTTTTATAATATTATTGTAATATTCATGACTTTAAGGCATCAATGTTTATGAATATTTAGTCGTGGAATATAAAACGTTGGCATAAAGTTTTGAAAAAAACAAAACAATGATTATAATTCATAAACAATGAATAACAAAATTATAACTTTTCATGCCTGATAATCAGTTTATATTTAAAAATGTGCATGTAACAGAACTAGGAAGTATGAAATTTTATGACTAGCAAGGTATAAAATATATTCTCACCAAATAATAATTTTTTTTTACTACTTGCATGAGAAATTTCAATTATTTACTCAAAAACCCAAGACAAAAGGTATTTTTCTCAGCTAAGGTTACTAATAATTATTCCCCACACCTAATAATAAGTATTTTAGCACCTTAGTAAATAATGAAAATATAATTTTTGTTCGTTTGTTAACTGAGTTCATCTTTGAATTTTTTTAGTTTCTTCTTAAAATAATAATAATATATTAAAAAATAATAAGCGTTTTGATTTTATTTTAATAATAATAAATAATGAATGAATGCAAAAATTTCTTTGCAACTATAGTTTAGTTTATTTGAAATTTTAATTCGTGTTAAACAGAATTCTGTAGAAATTTAGTTTAGTTGTGAGTTGTAGACTAGAAAAATTCTAAATTTGACTCAACAATATTGAACAGATTTTCATTCAATTCAATTCATGTCAAAAATAAATAAAAGCTATATATTTTAATGCAAAGCATATTATGTGATTTTTATATAGTTTTAAGAAAATTCATTGAAAATAAATTTCTAACTAAGCAGTCCTGAATAATAGATATCCAATACGCAATCCAATACTATGATACACAATGTTTCACCAAATCAAAAATTTTATTTATTCACCATTTGCTTATTAATTGACATTTTATTTTGTGAATAATTAAAGAGTTTTAGTGCATTTTTTATATCAAGTAGTAAAAAAAATAGTATATAAGCCTCGGTGAAGAAATTTTTCTCCATTTCGGTGCTCAATGTAGAAAATTTACTTTATCACCTCGATATATAATGTACTATTATTTTCTTGTTATTTTATATGTTTTGTAGGCATGGAGTATTCTTTATTAGTGCGAAATTTTAATATTAGTTTTTCGACAGTAAATATAATTAAAAAATTAATAAACAAAAAAAAATATTTTTTATAATTCACTAAAAAATTTTTGTATTAGGTGAGTTGTATATATACAAACTTTGTGAAATTTTAATATGATAGATAAATATAAAAATATGTAATATGAACATAAGGTTTAGTACATATATGATTATAATATAACTTACGAGTATGACAAATCATATGACTATGAGGTTTTCGATATCTCGCGACACTTCATCAAAATTCAAATGCTAGGAATGCAAAATCCTAGTTCATAATTTATTTATTACTAAGCGCCATAAATTTATAAATTATAGGCATATTATTTTATTAAAAATAGTTATATTTTGTTCCCTAGTAAGTATATAAAATTTTTACAACAGTTATTTCGTTGTTCCTAATTGGTCATACTACGTACCCGATACTCATAAAATTCTATGAATAGTATTCCTAATAAGCGTCTTAGTGATTTTTTGAAAAAGTATACCTTATAAGTATATAATACACCCGGCTTATTCACGGTTGAGAATTAACGTAATTTAAGCATGGAATATAACTTATTAGGCATAACAAAAACCTCGATTTCTATCTGTGTATATATATATATATATATATATATATATATATATATATATATATATATATATATATATATATATATATATATATATATATATATATATATATATATATATATATATATATATATATATATATATATATATATATATATATATATATATATATATATATATATATATATATATATATATATATATATATATATATATATATATATATATATATATATATATATATATATATATATATATATATATATATATATATATATATATATATATATATATATTAGGGTGTCCCAGAAAAATTAAAATTGTTTTTTTTTAACGCATACCCTTTAATTTTTTTCCTTTTATGTCAAAACAACTGTAAATAAAATTTCATGCAATTTAAATAACAGTAACCCGTGCTGACTTGCACCTAAACATTTCAATACTTGATTGTGTACTATATCGCGCATACCTGTTTTAATGTGCTTATAATTTCTAAATGTCTTGTCGGTTATACGAATTTTTCTTGAAAAATAAATATGTCTGTCGAACTACGTAGTTCTAAACAAAAAATATACCTAAAAGGTTACCCAAAACTTCCTTTAAATGGACAAGCTCTCGTATTGTTAGTATTGTTGTATAATATATTGTTTTTTAATATAATACATTTCATACGAAAACAGAAAACAATTGTTGTGCCAAAACTGAATAATTCTATAGACACGTTTGGAATGTTATTTTAGATTGAAAACTCAAGACAAAGTGCAAATTCTCTGCTGTGATACTATAACTGCTTCGAAAACACATCGTATGTGTGCGCGTTGAAAAAAATCAATATAGAAAAACTTATTTTCGCTTGCAACCATCACATGTACGAGCTGGTGTAAAAAAGTCTTTTTGAAGTGAAAATAAACAAGTGCCTATAATAAGCCCGGACATTCCACTTTTTCAAAAAATTAGATATCATTGGCAAAAAGTTGATCTCCATAAAATAGAATGCTATAGAGAAAAGGTAGAATGGTGCCTGTTTCCAAAATTGATAAATTGAGAGTAGATTAAATAATAATAGAAATAATAATTAAAAAGGAGATATCAATGCTTAAAGCATTTCAGCTGTATCGTTCAGATACAGCTGAAAGAGCGGTCTAATTAATGCAGGACTTCATTGTTTAATTATAATTGAGGCAATATTTGTTATGTTGCGTACAAAAGCACAAGATATTATATCCGGACTGTAAACAGCAAAAATTGAAAAGAAAATATACTTAGTAATAGTTGTTGTAATGAAAAATAATATTAAAATATGGAGGGACTGAAATCTCAAGCTCTGAGATATCAAGACTTCGGTCTGGGTTAAGGATTTTGATATAGTTTTCGGCCAAAAACTTTTATGAGGATATTGCTTTTAGTTTTGGGCAGCGATGTATATCAAACATAAAACTCTTTGTTAAAGTATAAATATTTTTTTATTTCTGTTTAGAAATTTATTACAAAACTAACACGAAATATTAATAAGTGCCGGAAAATTATAACAGATCATAAATTAATATAATTTAGTGAAAAGATGCAAACTACTCAAAAACCTCTCCATTTAGCGTTTCAAGAAAATATTACAAAACCAAATATTCATGATTCTTTCAAAATTCAAAAAATATTCTAAAAATAAAATAAAATAAAAAATTTAAACTTTTTTTAAAGTTCTAAAAACATTCCAAAAATTATTACAAAATCAAAGATTGAAACTTTTTTCAAAAATTCCAAAATTTTTTAAATATTCCAAAAATTATAACAAAATCAAAAATTTCCATATCCAATTTCATGTTCGATAACATTTCATATCAAACAAAAAATTAATTTCATATTGTTCCAAAAAATTAAGTAAAATGAAAATCATTCTTTTGACACACTTGACAACATTTTTTTGACAAACTGATAATACAATAATCTAGATTTTGGTTTCACATACCAATACCGACCATCAAAATTTCTCCAAATTCAATGTTCCTTTTCGTAATCACTTAAAATGAACGTTTTTAAGCAAAAAATAGGCAAATTTCCTTGTTTTAACACACTTAACGATTTTTTTTGACACACTTCCCGTACAGTTATCGAACACATCGTCCTTTTGACTCTTACAATTGAGTGACCCTATTTTTAGAAACAAAAATTTTTGAGATTCCTTCCAGCGGTTTTCTAGATTTCGTCGGTTGTGACGGCAGATAGACATACAGTTTTTTTTAGAATCAGTAAGTCCTAAAACGTCGAGAAATGCCGATAAATGGGGTAAGAATTTCATTTTTGGCTCGAGAATGTAATACTTAGGACTTTCAGACCGAAGTAATATTTTTTTTCTAATTCATTGGCGTTTTATTTAATGAGAGTAAAATAATTTGTCAAATAATTACACAGTAATCGCAGTAAAAGCTCGTATGCTAAAGTTCAACTTCAAGTCGGCACGGGTTATCGTCATCCAATCGCAGTAAAACTTTTAATTTAAGTTTTTAAGGTCAATTGGAAAAAATTTAGCGGGTATGCGTATAAAATTTTGCAAAAAAATTTTTGTTCTCTATGTCTTGGGACACCCTAATATATATATATATACTAGCGGGACCCGGCGTGCTTTGCTACGCCTATAAATAAAGTTTGTGCGTATACATTTTGTTGACGTAGTAGCAATAATTTCAAAGAGTAGTAATGAGAAATGATTTTCTTTTTTTTTTTTTAAATATGAGTGTTAAAGGATCAGTCTAGTTGATCAGTAAAATATAAAAAATTAGTATTGTATGTAAAATAAAGGATATATAAAAAATAGCTGATCAAATAAGTCTTCAGGTGTGTAAGGTTTCATGTGTGTCTCTATATAGAACATTATACGGAACAAAAATCGATTCACAAATTTTCACAGTGCTCATGCGGTTTAATATACGCTTTCTTTACCGGTAGGTTACTAAAAAAGCTGCAAACAGTTGTGGTCGTGATATCATCTTATTATCAGCAAGGGCAGTAAGAATCGCGACAATTCATTCGATGAAGGTGCATACAAACACATTTACAAATTTTAAACATACACACATTTAAAATCATTTCTCATTACTACTCTTTGAAATTATTGCTACTACGTCAACAAAATGTATACGCACAAACTTTATTTATAGGCGTAGCAAAGCACGCCGGGTCCCGCTAGTAAAACTATAAAAAAAATTGAAGCTGTTTTTTGAATTCAAATGTCGTATTGAAAAAAATTTCCACAAAAGAAAAGGCTCCTGTCAAAATAAACACAAAAATACAAGGTCCCATGCAGCATTGTTATCTCTTTCCATTTAGAGAAAAAAATATAATTTTATTCTTTTATTGCCAGATAGAAATAACTGCCAAACAATATATATTTTATTTTAATTTCATTCTAAATAAAAACAAAACCAAAAACATTCAATCAAATAATATCCATTTCACTCTAAAGTTATTCTAAATGAAAACAAAACCAAGGTGTACATGATACAGTTTTAGTTAGGATCAAATTTTCAGTTTTAATATTATCAGTTTTATTTTAATCGAAATACTTTTGACAAAAATAAGATAAAATTGAATAAGGTTGGTCATTTTCCGATCGATAAAAATGCTAAATACAAAATATCTACATAAGTCTGTTATTTTGTAAGCATATTTGGTCAAGCAATGTAGAATCTCGATGATATTTAAATTTCTAGGCTACTGTGTTTTTCCAATGCAAATACTATCACGTTAAATTCGCACACTACTTTATGTTAATAAAAGAAACTTCAACTTAGAAAATATTGCTTATCCTGTTTTTTCATAATCTAAGGTTTTATATCATTGAAATACCCAGGTTTAAAAAAAATCGAAGAAGGGCGTCTGATAAAGTAGATCTGTACCGTATTATTATTATTTTAAATAAAAATTACTATCTTTAAACAAATTAAGTAATACTTACTCATTTTTAATTTATTATTTGGAGTAGTTTTATGCTGTCTAAACGAAAAACGATCATTTGAAATTTTGAAATGTATAAATATATAAGTTCATAATATTATTGTAGATAGAGGATTAGTGAAAGAAGGACAGAAAAATAATTTAATATAACTTCATGGCAACTACTACATATTTTAAAAAATTATTATTTTGTAGTTAATAATAATAAAATACAAAACTATATACAGCATAATTTGGATAAAATGAAATTTTTTCATACAATACACGACAATTGGAAAAAGCAAATCGTAGTGGATTTTCAAAATTTTGACATTAAAAACGTTTTAAATACAAATACGGTTTCATCTATTGGCTAACTCAAATTAATAAGGCGTATATCACACTATCAAATATATTGGTCAATAAAAAAAATTTGATATGAAATTGGAGAGTTGTAAAATAAACTTTGAAAGTTTTTCATCCGGTTTGATGACAATTTTTTTTACTTCTAGCGGGAATCGTTCTATTTTAATTAGCAATACAAATAAGAGTATTTTTCAATTTGATATTGATTTGTGTAAATTAACATTGTAGATCAATGATAAATTTAAAAAAATAAATAAATTTAAATTTAAATTTCATTTCATTTAATTTTCACTCTTATGTCGAATTCTTTTCACCCAAATCCATAAAAAAAATTGATGTAAATCAAAAATTTGTTCTATTGATGCAAAAAAATCAATTTTTTTTTTCGATTTACATCAAAAAGAAAAATGTGCATTTTTTCGTAAATTTTTTTGACATTACTAATATCAACAAAGAAAATTTAAAAAATAATCGTTTTGTTAACGACAAATTTTTATATAACTTTGAATTGTTTAATTTTGAAGATATATATATATATATATATATATATATATATATATATATATATATATATATATATATATATATATTAAGCTTGCCAGATCGCCCGGCTAAAGCCGGACTCGCCCGGCTTTTTTTGGTAAAACTTGGCTGAAAAATCGCCCGGTTCGGACGCCCGGATTTCTAAACAAAATCCGGAAATCGCCCGGATTTTTCCAACATTTGTTCATTGAAAAAAAAAATATATATATAATATTAATTCGTTTTATAGTCAAAATTTCAATAATCTGTATCTTTCTTATTCAAATATGTTTCACATGTTAAATCGTGTTATTTTCAATGTTTCATATGAAAATATATAAACAATTGACATCATTTCAACGTTTTATAATTTATATATTGTGCTCTCGTTCGTTCAATCGTTTGCTGCAAATCGTAGAGTTTGGTTTAGTTATCCCAGCGGCGGCCAATACGACAACTGAGCGCGTATTTTCTCACATCAATGACATTTGGACAAAAGAAAAAGGCAAATTGACACTGGAAAACGTTCGGGCACAATTGATGATAAAATTCAACTGGAAGGAGACATGTCTAGAGTTTTATACAAAAATAAAAGAAGATGCTGGTTTTCTCCAAAAAGTTGCTGGAAGTGAAAAATACAAAATGAGAGCTGATAGTTTGTTTGGTACTCAAGAGAGAGGACAGTCGTCGACCTTGATGGAGATTGATTGAATACAATGTTGACAATTTAAGCATAGAACTCTTTCTGTAATAAACAGAATTAAAAATATTGTTAACAAAATATATTTCAACATTTCAAAGCAATAAAGAGTTTTCAAAGGTTATTTATGAAAAAACATAGTCTTTATTCTCTTCCATTTAATTATATCAGCTTTATTTGTATGTTTTTTCGATAATAATAGTATGTATTATTGTATTGTTTTCTAACCTATAGCCTAATGAACTTAACCTAGTGCCTAATGAATATTTTATTCAATTGGTATGATTCCAATTGGTCAAATTGTTTTGATTTCATTAAAATTATTTTCAAATTATAATCACAATTGCTTTGATAAGTTTTGTTCAAAAATCAAATTTTGAGTAATTCTCTTATTTCGTTTAGTTGAACTTGGTTGATGGTATGAAGAAGGGCGTTTTTTATCATCAGGGTTTTTTATTAAGAAATTTTGATTTATCAATTAAAACAATAAAGATTTATTGTTTTAATTGAAGAAAAATGTTTTTATTTTTATAATACACAATTCTTTTTTATAATAAAATCTTTGTCAGAGAATAAAGTATTGTAATCGATTCGTGAATAATGAATTTTATTCTCTCGCAAATTAAAATTCTCGCTCGTGCCTCGCTCAAATTTTAAACTTTTGCTTGAGAATAAACTACTTCATTATTCACTCATTGATTAAACTACTATTTTGTTTTCTTCTTTTCTGTGCGATTTTTAAAAATTTTGTATTTCGCCCGGATTTCGCCCGGATTTTCAAATGGAAATTTTGACACTTGTCGCCCGGATTTTGCCCGGATTTATAAAAAAACCGCCCGGATTTTCCGGCCCGGAATGCCTCCAAAAAAAAATCTGGCAAGCTTAATATATATATTATATATATATATATATATATTATATATATATATATATTATTAAATATATATATAATATTATATATATATATACAATAATGTAACTAACATTTAATAAAAGAACTCCTAATAAATAAAAAAAACTCCAAAATGGATTTATTAAAAGTAAAATACTATATTTCATTGGGCGGATGAAAAAAGATGCATCATAGAAAAAAACGAAGACGCTTTTCTCTAAAATGAAGTAATTTAAATTGAAACAAATTATGAATGAATAAAACAAAATTATTTTATTTACAAATTAATTGAATCTTTTATAAAATATTTCAATACGCAATTGCAGAATATTGCAGAAATTTTTCAAATTTATAAGTAGACAACCGCCATTTAATATCACTAATAAAACCATATTTCACATCAATTTTTGTTTTTTGTTATTTTCAGATCCTAATTTATAAATTGATTTAGAAAAGTGAAAAGAAAGAAAACCACATTATTTTTATTCAAACTTTATAAGAACCAATACATTAATTTTTTTTTACAGGTTTCGATACATTCTAACACTTCTATGATTAATAAAGAAAGGTTTTGACTTAGCATAATACGCTTTTCGTTTATTATCAAATAAAACAAAACTTTCTTTACTAAAACATATTTGATAGTCTAATAATGGCCCTAAACCGGGCATTCACATACTACGGAAACAGAAACAGAAACCGAATTTCATACAAATTTGACAGCAACTGAAACAGAAACCGAATTTAGAAACAGAAACGGAAAATTCGTCTGTTTTGTCTGAAACGGAAACAATTAAAATTGAATTGTTTCAGTACCGAAACTGTCACATGACCAGAAACTGTCACATAATATTAATTATTATGTTGAATTGTGATAACAAAAGCTTTGAATTTTGAATTTAATAAATAGGTTTAATAAATGCAAATTATTTGTTTTTGTTATTCTTCAATTTTATTATTCATAATGGATAACAAATTCACAAACTCAAACAAAATTCGGTTTCCGTTTCTGATATTATTCACTACCGTCAACCAAATTAGAAACAGAAACAGAAACTGAAAATTTTCAGTTTCAGTTTCGGTTTCTGTTGTATGTGAATGCACGGCTTTATACAGATGTTGAAGTTTACTATGAATTGAATAAATTGATTTACGCTGCCATCTGAAAGTAGGCTTATGAACCATCCGTATTGAACATTTAATTCGCAATTAAAAAATATTTAGGAATTTAATCAAAATAAAAACTATCCTATCTCTCAAGTTGGACCATTATACACACACTGAACACAATTTTATTAAGATTGGTTACGTTGTTGCGGAGTTTATCGCGGATAAACATCGTGACACGTGATTTTTATATATATAAGATGCTCAATATTGTCAGTAATTGTCAGTAATAGTACATAAAGAAACTTAAATTATTTAATTGTAGTAAAATGAGAACTTTCATAGATAATTTTTAAAATTATTCAAGTTGTGTTTTGAATGAAATCCCATATAAATTTTATTGAATTTATTCTCTTTTCCCCCTTTTGCAGCGCCAAAAGAAATTTAAATTATTTAATTGTAGCAAAATGAGAAATTTCATAGATAATTTTTCAAATTATTCAAGTTGTGTTTTGTATGAAATCCCATATAAATTTTATTGAATTTCGTTTCTTTTCCCCCATTTGCAGTGCCATTGCAGCAAATACCGGAACAAAATAATCGCTCAATAACATATGATAGTCTATATGGGCCCTACATGGATGATTGAAAAGTCGATAAAGCAGGTTTGACAGTAAATTAATTAATTTACGCCGCCATCTGAAAGTTTGCTTATGAACTATCCGTATTTAACATTTAATTCGTAATTAAAAAATGTTTAGGCGTTCAATCAAAATAAAAACTATCCTATCCTCAAGTTGGACCATTATACACACACTGAACACAATTATATTAAGATTGGTTAGGTTGTTGCGGAGTTTATCGCGGACAAACATCGTGACACGTGATTTTTTATATATATAAGATATATATATATATATATATATATATAATATATCTATATATATACTTATCTATATACTAATATATATATATATTATATATATATATACTATTATATATATATATATATATATATATATGAGCAATTTCACGCAAGTTCAGCAAATTTTTGGGAAATTTTGACTTGACCCCTTTTAATTTTGGTTATTTTTTGTTTATAGATAGTCTTTGATAAATAAAAAATACGAGTTCTCTTAGAATTTTTTTTTTCGACCAGGGGTCTTCACAGGGTGCCCCTCAATTTTTTGTTATTTTGTGATGTGACTGCATTTTGACGAGCGATTGTAGAAAACTACTGAATCGATTCTTCATAAATGATATGTCGTTGAATAGGTATTAGAACAAAGTTTTTAAAAAATGTACACTGTTAATTTTTTGAAATTAATTTTTTAACGGTGTAACATTAAGAAAAAAACGGATGTAATTGAAAAAAAGATGGCATAGCCTCTTTTTTTTTTTTTTTTTTTTAAATTAAATTGAAGCTTATTTTATATCTAACCACTTGTGAAAGTTGAGGACACGCGTTATTTTTTGTTTTAAAGATAAAATTCGTTGTGCATATGACTGTCGGGAATCAGTTTTTTTTGTTCTGAAGGAAAATTATAAAAATGGCGTTATAAACTAAGAGATATTTTTTTTTATGTTAAATATCAAATATTTTATTATTAGATGAACTTTTTAAAATATTATAAAAAATTATATATGTAGTACAATAAATAAAATAAATACAATTGTTAAAAATGATTTACTTATTTTACAAACAGCAGAGTTTCTTTTAAATAGGAAAGCACTTCTGCAATTATTTTCTTTCGTATTAGATGGCTATAAAAATGAAATGTTTGTTTATCACTTTACAGTAATCACTAGTCACTCGAATTCTTTTCACCCAAATCCATAAAAAAAATTGATGTAAATCAAAAATTTGTTCTATTGATGCAAAAAAATCAATTTTTTTTTCGATTTACATCAAAAAGAAAAATGTGCATTTTTTCGTAAATTTTTTTGACATTACTAATATCAACAAAAGAAAATTTAAAAAATAATCATAACTTTGAATTGTTTAATTTTGAAGATATATATATATATATATATATATATATATATATATATATATATATACTATATATATATCATATATATATATATACTATAAATATATATATATATATATATATATATATATATATATATATATATATATATTTATATATATATAATTTAGGGTGCTTTTTTTTGGGCGACAATTATTTTTTTCTGGTGCCCCACCAAAATTTTGTTGGAAATACCCAAGAAAACGTCCTCCTAAAATATGAGCCCTCAAAATTAATGTTTAGCACTCGGCATCGGCGTTTGAAGATTTTTCCATACAAAATACATGTAAACTATAGTGTTTTTTAATAAAAAAATTACAGCTCAGCGGCATTTTATACTATTTCAAAAAGGAAAAAAGCCACTAACTCAGGACTAAATTATCTACAAAAAAGCCTAACTAGATGTAACTGTAACTTACACCGGTGACACAGTACAGATCACTAAAGTCAGTTTTATGTGTTTTTCTTGTTCTTTTGTTTTTATTTTATAAATGGCTAAAGCTACAGGAAAAATGTCAATAACAAAGTTGTAGTTAATTAAGTTTCCTACAAAAAAACTCATAGTAACCGAATCTCTATGATTGATATTTCTCGAGATAATAAACTTTTATTATTTTAGAACTTGCGATTTTCATAAATTGATGACGAAAATCTCTTAAAACATCCATTTAGTAATAAAGCTTATTATCTCGAGAAATATCAATCATAGAAATTCAGTTACTATGAGTTTTTTGTAGGTAAACTTAACTAACTACAACTTTGTTATTGACATTTTTCCTATAGCTTCAGCATTTATGAAAATAAAGACAAAAGAACAAGAAAATTCACATAAAACTGACTTTAGTGATCTGTACTGTGTCACCGGGTGTAAGTTACTATTACATCTATTTAGGCTGTTTTGTAGATAATTTAGTCCTGAGTTAGTGGCTTTTTTCCTTTTTGAAATAGTATGAAATGCCGCTGAGCTGTAATTTTTTTTATTAAAAAACACTATAGTTTACATGTATTTTGTATGGAAGAATCTTCAAACGCCGATGCCGAGTGCTAAACATTAATTTTGAGGGCTCATATTTTAGGAGGACGTTTTCTTGGGTATTTCCAACAAAATTTTGATGGGGCACCAGAAAAAAAGAATTGTCGCCCCAAAGAAAAAGCACCCTAATATATATATATATATATAATAATATATATATATTATATTATATATATATATATATTATATATATATATATATATATATATAAATTATATATATATATTATATATTATACTATATATAATATAATATTATATATAATATATATATATATATATATATAATATATATATATATAATATATATATATATATACTATAATTATATATATATACTCCGACACTGAACACAATTTTATTAAGATTGGTTACGTTGTTGCGGAGTCTTATCGCGGAAAACACATCGTGACACGTGATTTTTATATTATATAAGATGCTCAATATTGTCAGTAATTGTCAGTACATAGTACTATAAAGAAACTTAAATTATTTAATTTGTAGTAAAATGAGAACTTTCATAGATAATTTTTAAAATTATTTAAGTTGTGTTTTGAATGAAAT
>OY856186.1:289980527-290015365 GCA_963693315.1 Diogma glabrata | reverse complement strand
ATATATATATATATATATATATATATATATATATATATATATATATATATATATATATATATATATATATATATGTATATATGTGTTATATATTCACCAGTGGCGTCATTGCACCAAAATTTTAGGGGGGGGGAGGGGGGGGGAGGGGGCGTGAATTTAAATGACTTCATATTAGATCTTATGTTTTACGAAAAAAATCTTATAAGATTTTTTTCGTAAAACATAACATACACATTTTTATACACACATATATTTAAAAGCATTTAAATGCATCGACTTAGAAATAAAAATAAAATGCTTTTGAGCTACATTGGTTACTCTGCTAGTCTTCTGGTGTTGTTTCATCGAAGCGAATGCCGCAAAGTTCTCCAAAATCCCTTCATTTATTAAAAATAATTTTAAATTTAGTATCATCTCTGCATTGTTTAAGCATCAAGAAAGTAGTTTTAATTAAAGCGCTTGTGCTAGAAATTATTATATCTTTGCTGTTCAGAGAGTGAATTTGTAAACGACAGCAGATCGTGCAGCATAGAAAAAAAGGATGGTTTTTCTATACGATTTTTTATATACCGGACATCCCGGGATTTAAAATTTATGAGTCACATAGTCCCAGGAAAATAAAACACCACGGGATTGCAATCCCTACGTGACTCCTCTTATGTCAAATCGTTTGTTTGTTTGTTTGTTTGTTTTCCTTTATTTGTCTCAGAGAGAAAGAGTTATGTCTACCCTAAACTGACTAGAGCCAAATCGTTAAAATGTGGGACAAAATGCAAACATTCTTCCAAATACTAACTAATTAGAATTTTTATTGCGAGAAAGTGGAACGGTGGAAACGTGCTAACTAGATTGTGCATAAATTTACTATTTAATGCTTTCCTTTACTTTTTGTTTGCTATTTAATTCTTCAAAAAATTCTTTTATTTTAATTGGACATTCAACCGTTAGGAAATATGGTTGCAGTATTTCGTACATTTTCTAAATTCTTTCTAGTACTGGCATTACCGCCAGCCAGCGAGTTTCACTGTATCTAATAAGTTGGTTATGTTCGACATTACTTTTGCCGCAGAACTCCTTCAACGTCTCCAGTAAAGACAGTAAAATATCCAATTTTTTTTAACCCTGCCATTTAAATCAGCAGCATTTCTTATTGCATTATTTAGAATATGGGCTGCGAATCCAATACCCAAAACATTTTGGTTCAAATTCGCGTTTAGCTTGCTTTTAAATTTTCACCCCTTGACGTGACACCACTAAAATTGGTGTTCGTGTTATCAACGCAAATTGCAACTAACTTTTTGTCAATGTTAAATAACAACAAGAAAACAAAATAACAACAAAACTTGTTTAAGCTACTGGAACTGGCGGCTTATAGCAACGCTTTTTTATGTTTATTTGTATCTATATGTCTTTTAATATCATAATGTCCACTGTTAAGTTGCAAATTCACTCCGACTGGTAATACAACAAACTTTTGCGTCGTTATATTTTGATTTTTTTTATAAAAGGATAGTCCAATTCAATATCGTATGAGAATTTACGTAAACGTTTTCTATCCGTCTTGATTTGCAGGAGAACTTTTTAAATATAATTTTAAAAATTAGTATAAATTTACCTTTTATAGTAGCTTAAAACTTTTGTTACACAAGAAAAGACTGCAAAACAATTGAAACAATTTATTTAAATTTTACTAAATAATTAATATCTTTTCTGTATTCTGTAAGTATAAGAGGTATATGTACAGTATAACTTTCGTTCTATCTTTTGCAAATCTATACCATTTATCAAGTTTTTATGCTGTTTACTTTGTTTGTTCTTTATTGAGAAAAACAATTATAAATTAGAAAATAATAATTTTACTTTTGAGCTACCTAGTTAAAGTGTGTTTTAAACAGAGTTTGAAACGCTACTTATATCACTCTTTTACTTTGTCCTTTCAGTGCGTAGCTAAAAAACAATATAACACTCCAACATACAGGAGTGAAAATAATAAAATATCATTCTTGCTACTAAATTGAAATAAATATTTTCTTTCAAATACTCAAAACTTTTATTTTTGCGTCAAATTTGATGCTTTCCAACGTAAAATGCTTCGAATGATTCGTTCAATTATTCATGTATTGTTAGAAAAATGAATAAAAAGTATGACGTAGAGTGACTAATTTTCTTCTTTTGCAAATCGAATGAAAGAACAGGAAAATGTAATCTGCTCCAAAGGAGTAAAATCCAAAAAAATCAAAATTTTACTCTTACGAGTAAGATCGATATTCAAATTCTGAACATTTTAATTTTTGAATATTATTTCAAAGGATTGAAATGAGTGCTCGAATAAAGGAATCTGCATCTTTTTAAGTAAAGTATTTTGTATTTTATTTTTCATAATATACTTTCGATCTCTCGTATATACACCGGGGGGATGTTTCTATAAACAAAGAAACCTTTTCGCTGAGGTAGATTTGTTAGACATTAAAAGATATGTAAATTATTGAAGTGAAATAACTGAGTTTAGTATTTCTAAGAAAATTATAGTTAAGTCACTATTTGAGTAAAAGAAAAATTTTACACTGGTTTGTTCTCTCAATATGGATAAATCAACATATACACAACATTATACAAACTGTAGAAAAACCTGTGAAGCCATTGCTTTGACTAGGATATTGCGCAAACTGTACGTAGGTAGATATAAGGTTTTTTGATTATTTTGATAATGCGGGCAAATGTGGAAGAAATATTTGTTTCGTGGGACGCTTCGTGGGACAGATTTCTCCGTGTGACAACGCAATGAAATGTGTGACATTTACACGCAGCGTGGGACGTCTGGTCGATTTACTACCCATAAACGTGCGTAATTTTTTTATTTGATTCAAAATTGTACAATTATTGCGAGCTTCTTTTAAATCTATAACACCCAGAGAAATGCTTTCTTTTATTGTGCGTATGACCCTTTATATTATACATAAGACCGCGTGAAAAAGAACTAAGAGGCGAACCGCATGAATCATGAATTTTTGTTTCATGAGTTTTTATTAATTTGAAAATAAATATGTTATGATTCTTCCGCATGATTCATAATGCACTTGGCAATAATTTAAGTAACAAACAGTAATGATTATACGGACTGATGTATAAATTATGCATTCTAAACATGAGCTTATGAGATAGTTTATGCATATATTTTTATGATCTTAAATTCATGGGATATAATTCATAGAGAATATGTATGATTTGTATAGTAACGGCGCATGATTTGTATTAAACAGAACATAAATTTGAGGCATAGTTTTAAGTAAAATATCATTGGGAATAAGTATGATTCAAGTGGTAGTGGAATACTAATTATACTTACTTTTCATGATTTTATTTAAAAGAAAATTAGTCTTGTACTTTCTTAAGGTGTTTTTACACTAATTAATTATACTTACATTTACTTGTGGCGTAGTAATTTCGATCGAAAATCTTATTAAATAAACTTTTTTTAGACTTAAAGGCATTTTTTGACACTTTTCAATTGAATACATAAATTTATTTTTATTGGTAACTGAACTATATTTATTTTATATATCATTTAATAAATAGAGATAAATAATTTAAATTTTACAAATTTTAAAAACAATGAAAAGGGCCGACTACTTGGGAAAACAACATATCAAATATTAATCTGGAATATTTTTTAACCGCGTTCGTTTTTTTCTAGCTCCCATGACAAATGCTTTAAGTCTGTCAGAAATAATTCGTTTCTAAAATTGTTTGAAAACTCCCTTTTTGGCGAATACCTGTACGAAGTAATTATCCAATTTCTGAGTGCTTGTAATCTGAAACAAAAACATAAAAGAACTTGTTTGTTTAAAATGATTTGCATTGAAATATTTTAAAAGTTACCGTTGTCGTCAGAATGATTATTTGAAACGAACTTTCTGTCTTCCAAGCTTCTGCTAAAGATCTGCATATATTTTGCGTAAACTGAACCATTTATTCACAAATTAATTGTTTTTGTCACAAAACTTAAGTCCTTGCTAATTTGAGAATGAACTAGAAAAAAAAGTATTTTTAGTTCAACAAATTATAGCTAAAGACATTTTATATTTAATACCAAGCTTATTAGGGAATCAAATTTAATTCAATTTCACCGATTTGAAACAGAAGTCATCTTTGTTTAAATTACAACCAAAATACATATTTCTGCATATTTTTTATAGATCGATTTATTTGTATGTTTCGTGCAAAATACTATTTAAAGTATATTCTGTTCGTCAGGGTACCATGTATCACCATGTATGTTTCACTGAATATCCGTCAATCAAAATATACATAGAGTTCTGAGTTGTGCACAATCACTATAAAACAAAAGCTCTAATGGATAATAATGAAAATTAAAGTAAAGTTTAGGATATATATCACCTAATAAAATACCTCTGACTTGATCTTGAGTTTTAATTTTTAGTATAAGTTAAATTTTTTGTACCACTTTAAAGTTTTTATTGTTCATACATAATAGGAATATTTAAAAATTTAATCCTTAATGGTCATTCTTTTTAACTTTTATTAACAGTTTTATTTATAATCACTTTTGCAATCACTTTTGCAACCACTAGCAAGCAAGAATTTTTGGTTACGCCACTTTTGAAGATGAACAAAACTATTCTGTTTTAAATTATATAAGAAAGATGCATTTATTTTCTTTTCATTATTTCAATGATTTGTGTGTAAGCTGAGTAATCAATGATAAATACAATTGATTTATACGGTGACCCTATGATTTGTTATTATATAGCGACAAATGATGCGCCATTGTTGGTAATCATTCGAATAAAAACTTCTGAAATCATACTTTCAATGATTAAAACATTAACCAATTATATTCCATGGATCATTTCACTGATGCATATTTTATACAATATTATGCATTATATATACGGATTGCTTATAATAAAGAATTGTAATTACAAAACTGTTATTATACAATCCTCTTGCATAAATTGTGAAGAAAAACCTACCACAAAAAAATAATAGTTTCTCCCTCCCTGTGAATGTATAAAAAAATGAACAAAGATTGACGTTTAGGATACGTTTTGGATTTTATTATAACCAACCAAACATATAATTTTTGCTACTTTATGAATTAAAAATTATAGTCCATATAGCGAAAAGAATTTGTCAGCAAGTTTTCATAACATACTTTGAAAATATTTACATAACTTAAATATTTGTTCGTGTCGTTAGAAAATATTGCTTGTTCATTATAAAACATTCAATACTAAAACACACAATAACCAAATAATAATAATTAGGTTGTGTTCTCCTGCATGTACTTACTTTTAAGTTTATATAAATTACCAATGGCCAATAACAATTGAAATTTGAATGTTAAATACTGCACTATGAACTCTCGAGGAACGCTATACTAATGAAATATATTGTTTCCTCTGGCTCAGACACGAATATCTTATAAACAAAACACAATCGTTCTTCTAAGAGCGGTGATGCCGCGCACTTTATAGTACGATAGAATTTTGTCAAAATACGCACCCACGGCGTTTTTGGAAGAACGATCGTGTTTTGTTTATAAAACTGATTTCATCAGAAGATTAGAAGCAATACGACCGCCTTTCGTATCGGTGGCGCTCTAGTCCTAGATACAAAGAACGATAACGGTTTGAATATTACGGTAAACTGTACTTTAGTCGGGCCAAAATAATATAGAACGTAATAATTATATTATCAGATATATTTCAATTAATAGTATGCGATAAAATTGGTATATTAGTTAAGTAAATCTTCTAAAAATTAGACGAATTTACAAAATAACAGTGCATTGAAATTTTTATAGTGTATAATTCTATCACGATTGGATGGTTATATTGAATCGATGTATTGATAGTATCAGATCCTTGAGGGGGGGGGGGAGGGCAATGCCCCCCTAAGCCCTACCCTATTGACGCCCCTGATGAATCATGACCCTAATAATCCAAATTATATTTGTTGTAAAAACGATGAGTTTATAAAACAAATAATTTAAAGTGTAGAATTGCAATTCACTCGATTGAAATTTAAACAGATTTGAATTTTAATAAGGACTTTTTTGTGAGTTGAGTTACACTCAACTCAATCATTTTGGAAAATTTTTAATTTTTAAATCGATGGAATGCTTTTTTTTCTTAAAAATTATAAGGACGAAACTAAAAAAAACTTACATCTTAAATTAATAACATACAGTGCAATAAACAAATGTTAAATTAATTTAAACAAACAGGAAATTATAATATCATATCAAAATGACAGATTTTGCTATGGTATATAGAATATAGTTAATAGTATATTGTATACTAGAATTTTTTTACCAATCACTTTTTGACAGATGGCACGCAGCAAGAGATGAAGGATGAGACAAAAAGATGTACTTTTGGGATAAATTTTCTTTGAAAACAATTACTTTAGTTAAATTTCTACTTCTTGTTTGTTCCATTTGTTTGTTGTGACATTTTTTAACATAGGCGTCGTAATTTTCGTTATTTTTACTATGATTTTTTTTAATTATCAAAATTTTGCTATCTACAAAATCATTAATATTTTTAATAGTTTTTGGTTTTCGATCATAATTTTTTGATTTTCAGTAGTAAATTATTAATTTTTCAATGGCTTTTGGCTTGGCCAACGGCTTTTTTCAATATTTTACCGTGCGATACTAAATAGATGCGCACAACGACCAATTTTCTTATTCGCTGGTAAAAAAATACTACAATACAATTGTTATTTATGTATTAAGGGCGCCGAGGGCACAAACACTCGAAAGCACAAAAATACTTTATGCCCTCATTACATAAAAATATTTTGTACGGATAAGATTCTGTATTATATATGCATAGCAAAAGTAAATATATTCTGTGAAATAATTTTTGAGAAAATTGTTTAATCCAAGCAGTTTTTTATTTGTTATTTTTTCATAAATTTCTATTGCAATAATTTTTACTTCACCACAATTTTAAATTGTGTGAAGTAATGCAATCTATCGTGAAAAAAAAAATCTTACATACCCCAAATTTTGTTTTTTCTTTTGTTTTGGACCATCCTCTATCCAAATAGCCAATAAAAATGTTGGTGTACGTCTGTGTGTGGGTGGGTGGGTGGGTGGGTGGGTGAGTTTTCTGCATAGGATCTTGATGAAACTTTGGCAAATGATACAGGTTCACTTGAAAATAGAAGATCTGGATTCATTTTAAATTTGGACAAAATGGCGGGTCTCCCGAACACCTCTAAGTTTAAATCTTGAATAACTTCTGATCCCGAGCTATGATCTTATTGAAACTTAGTATATAAGGTTTTAATACTGTTTCCAATACTTCTGCATACCAACTTCCGGTTTGTCACTTCCGGTTAAAAAGTTTTTTTTTCAGGTGTTTATCCCTACTGTAGCCTACAATTACCAATCGATTTTCATGAAACGTTGCGAAAAGCTTTTAAATAACATGAGAAAGATTTTATCAGCTTTTGGAGCACATTGGATAAAGGGTTGGGGGGTCCACCATACAACAGGTGGTTTTTTCCACAAAGTTTTTATGTTTGTTGGGAGCATAAAACATTCATTCGTGAATGAATTTTGATGACACTTTGGAAAAAGATGCAAACATGTATGACAAAGAACTGATTAGTTTTTGAGCGATAGTGAACAAAGTGGTGGGGGGTCCCTGTAGCACCTGTTTTTTTGAAAGCTCTATAACTTCTGTACCCGATAAGCGAATTGGATGAAACTTGGTACATGAGTATGTAGTACGGTTTAAAATAGTTCTGCATCCCAACTTCCGGTTTTTCACTTCCGGTAAAAAAAATTTTTTGTACTTTTTTGAAGTTTTTTCAGTGTCTTTATGCACACTACAGCCTACAATAATGAAGTGATTATGATGAAACTTATGGAATAGGGTTTCAATTGTTGTGAAAAGATAATTATCATGTTTTGGGACACATTGATCAAAGTGGTGGGGGGTCTACCATACAAATGCTGACTTTTCACACTTTGTTTTTTAAGTTTGTTGGGAGCATACAGACTTCATTCATTATTCAATTTTAATGATACTTTGGAAAAAGATGGAAACTTAAGTAACAAAGAACTGATTAGTTTTTGGATAATATTGAAATAAGTGGTAGGGGTCCTCCCGAACACCTGTTTAATGTGTCACACTTTTTTCAATGTTTGTTGGGAGCACACAGCATTCGTCCGTGAACGAATTTTGATGACACTTTGGAAAAAGATGCAAACATGTATGGCAAAGAACTAATTAGTTTTTGAGCGATAGTGAACAAAGTGGTGGGGGGTCCCTGGAGCACCTGTTTTTTTGAAAGCTCTATAACTTCTGTACGTGATAAGCGAATTGGATGAAACTTGGTACATGAGTATGTAGTACGGTTTAAAATAGTTCTGCATCCCATCTTCCGGTTTTTCACTTCCGGTAAAAAAAATTTTTTTTTACTTTTTTAAAGTTTTTTCAGTGTCTTTATGCACACTACAGCCTACAATAATGAAGTGATTATAATGAAACTTATGGAATAGGGTTTCAATTAGTGTGAAAAGATAATTATCATGTTTTGGGACACATTGATCAAAGTGGTGGGGGGTCTACCATACAAATGCTGACTTTTCACACTTTGTTTTTTAAGTTTGTTGGGAGCATACAGACTTCATTCATTATTCAATTTTAATGAGACTTTGGAAAAAGATGGAAACTTAAGTAACAAAGAACTGATTAGTTTTTGGATAATATTGGAATAAGTGGTGGGGGTCCTCCCGAACACCTGTTTAATGTGTCACACTTTTTTCAATGTTTGTTGGGAGCACACAGCATTCGTCCGTGAACGAATTTTGATGACACTTTGGAAAAAGATGCAAACATGTATGGCAAAGAACTGATTAGTTTTTGAGCGATAGTGAACAAAGTGGTGGGGGGTCCCTGGAGCACCTGTTTTTTTGAAAGCTCTATAACTTCTGTACGTGATAAGCGAATTGGATGAAACTTGGTACATGAGTATGTAGTACGGTTTAAAATAGTTCTGCATCCCAACTTCCGGTTTTTCACTTCCGGTAAAAAAATTTTTTTTTTACTGTTTTGAAGTTTTTTCAGTGTCTTTATGCACACTACAGCCTACAATAATGAAGTGATTATGATGAAACTTATGGAATAGGGTTCCAATTAGTGTGAAAAGATAATTATCATCTTTTGGGACACATTGATCAAAGTGGTGGGGGGTCTACCATACAAACACTGACTTTTCACACTTTGTTTTTTAAGTTTGTTGGGAGCATACAGACTTCGTTCATTAATTTATTTTGATGACACTTTGGAAAATGATGGAGACTTAAGTAACAAAGAACTGATTAGTTTTTGGATAATATTGGAATAAGTGGTGGGGGTCCTCCCGAACACCTGTTTAATGTGTCACACTTTTTTCAATGTTTGTTGGGAGCACACAGCATTCGTTCGTGAACGAATTTTGATGACACTTTGGAAAAAGATGCAAACATGTATGGCAAAGAACTGATTAGTTTTTGAGCGATAGTGAACAAAGTGGTGGGGGGTCCCTGGAGTACCTGTTTTTTTGAAAGCTCTATAACTTCTGTACCTGATAAGCGAATTGGATGAAACTTGGTACATGAGTATGTAGTACGGTTTAAAATAGTTCTGCATCCCAACTTCCGGTTTTTTACTTCCGGTAAAAAAAATTTTTTTGTACTTTTTTAAAGTTTTTTCAGTGTCTTTCTGCATACTACAGCCTACAATAACGAAGTGATTATGATGAAACTTATGGAATAGGGTTCCAATTAGTGTTTGTTGGAAGCATACAACATTCGTTCGTTAAGTAATTTTGATTACACTTTGCAAAAAGATGCAAATATGTATGGCAAGGAACTGATTAGTTTTTTTAGTGATAGTGAACAAAGTGGTAGGGGGTCCTCCAAGCACCTGTTATTTTGGAAGCTCAATAGCTTCTGTACCTGATAATCGAGTTGGATGAAATTTGGTACATACACATTTAGTACGGTTTACAACAGTTCTGCATCCTAACTTCCGCTTTGTCACTTCTGATAAATTTTTTTTTACTTTTTCTCGTACAACAGAATTTATGTTTGTTGGGATACTACTGCCTGCTTTAATATTTTTATTATTAGAACTACGAAGTCCATAATATTGGTTAGCTTTTAATTAAAGTATTTTATGGATATTAGCTCATTATATATCCAGAACACTATGTTTCCAGAGCTGTGGTGAAGTCAGCCTATGCATCAGCGTCGCAATATTTTTTATTTAAATGTAAATTTATTTGAAACATTTTTTGAGAACGTTGGTAAATTCAAGTAATTTTTGTGTGCTATATTTTTTAAAATTTCTATATCAACCAATTGATTTAGTTTTTCCCAAAGTTCCCTAATTTTAAAAATGCTTGCATTAAACAATTTTTTATACTTCTTATGAATAAAGGTAATGATACATATAAAAGAAATGTCTTTCAGACATAAAAAATTTCGCATCTAATTGGTTGTGTGGCGCTAACAATTTTTAAATTTTACGAAAATAGTTTTGACTGAACGACAGAAAAAATATCTGTAAGACATAAAACCATAACCTAAAAAGATATTTTTTGCTTGACAATTAAAACTGAAAAATGAATTTTAAAAGTAAGTTTTACCAATAATCAATTACAATTAAATTAATTTGATTATTTAATTACAATTGAAATAATTTGTTTACTAATTACTATAGATTTATGCGATAATCCCAACAAAAAAATTAACATTTTTTCGAATGTGAAAATATATCCGGGAACATCGCTGGAAATGGTAGTTCCTCCATATACATTGCCACATAATGTGCACACAATGTCAGTTACACCTCATGATATGAAAATTTTAATGGATATTTAAATGAAGATTCTTCAAATTATTATGAAGAAAATTTAGTGGATAGGGAGGAATTTATAGTAGCTTCAAATACCTGTTTTGTTGATGGTCAATATGACAATAATGTATATCTATTCATTTTACTGTTGTTACTAAAAAATATAATCACAATTTTAGAAAAAATCATGAACTCTGTTCGCAAGAGAGAATTTTTATGGAATATGGTTGATCCCAATTACAAAAGTACTCTAAATAAAATGTCTGCTTGGGCAGATGTAGCCATAGAAATTGGGGAAAGTCTAACACCTGCAGAGGTAAAGATGGACAAACATTAAGACGGCGTACCATAAGAGTAAAGTCAAGCTGCCAAGTGGGTCAAAGTGTGGACCTTTAAAAAGTTACAAATATAAACATCAAGTATCATTTTTAGATGACATTTTAGAAAGGAAATCGTAAGTAATTTTTAATGATGAATTTCTTTGTTTGATATTAAAAACATTTTTTATTTCAGCACGATTTCGTCTCACTCTACGCCAAGTACGTCGTCTGATGAGGGGTTCTTATCCCAAGGGCTAAAAGGTAAGGGGCTATAATATTTAATGAACTGTTTTTATAAACAATATTCATACTCTTTATACAGGAAAAATTGATGCTGCAATTCTATCACTATTAGAAAGCAACATCAACCAAAAGGAAACGGAAACGCCTAGTGTTGATCCATTTGGATTATATCTTAAACAGTTACTTTCATCTTTTCCAATGGATATAAGAGAGGAAACTGAATACGATATAATCCAATTAGTGATTGAAACAAAAAAGAAATTTAAAAATAGAAACATATCTTCTGTCCAAGTAAACAATTTACTTTATTAATTTTGGGATTAACCATAATCCATAAAAATGTAACAATCATTCAAAATATATGACTGAATGGACCTCATGAGGTATAACAAACATTGTGTGTAGGTTGAACTGACAATTCAAATGATGCAGTTACCATATCCAGCGATGTTCCTGGCTTGATTTTCACATTTGACAAAATTTTCTTAAAAATAAATTCACAAATTGTGAATTTATTTTTAAGAAAAGTAGGCCAGCTGTCAAACTATACGTAGGTTAGCTGTCAAACCTGCTTAAGTAGGCTAGCTGTCAAACTATACGGCTGTATATTTTTGAAAATTAAAATCTAGAAAATTTTAAAACTTATTTATTAATTTAGAAAAAAAGGAAAATGGCTAATAGAGATAATTGTTCTTTTGTGACAATTATAAATTAAAAGTAAATTTAAAACCGCAAAAGCATATTTTTTGCGAAGGCGATTGCAAGAAAGTGTGGCATGTGCCAAAGTGTAGCACAATTAATGTCAAAGAGCTTAAAAATATTATTGAAAACGTACAAAAACCATGGTTTTGTGATTCATGTGAACATCAAAGACAACAAAGACGCAGTATAATGAATGCTCCAAATACCAATGTGGATGAATTATTATTATTAACACCATCTGCATCGTCTTTAAGTTCTACAATAATAAATGATAGTGAAATTACACTAACTAAGATATGTAAAAATTAGAAGAACTTGCTGGCGAATATAAAAAAATAGAACGCTCGGTAGATAATGTGAAAAAAATTATTCAGGACTATAGGTCAATCAATCTGATAGCCTTATAGAAGATAATCAATGTCTACGTAATGAAAATAAAATCTTGAAGCAACGAGTTGACAGCATTGAATACAATTTGGATAATACTGCACAAAATTCGTTGGGTAAAAGTTTAATCATCAATGGGATACCTATAGTTAAAAATGAATCCACAGAAATTTACGTTAAAAAAATAACTGAACAATTCATTAAATAATGAAAACTGATATAAAATCAACAAAACGAATAACATTTACAAGTAAAAATGCAGGCTTATCGCCATATATAGTTGTAGAATTCCACAACAAAACATTGAGTGATAAACTTTACTAAACAGAAAAATCGATGGTTTGAACACAAAAACAATTGTTGATGAAAATATCGCTGATCCAAAACCTATTTTTGTTTGCGAGCAATTAACAAAGAAACGGCAATATATAATGAAGGCAGCTAGAGATTTAAAACGAAAACAAATAATTAAGTATATATGGACTAAAAATGGAGAAATTTTAATACATCGGGATATAGGCAGTTCGGTTGTAAAAATAATAAATAAGGAACAGCTTAAAGAGTTTACAAATGAAACCAATTAACGACGTAATTTCTCCTCTTAGTCCCAACTCCTTCACACAAATGATTGATGATATACATAAAGTTACTTTCACTGATTCAAAATCCTTAAAAATGCTATATTTAAATGCCCGTAGCATTAAAAATAAAATGGAAGACTTGGCATACATAATAAAATCTGTAAAACAAGACATCCACGTAATATCAATAACAGAGCATTGGTTAAGTGAAGCTGATTTAAATATATTTCATTTTGAAAATTATCAAACTATTTGTTCTTGTCGCCCTAGTAAAGATGGTGGAGGTTCACTTTTATTAGTAGGAAACACCATTCCATATGAAATAATAACACGGTATAGTACAAATGAGAACAGTTTTACTACTATAAAATTAAAAATGTCATCAAAGGAAAACTGGATAATTACAAGCATCTATAGACCACCAAATCACTCATTACAACATATAAACATTTTCATCGATGAGCTAAACGCAAACTTAAATGAGATTAAATGAATTATTGCCAACACTCTAATAACTGGTGATATGAATATTAATGTAAAAGAAGTAAACAATGTTAATGTGGAGATGTACTTAAATACAATGTTATCAAATAACATACATATCTGTAATAAAATAACAAATACACGCGAATCTTCCGAAACAGCTTTAGATCATATTTTTACTAATAATTTATCACAAAAAATTGTTTTATCATATGCACATATGATCTTCTTGACCATAAATTGATATTTATTGAAATTGCTGATGAAATGTCAAATACAAAAAATACGACCCTTATATCGAAAAAATTAATATGAATCGACTTATAGTGGACTATTAGCATTTTATATTGATGTAAGAGCAAAGTTGAATTTTTTTTTTGTTTTATGTTAAGGACATAAAAGTTAGTAGGCATGTAATTATTTAGCAAATTTGGAGGTCCGAAAGTGCCTCAAAAATGGCAAAAACTGGTTTTTTGGTGTTTTTTGAGTAGGTCGCTTCACTATTTTTGAAATATTTCGGCCTCTAATGATCATAAAAAAAAAACAAGAAATGCAAAATGTTTGTGATTAAATTTCAAATCCATCTAGGAGGGTAAGATACTTTAAAAGTGTAACCTAACCTCAAAAAACCGAATCGCGTGACTTTTTTTTTTTTTTTACTAAATTTATGATAAGGGGCGGAAAAATCGTCGAATTTTCATGAAAATTTCAGGAAACATGTATTTTAATAGTTTCAATATGGGATTTAATTTTTATGAAAAAATTTTAATTTTTTCGGCCACAATTGGCATTTTTCGTTAAATTTGACAAATGGTGCCATTTTATGAGAAGTCATCCAAAATAAAATTTTTTTTTTTTAATCTGTACTTTTTTTTATTTACCTTAACTTAAGTATAATTAAAATTATGTTGCCTTAATTTAAATGCCCATTTTTGGGCCTGAAAAAAAACATTAATTTTGGCATTTTTTTGACATTTTACCATATATTCGGTATTATTTATGCTATTATCATGTATTTTGCATAAAAGTGAAATAGGCAATTCAAATTAATAAAATATATTTTTTAAAATTATACATAACCTACAAAACTTTTTTTTCTTGCAATGCCCTAAATTGCTTTTGGTAAATAATTAAAATTAAACTAACAAAATATACGACATAATAATAAAAAATAGCAGTTGAAGTAGTATATAAGTAATAGTTTAAGCAAAAATTGTAATAATAATTTAAACTGAGGATGGCGTAAGTCGAAATCGATATTCAATAAAATAAAAAATCAAATTCAAATTGTTACTATAAGAAAGTTTATATTATTTTAAATAAAATAAAAATTTTAAAAATAAACAGCAAAAAGTATATTTTTAAATATTGCATTTTAATTCAAAAGTGACAAAAGCACACAAACAGTAAATAATATGGAAAACCATAATAACGCATATAGAATTTTCAATTGAAAACATAATTGGCGTAAAATTATTTATGTTGTCTATTTTATATGTATGTTTGAAAAATGTTTGAAAAAAATTGAATATTACATTTTTTCAAAATCTCATATCAAATATTTACAATAATTGTAATAACATTTTAATTATTTACCAAAAGCAATTTAGGGCATTGCAAGAATAAAAAATTTTGGAGGTTATGTATAATTTTAAAAAATATTTTTTATTAATTTGAATTGCATATTTCACTTTCGCAAAATACATGATAATAGCATAAATAATACCGTATATATGGTAAAATGTCAAAAAAATGCAAAAATTAATGTTTTTTTTTTCATGCCCAAAAATAGGCATTTAAATTAAGGCAACATAATTTTGATTATACTTAGGTTAAAGTAGATAAAAAAAAGTACAGATTAAAAAAAAAAAATTTTATTTTGGATGACTTCTCATAAAATGGCACCATTTGCCAAATTTAATGAAAAATGCCGATTGTAGCCGAAAAAATTAAAATTTTTTCATAAAAATTAAATCCCATATTGAGACTATTAAAATACATGTTTCCTGAAATTTTCATGAAAATTCGACGATTTTTCCGCCCCTTATCATAAATTTAGTAAAAAAAAAAAAAAAGTCACGCGATTCGGTTTTTTGAGGTTAGGTTACACTTTTAAAGTATCTAACCCTCCTAGATGGATTTGAAATTTAATCACAAACATTTTGCATTTCTTGTTTTTTTTTTATGATCATTAAAGCCCGAAATATTTCAAAAATAGTGAAGCGACCTACTCAAAAAACACCAAAAAACCAGTTTTTGCCATTTTTGAGGCACTTCCGGACCTCCAAATTTGCTAAATAATTACATGCCTACTAACTTTTATGTCCTTAAAATAAAACAAAAAAAAAATTCAACTTTGCTCTTACATCAAATATATCACTTTTGTTTACTAATTTGACTCCACTATTATTCAACTTTTAACACAAACCCCTATAATCATCAATGAATCAGAAAATATCAATGAAATATACAACAAAATTATATCAGATTTTCAATTTTTAATTACTAATTGCACTACTGAAAAACAATACCATCACAAAGTTAAACAAAAACTCTGGTTTGATCAAGAACTCCAAAGATGTATAAAATCAAAAAACTATTGGTATGTAAAAAAGCGACGAATTCACAATAACGAAGCTATAAAATTATAATGCATTTTTTGGCGAAATAAAACAAAAGCATTACGTCTAAGCAAACGAAAACAATATTATGAAAATCGATTTAATGAAAGTATAGGTAATATGAGAAATCAATGGAAATACATTAAAGAGGTATTATATAATGGAATACCCCCAACAACTCAAAATAAAATACTGCTAATGGATGATAAGGAAACCTTTATTGAAAATCTCAATGCTTATATTGCAGAAGCTGGTACTGTTTTGGCCAACACACATCAAAATATTTTACCATTTTACGAACCAATGGAAACAAATCATCGATTCAAAATTGAAGCTTACACAGACATACAAATAAAACATACAATAAACCATCTTAATAAAACTAAATCCAGTGGTCACGATGGCCTAAATCTCGATATATTATAAAATAACATCGATCATCTAGATCTAACATCGATCATCGATCATCTACGATAATGATCAACAAATCAATTTTTTATTCAACTGTACCAGATAAATTAAAAATTAGTCAAATTACACCGATTCCAAAAGATGGAAATCCTAGAGAATATGTCTATCATCTTCCAACCAATGTACTACTGTATGTACTACTACTATCAATAAAGTATGTGAAAAACTGATAAACAACGATATAAATATCGTAAATATTTTATGTACGCAGATGATGTAGCATTAATATATAGTGCTAGTGATAATCAACATCTTCAACAACAAATAAATGATGATCTTCAGTTAATTGCTAACTGGATGGCACACAATTTGTTAACACTTAACACAAATAAAACAAAATTTATGTTGATTGAAAATCTCAAAACAATACTACTGAATATTATTTAAAAAGTTGAAGTTATTCAACAAGTAGACGAATTTAAATACCTTGGCATAACAATTGATTCAAAATTAAAATGATACAATCACATAAAAAAAACAAAATCTAAATTCAAATTCATCAATAGCTGGTATTTTTAGAAAAATGTCGAATTTGATACCTGAAACATTGATTGACCTGAAACCTGATACCTGAAACATTGATTGACCTGAAACATTGACTATATTATTCAATGTTTCATTCAACATTAACTTATGGTACAATTGCATGGTCATCAGCCTGTAAAACAGTTTTACAACCTTTACAAATACTACAAAACAAAGCAATAAAAAGTTTGTTTCATTATACGCGTTTAGAGAGAACACGTAAAATTCACATTGAAAAGAATTTACTACCACTTGAATATCATAGAAAAATAGTATTAGTAACTCATATACACAACATAAAAACTCAAAATATCCGATCAAATACTACAATTACACAAAATAATGAAATTCACCAATACAACATCAGAACAGCCAATCATATTTACTCAGGTCCAGTAGCTACAACACGATATCAAATCTCATCATTGCATCAGTCCATAATTGCATATAATAATCTACCAACGAACTTAAAAACAATGAATAAAATCTCATTTAAGCGAGCAATTAAACAGTATTATAAAGATCTATTCGAAAACCAGTGAATTTTGAATTTTGAATTTTTTTTACAATCTAATAATTACAACAATTTTATAAATTTCTCTGCCTCATTATGCTCATGCCGTTTTTTTTCCTAATTCAAATATGTTTCTCCTCTATTAAAAACATAAATTAATTAAAAAATTAATTAAAATTATATTAATTAATTAATTAAAAAATGAAATTTAAAATATTAAAAAAAAAAAAAAATTATAAATTATAAATTAAACAAAATATATAATGAATTAATATAAGAAAATTAAAATCGAATTTATAAAAAAACATAGATAGCCTTATATGAGTGTAAACTCGAAGGCATATTTCAATAAATAAATAAATAAATTCATAATTTTAAATAGATAAAAAATAATTTAATTATTTATTAATAAATAGATTTGTGTTTTTATTATTCATTACAATATACAGTCACAATAGATTACACTCAAAAAAATAATTTGGGTTTTTTTACAATTTTTTTTGCGTAAAGAAAAAATTGTAATCTTTACATAATTTTTGTAAGGTTTACACCTTCTTGGTGATGCCTTTAATTGTAAAGAATACAAATCAAATGTTAATCCAACAAAATGCAGATTCGTAACTTTACCTTTCATATAAATTGAAATTTACGTTATTGATTTGTAATAATAACGTTCAAAATCGTAAAACCATAGCAGAAAATGTTTACAAAATGTTTTGATAATGAAACTACAAATATGGTTTGTAAAAGATTCCCTTTTTATGCATTGCTGCACTTACAAAATAAATAGTAACTAATATTGGACATATTTGTTAGATTTACAACTGTAATTTTGCTAATATTTCAGATATACAAATAAAATTGATAATTTACCGAAATTTTTTCGTAAAAATTACACAACTTTGTGTAACTTGTAAACAATACAAAAGTTTATGTAATTTGTACAAGTAATTCATTAAATTTTACAATATATTTCGTAATAAATTCAAATTTGTTTTGTAAAATCCTTTCGTTACCATATGTATTTTGGTATGGATGCTTAGTGTGGGTCCATTTCAATTAAAGCGTGTGTTGTGTAAGGTCATGGAAAATAAAAAAAAAACAGTTAGTGAAATTGTGAAAAATTTTTTGATAAATATTAATTTGGCTGAATTACATCAGAAAATACAAGGTGAGTGATTCACATATATACACCTTAGTTTATATATATATATATATATATATATATATATATATATATATATATATATATATATATATATATATATATATATATATATATATATATATATATATATATATATATACATATATGTATATATATATGTATATATATATATATATATATATATATATATATATATATATATATATATATATATATATATATACATATATATATATATATATATATATATATATATATATATATATATATATATATATATATATATATATATATATATATATATATATATATATATATATATATATGTATATATATATATATATATATATATATATATATATATATATATATATATATATATATATATATATATATATATATATATATATATATATAAACCTTGGTTTATGTTGTACAATTAATTTTGTTGATTTATCGTCTAATACGCACATATGAATTTTTAGATAAAGAAGCATTCTATAAAGGATTGGTTGATTTAAGACCGGAGCACATCAACTTAATTTTTACAAAACAAAAGTTGGGCCAAAAAATATTGTTTGAATACTATTTAGGAAAACTTCAAACGGAACATAAAGAGGAAGCAGAAAAGTAAGTAAACTAAACTTATACCTTTTTTCTGCGTTTTATATATTATTTTCATATGTATTCATGTAAATATTTAGAATTTATCGAATACCTTCGATACATTATCGATTGGTGATTTGAGCTTGGAGGATCTTCTAAAGGATTCCGATAACGAAATTTAAACAACATTAGTTATTTTATTTTTAATTGGTTAGTGGAATACTGTATTTTGATATGTTTACTTGTTTTATTTGTAGTTTAGATATAAATTCAATTAACTTATTAATCACTCATTTAAAGATAATCAATAGATGCAAAACTCATGACACATTAGTGTGTAAGCAGAGCAATTGCTCGCAATCTTTTCAAAACATTAGTACTTTTAAAAGGCACTTGTTACGTCATTCAAAAGAGGTTTTCGAAAATAATTTAAATATTGCGATGGACATTACAAATTTACCTAATTCTGAACCATCTTCTCTATCATTGCTTGCCCAACCTAATACCAATGTTCTTTCTAATTTAAGTGGAAATGTTTATGTTAGTGGAAACGCTAGAGAAGTAGATAGTACAACAAATAGATATTCATTGCACTACATAAATCATTCAACTATTAGTGACTTAACTGCTAATCACCGTTTTAGCTCAGGAACTGAATTAACTGTAGAAAATAGTCAGGTATCTCGATCAGAGAACCCATCAATTAATTTTCTTCTTTCACTACATAACAAAAATAATTTTACTAGAAAAGATGTCTCCGATGTTCAACAATTGACAAATAAGCTTATAATTCAACCAATCAAAACTTATTTAAATTCTTTTCTAAGTAAAAATGATTTGAGTCTAACATTGTCAGAATCGCAAGTAAACAATATACAAGATATATTTGCTGTGTTAAACATTTTTGAAAACGTGAATAGTGAATATAAATTTTTAAAATGTTTAAAACATCATAATTTGCTTCAAAATTTGGTACAATTTTCAATCGATGATCAAATAACAGAAGTCTACCGAAATGGTATAGCAATTTTGAATGAAAGCAATTGTAAAGGCATATTGTTTCCGTTACAATATCAGTTTACACAAATTTTTGAAAAAAATAATTTATTAGATCAAGCGATTGAGAATATTACTAACTTTGAAAACGACAGTCACAAGTTGTCTCACTTTGTCCAAGGTGATATTTGGAAACAAAAACGAAGGATGTATCCGGATAAAATTTTAATTCCTTTTTATTTATATGCAGACGATTTTGAAATAAATAACCCTTTAGGCTCGCATTCAAGAACCCATTCTATTACTGGTGTTTATTATACGTTTCCTATTTTTAATTACATCTCAAAATTAAAGGATATTCAAGTTGCTGCACTAATAAGGTCATCATATATAAAAGATTATGGTAACGATATTTCATTGTATAGCCAATCATACAAGAAATAAAATCTTTGGAGTTAAATGGTATTGAACTGCATTCAAAAAATGGCTTGATTCAAGTTCATTTTGTGCTTTGTTTAGTTTTGGGCGATAATTTGGGTTTAAATACTCTACTTGGTTTTTCAAAATCATTTTCAGCCGAATATTATTGTCGATTTTGTAAAGTAAATAAATCAATTGCGTCAACTCAAACTGTAGAAAATACCAACATCTTGCGTACTTTAGACAATTATGCATTAGATATACTTCAAAATAACGCCATGCAAACTGGAATTCAAAGTGAGTCTCTATTTAACAGTATTCCTTCATTCCATGTAGTACATAATTATGCAGCTGACATTATGCACGACATATTTGAAGGTGTCTGCCATTATAATTTGTCCCATGTCTTATCGCACTTGATGTATACAAAAAAATATTTTGATTTAGAATTTCTCAATAAATTAAAGAGCCATTTTCCTTATGGGGAAACAGAAATTGGGAACGTATCAAAGGATATAAAAGAAACACACATTAAGAAAAAAAAATTTGCGTTCTCCGCCAGAGAAATGTGGAATTTTACGCACTTTTTGCCACTAATTATAGGAGACCTAGTTCCACAAAAGGATGATGTATGGCTTTTTTTCTGTGAGTTTGTTGAACTGATTGATATATTAGTTTCAAGTAATTTCAATGACGACCTTTTATTGGATTTAGAAAAACGAATCAAAAAACATAACGAATCTTTTGTAAAATTGTTTAAAGATAATCTTAAGCCCAAGTTTCATTTTTTAATACATTATCCACGATTAATACGATTTGTTGGTCCACTTAAAAAGATTTATTGCTTTCGATTTGAAGGTAAACACTCCGAATTAAAAGGCTATGCTAAAAATATTCCTTCTCGGAAGAATATCACATTAAGTATGGCAATCAAATGCCAATTAAAATTTGCTAGTTTAATAACTTCTCCAGATGAACCTGTTTTACTAATTGATGACAAAAACATCGTTGTCAATAATTTTTCACTAAACATTTTCGAAAACCTTGAGTTCAATATGGAAAATATAAAATTTTATTCATCCCTTACCTTTAGAGGTATTAATTATAAAACTGATTATTATATTAGTAAAACTATTTATAAAGATATTCAACTTTACAAAATCAGTGGCATATTCATTCCTAAAGAAGAAAATCAGCCTTACCTAGTGGTGACCAAATACACAACTTTATATATTCAGCATTATGTGTCTCACAAAATTATATCGGCTTGTGAAAGTTGTTTTATATACCCAATTTCTTATTTTACTAGTCCCCCAATAAATAGCTACAAAATCAAGAAAGGAATTGTTGTTCGTAATAAAAATTATTTTTAAATTAAGCTAAATTAACACTATAATAACCAGAGATCAGAAATTATTTGAAATGAAAGGAAGCTGTAAATTGTATTAAACTGCTAAATCTAAATTTGATTTAACAAAATCGCCAATTTTAATTTTAATGTATGTGATTAAGTTGTCCGATATTCATTAAAACAGAATTTAAAAGAATTGATCAAAACAACAATTCCTTTAAAATCATAATACAGTAATACCCCGTTTAACGTCAAGGATGCGTTCCAAAATTCCTTAACGTTATTCAAATCAACGTTAAACGGGGTATGAATCTCTTGCAAAACAATGAGATAGGTGAATATTGTTGTTTTTCAAATTGCAAATTATATGTGTGTTGGGTATTATAATCCCGAATCCCACGATCTCGACACATTTTCACGATCCTGAAAGCCCGGGATTAACAAAAGAAAATACCGAGATTACGAGATTGTCATATTGGACGGGATTAATCAACTAAAAGAAGGCATCCTGTTAAAAAACAAGTAATATTAAGTTCGCATCAGTTTTTGTTAATTTGTAATTTATTTATTTTTGGTTTACGGATATAACAACCCTGCGTACTCCAGTCACTGTTATTGACATATGAGCTAACTTGAGATATCACATACCAATGACAATAGCAGTGAAATATCTCTAGCCAGGGTTATATCAAAGTAAGCCTGGTAGATCTATTCGTTCAAGGATCTGTTCATTCACTGGTAGCACCGTCAATTTTTCGCTCTACTCTATCATGAAATATTGTTTAATGCCTTGGCAGCTATTCAGCGTACAAATAATCAAAGATAATTCCAATTCGAAGCATGCATGAAAGTTTTTACTAATGATTATTTAACGTTACATGAAGAAGCAGACATGGAATGTAAATTTGGCTATTGAAATTTTATTTTTTAAGAAGCTGAATTTTTAAGCTTAATTTTTTAGAATGCATATATTTTTTGACGGGTTGCGAAATTTGACGTCCACGCCTTACTGCCTGGGTAATGCTGACAGAATTAGGTTGGTCTATTGGAGACAAGCAGAGCAAAAACTTTTCTCCATATTAGGTGAAACCACTTTCTTTCCGCATCGATCGATTCATAAGCAGACTTTTAAGTATAAGCACATAAGCACCGAATGGAAACACTCGAAATCAAATTGGTCACGTGGTAGTAGCATCACGTTTTTTTTCGAGCGTTCTGAATGTGCATACATCCTGCACCAAACCAAAATAGAGACCTCATTTTCACCCGAAAATCCCTATGTTCTGGAAACAGTTTTTAATTTTTTCCTTACCAAAAGTTATTTGCACTTTTTAAATAGGTTAAAAATCTTTATAAAAAATCCATGCAATTTAGATTAACATTTCAAAAATTTAATGAAACTGAATAGAAATCCAATAACGAGCAAAAATTCAGTTACAAAAAACATATCTTAACAAAAATATAAACATAACATAAAAAAGCATTACACAACAAATTTACAATAAGAATAACTTAATTTGATTTTTTGAAAGGTTTGGATCCAGGGTTGTTTGTTTCGCAATTATGGTCTGCTGTCTAATGAACTCGTGATAGGGAGACATAGCTTCATTAATTTTACGTTTAGTCATAGTGCTTCTTTCATAATCTGGATCCATCCCCACTATGTTTTCAATTGCCTGTGATATTGAATTCAGCTGTTTTTTTAATTCTTTTATGGAAAGCTGAGTTTGAAGAACTTCCTCAACTTCATTTTCACTTTTACTTTCTTATGCTCGGCTGGCTGGTCGCAAATTTCTATTAGGTCCTCGACACCTAATTCTTCATGACAATTTAAAATTTCATTGATCCTCAGAATCGATTGGAATTCCTAAGCCAACTTCATTTGCCAAATTTACGATATCTCATAGCTCTACCTGTAACTTCTTTCCAAGATTTTCCTATGTTTTCAACAGCTTTTCCAATATTGTACGCCTTCCACCAATCTCTAATAGATGTTTTATCTTGCGAATCAGTATCCTCCACTAATTGCCTGAACGTTGTACGTAGATAATACGCCTTAAAATTTGCTATAACACCCTGGCCCATAGGCTGTAACAGCAATGTGGTATTTGGAGGCAAAAAAATAATTTTCACTGGTATAGAGGCATTTAAATCCAAATCAGTTGGATGTCCAGGTGCATTATCAATTAGTAACAATGCTCGCTTTTCTCACTTATTTTTCTCACAATAACGCTTCACTTCAGGACAAAATGAGTTACGAAACCAGTCCTCAAAAATCGTCTTAGTTACCCACGCCTTTTTGTTACTTCTCCAGAAAACAGGCAATTTATTTTTATCTGCTCCTTCCATTGCTCTTGGGGTTTCAGAGTGATAGACGAGCATTGGTTTTAATTTAAAATCTCCCGATGCGCTTCCACCAAATAACAACGTTAGTCTATCTTTTGCAGCCTTAAATCCTGAAGCCTGTATTTCCTCTTTGTTAATAAAGGTTCGACTTGGCATTCGCTTCCAAAATAAAGCGGTTTCATCTACATTAAAAACAAGTTGTGGTGGAAAATTCTCGGCTTCTATTATTTCCTTTAATTTTTGTGGAAACTCCTTAGCTGCTTGTGTATCACCAGATGTACTTTAACCAGTAATTAGACGGCTGTGGAGGTTAGAACACTGTTTAAATCGATCAAACCATCCGCGACTGGCAGTAAATGATCCTTCTGTTTCACATTCTTTTTTTATTTTGTCGTAAATATTTCTCGCCTTTGCCATAATTAATAATTGAGTAAGTGGGATATGTCGTGCATTTTGGTCTTCAATCCACATGTTAAGCAGACGTTCCATTTTAATCATGGTAGTATTGCCGATACGGGATATTTTCGTAGCAGATAAAGGTGTAGTTGATTGTGCAGCTGATTTGATTTTTTCGGCGGTATTCATAATTGTTCCGATTGTAGAATTTGATAATTTCATTTTTTTTGCTACTACCGATTTTTTCTCCCCAGACTCTACTTTCTGAATTATTTCCAATTTTCGTTGGAGTGACATACGCTTCCTTTTACTTTTAGTTGATCCGGGATCTTTATTTGTTTGGCTTTACATAATACATATTTTTTTTAAAATAGGACACGAGCAAATTATCAAGCTCCACTTGAATTACAAATGGTAAAACTAAAACAAATACATTCACTTTATTTTGTGTTGTGAAATAATTTGAACTCGGGGAATATCAATTAGTTAACAAAAATATGTGGTTAAAATGGAAAGAAAAAATAAATTTACACGATATTTTTGCTGTTTCTCCGAAATTTGAAAAAAAAAATTTTTGATTTTATTATTTTAAAAATTTTCCAAAAAAAAAATTTATAAATTGGGAATGACGTTAAAGTGAATCAACGTTAAACGGGGTAACGTTATACGAGGTCTGACTGTATATACCATAAATACAAAATAATCGTAAAAATATTGTAAAATATTGTCAAATAAAATGACTGGACTGCGTTTCAATTGATGCTAGATTGTACTAAAAGTGCTAAATAAATTTTTTCAACTATTTAAATTGACTAAATCAACATTTTGTTTCTAAATAATTGTGAAGAAATTCTACAATAAAGAACATCTACAAAGTTGATTACAATTTACATTAAAGTTCAGTATTTTTGTGAATTTAATTTTAAATGTTAATCGTTCCCAATTTTCTAATTTTTATACCGAAGATTTATTTTTTAAATCATTATCCCAATATTGGTGTATAGGCCTATCCCAATATTGGTGTATAGGCCGGTTTATGTTAACAGTATTTTATTATTTTTTCGATAATCCCGGTATAAAAGTTAGCAAAAAGTATATGGTAAATTACTAAAGGTTTATACTTTGTATTGTTTATACTTTGTATTGTTAAATTTTAAGACAATCATAGATTTTAGTCAATTAACAATTAGTGAATAACATAAAATAAAACTTGGTTAAAAACATCGTGGAAAAAAACAACGGTAATACTTTTGATTTTATCATATCTAACAATACGCAAAATAAAGAAAGCGAAGGCTCGATTGAATCCAATTTACAAGAAAGCGTTGATTTAGAAAATTCTACAAATATACAACTAGAGGAAATTGTTAACCTTGATCTAAATTCATTTATTACTGTGCTCCCGCATTTAAGCAATAACCGAGATATATTATCCCGAAAAACACAAAGCGATATATTATATTGCTCTCTGAATGACAACTACACACAACAATCAATGAATGATGCACAAATTAAAAATGAGGAACTGAAACAATTATTAAAATCGTGGGATTTAGAATCTTTGTTCGAGCGTCTCAGAAGTATAAACAAAAATTTTGATTTACATTAAACTCGTATATAATAATTTCCTGATATATTTTTTTACAGATGTTGGAATTGGTATTCCAGAGTTAAAACATATGAAAACTAATCATATTGATGAATTTTTTGAGCCAGCGGAACTAGGAAAAAAAATTATGTTTCAATATAACTTAACATCGTGGCAAAAGACAGTTGAAATAGGAATTTTATCAGTGTCATCTCCATGTGTCATCCCCGAAAGTTCACAAACAACAAATTCAACTCATACAGTAAATTTTTCATTTTTCTAAAGCTTAAATTACTGTTGACATTTTAGGTTTAGCTTTATAACAAATTTATTTTAACTGTATTTTTAAAACAGCCTTTGACAACCATTAGTGGTCTGCATAAATCCATTTAAAATATAAACAATTACACAAATGTACTTAAATACAAATCATCTACGAGTAAAAGTGTTACAAATATTTATATTCTCAAGTATAAAATAGTCTAAATACAAACAAAAATAAATATCCGCTTACTTTTTACAAAATATCTTTTCTACTCTCACCACTAATACTTATATTTAGAATTCTCAATTCGTAAAATGTATTTGAGTAGTTTAGAAACAAATTATAGTAAAAAAAAAGCTGAATATACTCAAATATTTGAAGTATTATTATTTATTTGGGAGTACAGAAACTTTTTGAGAAAATATGAAAAACGAATAATTATCCCTAATACCCATGACAGACACAAACTAGATAATCGTGAATTCCCGATTATCTTGTTATTTTTTTCAGTCTGTCACTACACGATTACACTGCTATCAAGATAATCGTGTTTCATAACTTGATCTTGTTTTTCAAACACGATAATCGTGAAATACGAAAAAGAGAAAGAATGGGGAAGTGAGATAGAATTATTTTTTAAACATTTTGACATAATATACTTGAAACTTCTAGGGTTTATAGTTATTCCCAATTTTATTATAATACATTTAATTACATACATTTACATAAAAATGAAAAGCCGGTAAGAAATTTCATATGCATTAATTAAATAATAATGTAATACAATTTGTATTCATATTACTTTCAGAAACAAAAAAAAATTTAATTGGTGTGATACCACGATTGATCTGTTAATTGATGTATGGGAAGAATTTTTAGACGATTTGAGACGCGCTAAGCGAAATTCGCATGTATACAAAGCTATGCAGGCGAAAATGGAGGAGTATGATATCAAATGTGATGCAAATGAAATTGCCAACAAAATTAAAAATCTAAAACAGAAATATAGGTATGAACAAACGTGGTTTGATTCAAAAATCAAATAGCCGTAAAATTTGTTTGGATGTTTTATGAATATTTTAATTTGAAATTCATCAAATTCATCTAAATAATTATATTGTCTGCCTTTATAAATAATCTTTATATTTTCTATAGGAGAGAAAAAAAAAATATCGGCCCATCAGGCGGAACACCATCTACCTGGAAGTGGTACACGAAGATAAATTCGTTTTTAGGTCGGCTTCCAATAAACAACGAGTCTTTAATTCAAGAAAGTACAGACTCATATAATGATACAGGTATATTTTTCAAAACGAACACCTATTTTCAGAATAAAGAGGTTCATCTATTTTGTTTCCCCATTTAGATTCAATTTATGAAGATGTTGAATATCTCAACTTGACGTCAACATGTGATAGAGATGACGAAATTCTGCCATCTACATCGTCTTCCGCTAAAAAACAAAAATTAAAAATGGTAAATATCCAACAGGATATTTTGATCGAAATCCAAAAATCTAACAAAATCGAAGAAGAAAGGAGCAAACGGGAAGAACAATATTTACAGCTGAGCTCGCAATATTTCAAAGACAGTATTGAGCAGCAGGAACAGGCTAATAACATTAGCGAGAGATCGCTATTATTAGCAGAGGAAAACCTAAAACTCCAGAAGTTGTTATTTAGCGGTTTAACTAAATAACAAGTGTTTTGGTTATCTAGTGTTGTAACAAGTAACAAGTGTTTTTGAATTTTTTGAAGTCTGATAATTGTGATAGTTTTTTTTTTATATTTTGAAATAAGTACATTTTTTTTATTATTTTAAATAAATTTATTGAATTAAATGAAATTATATTTCTGAATAAATGTTTATACGATTTTAATTAAATGTTAATTTATTGATTTCTAAACAAAAATTCTGCCAAGGTACGCCTAGTATCCATAGCACTAAAAACTCGTTCGCCAACAGAACTGATAAAATTTGGTTGTTCTCTGCCACCCTCGTCAGTCAACCAACTGTCATTAAATTTGTCATTCGCCTCATTACAGATATTGTGGAGGATACAGCAAGCTCTTATTATAGTATTTGTATTGGAGATGTGAACCTCCATTCCTTTTCCAATCCTCCTGAACCTAGCCTTTAGGTGACCAAAAGCATTTTCGACAACTCTTCGTGATCGGCTCAATATGTGATTAAATTTAAATTCCACATCATTACGCACATTATGATGTGGGTATGGTTTCATGAGGTTTCGAGCCAAAGGCAAAGCGGAATCAGCAATTATGAGAACAGGTACTTCCACATTGTCTATTATTTTGGCATATTTTTTAAAAATATCGTTGTGATCATGAATGGCTTTTAGTTTTGAATTTGCATATATGAAAGCATCGTTGTTTCGACCTGGTGAGCCAACGTTTATATAAATAAAGTGGTACCTAAATAAATAAATTGAAAATAAATATATAATCCTTAGGACTAAAAGGAAATTAACCTGTAGTCCACAGCCGCGAACAAGACGGTAGAATACCACCCCTTATAATTATAATAATCCGTGGCTTCATCCTCAGGTGGAGAAATTTCTATATGACAGCCATCTATAACAAAAAACAATTTAATAAAGAAAAAAAAGGCTATAAAATATATTACCTATTGCTGCATAGCACTGAGGCATCCCCCATGTATTTTCAAAACCTTTAATGTTTTCGATTATTTTACTGTCGGTTGGCGGATATCCATTAATATATTGTGACTGCATTGTATTAATTGCTTCACAAACTTCTAGTGTGATCTCGCCTACTGTTGTTCTGCCAATCCCAAACAGATGTCCAATCGTGGCATACTCTGCTGATGACCCTAGTGCATATATTGCAACAGCTATTCTTTTTGATACAGGTATGGCTTTTCTCCAATTTGTGTCCTGCTTTTTGACATATACCCCAACCTTTTCAACCAAAAAATAAAACGTTTTTCTGTTCATACGAAAGCGCTCTTTAAACTGCTTCTCTGAAAATGTTGGGACTTCACTCTCCCAGAAACGTACGAAAGTTTTCTTTAAAAAGTAACAAAATTTAAGAATTTATATAAATTTAAAAGAATTTATATAATTTCAATATAGGTACTTACATGGGACCAAATACTCCTATTTCTTGGGATGTGGTTGTTTAAAATTGCGTATATTTGTTTTATTATGCGAATACTTTTATTTTTTTTCGAAACTCTGTAATTATCAACACAAGTTATTGCCAAGTTTATATTTCTACGGGCTCTGTTTTCAAGCAAATTCTTTAGATAATTCAAATTTAAAATTTCTGAATCGTTTGCTTTGATTTTTAGCAAAATTTTATTAATTTTTTCTTGTTCCATTTTGTTGGAATAATATTTAAAAAATAATAGATTTATATTTTCAAAACGTCAAATGAAAAATGAAGTTTGCTAACATGCAGAGGTTATTGAAAAATATTCATCGAATGAAGTTAGGAAAAATTCTATAATCGTGTTTGTGTCTGTCACTAAATTTTTCAGATCGCGTTTACTAAAATTGAAATTGAGATCGCGATCGGAGATAATCGCGATTATGTTTGTGTCTGTCAAAGGTATAATGGATAATGTGTACCGTAATAGCTATTGATTAAGCAATCGGATTTTAACATGGACATAGATTCAACTATTAGTCAGAATAGGAGTTATATTTTTTGGTAATAAAATGTATTGTGTGGAAGACATTACAATTTACGTCACAGCACATGAACACCTTTAAAGACCAAGTTCCATCAACAATATAACATACGTTCTAAGGTGTTAATGAACTCAAATTTGTTATTTGTTGTTTAAAGGAATGGATAAATAAACAGTAAATGTTATCACATCATAAAATACGACAAGCCAATATTTCATGATAGGATAAATGAAATAAAAATAAAACAAAAGGAATATTCCATAGCTAAGATTGAAGGTGCTACCGTTGACTGAATACAGTTTATCCGCCAGCATTCCTAAGATATCCCCGTCGTTAGTGATATCTCACTACTATTGACAGTGGAATATTTGATATCTCACGTTAACTCGTAGGTCAATAGCAGGGATTGGAGAACGCGGGATTGTTACCAGTAGATCACAGATGAAAACAAATTTACAAATGAACAATACTGATTTTACCATGTGAAAAAAACTTAAAATTATGTTTGGAGGGGTTTTTTGTGAGCAATTAAGCATAAGTACATATTGGAAATCCTAATAAAATTTCAACTCCTGATCATGACAGATCGTTAAAAAACAAAAAGTAAATCAAATATTTTTAGAACGAAGTTCCTTATCGCGCGTTGCGAAAGGGGGCTAGAGGGAAAAAATTAAGACAAAAAGTTGTAACGACACTTTTTGCTATAGTTTTAAATTAAGTGAGTGGAAGTTTAATATAATTATAATAAAATTTTATTAGTTTAATATAATTATAATAAAATTGTGTTTTCTTGTGTTTTCTTTTATTGAATTGTGTTCAACAATTGTGTTTTTGAATTGCGTTTAAGAATTGTGTTAGTGTTTTGTGTTTTGTAGTGTTTTGTGTTGTGTAGTGTAGTGTTTTGTAGTGTTTTGTGTAGTGTTTTGTGTTTTGTATTGTGTTTTGTGTTTGTGTTTTGTAGTGTTTTATGTAGTGTTTTGTTTTGTGTTTAGTGTTGTGTTAGTGTTAGTGTTTTAGAGTGTTTTGTGTTGTGTCAGTGTTAGTGTTTTTGAGTGTTTTGTGTTGTGTTTTGTTGTGTTGTGTTGTGTTGTGTTGTGTTGTGTTGTGTTGTGTTGTGTTGTGTTGTGTTGTGTTGTGTTGTGTTGTGTTGTGTTGTGTTGTGTTGTGTTGTGTTGTGTTGTGTTGTGTTGTGTTGTGTTGTGTTGTGTTGTGTTGTGTTGTGTTGTGTTGTGTTGTGTTGTGTTGTGTTGTGTTGTGTTGTGTTGTGTTGTGTTGTGTTGTGTTGTGTTGTGTTGTGTTGTGTTGTGTTGTGTTGTGTTGTGCTGTGCTGTGCTGTGCTGTGCTGTGCTGTGCTGTGCTGTGTTGTGTTGTGTTGTGTTGTGTTGTGTTGTGTTGTGTTGTGTTGTGTTGTGTTGTGTTGTGTTGTGTTGTGTTGTGTTGTGTTGTGTTGTGTTGTGTTGTGTTGTGTTGTGTTGTGTTGTGTTGTGTTGTGTTGTGTTGTGTTGTGTTGTGTTGTGTTGTGTGTGTTGTGTTGTGTTGTGTTGTGTTGTGTTGTGTTGTGTTGTGTTGTGTTGTGTTGTGTTGTGTTGTGTTGTGTTGTGTTGTGTTGTGTTGTGTTGTGTTGTGTTGTGTTGTGTTGTGTTGTGTTGTGTTGTGTTGTGTTGTGTTGTGTTGTGTTGTGTTGTGTTGTGTTGTGTTGTGTTGTGTTGTGTTTGTGTTGTGTTGTGTTGTGTTGTGTTGTGTTGTGTTGTGTTGTGTTGTGTTGTGTTGTGTTGTGTTGTGTTGTGTTGTGTTGTGTTGTGTTGTGTTGTGTTGTGTTGTGTTGTGTTGTGTTGTGTTGTGTTGTGTTGTGTTGTGTTGTGTTGTGTTGTGTTGTGTGTTGTGTTGTGTTGTGTTGTGTTGTGTTGTGTTGTGTTGTGTTGTGTTGTGTTGTGTTGTGTTGTGTTGTGTTGTGTTGTGTTGTGTTGTGTTGTGTTGTGTTGTGTTGTGTTTGTGTTGTGTTGTGTTGTGTTGTGTTGTGTTGTGTTGTGTTGTGTTGTGTTGTGTTGTGTTGTGTTGTGTTGTGTTGTGTTGTGTTGTGTTGTGTTGTGTTGTGTTGTGTTGTGTTGTGTTGTGTTGTGTTGTGTTGTGTTGTGTTGTGTTGTGTTGTGTTGTGTTGTGTTGTGTTGTGTTGTGTTGTGTTGTGTTGTGTTGTGTTGTGTTGTGTTGTGTTGTGTTGTGTTGTGTTGTGTTGTGTTGTGTTGTGTTGTGTTGTGTTGTGTTGTGTTGTGTTGTGTTGTGTTGTGTTGTGTTGTGTTGTGTTGTGTTGTGTTGTGTTGTGTTGTGTTGTGTTGTGTTGTGTTGTGTTGTGTTGTGTTGTGTTGTGTTGTGTTGTGTTGTGTTGTGTTGTGTTGTGTTGTGTTGTGTTTGTTGTGTTGTGTTGTGTTGTGTTGTGTTGTGTTGTGTTGTGTTGTGTTGTGTTGTGTTGTGTTGTGTTGTGTTGTGTTGTGTTGTGTTGTGTTGTGTTGTGTTGTGTTGTGTTGTGTTGTGTTGTGTTGTGTTGTGTTGTGTTGTGTTGTGTTGTGTTGTGTTGTGTTGTGTTGTGTTGTGTTGTGTTGTGTTGTGTTGTGTTGTGTTGTGTTGTGTTGTGTTGTGTTGTGTTGTGTTGTGTTGTGTTGTGTTGTGTTGTGTTGTGTTGTGTTGTGTTGTGTTGTGTTGTGTTGTGTTGTGTTGTGTTGTGTTGTGTTGTGTTGTGTTGTGTTGTGTTGTGTTGTGTTGTGTTGTGTTGTGTTGTGTTGTGTTGTGTTGTGTTGTGTTGTGTTGTGTTGTGTTGTGTTGTGTTGTGTTGTGTTGTGTTGTGTTGTGTTGTGTTGTGTTGTGTTGTGTTGTGTTGTGTTGTGTTGTGTTGTGTTGTGTTGTGTTGTGTTGTGTTGTGTTGTGTTGTGTTGTGTTAGTGTTTTGTTTTGTGTTTTGTGTTTTGTGTTTGTGTTTTGTGTTTTGTGTTTTGTGTTTTGTGTTTTGTGTTTTGTGTTTTGTGTTTTGTGTTTGTGTTTTGTGTTTTGTGTTGTGTGTTGTGTTGTGCTAGTGTTAGTGTTTTAGACTTGTGTTTTAGATATGTGTTTTCTTTTATTTTATTCAATAAACATGCCTCAATATGTATAACATAATAAATGTCTTTACAAGTATATTCAATAATCCAAACAATTAATTACATTCAATACATAAATATTAAACTTATTGGAACGAAGTTTTGGAACGAAGTAACGATTTGACGGAAAAATTAAGACCAAAAGTTGTAACGACACTTTTTGCTATAGTTGTAAATTGAGTAGAAGTTTAATATAATTATAATAAAATTTTATTAGTTTAATAAAATTATAATAAAATTTTATTACAGTTCCTTCACTAATTAATCGAAAGGAACTTCGTTCCATCCGTGTGTCCCTTGACACCTCTCTACTTTTTATTTAAAGTTAAATAATAATACAAAAACGGATTTTTAATAATTCATTTTATAAATTATAAACCTAAATTTATTTTAACAAAAACAGTTTATTTTAAATAACTCATTTTTTCTAATTATTTTACTTTTTTATATATTTCTTTGGTTCATTTTCACTTTCAGTTAAGAATTTTCATTCTCATTTTCAAGCAAACTTGCAAAATCAAAAGTAACTGGTACATAATTTTTTAAATTTTATTTAGAAACATTATATTTCCTACTCGTGAAGGATCTAATTTTGATCTTTTGTCGGTTATTAGATTTCCAGCAGACGAAAATATCCGCTCTGAAGAAGAGCTAGTAGCAGGAATTGAAAATAATTTTTGACTTAATTTGTATAAAATAGGATATTGTTCTTTATTTTTTTCCCACAAAAGTAATACATCGAAGTTGTCGTATAGTGTAACGTTTGTATTTTGGAAAATATTAATCTCGGATTCAGCTTGTATTGAGAATGTTGAATTTTCCGGGGTATCAATTAACTCACCAAAAAAAATCAGATCACTTTCTGAAGGGTGTTCAAGTTGGCACTCTCCGAAAGCATAGTCATTTTCGTAGTATTCCCTTAACATGTTTTTTGTTTCTGCGATAATTTCAACTTTTTCATCATTATTAAAAATTTTCAATTTGTTAGTTGGTGGAAACATTAAGAATGAAATTTTATGAAGTACAGATAAATTTTGAATCCATTTTGCTTTAATGTAAAGAATTAATTTGTCCTTAAAATTTTTAATTATTTCTGAATCGCTCTCCTCGATTCTGCAAGTTCTTTTTAAAAAAGATATTGAAGTGTAGACGAGATGAATTGTTGGATGTTT
>OY856186.1:289898524-289980327 GCA_963693315.1 Diogma glabrata | reverse complement strand
TATATATATTAGGGTGTCCCAAGACATAGAGCAAAAAAATTTTTTTGCAAAATTTTATACGCATACCCGCTAAATTTTTTCCAATTGACCTTAAAAACTTAAATTAAAAGTTTTACTGCGATCGGATGACGATAACCCGTGCCGACTTGAAGTTGAACTTTAACATACGAGCTTTTGCTGCGTTTACTGTGCAATTATTTGAGAAATTATTTTACTCTCATTAAATAAAACGCCAATGAATTAGAAAAAGATAATACTTCGGTCTGAAAGTCCTAAGTATTACATTCTCGAGCCAAAAATGAAATTCTTACCCCATTTATCGACGTTTTAGGACTTACTGATTCTAAAAAAAACTGTATGTCTGTCTGCCGTCACAACCGACGAAATCTAGAAAGCCGTTGAAAGGGATCTCAAAAAATTTTGTTTCTAAAAATAGGATTACTCAATTGTAACAGCCAAAATGACGATGTGTTCGATAACTGTACGGGAAGTGTGTCAAAAAAAATCGTCAAGTATGTCACAACAAGGAAATATGCCTATTTTTTGCTTAAAAACGTTCAATTTAAGTGATTGCGAATAGGAACATTGAATTTGGAAAAATTTTGATGGTCGGTATTGGTATGTGAAACCAAAATCTAGATTATGGCGTTATAAGTTTGTCAAAAAAATGTTGTCAAGTGTGTCAAAAGAATGATTTTCATTTTACTTAATTTTTTGGAACAATATGAAATTAATTATTTGTTTGACATGAAATGTTATCGAACATGAAACTGGACATGGAAATTTTTGATTTTGTTATAATTTTTGGAATATTTTAAAAAATTTTGAATTTTTGAAAAAGTTTAAATTTTTGATTTTGTAATAATTTTTGGAATGTTTTTAGAACTTTAAAAAAAAGTTTAAATTTTTTATTTTATTTTATTTTTACAATATTTTTTGAATTTTGAAAGAACCATGAATATTTGGTTTTGTAATATTTTCTTGAAACGCTAAATGGAGAGGTTTTTGAGTAGTTTGCTGGGTGTTTCATCTTTTCACTAAGTTATATTAATTTATGATCTGTTATAATTTTCCGGCACTTATTAATATTTCGTGTTAGTTTTGTAATAAATTTCTAAACAGAAATAAAAAAATATTTATGCTTTAACAAAGAGTTTTATGTTTGATATACATCGCTGCCCAAAACTAAAAGCAATGTCCTCATAAAAGTTTTTTGCCGAAAACTATATCAAAATCCTTAATCCAGACCGAAGTCTTGATATCTCAGAGCTTGAGATTTCAGTCCCTCCATATTTTAATATTATTTTTAATTACAACAACTATTACTAAGCATATTTTCTTTTCAATGTTTGCTGTTTACAGTCCGGATATAACATCTTGTGCTTTTGTACGCAACATAGCGAATATTACATCAATTGTAATTAAACAATGCAAGTCCTGCATTAATTAGACCGCTCTTTCAGCTGTATCTGAACGATACAGCTGAAATGCTCTAAGCATTGATATCTCCTTTTTAATTATTATTTCTATTATTATTTAATCTACTTTCAATTTATCAATTTTGGAAACAGGCGCCATTCCACTTTTCTCTATAGCATTCTATTTTATGATGATCAACTTTTTGCCAATGATCTCTAATTTTTTGAAAAAGTGGAATGTCCGGGCTTATTATAGGCACTTGCTTTATTTTCACTTCAAAAAGACTTTTTAACACCAGCTCGTACATGTGATGGTTGCAAGCGAAAATAAGTTTTTCTATATTGATTTTTTTCATCGCGCACACATACGATGTGTATGCGAAGCAGTTATTGTATCACAGCAGAGAATTGGGAACTTTGTCTTGAGTTTTCAGTCTAAAATAACATTCCAAGCGTGTCTATAGAATTATTCAGTTTTGGCACAAAAATTGTTCTTTGTTTTCGTATGAAATGTATTATATAAAAAACAATGTAGAGCAATTCCATCCCAAAGCGATCACTTTTAGCTAAAATCTGTCCATCAAAATTTTTTTTTGCCTAAACCTATATTCATTCGGTAGAGTATCGAAAATGGTTTGGTAAAAAATTTTTTTTGTTTCGAGAAACGCTTGGTTAGCCTGTGCTGGTATAACCTAAAATAGCGATTTGTGCTTACACGCGTATTTTTGAAAATGCCACAATTTCTGAACGGCTGAACCGATTTTGACAACAGTAGGCGCGTTTGAAAGCAAAAACATAGTAGTTTTAGGAAACATTTTTATCTGAGCATGTTTTTATAGAACATCTATGAGAAAATTGGAAAATGGTCAGAAAAATTGTCATTTAACATAGCCTGAACTGAAATTTTGCCCGTTAAAAAAAAAAAAAAAAACTTTCATATATTAGCTTTTTAGTTTCCAAGTATAAAAAGAGGGATGTTTTTCGTTTTCGAGTAACGGTTTTTTAAAATTTTGTCCTACAAAAATATAAAGGGTTCATATAAAGGGTTCTTTATATCAGCGTTTCTTAAACTCGGGGTCCCGACCCCAACTGGGGTCGTTAGATTTTTTCATGGGGTCGCGAGAAATTCCCAATTTAAAAAAATATATAAAATATAAATATTAAAAAAATAAATTTTCCCTATATATGTCTTACATTAACAAACTTTGCAAGGTTTTTGAATTAATTTTTCAAGGTTTTAGAATTGGATGACTTTTTAAATTTTGTAATGTTTTAACTTATCTTTTGGTGACATTCCACAATCCACAATACAATTTTGTAGTCGGATCGTTCAATAATTCAATATTCATAATTCAATATTTCACAACACCGTTGGATACTTCAGCCTTTTAACATAAAACTTAAAGATATACAACATATGGACATAAAAGCTCAAGAAGAATTTGCTGAACTATCCTGCCATAGTACTTTGAAAGCACTATTTAAGAATCAAATACCAGGAAATTTTTTTGGTTGTCAATTAAAAGGGAGAAACAGTTCAAATTATTTTGACATTTTCCACCACATATTTGTGCGAAAATGTATTTTTATCCTTATTGTATATATATTAAATCAAAATATCGCTCTCAATTGCGCACTATTAAAAATGTATTGAGACCAGCGCTTTCGGAAATCGAGCCACAATTAACGTTGCTTTGCTCTAAAAAGCAAGCACACCCATCACATAAAAAAATATTTTAATGTTTTATTTATTTTAATACTTAATAATATAACTAGAAAAGGTTATTAATCTTTATTTTTTATTAATTTTCATATTGTTATAACTAGAAAAATATGGTGGGGCTGAAATCTCACAGCTCTGAGATATCAAGACTTCGGTCTGGGTTAAGGATTTTGATATAGTTTTCGGCAAAAAACTTTTATGAGGACATGGTTTTTAGTTTTGGGCAGCGATGTATATCAAACATAGCTCTTTGTTAAAGTACAAGTATTTTTTATCTCTGTTTAGAAATTTATTACAAAACTAACACGAAACATCAATACGATGCCAGAAAATTATAACAGATCATAAATTAACAAAATTTAGTGAAAAGATGATACACTCAGCTAACTTCTCAAAAACCTCTCCATTTAGCGTTTCGAGAAAATATTACAAAACCACAAATTCATATTTCTTTCAAAATTCCAAAAATATTGTAAAAATTAAACAAAATCAAACTTTTTTCAAAATTCTAAAAATATTCTAAAAATTAGAATAAAATCAAATATTTAAACTTTTTCTAAATTCCAATAATATTCCAAAAATTCTTAAAAATTTAAACTTTTCCAAAATTCTAAAAATATTGCAAAAATTATTACAAAATCAAAAATTAAAAGTTTTTCCGAAATTCTAAAAATATTGCAAAAATTATTACAAAATCAAATATACAAACATTTTTCAAAATTCCAAAAAATTTTCAAAAACTATAACAAATTAAAAAATTTCCATGTCCAATTTCATTTTCAATTACATTTACATCATAAAAACAGCTAAATTTTTGTTCCAAAAAATTGGCTAAAAAAATAAATGAAATCATTTTTTGACACACTTGACATTATTTTTTTGACAAACTTATAATGCCATAATTCTCAATAATAATAATAAAATTTCATTTAAACAAATAGTTAATTTTATTTTTTGCCAAAAAATTGGGTAAAAAATAAATAAAAATCTTTCTTTTGACACACTTGACAACATTTTTTTGACAAACTTATAATGCAATAATCTAGTTTTTGATCTCACATACCAATCCCTACCATCAAGGTTTCTCCAAATTCAATGTTCCTACTCGTAATCACTTAAAATAGACGTTTTTTAAGCCAAAAATATGAAAATTTGTTGTTTTTGACACACTTAATGATTTTTTTGACACACTTTCGGTACAGTTATCGAACACAGCGTCTTTTCGGACCTACCCTTGAGTATACCTATTTTAAGAAAAAAAAATTTTGAAATCCTTCAAGCGGTTTTCCTGCAGCGTACGTAATGACGGACGGCAGGATGGCCGGCAGACAGACATAAATTTTTTTTTGCTTTTTTAGAATCAGTAGGTTCTAAAACGTCGGAAATGCCAAAAAAAGTGGGGGTAAGAATTTCACTTTGAGTTCATGAATTGTCATACTTAGGTCTTTCAGACCGAAGTAATGTTATAAATTTTTATTTTTATATTAGCTGAAAACAAAATAGTTTTTGTTGTTTAAATGAACGTTTTTTTTTTTAATAACGTTTATTTGTCAAAAAAAATATAGGTGGGTCGCCAAAATATGGCATTTAAAATTTGGGGTCGCAATACAAAAAAGTTTAAGAACCACTGCTTTATATGAAGCTTTAATCCAAATTTCACGCTCTTAAACCTTAATAAACTAAAAGCCAAAGACAAACATCTTGAAAAAGATAAAAATGACCTATTAAAATACTTTGTTTTAGTTAAAAAAATATAATTAATTAATTAATTAATTAATTAAACCTCTTAATTTAAACACTAGAATACTTATTTGCATAATATTTTTTTTTTAATTTTTTTTATTTTAAATTACAAGTTAAACCCAACTCCAAAATATAATAGTATAAATATAATGATAAAAAAGGAAGAAAAATATTAGAACTTAAAAAACAAATCTTATTTATATTAAACTAACTGTTCTGTCAACTGAATAAGAAAATCTTTTGACAGTCATTTTATATCCATTAAATGCCACAAATGAGTGAAAGGATTGTGTGCCTACAATCGTTTTCGTAATTTTTTCTCCATCATATCGTGTTCATCTTGAGAGCAAAATATGGTGTTAATGAGTCCCTCCAATTGCATCGCATGGACCCTTTCCGTGGTAGGTAGCAAAAAAATGCCACTTAAAATCAATTTTTTCCGTTTGCTTCATTTCGCATAAATTGAAAAATTTTTTTTTATTTTTGTACTGAGAAGCAGCACCATCGGAAAAAAAGAAAATTTTCTTAATAGTGTTTCCAAATTTTCCTTTTAAAAACTTCAATAATTCCAATTGAAATAAAAATAAATAAATAAATAAAATACAACGGCTGTACAACGGCTTATAACACTTATTTGCGTTTAAATCTCGTAGACTATTTAATTGTCATTTGTCGATAGAGTATTGTCTCCGAAACGTTATTGAATAACCATGACAACAAATGATAACAATAATTTTAATTGGATAATGAAATTTTGAATTAAGGGTTGCTTTGATAAAAAATTTTATTTTTTCATAGAATTTTAACAAATACAAATGCTTTTTACTTTTTTGGACGTAACTATATGACAACAAAATAAATAGTTAAAAAGTGACACCTTAAAGGCCGTAAATCACAGTAATAGAGTAACACTTTAGTATGTAGGCGAATAAAAAAGCATTTTGATATTTCGTTTTATCTTTTTCAAGATGTTTGTCTTTGGCTTTTTAGTTTATTAAGGTTTAAGAGCGTGAAATTTGGATTAAAGCTTCATATAAAGAACCCTATTTTTGTAGGACAAAATTTTAAAAAACCGTTACTCGAGAACGAAAAATATCCTCTTTTTATACTTGGAAACTAAAAAGTTAATATATGAAAGTTTTTTTTTTCTTTTTTTAACGGGCAAAATTTCAGTTCAAGGCTATGTTAAATGACAATTTTTCTGACCCATTTTCCAATTTTCTCATAGATATTCTATGAAAACATGCTCAGATAAAAATTTTTCCTAAAACTACTATGTTTCTGCTTTCAAACGCGTCTACTGTTGTCAAAATCGGTTTAGCCGTTCAGAAATGGTTGCATTTTCAAGATACGCGTGTAAGCACAGTTCGCGATTTTAGACCATACCAGCACAGGATAACCAAGCGTTTCTTGGATCAAAAAAAATTTTAACTCAACCATTTTCGATACTCTACCGAATGAAAATAGTTTTAGGCAAAATAAAATTTTGATGGACAACAGGTGATCGCTTTGGGATGGAATTGCTCTATAGTCTATATTATACAACAATACTATACGAGAGCTTGCCCATTTGAAGGAAGTTTTGGGTTACCTTTCATGTATATTTTTTGTTTAGAACTACCTAGTTCGACGGACATATTTATTTTTCAAGAAAAATTCGTATAACCGACAAGATATTTATAAATTATAAGCACATCAAAACAGGTATGCGCGCTAAAGTACACAATCAAGTATTGAGGATGTTTAGGTCCAAGTCGGCACGGGTTACTGTTATTTAAATTGCATGAAATTTTTTTTACAGTTGTTTTGACATAAAAGAAAAAAAATTAAAGGGTATGCGTTAAAAAAAAACAATTTTAATTTTTCTGGGACACCCTAATATATATATATATATATATATATATATATATATATATATATATATATATATATATATATATATATATATATATATATATATATATATATATATATATATATATATTATATATATATATATATATATATATATATATATATATATATATATATATATATATATATATATATATATATATATGTATATATGTGTTATATATTCACCAGTGGCGTCATTGCACCAAAATCTTAGGGGGGAGGGGGGCGTGAATTTAAATGACTTCATATTAGATCTTATGTTTTACGAAAAAAATCTTATAAGATTTTTTTCGTAAAACATAACATACACATTTTTATACACACATATATTTAAAAGCATTTAAATGCATCGACTTAGAAATAAAAATAAAATGCTTTGAGCTACAGTGGTTACTCTGCTAGTCTTCTGGTGTTGTTTCATCGAAGCGAATGCCGCAAAGTTCTACAAAATCCCTTCATTTGTTAAAAATAATTTTAAATTTAGTATCATCTCTGCATTGTTTAAGCATCAAGAAAGTAGTTTTAATTAAAGCGCTTGTGCTAGAAATTATTATATCTTTGCTGTTCAGAGAGTGAATTTGTAAACGACAGCAGATCGTGCAGCATAGAAAAAAAGGATGGTTTTTCTATACGATTTTTTAGATACCGGACATCCCGGTATTTAAAATTTATGAGTCACATAGTCCCAGGAAAAATAAAACACCACGGGATTGCAATCCCTACGTGACTCCTCTTATGTCAAATCGTTTGTTTGTTTGTTTGTTTGTTTGTTTTCCTTTATTTGTCTCAGAGAGAAAGAGTTATGTCTACCCTAAACTGACTAGAGCCAAATCGTTAAAATGTGGGACAAAATGCAAACATTCTTCCAAATACTAACTAATTAGAATTTCTATTGCGAGAAAGTGGAACGGTGGAAACGTGCTTAAATTGCATAAATTTACTATACTTTACTTACTAGATTGTGCATAAATTTACTATTTAATGCTTTCCTTTACTATTTGTTTGCTATTTAATTCTTCAAAATATTCTTTTATTTTAATTGGACATTCAACCGTTAGGAAATATGGTTGCAGTATTTCGTACATTTTCTAAATTCTTTCTAGTGCTGGCATTACCGCCAGCCAGCGAGTTTCACTGTATCTAATAAGTTGGTTATGTTCGACATTACTTTTGCCGCAGAACTCCTTCAACGTCTCCAGTAAAGACAGTAAAATATCCAATTTTTTTTAACTCTGCCATTTAAATCAGCAGCATTTCTTATTGCATTATTTAGAATATGGGCTGCGAATCCAACACCCAAAACATTCTGGTTCAAATTCGCGTTTAGCTTGCTTTTAAATTTTCACCCCTTGACGTGACACCACTAAAATTGGTGTTCGTGTTATCAACGCAAATTTCAACTAACTTTTTGTCAATGTTAAATAACAACAAGAAAACAAAATAACAACAAAACTTGTTTAAGCTACTGGAACTGGCGGCTTATAGCAACGCTTTTTTATGTTTATTTGTATCTATATGTCTTTTAATATCATAATGTCCACTGTTAAGTTGCAAATTCACTCCGACTGGTAATACAACAAACTTTTGCGTCGTTATATTTTGATTTTTTTTATAAAAGGATAGTCCAATTCAATATCGTATGAGAATTTACGTAAACGTTTTCTATCCGTCTTGATTTGCAGGAGAACTTTTTAAATATAATTTTAAAAATTAGTATAAATTTACCTTTTATAGTAGCTTAAAACTTTTGTTACACAAGAAAAGACTGCAAAACAATTGAAACAATTTATTTAAATTTTACTAAATAATTAATATCTTTTCTGTTTTCTGTAAGTATAAGAGGTATACAGTATAACTTTCGTTCTATCTTTTGCAAATCTATACCATTTATCAAGTTTTTATGCTGTTTACTTTGTTTGTTCTTTATTGAGAAAAACAATTATAAATTAGAAAATAATAATTTTACTTTTGAGCTACCTAGTTAAAGTGTGTTTTAAACAGAGTTTGAAACGCTACTTATATCACTCTTTTACTTTGTCCTTTCAGTGCGTAGCTTAAAAACAATATAACACTCCAACATACAGGAGTGAAAATAATAAAATATCATTCTTGCTACTAAATTGAAATAAATATTTTCTTTCAAATACTCAAAACTTTTACTTTTGCGTCAAATTTGATGCTTTCCAACGTAAAATGCTTCGAATGATTCGTTCAATTATTCATGTATTGTTAGAAAAATGAATAAAAAGTATGACGTAGAGTGACTAATTTTCTTCTTTTGCAAATCGAATGAAAGAACAGGAAAATGTAATCTGCTCCAAAGGAGTAAAATCCAAAAAAATCAAAATTTTACTCTTACGAGTAAGATCGATATTCAAATTCTGAACATTTTAATTTTTGAATATTATTTCAAAGGATTGAAATGAGTGCTCGAATAAAGGAATCTGCATCTTTTTAAGTAAAGTATTTTGTATTTTATTTTTCATAATATACTTTCGATCTCTCGTATATACACCGGGGGGATGTTTCTATAAACAAAGAAACCTTTTCGCTGAGGTAGATTTGTTAGACATTAAAAGATATGTAAATTATTGAAGTGAAATAACTGAGTTTAGTATTTCTAAGAAAATTATAGTTAAGTCACTATTTTAGTAAAAGAAAAATTTTACACTGGTTTGTTCTCTCAATATGGATAAATCAACATATACACAACATTATACAAACTGCAAGAAAAAACTGTGAAGCCATTGCTTTGACTAGGATATTGCGCAAACTGTACGTAGGTAGATATAAGGTTTTTTGATTATTTTGATAATGCGGGCAAATGTGGAAGAAATATTTGTTTCGTAGGACGCTTCGTGGGACAGATTTCTCCGTGTGACAACGCAATGAAATATGTGACATTTACACGCAGCGTGGGACGTCTGGTCGATTTACTACCCATAAACGTGCGTAATTTTTTTATTTGATTCAAAATTGTACAATTATTGCGAGCTTCTTTTAAATCTATAAGAAAATCCTACCACAAAAAAATAATAGTTTCTCCCTCCCTGTGAATGTATAAAAAAATGAACAAAGATTGACGTTTAGGATACGTTTTGGATTTTATTATAACCAACCAAACATATAATTTTTGCTACTTTATGAATTAAAAATTATAGTCCATATAGCGAAAAGAATTTGTCAGCAAGTTTTCATAACATACTTTGAAAATATTTACATAACTTAAATATTTGTTCGTGTCGTTAGAAAATATTGCTTGTTCATTATAAAACATTCACTATTATAAAATCACTGGAAATAACCAAATAATAATAATTAGGTTGTGTTCTCCTGCATGTACTTACTTTTAAGTTTATATAAATTACCAATGGCCAATAACAATTGAAATTTGAATGTTAAATACTGCACTATGAACTCTCGAGGAACGCTATACTAATGAAATATTTTGTTTCCTCTGGCTCAGACACGAATATCTTATAAACAAAACACAATCGTTCTTCTAAGAGCGGTGATGCCGCGCACTTTATAGTACGATAGAATTTTGTCAAAATACGCACCCACGGCGTTTTTGGAAGAACGATCGTGTTTTGTTTATAAAACTGATTTCATCAGAAGATTAGAAGCAATACGACCGCCTTTCGTATCGGTGGCGCTCTAGTCCTAGATACAAAGAACGATAACGGTTTGAATATTACGGTAAACTGTACTTTAGTCGGGCCAAAATAATATAGAACGTAATAATTATATTATCAGATATATTTCAATTAATAGTATGCGATAAAATTGGTATATTAGTTAAGTAAATCTTCTAAAAATTAGACGAATTTACAAAATAACAGTGCATTGAAATTTTTATAGTGTATAATTCTATCACGATTGGATGGTTATATTGAATCGATGTATTGATAGTATCAGATCCTTGGGGGGGGGGGGCAATGCCCCCCTAAGCCCTACCCTATTGACGCCCCTGATGAATCATGACCCTAATAATCCAAATTATATTTGTTCTAAAAACGATGAGTTTATAAAACAAATAATTTAAAGTGTAGAATTGCAATTCACTCGATTGAAATTTTAAACTCAACTCAATCATTTTGGAAAATTTTTAATTTTTAAATCGATGGAATGCTTTTTTTTCTTAAAAATTATAAGGACGAAACTAAAAAAAACTTACATCTTAAATTAATAACATACAGTGCAAGAAACAAATGTTAAATTAATTTAAACAAACAGGAAATTATAATATCATATCAAAATGACAGATTTCGCTATGGTTTATAGAATATAGTTAATAGTATATTGTATAGTAGAATTTTTTTACCAATCACTTTTTGACAGATGGCACGCAGCAAGAGATGAAGGATGAGACAAAAAGATGTACTTTTGGGATAAATTTTCTTTGAAAACAATTACTTTAGTTAAATTTCTACTTCTAGTTTGTTCCATTTGTTTGTTGTGACATTTTTTAACATAGGCGTCGTAATTTTCGTTATTTTTACTATGATTTTTTTTAACTATCAAAATTTTGCTATCTACAAAATCATTAATATTTTTAATAGTTTTTGGTTTTCGATCATAATTTTTTGATTTTCAGTAGTAAATTATTAATTTTTCAATGGCTTTTGGCTTGGCCAACGGCTTTTTTCAATATTTTACCGTGCGATACTAAATAGATGCGCACAACGACCAATTTTCTTATTCGCTGGTAAAAAAATACTACAATACAATTGTTATTTATGTATTAAGGGCGCCGAGGGCACAAACACTCGAAAGCACAAAAATACTTTATGCCCTCATTACATAAAAATATTTTGTACGGATAAGATTCTGTATTATATATGCATAGCAAAAGTAAATATATTCTGTGAAATAATTTTTGAGAAAATTGTTTAATCCAAGCAGTTTTTTATTTGTTATTTTTTCATAAATTTCTATTGCAATAATTTTTTTTTATTTAAATGTAAATTTATTTGAAACATTTTTTGAGAACGTTGGTAAATTCAAGTAATTTTTGTGTGCTATATTTTTTAAAATTTCTATATCAACCAATTGATTTAGTTTTTCCTAAAGTTCCCTAATTTTAAAAATGCTTGCATTAAACAATTTTTTATACTTCTTATGAATAAAGGTAATGATACATATAAAAGAAATGTCTTTCAGACATAAAAAATTTCGCATCTAATTGGTTGTGGGGCGCTAACAATTTTTAAATTTTACGAAAATAGTTTTGACTGAACGACAGAAAAAATATCTGTAAGACATAAAACCATAACCTAAAAAGATATTTTTTGCTTGACAATTAAAACTGAAAAATGAATTTTAAAAGTAAGTTTTACCAATAATCAATTACAATTAAATTAATTTGATTATTTAATTACAATTAAAATAATTTGTTTACTTATTACTATAGATTTATGCGATAATCCCAACAAAAAAATTAACATTTTTTCGAATGTGAAAATATATCCGGGAACATCGCTGGAAATGGTAGTTCCTCCATATACATTGCCACATAATGTGCACACAATGTCAGTTACACCTCATGATATGAAAATTTTAATGGATATTTAAATGAAGATTCTTCAAATTATTATGAAGAAAATTTAGTGGATAGGGAGGAATTTATAGTAGCTTCAAATACCTGTTTTGTTGATGGTCAATATGACAATAATGTATATCTATTCATTTTACTGTTGTTACTAAAAAATATAATCACAATTTTAGGAAAAATCATAAACTCTGTTCGCAAGAGAGAATTTTTATGGAATATGGTTGATCCCAATTACAAAAGTACTCTAAATAAAATGTCTGCTTGGGCAGATGTAGCCATAGAAATTGGGGAAAGTCTAACACCTGCAGAGGTAAAGATGGACAAACATTAAGACGGCGTACCATAAGAGTAAAGTCAAGCTGCCAAGTGGGTCAAAGTGTGGACCTTTAAAAAGTTACAAATATAAACATCAAGTATCATTTTTAGATGATATTTTAGAAAGGAAATCGTAAGTAATTTTTAATGATGAATTTCTTTGTTTGATATTAAAAACATTTTTTATTTCAGCACGATTTCGTCCCACTCTACGCCAAGTACGTTGTCTGATAAGGGGTTCTTATCCCAAGGGCTAAAAGGTAAGGGGCTATAATATTTAATGAACTGTTTTTATAAACAATATTCATACTCCTTATACAGGAAAAATTGATGCTGCAATTCTATCACTATTAGAAAGCAACATCAACCAAAAGGAAACGGAAACGCCTAGTGTTGATCCATTTGGATTATATCTTAAACAGTTACTTTCATCTTTTCCAATGGATATAAGAGAGGAAACTGAATACGATATAATCCAATTAGTGATTGAAACAAAAAAGAAATTTAAAAATAGAAACATATCTTCTGTCCAAGTAAACAATTTATTTTATTAATTTTGGGATTAACCATAATCCATAAAAATGTAACTATCATTCAAAATATATGACTGAATTGACCTCATGAGGTATAACAAACATTGTGTGTAGGTTGAACTGACAATTCAAATGATGCAGTTACCATATCCAGCGATGTTCCTGGCTTGATTTTCACATTTGACAAAATTTTCTTAAAAATAAATTCACAAATTGTGAATTTATTTTTAAGAAAAGTAGGCCAGCTGTCAAACTATACGTAGGTTAGCTGTCAAACCTGTTTAAGTAGGCTAGCTGTCAAACTATACGGCTGTATATTTTTGAAAATTAAAATCTAGAAAATTTTAAAACTTATTTATTAATTTAGAAAAAAAGGAAAATGGCTAATAGAGATAATTGTTCTTTTGTGACAATTATAAATTAAAAGTAAATTTAAAACCGCAAAAGCATATTTTTTGCGAAGGCGATTGCAAGAAAGTGTGGCATGTGCCAAAGTGTAGCACAATTAATGTCAAAGAGCTTAAAAATATTATTGAAAACGTACAAAAACCATGGTTTTGTGATTCATGTGAACATCAAAGACAACAAAGACGCAGTATAATGAATGCTCCAAATACCAATGTGGATGAATTATTATTATTAACACCATCTGCATCGTCTTTAAGTTCTACAATAATAAATGATAGTGAAATTACACTAACTAAGATATGTAAAAATTAGAAGAACTTGCTGGCGAATATAAACAAACAGAACGCTCGGTAGATAATGTGAAAAAAATTATTCAGGACTATAGGTCAATCAATCTGATAGCCTTATAGAAGATAATCAATGTCTACGTAATGAAAATAAAATCTTGAAGCAACGAGTTGACAGCATTGAATACAATTTGGATAATACTGCACAAAATTCGTTGGGTAAAAGTTTAATCATCAATGGGATACCTATAGTTAAAAATGAATCCACAGAAATTTACGTTAAAAAAATAACTGAACAATTCATTAAATAATGAAAACTGATATAAAATCAACAAAACGAATAACATTTACAAGTAAAAATGCAGGCTTACCGCCATCTATAGTTGTAGAATTCCACAACAAAACATTGAGTGATAAACTTTACTAAACAGAAAAATCGATGGTTTGAACACAAAAACAATTGTTGATGAAAATATCGCTGATCCAAAACCTATTTTTGTTTGCGAGCAATTAACAAAGAAACGGCAATATATAATGAAGGCAGCTAGAGATTTAAAACGAAAACAAATAATTAAGTATATATGGACTAAAAATGGAGAAATTTTAATACATCGGGATATAGGCAGTTCGGTTGTAAAAATAATAAATAAGGAACAGCTTAAAGAGTTTACAAATGAAACCAATTAACGACGTAATTTCTCCTCTTAGTCCCAACTTCTTCACACAAATGATTGATGATATACATAAAGTTACTTTCACTGATTCAAAATCCTTAAAAATGCTATATTTAAATGCCCGTAGCATTAAAAATAAAATGGAAGACTTGGCATACATAATAAATGTAAAACAAGACATCCACGTAATATCAATAACAGAGCATTGGTTAAGTGAAGCTGATTTAAATATATTTCATTTTGAAAATTATCAAACTATTTGTTCTTGTCGTCCTAGTAAAGATGGTGGAGGTTCACTTTTATTAGTAGGAAACACCATTCCATATGAAATAATAACACGGTATAGTACAAATGAGAACAGTTTTACTACTATAAAATTAAAAATGTCATCAAAGGAAAACTGGATAATTACAAGCATCTATAGACCACCAAATCACTCATTACAACATATAAACATTTTCATCGATGAGCTAAACGCAAACTTAAATGAGATTCAATGAATTATTGCCAACACTCTAATAACTGGTGATATGAATATTAATGTAAAAGAAGTAAACAATGTTAATGTGGAGATGTACTTAAATACAATGTTATCAAATAACATACATATCTGTAATAAAATAACAAATACACGCGAATCTTCCGAAACAGCTTTAGATCATATTTTTACTAATAATTTATCAAAAAAAATTGTTTTATCATATGCACATATGATCTTCTTGACCATAAATTGATATTTATTGAAATTGCTGATGAAATGTCAAATACAAAAAATACGACCCTTATATCGAAAAAATTAATATGAATCGACTTAATCAACTTTTAACACAAACCCCTATAATCATCAATGAATCAGAAAATATCAATGAAATATACAACAAAATTATATCAGATTTTCAATTTTTAATTACTAATTGCACTACTGAAAAACAATACCATCACAAAGTTAAACAAAAACTCTGGTTTGATCAAGAACTCCAAAGATGTATAAAATCAAAAAACTATTGGTATGTAAAAAAGCGACGAATTCACAATAACGAAGCTATAAAATTATAATACATTTTTTGGCGAAATAAAACAAAAGCATTACGTCTAAGCAAACGAAAACAATATTATGAAAATCGATTTAATGAAAGTATAGGTAATATGAGAAATCAATGGAAATACATTAAAGAGGTATTATATAATGGAATACCCCCAACAACTCAAAATAAAATACTGCTAATGGATGATAAGGAAACCTTTATTGAAAATCTCAATGCTTATATTGCAGAAGCTGGTACTGTTTTGGCCAACACACATCAAAATATTTTACCATTTTACGAACCAATGGAAACAAATCATCGATTCAAAATTGAAGCTTACACAGACATACAAATAAAACATACAATAAACCATCTTAATAAAACTAAATCCAGTGGTCACGATGGCCTAAATCTCGATATATTATAAAATAACATCCATCATCTAGATCTAACATCGATCATCGATCATCTACGATAATGATCAACAAATCAATTTTTTATTCAACTGTACCAGATAAATTAAAAATTAGTCAAATTACACCGATTCCAAAAGATGGAAATCCTAGAGAATATGTCTATCTCTTCCAACCAATGTACTACTGTATGTACTACTACTATCAATAAAGTATGTGAAAAACTGATAAACAACGATTTAATGAATTATACCTTGAAGAGAACAATTTAATAGATAACAGACAGTATGGTTTTAGAACGAAATCAAACACATCTACTGCAATTTTTGATTTTATCCCACATATACAAAAAGAAAGAGACAAAAAATGAAAGTTGGCCTGATGTTCTTGGACTTGAAAAAAGCCTTTGAAACTGTCGATAGACAAATATTGCTAAAAAAACTTTTTTCAAAAGGAATTCATGGAAAAGAGTTCAATTGGTTTAAAAATTATTTTTGTGAAAGATAACAATTTATTGAAATAAATAATATAAAAAGTAGCTTGAAAGAAGTAAATACTGGTGTTGCCCAAGGCTCAGAATTGGGGACAACATTATTTTTAATTTATATGGACAACTTTAAAAAAATTCAAACTACTGGTAAATATTTTATGTACGCAGATGATGTAGCATTAATATATAGTGCTAGTGATAATCAACATCTTCAACAACAAATAAATGATGATCTTCAGTTAATTGCTAACTGGATGGCACACAATTTGTTAACACTTAACACAAATAAAACAAAGTTTATGTTGATTGAAAATCTCAAAACAATACTACTGAATATTATTTAAAAAGTTGAAGTTATTCAACAAGTAGACGAATTTAAATACCTTGGCATAACAATTGATTCAAAATTTAAATGATACAATCACATAAAAAAAACAAAATCTAAATTCAAATTCATCAATAGCTGGTATTTTTAGAAAAATGTCGAATTTGATACCTGAAACATTGAAACGATCCCTATATTATTCAATGTTTCATTCAACATTAACTTATGGTACAATTGCATGGTCATCAGCCTGTAAAACAGTTTTACAACCTTTACAAATACTACAAAACAAAGCAATAAAAAGTTTGTTTCATTCAGAGTTTCGAACCGAAATTTTTTCCGTTTCGGTTTACGGTTTCGTTCCGACAATTATTTCGTTCCGGTTTTCGATTTGGTTCCTTAGTTTATTTTTTCGTTCCGGTTTTCGGTTCGGTTCCGGTTCAGTTCCGATGTCAAAATCAAGGATTTTCAGTATTCTTATGCAAAAATTCAAAAGAAACAACTTCAGTAATTATTGAATCTAGAACATTCTAAAAAATTAAACGAGCAACCATTTTTTGTAACCAGTTTGATACAGGCTTCAGTAAGAAGTTTTTCAGACATAGTGAGCGTAATGTTTTGAGGTTTAAATTTCATGTCTAATAACGTTGGAGTAAGCGACATTACACTACTTGAGCTTAACTTTGATGGCAGATTTCGTTTACATGAAGCTTTTGCTGATATTTTAAGACATTTTAAAATTTTAAATTATTTTTTATGACACCGTTCAATATGCCTCTCAAAATTTGCTGCATGGTTTCATGGTATTTTAAAAAAATGTAATAAATTTTGGACTAGATTATAAACCAAAAATGTAGTGCCTATAGCTAATTTTACATGCGAAATGAAAATCTTTTACTCATAATATATGAGCAGCTTTTTGTTAGAATAGTTTTTTTGTTCTTTCACTGCAAACCGTTTCACATGAACCGTAAATAAAGTGATTTTTTCGTTCCGGTTACGGTTCATTACATATAAAATATTACGGTTTCGGTTACGTTCCGGTTCAGCCATAAATTTCGGTTAATAACGGTTTTCGGTTTACGGTTTGGTTCCGGTTCGAAACTCTGGTTTCATTATACGCGTTTAGAGAGAACACGTAAAATTCACATTGAAAAGAATTTACTACCACTTGAATATCATAGAAAAATAGTATTAGTAACTCATATACACAACATAAAAACTCAAAATATCTGATCAAATACTACAATTACACAAAATAATGAAATTCACCAATACAACATCAGAACAGCCAATCATATTTACTCAGGTCCAGTAGCTACAACACGATATCAAATCTCATCATTGCATCAGTCCATAATTGCATATAATAATCTACCAACGAACTTAAAAACAATGAATAAAATCTCATTTAAGCGAGCAATTAAACAGTATTATAAAGATCTATTCGAAAACCAGTGAATTTTGAATTTTGAATTTTTTTTACAATCTAATAATTACAACAATTTTATAAATTTCTCTGCCTCATTATGCTCATGCCGTTTTTTTTCCTAATTCAAATATGTTTCTCCTCTATTAAAAACATAAATTAATTAAAAAATTAATTAAAATTATATTAATTAATTAATTAAAAAATGAAATTTAAAATATTAAAAAAAAAAAAAATTATAAATTATAAATTAAACAAAATATATAATGAATTAATATAAGAAAATTAAAATCGAATTTATAAAAAAAACATAGATAGCCTTATATGAGTGTAAACTCGAAGGCATATTTCAATGAATAAATAAATAAATTCATAATTTTAAATAGATAAAAAATAATTTAATTATTTATTAATAAATAGATTTGTGTTTTTATTATTCATTACAATATACAGTCACAATAGAATAATAGATTAATTAATTTTTAAGGGTATTTCAGAACTATTTTGTTTTCTTTCTCTTGCGCAAAATTTTACAACTTACTACAATCAGATTCCATTTATCTCGTTTCAGCACTAATTGGATAATTGATGAATTAGGTTCTGGTGATTAAGTTATATCTTGCGGATTTTATAACAACCATCTAAGACAAACGAAAAGTAGTTCACATTATGCAACGGTTAGTTGAGTTAATTTTATGGTGCGAACGATTCGACGTGATATTTTTACTTCACCACAATTTTAAATTGTGTGAAGTAATGCAATCTATCGTGAAATCCGAAATTCGACGTCCACGCCGTGCTGCCTGGGTAATGCTGACAGAATTAGGTTGGTGTATTGGAGACAAGCAGAGTAAAAACTGCTTAGTCAATGACGCTACATCACGGCGAATTGGCGCCTTAAAACCAATGTGACTCAAGCGTCTGTTCTCCATGTCAGGGGCGGCTTGGAGCGGGCGTCTGTCTTGAATCAAGCGGCTCGCTATATAAACGTGTAAAAAGGTTGTTTCTGGTGACCTTAATATGCAGAACGGACCCATTCACGACAATTTGGGTTGGGCCTAAGGTTAACACCCTAACCCCGGAAAAAACTCATATGTTAAATTTGGTTTTCAGAAAAAGAATAACAGACCCGGACAAAAAAACACAATTTTACCTGGACGTGAAAAAGGACCAGACTACCGAATCGGAACGTGGAACGTGCGCAGCCTGAGCGCTCCTGATGCTCTTATAAGTCTGGAAACAGAGGCTGAGAGGTATAGGATGGATATTATTGCTCTACAAGAAATTAGACAGCCGATAATCGGAAAACAAGATTTAGATAGTCACTCTCTATATTGTAGTGGTCATCCTTCCCGAAGAGAATTTGGTACTGGCTTTCTTGTTGGTGCACGCATACAAGAAGCCGTGATGAAATTCATCCCGGTCAGTGAGAGGATCTGCTACCTACGTGTACGTGGTACATATAACAATATTTCTCTTATTGCCGTGCATGCACCTACTGAAGCTAAGACCGTCGACGAGAAGGATAATTTCTTCATAGCACTGGAAGAGGTTATGAAACAAACACCAACACGCGACTTCACTATGGTTCTTGGTGAATTTAATGGGCCGGTTGGAAGAGATATCTCTTATGGAAATGTGGTGGGTCCCAACAGCCTGCATTTGAATTCGAATGATAATGGTGAGAGAATGACTGAGTTTGCATTATCAAATAATTTGAGAATTGCCAGTACGTTCTTTCCGCATCGATCGATTCATAAACAGACTTGGGTCTCACCGAATGGAAACACTCGAAATGAAATTGATCACGTTCTAGTAACAGCAGGTTTCTTTTCGAGCGTTCGGGATGTGCGATCCTTTAGAGGTGCATACATCGGAAGTGATCACTTCCTTGTATGTGCAACGATAAGGTTCCACTTCCCAAATTCAGGCATTCCAAAATTCAATCAACGGAAACGTTTTAACATCTCATCATTAAAGAATGCTGAAACAGAAGAGAGATATCAAATCCATATTGCCGAAACATTGGAGAAATCAGAAACCATTAATGGAGACGTCGATAAGTCATGGTATTTGCTCAAAGATGCTGTTTTAAGCGCTGCTGAGGGAATACTTGGACGACCACAGAACCACTCCCAGAAGCCATGGATGGATCAAGCATGCCTTGACGCTATTCAATACAAAAGAGATTGCTATCTGAAGTGTCTACAAGGACGCAACAGCAGGTCCACGAAGGAAAACTATAAACTGGCAAGACAAGCCGTTACAAAGCTATGTAGACGAGCGAAGAGAGAATGGTGGAAGAGACAGTGTGAGGAGATTGAAAGCTTCAATAAGGAACATCAATCGCGTAACTTCTTTCAACAGGTTAAAACCTTAAAGAAGGGCCCTCAAACTAGATCAACTGCTATTCAAAATGAAGATGGGGAGCTACAAGTAGACCTTAAAAATATTTTAGATACTTGGGCCGCTTATTTTGAGAATCTTCTCAACTTAAGTGACCAGAAACAAGTCGGGCGACGAGCAAAGCTTATTCGTGCGTCGAAGGTACATGTAGACGAACTCACCAAAGAGGAATTCGATGCGGCGCTGTCAAAATTAAAATGCAATAAAGCACCTGGTATCGACGATATAACATCCGAAATGATTGTACATGGTGGCGAAACTCTATCCTTAAGATTGTTTGAACTTGTTCAAATGATCTGGCGGACTGAAACCATGCCACAGGACTAGAACACAGCTATGCTGATACCAATCCATAAAAAAAGTAATCGCCTACAATGTGCAAACTACAGAGGAATCGCTCTCCTCTGCACAGCATATAAGATCTTTTCCTACATTTTGCTATCCAAAATCAATCCTTTTGCTGAACAACTGTTTGGAGAATATCAGTGTGGCTTCCGGCGGGGCCGAGGTACCACCGATGCACTTTTCTCGATAAGGATGATTTTGGAAAAGTGTCGAGAGTTCAACATACCTGTGCACCAACTTTTCATTGATTTCAGGCAGGCCTACGACTCTCTCGAACGAGAGACTCTATGGTCTGCTCTGGTGTCGATGGGAATTCCTGGTAAACTGGTATCACTATGCAAAATGACAGTACAGAACTCTCAATGCTGTGTACGAGTAGAGAACGAAATATCAAAGTTTTTTAAAGTTGACTCCGGTTTAAGACAACTTGATGCTATCTCTCCTATACTTTTTAATCTAGCCTTGGAATATGTGTGCCGTCAAAAGAAACTACCGACTAATAACAATATCTTGTCAATAAACTCAGTACAGATGATTGCTTACGCTGATGATGTTGTCATCCTCGGCCGAAGTGAAGCTGTTATGAGTGAGACTTTCAAGTCGCTTGAGAGTGGTGCTAGGAAAATTGGTCTGCAAATTAACTACAATAAAACCAAACATATGAATGTTTCAAGAGAGGCTGAGAAGAAAGATTTAATGTGCGGCGATGAACGAATTGAGGGAGTTGAATCTTTTAAATATTTGGGATCAATGCTTGACTCAAACAACAGCATACTTACAGATATAAAAGCTCGAATCGCTGCAGGTTATCGAACTTTCTACTCAATTAAACCTCTCCTTGGATCACCGTATGTATCAACTAACACCAAGCTCAAGTTATACAAGACATTGATTAGACCGGTTGTGATGTATGGGTCACAAACGTGGACCCTTACACAAAATGACGAATCGCATTTATCTGTATTTGTAAGATCCTACGCTACATATTTGGTCCACTTAAGACAGACGATGGGGAGTATAGAACCCGGTATAACTTTGAGATCAGAGACCTTCTTGAGGGTCCTGATATAATAGGTTGTATCCGTTCTAATAGGATTGCTTGGTTTGGGCATGTTCTACGAGCCGATTCACAGTCTGGAATGATTAGAAAAATGTACGTTAGTACCCCAGGGAGTGGTAGACCGCGAGGTAGACCACGACTACAATGGGAGACTGACGTAATAAACGACCTTAAAAAAATCGGCTGCCATGGTAATTATGTCGCTGTTGCGAATGACCGTGGTGAATATTCAAAGCTGATTAACCTGGCAACGCTCCTACATGGAGCATGAACGCCGTTAAAAAAAAAAAAAAAGACAAACGAAAAGTAGTTCACATTATGCAACGGTTAGTTGAGTTAATTTTATGGTGCGAACGATTCGACGTGATATTTTTACTTCACCACAATTTTAAATTGTGTGAAGTAATGCAATCTATCGTGAAAAAAAAAATCTTACATACCCCAAATTTTATCTTTTCTTTTGTTTTGGACCATCCTCTATCTAAATAGCCCCAAAAAATTTGGTGTACGTCTGTGTGTGCGTGGGTGGGTGGGTGAGTTTTCTGCATAGGATCTTGATGAAACTTTGGCAAATGATATAGATTCACTTGGAAATAGAAGATCTGGATTCATTTTAAATTTGGACAAAATGGCAGGGGTCTCCCGAACACCTCTAAGTTTAAATCTTGAATAACATCTGATCCCGAGCTATGATCTTATTGAAACTTAGTATATAAGGTTTTAGTACATTTTCCAATATTTCTGCATACCAACTTCCGGTTTGTTACTTCCGGTTGAAAAGTTTTTTTTTCAGGTGATTATCCCTACTGTTGCCTACAATTACCGATCGATTTTCATGAAACGTTGCGAAAACCTTTTAAATAACATAAGAAAGATTTTATCAGCTTTTGGAGCACATTGGATAAAGGGTTGGGGGTCCACCATACAACAGGTGGTTTTTTCCACAAAGTTTTTATGTTTGTTTGGAGCATAAAACATTCATTCGTGAATGAATTTTGATGACACTTTGGAAAAAGACGCAAACATGTATGACAAGGAACTGATTAGCTTTTGAGCGATAGTGAACAAAGTGGTGGGGGGTCCCCGGAGCACCTGTTTTTTTGAAAGCTCTATAACTTCTGTACCTGATAAGCGAATTTGATGAAACTTGGTGCATGAGTATGTAGTACGGTTTAAAATAGTTCTGCATCCCAACTTCCGGTTTTTTACTTCCGGCAAAAAATTTTTTTTGTACTTTTTTGAAGTTTTTTCAGTGTCTTTATGCACATTACAGCCTACAATAATGAAGTGGTTATGATGAAACTTATGGAATAGGGTTCCAATTAGTGTGAAAAGATAATTATCATGTTTTGGGACACATTGATCAAAGTGGTAGGGGGTCTACCATACAAATGCTGACTTTTCACACTTTGTTTTTTAAGTTTGTTGGGAGAATACAGACTTCATTCATTAATTTATTTTAATGACACTTTGGAAAAAGATGGAGAGTTAAGTAACAAAGAACTGATTAGTTTTTGGATAATATTGGAATAAGTGGTGGGGGTCCTCCCGAACACCTGTTTAATGTGTCACACTTTTTTCAATGTTTGTTGGGAGCACACAGCATTCGTTCGTGAACGAATTTTGATGACACTTTGGAAAAAAATGCAAACATGTATGGCAAAGAACTGATTAGTTTTTGAGCGATAGTGAACAGAGTGGTGGGGGTTCCTGGAGCACCTGTTTTTTTGAAAGCTCTATAACTTCTGTACCTGATAAGCGAATTGGATGATACTTGGTACTTGAGTATGTAGTACGGTTTAAAATAGTTCTGCATCCCAACTTCCGGTTTTTTACTTCCGGTAAAAAATTTTTTTTTGTACTTTTTTGAAGTTTTTTCAGTGTCTTTATGCACACTATAGCCTACAATAATGAAGTGATTATGATGAAACTTATGGAATAGGGTTCCAATTAGTGTAAGAAGATAATTATTATCTTTTGGGACACATTGATCAAAGTGGCGGGGGGTCCACCATACAACTGCTGACTTTTCACACTTTGTTTTTAAAGTTTGTTGGGAGCATACAGACTTCATTCATTAATCAATTCTAATGACACTTTGGAAAAAGATGGAAACTTAAATGACAAGGAACTGATTAGTTTTTGGACAATATTGGGAAAAGTGGTACGGGGTCTCCCGAGCACATGTTTACTGTATCAGCATTTTTTCAATGTTTGTTGGGAGCACACAGCATTCGTTCGTGAACGAATTTTGATGACACTTTGGAAAAATATGCAAACATGTAAAGGCAAAGAACTGATTAGTTTTTGAGCGATAGTGAACAAAGTGGTGGGGGGTGTCCCATACACCTGTTTTTTTTAAAGCTCAATAACATCTGTACCTGATAATCGAATTGGATGTAACTTTGTACATAAGCATTTAGTATGATTTACAAAAATTCTGCATCCCAATTTCCGATTTTTTACTTCCGGTAAAAAAAAAATTTTTTTTAATTGTTGGAAGTTTTTGCAGTGTCTTTACGCACACTACAGCCTACCATAATGAAGTGATTATAATGAAACTTATGGAAAGGTTTCAATTAGTGTAAGATGATAATTATCATCTTTTGGGACACATTGATCAAAGTGGCGGGGGATCTACCATACAACTGCTGACTTTTCACACTTGGTTTTTAAAGTTTGTTGGGAGCATACAGATTTCATTCATTAATCAATTTTAATGGTACTTTGAAAAAAGATAAAAACTTTATAGACAAAGAATTGACAAGTTTTTGGACAATATTGGGATAAGTGGTGGGGTCCTCCAGAACACCTGTTTAGTATTTCAATGTTTGTTGGAAGCATACAACATTCGTTCGTTAAGTAATTTTGATTACACTTTGCAAAAAGATGCAAATATGTATGGCAAGTAACTGATTAGTTTTTTTAGCGATAGTGAACAAATTGGTAGGGGGTTCTCCAAGCACCTGTTATTTTGGAAGCTCAATAACTTCTGTACCTGATAATCGAGCTGGATGAAATTTGGTACATACACATTTAGTACGGCTTACAACAGTTCTGCATCCTAACTTCCACTTTGTCACTTCCGATAAAATTGTTTTTACTTTTTCTCGTACAACAGAATTTATGTTTGTTGGGATACTACTGCCTGCTTTAATATTTTTATTATTAGAACTACGAAGTCCATAATTGGTTAGCTTTTAATTCAAGTATTTTAAGGATATTAGCTCATTCTATATCCAAAACACTATGTTTCCAGAGCTGTGGTGAAGTCAGCCTATGCATCAGACTCGCAATATTTTTTTTAACAAAAAGTGTGGTGTAATATGAATTATAAGAATATGAATTATATTATATGCTGTAAATAAATAAAAGCACATACTGTTAAGAGATACATGTGTGTTTACTATCGATCGATAGACATACCAATTAAAAGCATCGTCTTAAATTCTGTTTTGTTGAAATGATACCGCTCCATTAGACATAAAATAATCGGCAAAAGTATCTCTTAGTTTAATGCTGTCACTGGATCTTGTCTTTATTCTTGTCGAAAACTTTTCAAAATTATCCTGTTCTGATCTCCAAAGCCCTTTTACTACTTTACCATCGGGGAGTTCCACATCCTTAAAGCTGTTAGCCAAATGCGTCTCACTCGTTTGGTTTATTAAAAAGTTATGCAAGCATATTGTTGCTTTTATAACGTTTTTGATGGTACACTCATTGCCCGTGATTGGTTTCTTGTAGACACGCCAAATTTCAGACAAAATTCAATAATCCGTCTTACACGGCTTAACCGGTAGTTAGATATTTTTTGGGCAATGGTTAATCCTTTTCTCCGAGGAAAAGATCTCATTAAATTTACCATTAACTGACATGCTTCGTCAGCAACAAAAACGAAAAGCATGTTTTTATGGTGATTTGATAGATCCCGTGGCGGTGACACCCTAAAATTACAATTATATCATTTACATTTAAATAAAAGTATTAATTTTAATAAACTACAATTTAATGTTTTTGAATAGAGCTTTTTCCGAATTCACTTTCTTTAAAAATGCCTCCGTCACTTCTTCGTCCTCAGCTCCAATATCCACATATGTGAACCGATAATCGGCATCACAAACTGCCATAAGCACTATACTGTGCGTTCCTTTGTAATTCAACATTGTTGAGCCACAATTTGGTAATGCCTGACATATAGATATAAGTTTAAGAAAATTTCAATATATTTTATTTCATTAGTTCCACTTACATGTGTTACAACATGTTTACCATCGATGGCTCCCATACAGTTGGGGAAATTCCATTTCGCATCGAACCGATTGGTTATCTGTTCGCAGTAGTTATAGTTATTAAAAATTGTTTGGCAAAGTACTTGAGGGGTGAGCACCTCCCAAATTACTTGGCATATTTCATTTATAATTTTGCCAATAGTAGTTCTACCCACTAAATGTTGGAACTCTGCATCTTGTCGAGATTTTCCTGTTGCTATAAATATCTGTAAAAGAAATATTTGTATTTTCGTTCTAATGGTTAAGAATTTTAATATTACCTTATTATAATTCTGAGTCTTAGTTCTGGCCTGATAGACTCACGAATAAAATTCAGCTTTTGTAGACGAGGATCTACCATTGATAGGAGCATATCAAAATTTTCAACACTCATGCGATGATAAATTTTAAAATTATGGTGATATGTCAACCGCAGTTCACTGACCAACGCTTCGAAACCCATTCTTTCTCTGTTAAGAAGAATCGGAGAAACCCACCAAGTTTTTGGTTTTCTATTTAAAATAGTTTCTTCTTCTTCCAAATTTTCTTTTAATTTATTTGGGTAGTTCTACAAACATAGGAATTTTGGACGGCTCTGCTTATTTCGTATAATAATTTGAAAAAAAAATTTTTTTTTCAAATGAAATTTGTAAACCTTAACTATGTTTAGCTGGTCACCCAAAATAAACCCGTTTTGAAATGAAAGTCAAAGCTGGTAAACTAAATAATCAATGATTCTTAGTGTGTAGGGACAAATTTACACTGTAGTAATAATTTTGAATAATGATGCTTTAATCATGTGTAAATAATCATAACATTACTCTATATTTCATATTAGATATATCCTATTAAAGTTTGTCCTACGAATTTGTTATTATTCTCCTGTCCAATCAAAACACATTGAAAATATCGGAAATTCATATTTCTATCAAGTTATCGCTCATCACAGGAATTAATTAAAGTTCAATAAATATAATATTGCAAGTGTTTTACTTAGTCGGAGGTTTTATCAATCAAAACAGTCATCATTACTAGCAAGATCGTGTGTTGTCCAGTCAAATTATCAGTCCCCTGGCAAGTATTTTCGTAAAATGTCTTGTAATTACAGGTAATTTTGTAGTTTTATACGACGTGAATATGTATTGCCTTGGTATAGAATCCGTTTATTTTTTTTAGACGTAATTTTGTCATTTTTAAGCGAAATACTGATAAATTCTCAGTCCCCTGGTTCTCAGTCCCCTGGAAGATTTAAAAACGGGTAGACTTAGATAAATGTTTATTTCGTATTTTGAGATAATATTAGGGAGAGGGAGATAATAGGAGTAAGAAGGATGTTTTTTAATTTTGACTCGTATTTTTTTGCTTCAGCACAATTTGAAAAAATAGTTATTTATTATACAAGGGAAAAAAGTAGTAGATTTTAGCTCGAGGTTGTGTTGTCTCCCGACGCGAAGCGGAGGGAGACAAAAAACCGAGAGCTAAAATCTACAATTTTTCCCGTGTATAATACACTATTTTTTTCTGTGACTGGATAAATATTAATAATATAATTATTGAAAAAATAATATTAAACAAATATTACAATATGTATATTCACCACACCATACGAATTTTTCTTGAATAAAAACTTAAAATTAAGTTTCATTTTATTTGTCAAAACCAGTTCTTAACATCAAGAAGAAAACGGTATAACTTTTCATTAACATTAAAATAGTCATAAATGTTCATGAATATTCATAATATTCATCATTTATGTGTATATATGTATTTATATATATATTTTTATCTATCCGGGAAAAAAGTACATACTTTTTTCCCGGGGAAAAAAGTATTTTATGAAAAGTAGCATTTTTGCACCTGTCAGCAGAAGTAAAATGTTAAACTTTTTTCCCGTCACAGAAAAAAAAATCTTACATACCCCAAATTTTGTTTTTTCTTTTGTTTTGGACAATAAAAATTTTGGTGTACGTCTGTATGTGGGTAGGTGGGTGTGGGTGTGTGTGTGTGTGTGTGTGTGTGGACCTTTCTGCATAGGATCTTGATGAAACTTTGGCAAATGATACAGGTTCACTTGAAAATGGAAGATCTGGATTCATTTCAAATTTGGACAAAATGGCGGGGGGTCTCCCGAACACCTCTCAGTTCAAATCTTGAATATAAGTATATAAGGTTTTAGTACATAAGGTTTTAGTACCTTAGTATATAAGGTTTTAGTACATTTTCCAATATTTCTGCATACCAACTTCCGGTTTGTCACTTCCGGTTAAAAAGTTTTTTTCCCAGGTGTTTATCCCTACTGTAGCCTACAATTACCGATCGATTTTCATGAAACGTTGGTAAAAGCTTTCAAATAACATGAGTAAGATTTTATCAGCTTTTGGAGTACATTGGAATAAGGGTTGGGGGGTCCACCACACAACAGGTAGTTTTTACCCAATGTTTTTTATGTTTGTTGGGAGCATAAAACATTCGTTCGTGAATGAATTTTGATGACACATTGGAAAAAGATGCAAATATGTATGACAAGGAACTGATTAGTTTTTGAGCGATAGTGAACAAAGTGGTGGGGGGTCCCCGGAGCACTTGTTTTTTTTAAAGCTCAATAACATCTGATAATTGAATTGGATAAAACTTGGTACATGAGTATTTAGTACGGTTCACAATAGTTCTGCATCCCAACTGCCGGTTTTTAACTTTCGGTAAAAAAAATTTTTTTGTACTTTTTTAAAGTTTTTTCAGTGTGTTTATGCACACTACAGCCTACAATAATTAAGTGATTATGATGAAACTTATGGAAAAGGGTTCAATTAGTGTGAGAAGATAATTACCATCTTTTGGAACACATTGATCAAAGTGGCGGAAGTCTACCATACAGCTGCTGACTTTTCACACTTTGTTTTTAAAGTTTGTTAGAGCATACAGTTTTGGAGCATACAGACTTCATTCATTAATCAATTCTAATGACACCTTTAAAAAAGATGGAAACTTAAATGACAAAGAATTGATTAGTTTTTGGACAATATTGGAATAAGTATTACGGGGCCTCCCGAACACATGTTTACTGTGTCATCATTTTTTCAATGTTTGTTGGGAGCACACAGCATTCGTTCGTGAACGAATTTTGATGACACTTTGGAAAAGATGCAAACATGTATGACAAGGGACTTTTTTTTTTTTTTTTATTAATTAGTTAGACATGTTTAAACTGATTAGTTTTTGAGCGATAGTGAACAAAGTGGTGGGGGGTGTCCCAAACACCTGTTTTTTGGAAAGCTCAATAACATCTGTACCTGATAATCAAATTGGATGAAACTTGGTACATGAGCATTTAGTATGGTTTATAACAGTTCCTCATCCCAGCTTCCAGTTTTTTACTTCCAGAAAAAATTTTTTTTTTAATTGTTGGAAGTTTTTTCAGTGTCTTTATGTACACTACAGCCTGCAATAATGAAATGATTAAGATGAAACTTATGGAAAAGGTTCCAATTAGTGTAAGAAGATAATTATCATCTTTTGGAACACATTGATCAAAGTGGCGGGGGGTCTACCATACAACTGCTGACTTTTCACACTTGGTTTTTAAAGTTTGTTGGGAGCATACAGACTTCATTCATTAATCAATTTTAATGACACTTTGAAAAAAGATGAAGGCTTTAATGACAAAGAATTGATTAGCTATTGGACAATATTGGGATAAGTGGTGGGGGTCCTCCCGAACACCTGTTTATTGTTTCAATGTTTGTTGGAAGCATACAACATTCGTTCGTTAAGTAATTTTGATGACACTTCGCAAAAAGATGCAAATATGTATGGCAAGGAACTGATTAGTTTTTTAGCGATAGTTTTTTGTCTTCCGGTTTGTCACTTCCGGTAAAAATTTTGAATTTGGGATTGTGGCTGAAATTGAGAAGTTAAGTGATCAACAAGAAAATGTAGACGCTAGAGGCGCTGCACAAAACCTTATCAAGGCAGCATATGATTTCTCGTTTCTTTGCTATCTTTTGTTTTGGAATGATATTCTAAGAGAAATAATATCTGTGCTCAGATTGGATTGCAAAGCAAGGGCTTCAATATTGATCAATTAGTTACAAAAATAGAGTAAATTCATAACGAAGTAACATTGTAGAAGAGGCAATAGATATTGCTGCGAAAAAATCGTCATTCCAATGGAAAGCCGAATTCGTCGTAAAAACGGAAAAAACGAATGGCTGGTGAGTTTGCCCCTGATGTTGGACTGACACTAAGAGCTCAACTTAAAAAGGACATGTTGGAATGTCTTGACCGATTCAATGTTGAACTCCGAACTAGACTGAAGTCAGTTCAAGATCTAGCTTCATTGTTCGAGGTTGTGCAGACAAACACTTAGCTTTTGGTGAACAGTGAAGAGTTGAAATTATCTGTATCAAAATTTACCAGTTTTTATGATGAGGTATTGGCAACAGAACTCCTTATAGAGATACAAAGGTTGAGGAGGCATTTAAAAGCGGCCAATGTTACAGTTTCTAACTAGGTGTACCTAGATTTTTTGAAATTCATCGTAGAATCGGATTTTCAGAATTTCTTTCGAACCTTACGGTCGCACTAAAGTTATTTATGAATTTTTGCGTATTAGTGGCTTCGTGTGAGAGGAGTTTCAGCAAATTAAAATGAATTAATAATTACTTGCGGGCAACAATGACATAATGTAGCTTATTAATAATAATGCTCATTTGTATTAATTAAAAAAAATTATAAATTACGTTTATCGGCTTTTTATTATTACTGGCAGTTTTTATTTTTGGGGTGACACCACATTATGCGCCCCGGGTGCCACCCATGCTAGCTATGCCACTGGTTGTGCCAATAACATTTTTTTCATTTTTGTATTTTTTTTAAAGGGGCACAAAACGTATTCATGTCCTAGGACAAAAAATAATAGTTTTGGGACTACAACCGCATATAAACTAGATGCAGTACACAAATGACATGTATTTGTAAAATATACCTAAAATAAGTGCAGTTATTTGTCCGGTTGGAGAAAAAATATGTTAACAGTAGCAGTCCCAAAAATAATCATTTTTTGTATTGTAAAAAATAGTATATTTCCAGAGATGAAAAAATTGTTTTTCGGCAAACGGCTGTAAAGTTTAACTTTACTGCCGCTAGGGAGCTAGCTAAAGTTTTACTTTTTAGCCTGACAGCAAAAGTAACGTCTAGCGACAGCAAAAGTAACGCCATTTTTATTTTATATTACGGAGGCTGTAAAGTAGCATTTGTTATTTGTTAGTTTGTTATTTTTTCATACTTATTGTATAACCATGACAACAAAATAACAACTATTTCAATTTGATTATGAAATTTTGAAAAGGCTGCTTTGATAAAAAAATTTTATTCATACAAATTTAAATGTTTTTTTCTCTTTTTTGGAAGTAATTATGACGATAAAAATTCATATTTATAAAAAGTTTGATGTATTAATTTCATATTTATAAAAAATTTAAACGTTTGCCGAAAAAATAGTGTATTTAATTCGGAGCTAAAGTGACTTTTTGTGTTTCGTCTATAATTGTCGGCCTCCCTGCAGTCGGCCGTCAAACTATAGACTCAACACAAAAAGTATCACTTTAGCTCCTAATTAAATAATGTACTATTTTTTCTTAAGTAAAAATTTGTTCACGAGACGCACTAGCACTAGCACATGTTTACGAACGAAAAACGTTTTTTTCTATAAGAGCATATGAAAAGTCTTTTTTCATCACGCTTAATCCCTTGTGAAAATGGGTTCTTTTCCACTAGTGCAAAAAAAATAACAAATTGTAGTTGCTTTGGTTCTTCATATAATTTTGCAAAGTTTTTAAAACAAAGCAACGATGAAATAAAATATATGAATTTTAAATGTTACTTTGTCGATTTCTAATTTAATAATTTCTAAAAAATATCGTTTATTTATTAACTATCATAGAAAAAATTGAACTTTCATACAAAACATTTTACGTTCGTGAAATTGCCCCCACTCGACGCTGGCGCGTCTCGTGAACAAATTTTCACTCACGAAAAAGCAGCTTTTTCATCTCTTGTAGGAAAATCTACAATTCTTTCGCGTAGGAAATGCAATTTTTTTGTAGGATAGTATATATATAATCGATATTTACTATAAGTTATAAAATTAGAAATCGACAGCATAACATTAAAAATAAATTTTTTATGCTTGCTTTGTTTAAAACAAACTGTGTAAAACTATATGAAAAACCATAGCAACTACAATTTGTTATTCTTTCTACACTAGTGGAAAAAGAACCCATTTTCACAGAGCATTAAGCGTAATGAAAATAGACTTTTCATATGCTATCATAGATAAATTAATCGAAAATCAAGAAATTGATTATTATTCGACAACAAATTGAAATGGTTGTTTGGATATAATTTGCAATGTAAAGGTAAATTAAATATAATTCGTTTATGTTAAATATTTTGAAATTTTATTAAATAATAGATTGAATAATGGTACTTGCGTCGCTTCGCAACATTCTTACTCGTCCTAAAATCCATAATTTTTTATCCTTGAGAAATTAGTAAATATTTTCAGCAACCGTACCAAAAATAACAATTTTGTTATGGTATATTTTGCCAACAATCTGGTAAAATATACCGTAGCAAAATCTCATCTTCCTTCTAATTGGTCTAACTCTGAATTCGAATCAAAATTCTCCAAAATAATACACAATATTTCTATTTAATAACACTAACAACTTTATTTGCAATTAAAATATTCACTAAATTTTATGTTCGGCTATGTTCACAGTACAACTTTCCGTTTACAATTAATCACTTAAAACAATTTTGCATCCCAATTTGAGCTGAAACTATTGCAGTCTAATTTGAACTATATATTTCGTTCTACAAAATTAGTTCCGTTATTATAATTTTGCAATAATTTTTACAATCTCGATTGTTCGAGGTCATTGTTTTTAAAAAGAGAACTCGAGAAATTCTGAGCATAATCGACATTAATCGTCATTATTTTGCATGTATTTTATTTAATGTTTTTATTTTGTCAAACATGTTTCTTGGAAACAATATTTATTCAAGTTTTAGGTAGATTTCATATAAAAATCTACCTATTGCAATGGGCTTCATCTCGGAATTTCGGAAAAATTTTTGTGCCAAACGACTATTATCATATATAGTCGTTTGGCACAAAAATTTAAAAGCGGAGACGAAAAAACAAAAAAAAAAAAAATTTATATATATATATATATATATATATATATATATATATATATATATATATATATATATATATATATATATATATATATATATATATATATATATATATATATATATATATATATATATATATAAATATATATATATATATATATATATATATATATATATATATATATATATATATATATATATTTATATATATATATATATATATATATATATATATATATATATATATATATATATATATATATATATATATATATATATATATATATATATATATATGTATATGTATATATATGTATATATATATATATATATATATATATATATATATATATATATATATATATATATATATATATATATATATATATATATAAACGATATGAGATATAACGAAAACGACCAGCACTTCACGGTCGCATTTGTTGAGCTAGATCAAAAAAATTTTCTGTACTTGTGTGTTCTAATAATATCTTGGACAAGTTTGTGAATCAGCAAAATCCGACACGTGGTTAAGAAACTAGAAGCTTTTTTCTGAAAAAAATTGATTTTTTAAAACCGTTATAACGGCTGTTTGGATACTAATATTTCAAAAAATTTAACAAATTTAGAATCTTTGGAATCTTTTTTATCAATTTGTTTTAAATCTAGACCTCTGCAGTTAGAGGTTCCTGAATGAGCAGCTCCAACAAAAAAGTTTGCAAAAAAAATTTTTTTTTAAACAACCGGCACTCTCACGGTCGCATTTATAAAGCCAGATCAAAAATCCTTTTCTAAAAATGTGCGTTTTATTAATATCTTGGACAAGTTCGTAAATCAGCCCAATCCAACACATGGTTAAGAAACTAGAAGCTTTATACTAGAAAAAAGCTGTTTTTTAGATCCGTTATAACGGCCGTTTGGATTCTAATATTTTTTAAAACTTCATAAATTTAGAATTTTTGAAACCTTTTTAATCAGTTTCTTTTAAAAAAAAGACCTCTGCAGTTGGAGGTTTCTGAGTGAGCGGCTCCAACAACAAAGCTTGTAAAACACAAAATGCGTTTGAATCAACCGGCGCTCTCACGGTTGCATTTGTAGAGCCAGACCAAAAAAAGCCTTGCTTAAAAATATGTGTTTTATTAATATCTTGGACAAGTTCGTAAATCAGAAAAATCTGACACATGGTTGAGGAACTATAAGCTTTATACTAGAAAAAAAAGTAGTTTTTTTAATCCGTTATAACGGCCGTTTGGATACTAATATTTTTAAAATCTTCATAAATTTAGAATTTGTGGAAACATTTTAATCCGTTTCTTATAAATATAAACCTCTGCAGTTAGAGGTTTTTGACTTGTTGGCTTCAACAAAAAAGTTTGCAACAATCCCCAACTACAATTTCCAAAAACCTTATAACAGTCAATGTCAACCTTATAACAGTCAAAAAATAAAAGATTTGAATAGAAGAAATTAATTTTTTTTCTTAGAAATAAACTATTTTGATATTTTGCAGTAATTGCACGACATATGATATAGAGTAGGTTTGTGTCATAAATTGTCACACACATGTTTTGTGGTAGATTTGATACTTGTTTGTTGCAAAACTGGATAGATATAATTTTGCTTGTAGGTAGCTAATTATCTTTTTAAAATTTGTTCGATATCTGTTTGAAATTAGTTTGTTTTGTTTAAACTAATCTGATACATCAGATTCTACTGGCACACAAAACTGTCTGATCTCGAAATCTACCTATTTCTAGCGGATATACGTGCCGCTTGGACTTTTTGTTATTGAAATATTGTAAAGGGGATTGACGTTGAATTGTATTTCATTGTGATTACATAGAATCGTAACAATATTATAGCTTTTGCGATTCAATTAACTTAATAGCTTAGTTAAAATTAATTGTTTCAACAATTTGTTCTAGAGCTTAGAAAGAATTTGACTGTATCTTTGTTGTCATGAAGTTACTTTAACATTAATACAGCTTAAAGACAGTAAAAAGTGGTACATCGATGGTGCCTGCTTTTCTCTACCTACCCGAACTATTGCTGTAATTAAATCTTAAAATAAATTCAAGTAAAAAATGATGAATTAATAAATACGAAAAAAACTTCCACTCATTATTATTTATGAATTATAACTATTAATCTTTATGACATTCATTTAATTACCCTATTTTAAAAAACGAATTTTTAAGTAATTAGCCTAATCAAATCATTCATCTTAATTTCTGGTAATAACTTTTGTCATTACACTAAAAGTTTGTTCTTTCAAATTTATTCAACAAAAATGAATAAAACCTTCTAAACAATGTTTTCTAAAAAGCAATTCACAATAATTTATATGGCTGAAAATATAAACTGGTAAAAGTGAAATTTTTTAATGCGATTATTAAAACGAAGCTGAAAATTAATAACTGGATTAATTTCACAACAAATTATGAGTTATCTATTAAGAAAAAGAACAAAAGATACATATAAATCTGTGAAAGCTTTTCAGACTTGTTTTTAAAGCATGATTGATCGAAACGATACCTAATAATACTTAAGATTTTGTGAAGATTTATTAACATACCATGTCAGAATGTTTACTCATTCAAAAACAAAATACTAATCCGTTCGTTATTTTAGCTCCAGTAATTAATTATTCATTAAAAATAATTACTCCGGAGTGAAAGACATTCTAAGAGTTACAATCTCGAGCGAAAACGTCAAAATCTTATCCACTTATCTCTTCTTTTCTTTGAATTTCTCGATGTTTTAGATCACAATTATTCTAAAGGTCATAAAAATTCTAAACAAAAAAAAACGTTCGTCTGTCTGACCATGCGTCACTTCAAAAATTTCAGTTGTACCGAAATGAACCTTTGCCAAACCTAAAGTGCGTCAAAAATTCATTAAAATGCAAAAAATCGACACTCGTAATTGAGAAATGCCGACAGAAGTGAAAACTTAACATCGTGAAATAGCAGTGTTTTTTTTATCTTCTAATTATTGCACCATGGCAAATTAAAATTTCATAATTTGTAACTTAAAATCATTAAAATTAGTTTGGCTTTCACATCTATCAACATCTATCCAAGTACCTTTTATATACATTTTTATATTTTATAATTAAAATCAAAACATATCATGAACTGTACTAATCCAGTACAAAATATGAATATAACGTAAAATTGACATAATAATTATTATAAATTTTTATTATTTATTCATAGTATTTGCATTAATTTCAATGAACTTAATTTTCAACAATAGGTAATGTTTTGCATCGTTATTATCATTAATTTCAATACTTTGTTTATTGGTACTATCTATCATTATCTTATATACAAAAAACGATAAGCATAACACGTCATACTTTTAGCTAACACAAATACATATAGCTACATCGTGACGGTTACGCAAGCTAATGAGATTTTCCCCATCCATAGATCATCCAACGCGAAGTAATATGCCGAACAAGCACAATACGTCATACCTACAGTTTTACATAACTACAGCGTGACGGTGACGTGAATACAAAAACTTTTCCTATGAAAAACCGTTTATTGCGCCTAAAGAAGTTTTCACTTCAAAAAATTGTCAGAAAAGTTTGCTTAAAACCAGAGTTTAAAACGCGATTCTTATATCACTCCTCTACTCGGTTCTTTAAGAGCGAGTAACTTAAAAATAATATAACCCTCCCAAATATAGGAGTGAAAATAATAAAATATCGTTCTTACTCCTAAATGGAAATAATTTTTTTTTTAATTTTGCAACAGAGGCGAAGCGTCTTTGGAAGCTAGGGAAGCACTGCTTCCCTTTGAAACAGTCCGTCCTTTTTCAAATTAATTATTGGTTTTTAATAAAGATTTTGTCAAACATCATTCAATAAACTTTATTAGAATTTCAATAGTTTAGTAGTCATTTAAAATAAATCTTCATATTTTCTGCTAAATTATATACAGATATATCCATATAAATATATGCTTTTATTATTATTTAATTATATTAATGCTTTATATATTCATAAAAAAACATCAACGCATTCAAAATATTTATTTTCATTCAAATAATCCACAAAAATTTGTCAGTTATAAAAATATTAAAAAGGATAACGAAAAGGCACTAATTATCTTCTATTACAAATGAAAGAAAAATAAAATAAAAACTCCAAAGGAGTGAAATCGACAAAACAAAAAATTTTGCTCTTCGAGGAAGAAGGATATTGAAATTATAAACATTTAATGGGGCAATATATATGGAGTAACAAAAGGAACATTTGGTTTTAGTTTTATCAATTAACTATTAAATTTATCCTGCGAAAAGTAACAAGTGATCAGCCTAATGTTATTTGAATACTTACGCCAACTGCCTAATTTACTAATTTTCAAACATTTTGCTAGCTAGTTTTTTGGACAAATATATAATGGAAAACATTTCGAACTACAAACATTTGACACATAAAGTAATTATTCGGATGAAATTTTTTTCACAAATATATCATTTATATATCGAACAACAAGATGTTAGTAACAATTTTTTTTTAAATTGAATTTCTATTTTTTTTTTTTACATCAATATTTATGTTTCGGAAATTAACGATCCATTAATAGTTTTTCATTGAAAATTACATTAAAAAATGTAAGCACGGCTTTTCATCTTTTAAATTTTTCTCACTTTCGGAATTTTTTGCATTTTCGGATTGTTTTTGTTTTTCATCTTGACATTAAAATATATTTACCAGCTGTATAAATAGAACAAAAAAACCATAAACAAGTAGCAAAATCCATGTTAAAATTTTCATTTAAAATTGTTTTTATAAACATTTTTAATGATTTTATGAACTTATTCTTTGTTTTTGTACATTTTGTTATTGATTTTATTACACGATAAATAATCAGAAATATATTTTATATTTCAATTATCTATCGAGAAGCGTTGTTGAATTTAACATTTTTTTAGATTAAATTAAATTTATTTTTTATTATAAGTTTTGCTGTTCAATGTATATTTTTTATGTTTTGTATTTACTATTTATGTAATATTATGATATACTGTACAAAGAGCAAGGAATGGTTCTAATATTTCAAGAGTATGAAAGTTTAATGAGCATGAATGCTTCGAATTCATAAGAACGGATATTAGTATTCTATGTGAGTTTTATCCTGTACATATACGTTGAATACATTTCAATATATTTGAGGTTTTAGGTTGCTATGATATATGCTGGTTATTTAACGTTTCTTCCCTTCTAGAACATCCTCAAATGTTTTAATTAAAAAAAAACTGTATGGAAAGTATTTGTTCTTTATATTTTCAAAATCGTTTTTGTAAAACCACCACAAAGTTTTTTATATGCTGACTGATTTTACTTGAAAAATATTGTTTATCCTCTTCCGACTATTAATAGCAGCTTTATTTGTATGTTTTTCCATAATAATAGCATGTATTATTGTAATGTTTTCTAACCTATTGCATTATGAAAATTTTCTTATAAATATGATCATTATTTGATACTGTGAATGTATTCAAATTCTTTTGACTGTATTAAAATTATTTTTCAAATTACAATCACAATTGCTTTTCTATTGTTTGTTCTCAAAAATCAAATTTTAAGTTAAATGCGCTTATTTTTTAGTTAAATTTAGTTGATTCACTTTTTACTTTTAGTTTCGTTTTAAATTATTTAATTGTTTTTAATTTATAATTTAATACAATAGTTGGTTGTTGTAAATAAACAAAAATGCAAATGGCGAAATGAGAAATTGAATATGACATATTAGTGAACACGATTTCTTATGTCTCTCTTCATACAATTTTAAAGTTATGTTCTCTATATATTTTTATATACTGTAAGCATTTACATTACATACTTTTGTTTTTATATACATTTTTAAATGAACTTAATAATTTAAGATTTGCATAATCTTCAATATGTTTAAGTTTTCAATATATTTTATTCATAGTATTTTGATCAGTATGTCATATTTCTTTAAAAAACAAGTAAATTTTATATGTATGAAAATTATTTTAAACTATTTAATTCATAAAATGTTAGTACATATGCTATTTTTTCAGTCAAAATTTAAAGAATGAATAATTGTTTTTATTTAGATTTAGTCATATTTTTTGTACTGATAATGAATATTTAATATTCGAAACGCGTCAAATAATAGTTATTTATTTATCTAGAACGAAAAAAAGGCACCTTAACGTACGAGCTAGTTGTTTACGGCCGAGGCGTCTAGCCAAGTCGAAATTATTAGTGAGTACCTTTAAAAACACTTTTCGTTTGAGGTAAATACGAAATTTTATTTCATACTGGAAATTTATTATAATAAAAAGAAATGAGTTTTAAATTTTGCTTAAAAGTTGAACTTTAACGTCCTAGGACTTTATAAAATTTTATAAAGTCCTAGGACGTTAAAGTTCAACTTTTTGTACTATAAATAATCCGAAAAATGCCGTTTTAGATATCAGTATGAAATAAATAAATATACTTACTAAAAAGATTGTTTTGTGGATTCAATTTAACAATAATTTATTAATTCAAATTATTGATTTAATTTAATGTTTAAGTTGTATAATTTATATATTAAAATTTGTATAATCTACTTTTATGTTCTCTGGGCAAGAATTGGGACTCGGTCTGTTTGCTTTCAATCCTTAAATAGAAAAATAAATAAACAAATTAATTAAAGACACATTACAACAGTAGTTACTGTTATTTTAATTGTTTTTTTTAAGTTAAGCTGACTCTCCATTAGTCTTTTTCATCTTTTTTTCTAGCCAAAATAGAACGAGAAACCATGATTAATTTTTTAAAGAGAGAGTAAAACGAATATCCCAATTATTCATGGAAAAAATATTTTATAGGATTGGAATTGTGACATTTCACCATTAATTTTAATAAACATCTAATTTTATTATATATTTTTAACAATGTCGTATCCAACATAGACTGCATAATAATTTTAAATTTATTTTTTCAGTGTAAAAGTCGTCTTTTTCCATAAAAAAGTCTTGCTCTATAGATTTTTTTTTATAGTAGAACACTTTTTTATAGTATATCTTTTTTTTTTTAACAAAAAAGTCATGGAAAGTAAAAAAAAGACATGGAATAAAAAAGAAGTCTTCATCTTTTTTCCTCTCGCACTTATGTGATTTTCATATCTTCTATTTCACAAAATAAAAAAGACGAGAAAAAAAGACTAATGCAGCCAAATTCTGTAACTGTGAAGCGGTGAAGTGGTAAGTTTTTTATCACTTCACCGCAAAAATATCTAAGTGAGTGAAGTTTTAAAATTATAAATGTAACACTGACTTTTTGTTTGGCAATAAAATGAAATCGTTTCTTTTGTTGTTATTGACATTATGTCAAAAAACACCAAAACATCAATTTGATTTGATTTTCTAAAATTGCATTTCTAAATTAAATATATAGATTTATTTTTCAAATTTATTTTTTAAAATATTTATATATATTTAAATTTATAAACGTTTTACGTTTAAATTGTGTTAAAAGTTAAAAGAAACATTTAATTTTATATATTGTTGACGTTTGACAGTGCGGCGCTTGCTATTAAATTTTTTAACATTCAGATCGCATATAGAATCGCAAAAATGGTAACATGATAAAATCGAAATGAAGAAATTTTTAACACTTCACCATTTCACAGTTACAGAATTTGGCTGATAGAGAATGACCTTTAATAATTATTTTAATTATTACAAATTAAATGTGTTATACCAGATTTACTTACTAGTAACGCGTTATAGTAACAAAGCCAAGACAAACCCTAGACCGCGCGAACAAAATATCCCACCTTGTCTTGTAAACATGTCTAGGGTTTCGTCTTTAGTTGGTCTGGTCAGACATGTCTTTGGGTTGTCTGGTCTGACATGTCTTTAGTTTGTCTTGGTTAACCTAAATCACGAAACAACCTTGTTATATAAATTGATTTTTGTAAATAAAATAAATTTTTATAATTTTATGTTTTTTATTGACTGTAAATAGGGTTACCAACTCTTGAAAGCGCGTGACCCGGAGATATTATAATATACCCAAATATAATTCAACTAGGGGACCCCTGTGCATTTGCACAAATTTTAAAACAAATATTTTTTTAAACCTGAAATAAAATCACAATCCAAAATAATGCGTTCATCACAGGGTTCGCAACTGAATTTTATTGGCGTGCCGAAACAATTTTTTTTCTAATAATCGCTATTTTCGCGTGCCAATCCAATTTTGAAATAGTACATTTTGCTACAAGAGATGAAAACGTTGCTTTTTCGTGAGTGACACTTTTGTTCACGAGACGCATTAGCGTCGAGGGAGACAATTTCACGAACGCAAAATGTGTAAATAAAAATTCGTTCGTGCAAAGTTTCTAGTTTTGTTTCTGAGTTTCTGAATTTGTCGTATTTTCCCAACTGTAGCACAACGCAAAGAAATACTCAGTCTGGTGTGGTGGGTGTACACCATATGATCGTTCTCTATATCATGAGTAAACGACATTTGTACACTACCTTGATCTGACTGCGTATTTATTTCTTTTTAAACTTTAAACTTTTGTTGGTGGTAAAATATACCACAAGAGATATTTTAACACTGCCGTCTATATGTACGTAAGTCCAAATCAGTCCGGTTTTTCAATGATACAGTTTGCCGAAACAACTTTGCACCAAGGAAAGAACCGTTAGACCCGTTTGACGTGCGTCAACTGAGGTCGTCAGGAGGATCAGAGAAAGTAAAACACTATTTAAATTCAAACTGATTCTGGTTTTTATTTGTTCGAAAACTTTCTTTTATACAATTTTTGGATTTGCATTTTCATTTTCCTAATCCCCACTTAAATCAATCAATATATTCATTTCAAATTAATTATGCTAGAAAATGCAATTCTAGCAAAATGTACATATAATATATATGTCAATTTAATTACTTATTATTTTCCCCTTAATAAAATCTGTATCATCATAATTATTTACCTTTTGTTTTTATTTAAAATTATTTAAAATTAGTTTCAATGTTTTGAAACATGATATATGATGACACACTTTGAGTAATGTATAATTCATAAAGTTCATAAAATTTCGCTTACTTATAATTGTAAACATATGAAATGTTGTTTACTAAATTATTATTATTTTGTTTTGATAAAAAGAAATTACGTCACGGGAATTCCTTTATAACTTATTATATGTGTTTTGATTTGGATAGGTAGATGTAGTAGTATCTCTACACTGGCATCGGAGTTAATATATGTACTTTCATCAACTGCCAATGCAAACACTTCATCCGCATGAATATCAGCTTTTAACTGTTTCGAAATATTTTCACGTATTTTTATAAAATTTTTAAAATCTCTTACGGTATTTGCACTTAACTGTACACTTTGGCTACTGGTGGGAATTTTATCTGTGCTTTCAAAATTTTCGAAAAGTATTTCACCACAACTTAAAAAAATTGATTTAATAAATCCGTAAATACTTTGCCATGTGTGGCAATATCTCTTGCTACTTTAAAACTTTCAGCGTTAATATTAATAGAAGATTTAGTATATTTACTATTTAGTAATTTTATTTGATTGCGTTTCATGTTCATAATCCTTTTTTGAAATATGCTTTTGCATAAAATTAAATGGCACATTTACTACAGTTTTTTTTTGGGAATACATCTATTATTTGAGAAGAAATTTCTGTAATAATATTACTGTTGTATTTGATAGTTATTATGAACAAAGTATGAAGGCGGTAGAAATAAACCGTCGTTCACAAAAGTTTACCTCATAAGAATACCCAGCCCATCAGAATGCAAAAAAATTCATGCGGAAAACCTTTTAAAAATGATTTTCTGTAATTGCAAAAAAGGATGTGGTGCATTATGTATCTGTCAAAAAGTTGGACTTTTTTGCAACGCAACTTGAAGGGGAGGCAAAATCTGTCATAATAGTGCTCCGATTTTAGATCAAGAAAACGAGGAGATTGACAGTCATTATAGGATTCCATGTACTAAATATTAATGAAAAAACATTTAAATTTAATGTAGTTAATTTAAATAGAAAATAAATTTGTCGCCCGTAATAACCTTTTTTAATGTAATCATAATAGTGGGTGGTTTTTAAGGGTTGAGATATGTGGTGGTGATCTTTATTTCGATTTGTTAAGATTTAATTTGTAGCTTAATAAGTTTTGACAATAAGGGATAATTTTTGGAGGGTGGGAGGGTGTGTTGAGCTTATTTTTAGGCAAATCGATTCAAGCATTTCAGACAAATCGATGATGATTCAAAGAATTCGGAGGTTCCATACTATTTTTACCGTCTTTTACGGGACTGACAGTAATATTTAAATTATTACAAAATATCTGAGAATCTTTTCTTTATTATGATTCCTAAAACGCGAATTTAAGGACAATTTTGGACACAATTTCAGAATGTTTGCCGTGCCAGACAAATTTTCAAACGTGCCCAGTTTGGCACGCGTGCCCCGTATTTGCGATCACTGGTCTATCCGCAAGCAAAGCATAAATTGAAATTGAAATGAGAATAAAATTTGGAAGAAATCAAAACCTCCTAAATCATAGCCCTACTGATTCAAGCCATTTGCAATAAACAATGAACATTGCCATATGCAAAAAAATGGCGTTTTTGATTAAATCCTTTTGTATTTTTTTTATATGGAGTTTTATTTTTCCAGTTGGCGTTATGGCGATTTTTTGAATTTTTTTTATATTGAGTTTTAATTTCAAAATTGCACTACAAGTTCACGATTTTGTTTGTACTAAAAATGAGTTAGGCTTCTATATCGGGGGTTTTGAAGAAATTCAAAAAATTTCGTTTATTTGTTTCGTTTATTTTAGTCAATAATAGTAATAAAAATTTTTATCTCTTTGTCTTTAATTTCTTAGTAGACATTCTCCTTAAGGAAACAACGATTTTTGATTTTTTATAACTTTTTGTATTCTCTTCTGTATTCTCTTCTTTCCTATGGCTACGCTTTTTCGTGGCTTGTGTATTATATATACGATAAAAATTTAATTCAATTTAATCTCCATCATGCTTTATAATGAAATTAATTTATAATAAACTGCATTTTCCTGTAAACTCGTTAACTTTTTCGAGCCCCTCATAGTTTTGATTTTTCAACCATTCGTTATTAAACGAGACGTAATAACATTTTCTTTTATTGTCATTGTTTTGTTTGGGATTATTTTCATTTGACTGATATTTATTATTTAATAGTAAAATTAACATACGCACAGTTTTATATGGGCAACTAATTAAATTCAAATGTCAAAATCATTAAAAATTAACAACAAAAAACTATTAACATTAACAGACATAAAACATCAATTAGCTTTTACCTAATATGGAAAAACAAAATATCCAATGAACCAACATAAATAACCAAAAAACTCATTGCAAAACTAAACTCGGCCGTTTTCTAATACACAGAGTTTCGTTTTTTTTTGTTTTTAAACGAATTTTGTTTATTTGAATTGAAAGAAATTTGACATTTTTTTATTTTTTATGTAATTATTATTTCGCCCGGAGATTTGCCTTCCAAACCCTGAGCCCGGAGATTTGCCGGCAAACCCTGAGTCTTCGGGTGAAAAATACTCAGTTGGTAACCCTAACTGTAAATAAATTAATAAATATAAATATATAAATATTTCTGTACACAATTCAATATTTTATCAAATAACATAATTTGAAAAACTAAAATGGCATTAAATTAAACTAAAAGAATTACATGTATAGTGTTTTAAATTTTGAATATATCAACATTTAATTGATTTGAATACTTACAATTGTATAGAATAATAATTACAACTGTTGTATATTTTCCTTATTAATTTTTAAAAAAATTTGGACTATTTCAAATATCAAACATAAACTTGTATGCACTTGATTTAAATTAAATGGCCGATATGTAAATAAAACTCGTAAAAAACATTTGTTTAAAACATATATTCTTGTAATAATAGTTTTGATCTTTTTCGTATAAAAATCTGTATCTCTTTCGCGCTATAAGAAATCTGTCTATCTCGTTTCCACTAATGCACTCTTAAGAATTTTATTTATTTATTAGTCAAATAAAGACTTAAGTTAATACATTTTATGGACTGAAGTATTGCTTATATTCTATTTTGCACTTCATGTTAGCTTATAAATCATGAATGAAGTGTTTTCATTTCTCTTAAAATACTATGTTTAAAATATGTCCTGCTCACTTGCGGGTCATAAAAATCACTGGCTTTATTGAAGTTTCTTATGTATCCATTTAGTGGATTGTGCATAGAGTAGTCAGTTTTATGAAGCTCTTCAGCTAAAAGTCGCCTAAATCTAGTATCATGTCTATGTAAATTGGGTACCATTTTATTACACAAATCGGGACATCTTATATTGCCTCAGATAAAAACCAAAAAGTGCGGAAGCTAGCTCTCTTCTGGATTCAAGTGAAATCATATTAAGTAAAAGAAGCCTTGCTTCATATTTTGGAAGCCTAAACCCACTAAATCCTAAAGGTTTTAAAGCAAAAAGTAAGAATTGTTTTTGCACGGACTCTATTAATTTCTTGTATTCACTAGTATAAGGAGACCATACTATACTGGCATACTCCATCGTTTATAGTACGAGAGAGCAAAATAGAGTTTTTGTTAAAGCGATGTCATTGAATTCTTCGGCTCTTCTTTTGATAAATCCTAGAATAGAATGACCCCTAGAACAAATTTTATTTACATGCTGCTTCATGGTCAGAGCACTGTCTAGCATTATCCCTAAATCGCGAATTGAATTAGTTATCTCTAGCACATTACCGTTAATATTGTACGCATATTCCATCCTTAACTGATTTCTTAAAAACGAAATTGTTACGCATTTATTAATATTTAATTGCATACCATTGTCAATGCACCAACCATAAAGTATTGTCTAGTTTGCTGCAGAATAACTGAATCATTGCTTGTTTTAATAGCCTTGTATATTTTCAAGTCATCAGCTTAGAGAGAAAATTCACAGTCTTCGAGCAAAAAAGAAAGATCGTTAATAAATATTAGGAAAAGTAGAGGACCAATGTGACTTCCCTGAGGTACAGAAGAGTTACATCAATTGGCGTTGAAAGACTTTCTTGAAACCTTACGATTTGTTTCCTGCTTTTTAGGTATGACTGAATCTATTTCAAAAGATTGCCTCTGATGCCATATCTATTTAGTTTATATAACCAATAAGTCATGATCAACCTTATCAAAAGCCTTGGAGAAATCAGTGTAAATCGCATCAATTTGTTGTGTTTTTCCCAGGTGATTTTTGATAAACGAAGTAAATTGAACTAGATTGGAAACTGTAGAATTACCAGCTTCAAAACCATATTGGTTTTTGTGTATTAAGTCTTTGAGGCTTTCATACATTTTTTGAACGACCATTTTTTCAAATAGTTTTGGTATGGTAGATAAAATAGCAATACCTCTGTATTTGGAAATATCAGATTTATCGCCACTTTTAAATATTGGAGAGATGAACGATGATTTCCAGCAGTCTGGAAAAGTCCCTGATTGCAAAGAAAGATTGAAAAAGCAAAGCAGGTGCTTAGAAATACTATGTGCTGTATTTCTGGTGGTATTACATCCGGACCTGCGCTTTTTCTAACGTCCAACTTATGAATTTCATTTTGAACTTTTTCTACATTGAACACCACATTTTCTATTTTCAGCCCAAGAAATGGTATATGGGTATACTTTCCTTGATCAAAAGTAATTGGAGCTTGGTAAACACTTTGAAAATGAGCTGCAGATATATTTGCTATCGATTTTGGATCAGTATACCGCAAACCTTTGAAAAACATAGAAGATGCGTATTCTATCACTACGTCTATCCTTAATGAAATTCAAAAATTGCTTAAGTTCTAGAGATTATTCTCGAGAATTCTTTTTCTCGATTTCTCCAGTATTCCCTATAGATTTTTATTTCTCATTTCTCGAGAAATTTTGTTTTATTTCTCGAGAATTTGAAAACAGTTAAAACAAACAAAAATCACTCATTAAATTTTTTAAACCTTAAATTTAAATTTTTTAAAACTCACTAAGCTTTTCTTTCAGTGAGCGCAACCCTTTTTCAATTTTACGAAGGTTTCTGTGAGAATAATTCATTAAATTAGATTGAGAATCATGTTTTATCTTATAAACTAAAGTTTTAAATTAGGTAACAAACACTATATTTGTTTAATATGATAAATATTGTAAATATTGAGAGTGGGGACTCCGTTACCATATGATAAAAATGATGAATCGCTGACGAATTATTATAATATGCTTTTTTTTCGTATAATGTCTATAAAGGAACGTAATTTTTATGGCCGAATTTCACTTGAAGACTTAATTTAATCGATTAGTTTTATATACCTAAGTGAGGACCAAAGTTTATTCAAATATGTAGTATAGTTGTTTTAATTACACCCCCAATAGAAATTGTGTATCGCAACACTCTGTAAAAACCGAGAAAAGAAAACTATTTTCTCTATTTGATTTCAAACTTCGTAAGAATAGTTTGTTTACTTTGATAGAGCATTTTTATACGACTGGTTTCCCATACAGAAAATGATTTGACTGTCAAGAAACTTTAACAAAGCGTCCGCTGATTTAAATAGAAACATCTCTCAATTCTAGTAACTTTATACAATCCCAGATAGCTATTGATAATTTGGCGGTTGTAATTAGAGGATAGGGTTTATGAGTTATTGGGTTAGAAAATTATTTATTAATTAAAGAAAATTAATAAAGAATTATCTCGAGAATTCTTCAGAATTCTCGAAAAACAGATTTCCGTTCTCAATTTTTCCCGAGGACCAGAAAATGTTGCGAAAAGCGCATCTCTATTAGGTTCGTCAATCATTTTTAAAACAGTTTTTTCTCTATGCAACCTTATAGCATTTTTTTCATCAATATGGAATTGTTCTCTAAAGCCAATAAAAGCATTATAATCAATGTTCGTTTTCGTACGTTTAAATTTCTGAAAAGCCCTATTTCTTTTATTCCTTAGAATCCTAAGTGTTTTATCAAATTGAGCAGGACACGTTAATTTAGAAATAATTTTTTTGGCACATATTTATCAATTATTAATTTCAGATATTCATAAAAAAGATTAGCTACATAGTTAACACAATTCGAAGTTAATTCTAATTCTAAATTGTTTAGCTCAACATTAATAGTCGCGTTTTATCTTCGAACTGGCTGTCCAGGACAGAGAAAAATATTGATAAAATACAGGGAGATTTTTAGAACTAAATTGTAGCTAACTTCAAGTGAATCATTTGACAATCGCCATTAATGTTTGTTTACACTTGTGTTATATTTGTTTATTTCATGAAAAGCCATATATTTTATATTTAAACGACGAGATTCGAACTAAAAAAAAAAATTAAATTAAAGATTAAATTTAATTTTTTGTTTTGTACGTATATACGTATGTACATATATGTAATGTTTTTGACATCTAAAAATAAACATACATGAAGATAGTGTTAATTTCAAAAATAGTACTAAAAATGTCCATTGATTATTTCCCTCACCTGTTCTGAACTGCTCTCGATAAAACACAAGATTTGTTGCGAACTGGTAAAAATAAATTTAATTTGCCAATTTATTTTAAAGAGATTAATTAAAATGGATGGATAAACGATAAATATTTAATATTTATGCAATCAAAATTGAAATAATTTTAATTTGAACGAAAAAATATAAATAAAACAATCGCTGTCCCGGACAGTTGTCCGAAGAAAAAACGCGACTAATAGCATCATAGTTTGCATTGTCAAAATCATAAATAATTTTTCTATTTACGACATTAAGGCGTGCTATACACCTGAGCTAAACTATGCGAAATATGCGAACTATGTTTTTAAAAAAGTAATGTTTTAATGTGAATAAAGCTTTTTAAAAAAAATGTAATGTTCACGTTTTTCTTTTCATTTTGAATGTTTTGTTTCCGTAATGTTTTTTTCTATAATAACGTTATAAACATTATTTTTTAAAAACATAGTTCGCATATTTCGCATAGTTTAGCTCAGGTGTATAGCGCGCCTAATATTTTTAAAATCATTAAAGAAGTAGGTTAGGCAAAGCGTATGATAAATACTTGTTTTAGGGTGCGTTTATGTTGGAGCTTCGATAATAGCGTCGACCATCGATGTGATTCAAGCGAAGAAAATGAATACATGCTTTCACATAGGAGTGTTTATGTTGAAGCATCGATAAAAGAGTCAAGCATCGAGTCAAGCGTCGATAAACGATTTGTTCTTTTTCGACGCTACTATCGAAGCTCTGATCGATGCTCATTTTATTTATTTTACAAAAAAATACATAAAAATAATAATATTAGTTTTAATTAATTTAAATTTTTGAAGTTTGTGGAAAATTGATTATTAAATTAATTAATTTTAAGTTTATTGTATATATTTTTGTAAATTTTATTAAAATTCTCGAGGCTCCAACATAAACACTTTAAAAGAATAGCGCTATTCAACGCTTTTATCACTGCTTGACTCGATGATTGACTCGTTTATCGAAGCTTCAACATAAACGGACCCTAAGAAGTAATTGTTAGATGAGCTTTGTCAAGTAAAAAGTTAGATGTGACATTAGTGAAAACTACATCTAATACATTATTTTTTACATTCTTAAATTACTTATTTGAAATAAACCCAAATATAATATTTTTATAAGAAAATCATAATGTGTATCATTAATGTTCGTTGGATCATACAAATTTTCTTGCAAGTCATTAGAGACCCAATGAATATTTGTCATATTTGCATCTCCGTAAACAAAAATTTCATCATTATTTGTCATATTAGAGTATAACTTATTAAAAGCGTTAGCTAATTTATCATATTCTACAGTAGAAGATCTTGGAGGAATATAAAAAGAGCTAAAAAGGATGCTTTACCATAAATATTTAACTTACATGCCACTATATCGAAAACGTCATCAATATCATATTCCACTGAAATACCAGTGCTGGTAATGTTGTCTCTCACCGCTATGAAAACTCCACCCCCTCGACTGTCTATATTTCCGATGGTTAGAGTTCGGTCTTTACGATATATAGACCATCCTTGAGGTACAAATTCAGAATTTAGATGTTGATCTTTTAGCCATGATTCTGTTACAAGAATAACATCATAGATACAGTTATCCATATCGTTTCGAAACTCCTCCAAAGATGAGCGCATTCCTAACATGTTTTGGTAGTGGTAATGATAACAAACTAAAGACGTGTTACAATAGTAAACGTCAAGATGGCAAAATTAACACGATATACACATAATGCGTCGTCTAAATATTTCATTTATTTTATTCAAAGAATTAAGAGAATATTCTATTCTCTTAATTTTTTGATTTTATATAATCAAAATAAGCACGGCATGTTTTCTCTCCGCTCAATTTAGTTGGCTCTCAACACTACCTGGTTGAATGAAAATAAAAGATCCACTGTTTCGTAGCAATCCCAGGTAGTACGTAATCGATACGGTATTAATTACATGTAATCGTGAAATCGAAGCATGTTTCGATTTCGTTTCGATACTGTATCGATTACATTTAGAACAACGTGTTCGCCCTAGTAAGCGAATATGTGATCGATACCAAATCGAAACTATCATCGATACCTAATCGAAACATGTAATCGAGACTTAATCGTAACCTGTTTCGATACAAAATTGAAACTACAAGTGACAATGTAATTGAAAGTTTAGAGTATCGTACGTATTTTTGGTTGTGTTTTAAAATATTTGTAATAATATTAATTAATAAATTTATTTATTATAATATAAAATACATATTTTACATTTTCTTATTAAAACTAAATATAAAAACTTAAAAAAACCGATAAATCGAATGGGAACCTGAAATGAGAAAAAGTGCCATTAAAAGAAAAAGTTTTAGAAATATAGATGTATATATCAAAATGTGAACCTGAAATGAGAAAAAATACCATTAAAAGAAATAGTTTATAGATGTATATATCAAATCTCAATAAATGCTGTAAATTAAATGCTGTAAATTCAAATTATAGGTTATGTTATGATAAAAATAAAATTAAAATAAATCTAGTCTAGACAGATAACACATTTTCTTATATAAACATAACATTAAAAATATACTTACTGTTTAAATATATTATATTATACAATATTTGTTTAATTTATCAACAAATACATTTTAGGCGCGACTACGAAAATGAAAAATGTCAAAATGCCATATTTTTTAATTAGAAAGAGATGACAATATACAATAGGTATGCCTCCTTTTCTCCAATTCGAAACTATCGATTACAAAACGATTTCGATTACAGTTTCTTGCCTGGGATGATTTTGACATTTTAGTTCAGTAAATAATTTTCATAGTGGAAGTTGGGATATATAAATATTTTGACGTTTGCTGTCAAAAGTGAAAACAAAAATATGTGATTTGTATTTTAAACTATTTAAAATATTTTATACAATAAAACACAATTTTTTGTGAACTATTTATTTTATATATAATTTTGAGTAAATTTTATTATTGCGAAGTAAAACATTGCAAACATGTATTGTTTAGTTTAGTAGTTATTATTTAATGGAAAAGCTCTGAATGTTTGAATTATAAATATTCGAAGTAGTTTACATTATGCGTATGTAATATATAATAAATCAATCGGTAGGTTATGAATTTTTTAATAAATTGTAATTGTGTCGTAATATTTTTGAAAAAGTGTCGTATTATTTTTGAAGCGCGAACATTATTTCAAATCTAAATTTAAAAAAGTTAATACGAAAGACCATATATTCATACTTAAATATAGTCGGCCTCGTAGTAAACTATGTCTGCTCAATTACATACATTCTGTTATGGTATGATTGAATTTGATCGGAAATTTTTATACGAATCGTAAATACTACGACAAATTTTTTCCAACGTATGATTGAAATGTTTCGTAATATTTTCGATTCTCATATAAACGCACCCATTTAGTAGAGAATTTAAAAATGTCAAAACCTTTTAATAGTCGTATTTATCATTTGTTTTGTGTTGATATTGTTAGAATGTATAGTTTAAATGGCAAGGTTAGTTTTTTTTATGATTATGGATAGCTTTTCCATTGCAAAATGTTGATTAAACAAATGTAAAAATATTATATAGAAAAACATAACGTATAACTTAATATAATTTACAACAAAACGTCATATATAAATTTCCGACAAGCAACATGGATTGGAAAATATTTCCGACAGAAATGTTCGAAAAATACTTTCAATCATATGCCATTTTAAACTTCCGAATAGTTATAATATTTCATTATTTAATATTAATCCGGGTCGGATTTTTATTCAATCATACCACCACTGGAAATTTTGGTTTTCAAATAGTACTTTGTGTATCTAGTTGCACCAAGTTGATTTTTTCCGCACGCGTCGTAATTTCAAGTGCGGAAAAAATCAATTTGTATTTTGTGCAACGAGTTGCACACAACGTTTTTTGCAATTCCGAAAACACAATTAAACAAAATTATTCTGCAACCAAATTTTTTACAATCAACATTTATATTAAAATATAAGTAAACATTTCTATTATCAACTTAGCATTGAGACAATTTTCTATGAAACAGTGCGGAAAAATAAAACAATGCGGAAAAATAAAACAGTGCGGAAAAAGCCCACTTTTTGATATTGTTGACAATATCGAAATACGTTGAACTGTGATTCGGAATTGCAAAAAAATATTTTATGAAAAAACAGTTTGTTTTGAGGTAAATTTCTTTGTACTTGTCGCGTTATAGAGCAAAGAGGCCTCCAAAGTTTCGTGAAAGTATAAAAGGTAATTTTTTTATATATTCTTCGGGATAGTATTAGAAGTCACGTCACCCATTGCCAGACACTTACTATCGTGGAAACCTTACTTTAAAGTTTAAGGGTGTCTGGCAGGGGGTTTCCACGATAGTAAGTGTCTGGTAATGGGTGACGTGACTTCTAATACTATCCCGAAGAATATATAAAAAAATTAGCTTTTATACTTTCACGAAACTTTGGAGGCCCCTGTGTAACCTGCTCCCTGCCAAAGCTACTATGATCCAAACTTCATATGTTGCTAATCGTTCCTACCTGAGTAGGAGATATGCGCAGAGAAAGTTTCAGCTTTTATAAAATAATGAAGGTCTGGCCGTCGCGGGCTCTTAGTCTATTATAAAAAGTGATCAAAAGAGATTGTCTTTACTTGATTGGTTTGAATTGTGGATGAATTAAATATCGCGATGTTGATTTTTTCGAGTGAAATGAACCTCACTATATTTTCTCTTGTTTTCGCTAGAGTTATTACTGGTGCAATAACTGTGACACTGAGTGAAATTAATAAAAACTAGAATAATTTTAAAGTAATATGAAAACCAATTTCGGAGTGACGTGAATTATCCATTTTTTGATTTTTTGTTACAAAATATTACAAAATATTACCTGTCGATGATCTGCATCAGATTAAAACGCGTAGTAAAATTAAAATTAGATAAAAATTAAATCAATTTTTTTTTTAAGTGAATTATTTTTAATCTTAAATTATTTGTCATTAGCACATTCCTTGTTTCGAGTGAATAAGAATGTACTATGTAATTTTTTTTAAAATTTGCTAAAAAAGTGTAGAATATATAACTTGGTTTCGTTCGGAAACACCAAATCGCTTGCTTATTTTCTAAAATAGGCAACTGTACTCCAAGGGGCGTGGCTATCAGTTCTTCAACAAGAACAAGAATTGGCATTTTGTTTCCGAACGACCAGTTGCCTAAAAAATATATATGAAGTATTAAAAATTAATAATTATGTATTAAAACTTATCACAATAATAATAATAATCTAACAACAGGAAAAACAAACTAAACACAACACAAAACATGTTTGGTTTGTGTGAAAAAATAATTATTTGCAGATTTCAAATTATGAAAAATAAAAACATGATTTAAATTTTGAATTTTTATTTGATTAATTTTTGTATAAAAAATAGATGCAGATTTAAAACAAACAATTTTCATTTTCATATAAAATTATATTTTTAATAATATTGTATTTGTTTTGATTAAAATCAAATAAAAACTGCAAATGTCACTTTTAGATCTCAGTTCTTATTTAGAATCTCAAAAACAGCGAGTCAAAAATAGGCGATCGAATCGCCTATTTTGGAATAGAAATGGAGTTTCCGAACAACTTTATCTGTCAAACCGCTTTCTTAAATAGGCAAAAAATAGTTTAAGGGAGCTTTCCAAACGACAACTTATTTGATACTTATTACTTAATCACCGCCATATTGAAAATATCAAAAAAATCTTTCAAGACAATAATGTCTATAATTATGTCAGTTTAAATCTGATATATAAAAACGTTGGATCAAATTAGTGACATATATTGACTAAATTAAATAAAAGGTATATTTGACATATCAGGGGCCCTATTCCCGAACACATATTTGTCAATCGACAATATTGTCAATTTCACCAAAATGCTTAACAACTTTGTATAAAAATGGTGTTTTGTAACACATATTTGTGTATATTAGACACAAACCAGTTATAACAAAATTATAACAGATTTTTGGTACTAGATTCGTACTTTTGACAACTAACGTTTTTAATCTTAAAAGATACAAAATAAATTAAAAATATATTTAGTAAATAAATATGTTTTAATGATATTTATATAAAAATATGATTATTTAATATTATTAAAGACTTAATTTTGCGTTATAAATTAATTTTTACGCCAATCGATGAAATTTGTATAAAAAAGTCAACACACAAAACATAAAGCAAAATTGTGATTTTAACAGTAACTATATTGTTCTTGTCAGATTCACAATATTGTGTTGAATTTTCACCAAATTGGTGTTACATAATACGAAATTCACAATATTGTGTGAATTTACAATATTCTGATGACATTTATGTGTTCGGGAATACGGCCCCAGATTAGATTTTTATGGAAAAAGAGCTACAAAATAAGTCACCTCGCCAACATACTTATTCGAATAAGTTTAGAATAAGTTACGTTTCACAAATAAGTCGTGATTTGGAAAGCACCCTAAGAACGACCATTTCCATCCACAAACGTCAAAATAGGAAAATAAGCAAGCGATTTTGTGTTTAAGGACGCACCCCTGATATAAATGTCAAGTTAAAACAGAACCTCAAAATTTCGGAATGTAAATAATTCCAAAATAAAGTCAATATTATAAAATAGTTCCCTATGCTTTTGAATAAATCAAAGTTATCAGAAGTTAAGGACAAAAAAGCTGCAGCCACCCTTGAAGTTTGGAAATAGTTGTAAGAACGGATCCTTTGACATTTTCACCAGATCAAAATAGAAAAAAAAATTAATAACTTTAAAACTGAGGTAAAACAAAAACCCTCAATCTGACAGTTGACTCAAGAACATTTCACACAAAGTTTTAACATTTTGTTATTCGAAACGATATATGTTTTTATAATCAGCATTTATTTTTAATTTGCAGTCTTTAAAATTTTTTATTTTGGAATTTTTCGGCATTATTAATAAATTCAGTCATTGTTCAGAAATAAGTTGCAAACTTAGCAACTTGTAAATATTTAGTAAGGCAATGTCGAAAATTAAAATATTTTTGGTTTAGTTCACTCGATTTTAAGAATATTTTGGAAAAATTTCAATGGATTAAAGTATATGCTATAACCTAATTTTTGTCAGAAAATGCTTAAATATTTAAGTATTTAGTACAGGCGCGCACACAAGGGGGGGGGGGGGGGGGGGGGCGGGTCCGGACCCCCCCCTCTAACCGATAATCTTTCAGTATTGTTTTTTAAATTTAGACATTATTTAGTGTTAACCATAAGAAATTATAGATTAACATCTCTGAATATCGTAAGATACGATGCTAACCAGGGATCTAAGGTTACTCACTATTGATCAATTCTCTTTGAGGATTTTACGAGATTTTATGAGGAACGCTATTTTTAAAGTTTTGTGGATTACAATTATCAAGGAAGACCAACATCAGTAAGGCATTCCAGAGATGCTAAATTCTGTTAAAAAAATTTCTTTGAAAAGCTACATGTTGTCACTCGAACCTTAAAAAGATGGGCTGCTATTGATACTCTGTTCAGGTAAAATTGATTTGATCTAGGTAGACACGCGCGTTTATCCATAGTGTTTTTTGTGTACCTTCAAATCAGCAACATGCAACGAATCAAGCTCATTAGTAAGATTAGAATTGCTGAGGAGCAATGAAAGTCTCACCAAGGTTTTCAACCGACTGTTCCAGAAAACCGCATTGTCTTTGATTAAGTAACGACTTAAGAAGCTCATAATATTAAATTAATGAACATTTGTTGGATTCATGTTAGCAACTTTTTTGAAATTGGCTGTATACTGGCCATTTTTTAAAGAGAATTTATTTTAAATTTTATTGCTTCTTTACATTTACCCGAATCCTAAAGATCAGCCTTCAGAATCATATATCGGAATAAACCTGCGCATACCCACGTGTATTATTTCTGAAAAATTAGAAGCAGAAATGTTTGAATTAAACATATATCTCTAAGCCCCTGCCAATCTGCAACCCAATTATGACTAAGATTAGATTGAAACTGTTTGGGAACTTGTAAATTTAAATGAGTGGAAATCAAATTATGGTCTGAACCACCTAAAGGTTCTGACACTTTAAATTGTACAAACGAAAGATCATTTATCAAAAACAAATAAAGCAATTTACTAATTTGACCATGACTGTCAGGAGCTCTGGTAGGTTGTTTGGCCGTTATATCCGAGTGAAAATAAATAAAAAAATAAAATAATAATATAGTATAAATTTTGTTTGACTAAAATGTTTTAGTATCAATAAATTCGTTTCCTTCTTGATAATGAACAAAACAAAAATATTTGTTTTCCAACCAAATTGGCCCTTAGAAAAAAAACAAATATTATTTAATATTTGGTTCCATAACAAAAATCCTTTAACGATTTAAGTCCTAATAAGGACGAGATAATCGAAAACGAAAAAAACAGAAATCGACTGTTTTAAAAACTCCTAAAGAAAAACCAAAAATTCAGTCTTCAGGCGTTAGTATGAAAGATTTTTATTTCAAACCCAAAATTGTCAAAAAAAATCTTAAGGGGGTTAACTACCAGCAAAGTCTCCGGTTTGAACATCATTCCTCCTATTCTAACAACATTTTCAAAGAAACTTGCACCTTCTCTTACTAAAATTTTGTACAAATCCTATAGATCTGATATTTCTCTTTCGTGCTAGAAGTTGGCCAATTCATTCCCAAAACGAAACAAAATGTGATATTTCAAATTAAAGACCGCAATACCCTTGCTCTCAGTTCTATCTAAAATATATGAGCATTATATTAATACACACCAGTAATGCCAGAACGGGTGATTTTAGGTAGATTTCATATAAAAATCTACCTATTGCAATGACCGTCATCTCGGAATTTGACTATATATGTAAAGCGGAGACGGAAAAACAAAAAACAAAAAAATTATATATATATAATATATATATATATATATATATATATATATATATATATATATATATATTATAATATATATATATATTATATATATATATATATATATATATATATATATTATATATATATATATATATATATATATATATATATATATATATATATATATATATATATATAATATATATATATATATATATATATATATATATATATATTATAATAGATTTTATACGTCTTAAACCCGACAAGGTAGGAATTTTTATTGGAAGAGATAATTAATTTCCTTAACCTCACTATTTGTGATTTTCGAAAGTTAGTAGGTATATTCCATACTATCCTAAGTCACGTGTGCAGTTATTATTGAATGTTGCCAATCAATATGAAATCAATTTTACGACATAAATGTCAAGTAAATTAGTGAATCGTATGAATTTTTCAATTCGAAATCAGTTTTTGGGTTTATCTGAATAAACCTCATAGTTATTTGTTAATAAAAACAACTTTTATCTCTGAACCGAAACACGTTCAGAGATAAAAGTTGTTTTTATTAACAAATAACTATGAGGTTTATTCAGATAAACCCAAAAACTGATTTCGAATTGAAAAATTCATACGATTCACTAATTTACTTGACATTTATGTCGTAAAATTGATTTCATATTGATTGGCAACATTCAATAATAACTGCACACGTGACTTAGGATAGTATGGAATATACCTACTAACTTTCGAAAATCACAAATAGTGAGGTTAAGGAAATTAATTATCTCTTCCAATATATATATATATATATATATATATAATATATATATATATAATATATATATATATATATATATATATATATATATATATATATATATATAATATATATATATATATTATATATATATATATATATATATAATATATATATATATATATATATATATATTATATTATATATATAATATATATATAACGATATGAGGTATAACGGAATTTAGCGGCACTCTTACGGTCGCATTTTTCGACCTAGACCAAAATTTTTTTCTGAGCGTGTTGCGGCAAATAATCTCTTGGATAAGTTCGACAACTGGCCATATCCGGGTACAGGTTAAGAGTCTAGAGCCTTAAAACTGTCAAAAACAAAGCGTTATAACGGCGGTTTGGGGCAAAATATGTAAACAAAATTTATAAATATTAATTATTTGAACATATTTCTATCATTTTTTAAGAAGCCAGACATCTGCAATAAAAGGTTCTTTAGCTATCTGCAATAAACTGTGTAAAGTACAACGGCATTTAGCGGCACTTTCACGGTCGCATTTTTTCACTTACGCTAAAAATATTTTCTGCGTATGTTGCGGCAAACATATCGGGGTACAGGTTAAGTGCCTAGAGCCCAAAAAACTGTATAAAATAATGTTTATTTTTAAAGTTAGTTTAATACTTCTGTTTTTAATTAGTATTTTTTATAAAGTAATCTGATAAATCCGATTCTAATTGCACACATAACTGTCTGATCCCGAAATCTACCTATTTCTAGCGGATATACCTGCCGCTCGGACTTTTTTAATTTGTTTAGATTGTTTTGAATAAAAAGATAGTACATTTTGCTACAAGAGATGAAAACACTGTGTTTTCGTGACTATAAAATTGGTCATAAAACGCGTCAGCGTCGAGTGAGGCAGTTTCACAAACGTAAAACGTCTTCATCTTGCGAACGAAATGCTATTTTTTCTATGATAGTAAAGTTATAAACGATATTTATTATATAAATTGTTGAATTAAAAATCGACAACATTCAACATTCAAAATTGTAACGAGCAACAGTTAGTTACTGATCATAGAATAACAATCTAGAACTTGTTAGGACATCACCTATCATCTTTACAGTTTCAAGGAGTTAACGGTCAAGTATTTTTGTTTCAAAATGGCCGCATCAGAGTAACAATGTGCTTCTCGATATTTTGAATAGATGGAATCGTTACATTTTGAACGTAAATTTTTGCCATAGGTAGCATGTTTTTTATTGTACTCCTGTTTATTGCATGTTTTCATTATTACATGAAGTGGAAGCTTTATTATTTTAAAAGTTTTTTTTATTTAATTTATTGTCGTGTAAGTTTGCAATCAATTAAGTTCACCTATACTTCGTTTTTACAATCAATATTTACTACAAAAATCTTATCAGCAAATTTTATTGCAACCCTAACATTTATTTATCATAGAAATTTAGATAAATGTTCAACAACTGTTTACAACAGCTTTCAAATAATTTAATATTTCCTCCCCCATTTTTAAATCAAAAATTTTATTTCGGTTACAATTTAAGTTCGCTTTTTCTCCACATAAATTCTATTAATATATGCTAGCTTTAAATTTAACTTAACTTTTTTTGATTTTATAATTCAACTTTTGTGGTTTATGCCTAAACTTACTTCGGATGGGAATAATCATGTAACAGCAGCCGGTGTGTTTCCATACTTGAATAAAAAATTCAATAATTGTTTATTTATTTAATTAACATTTTAAGATTATTTATTATTTAAAATTCTTTTTTAATTTTGACACAACATTTGTTATTATTGTTTGAACAACCTTTTCAACCAAATCATTGCTTGGGGATAATTGGAACAGTTGTGATTTAATTCATTCATAATTATGTGATGAAAATGTGAATAAATTCATGGCATGCTCTGCACTTTTTGTTGTTGCGGTGATCCAGTAAAACCAAAATTATTGATATGACAAATAATGTGGTCGTCTTAGCACGTGATGCACTAAACATAGATAAAACATTTTTAGATTCCATTTTGTTACAGAATGTTTATTGAGATTTCAAGAATACATAAAAAACTAACCAAAAACAATAAAAAATTCGAAAAAATATAGGGTGATGAAGTGGAGGCTATAAAAAAGGCACGTCCTGCTCGACGTAATTTCAGCCTGATTAGTATTTTGAAACCCAAATTTTTAAAAATTCTTCATTAGAAAAGATGTCGCTATGGTTCAGGATTTGGAAAAAAATTCCAGCGATTTAAAAAAAAATTTTTTTTACTTCCTGTTTATTGTGGCCTTTTCGAATTTTTTAAAAATAAAATGTTTTCAAAATACAAGTGTCCAACTATAGAGGGATATACAAACAAGATTTTTACCAAATTTTAAGTGAATCGTTTGAGATATCATGTCGACCATGTCGAAAAAAAGAGTTTCGAGATAAGTACGTTTAAAAATAATACTAAAATAATAATAAAACTGAACTGATCACTAAACATTAAGTAATTTCTGCAAAATACGTCAAAACGACCTTCAGATTATAGATTTCCAAGCATATATGGAGTATGAAAGAAGTTCCCAAGGAGACCGTGCTCAGGTTGTTGGACAATGCTGCCATCTATTTTTTGATTCGCTCCGCCCAACTGGTTCTGTTGGCACATCAAAAAGCCGTTAAAACCGTAACTCCGAAAATAATTCTAATTTAAAAAATCAATTGTGTATATGTGTGTGCGCACCTTGCAACAACCATCTCTTATCTCACTGTATACGTTTTTGACTTCGTCTCCACAATTTTCTCGAAAAATACTAAACGGATTTTAATAATCCAAAACCCATTCTTTTCGTTATAATACAAGTAACCAAATCTTTAAAAATATTATGTTACACCCCCCTATTTTTTATACAGGGATAGTTTGCCCTAAAAATTACAGATCTTTTTTGATTTTGCAGGAAAATGTATAAAATAATAAAAATATTAAAAAATTTAGTTTTTTAGGTAGTTACTAGTATTCAGTCTTATTAACAAAAATTCCATTGGAAATTCCATTATCTATTACAGAACGCCCAAAAATCTGGAGCCATTTAAAAGTATCTTTTAGAAGACGCCTGCCCGTGGTCAAGATCTACTAAAAATTAAAATTCAATTTTTTTGCATGTTGTTCTCATATTCTTCGTTTTATGTTTTATAAAAATGTCCAAAAAGAAAAGGTGTTCTTTTTAATTATGAAACGAAAGTTCCCTTTAGAAATTCATATTAACAATGAGAATGCAAAATCCAACCTTAAAATAATTAATTGTATTTTACAATTTTGTTGTGCTGATAATCTAGCATGTTTAACCACATCAATCAAATGTGTAATTTATTTCTGTTAATCATTCCAGATCGTTGTCCTAAGAGTGATGTTTAAAAATTTATCATCATTGTTTCGTCCAAAAACAAAATTATATTTGCAAGCTTTACGTTTGAATGGAAACAACATTGGAAAATTTTCTCATATAAAAGTAATTCAATTTCCGAACTTTTTTCTTTTCATAAATTAATAAATTTCAATTTTGAATTTTTATTTTGCCTGAAAGCTACCACCAGAACCAACAACATGCTGTATGTCAGGTTGTGCAGATTGTGTATGGATAAAATATGCAAATGACTTAGTAAAATTATTAGATAATCAACCAGATGAAGCTCGTGAATACGTTATTAGTAAAATAACGGATTACAATTTAAGAATGTTCATAAACATTGAAATGAAAGTAAGAAATTATATTGATTCGAAATAATTTTGTTTTTTCTATATTTATTTTTTTTCAGGTCCTTTTTGAAACAGGATACAAGCTAAATAAAAAGGATACAATAATTGAGTAGAAATCTTATTTAAGGTTGAAAGTTGTATTTTATTTAATTGGATAATAAATTTTATCCTCCCGAACCCTATAAGAATAGGTTTATTTTTGTTTTTTTACAGCCATAATTTTATGCGTTATTATATGCTTAACACAATAAGTCAAACATCTGTTAATTTTATGCTTTTACGTGAATTAGCGCAGTACTATAATAGTAATTTGTTGCTAAGGTGTGAAGCAGTTCATTCTCGAGTAAAAGTTTACAATGCGAGCGATTTATAAGAGAATAAAATGCATTAAACACGAAAGAAATACAATGAGTTTTTATCCATTTGACAAAATACATGTATTAATTTGATTTTATTTCGAAGAGTAAAGCAAAATTACGTATAGTTTTTGATATAATATTAAATCAGAGTATGCGGTTTAATTTTAAGTTTTTTGAATGTAATACAAACAAATAAATTTCATTATTCTGTTGCGCTGATTCAAAAATCATAGCGCAACACAATATAGTTCTAATTATTGTAGAATTTAATAATGTATACAATAATGCAAAAACACACAAATAAAGTTATATTTAAAACGTCAAATGTATAAACAATTTATTTGATTGTTTTGAAAGAATTTCCCATGGAGCTCAGGTGGTACGCAATGTCTGCCATCTATTTTAAGATTCGCTCCACCCAACCGGTTCTGTTGGCACATCAAAATGCCGTTTTAACTCCGAAAATAATTCTAATTTAAAAAATCGATTTTGTCAACTTTCTAAACCAAAATAGCCCTTTAATGTAAGTAAAACTGTAATTAAAGTTCGAGAAAAGCGCTCGAGCAAAACGCATAACGTCATGCTGATCGTTTACATGGGCTGTAGGTAATAGAACAAATTTGAAGAAATGTGAATTCTGTGTGTATGTTTTACCATCATTGAGGTAAGAGTGAGTGAATTTTTATGAAAGTGTGAATCTCAGTTTATTTGATATATATTTCTGATTAGTCCATTGTGAAGTTTAACTTTTTCGTTGATAAGTTGAAAACGAAAAATAAAGAAAACTTTCTTGTGAAATGGCAAAAAAAATTTCATAAACGCTCGCCCATGTCAAAATAAATGTTTTTACAACAATCACTCTCAAACCGTCTGCAGATAAGATTTTGAAAGAAAAGTCTGTCACTATAATTAGTTTCATCTTTACAACATTTTCTATTCATTATTGATTTTTTCAATGTTTTGTCTCATTTTCTTTAAAGTGGGTGGCGAAATCCGAAATTCGACGTCCACGCCGTGCTGCCTGGTTAATGCTGACAGAATTAGGTTGGTGTACCGGAGACAAGCAGGGTAAAAACTGCTTAGTCAATCATGGTACATCATGGCGAATTGGCGCCTTAAAACCAATGCGACTCAAGCGTCTTTTTTCCATGTTAGGGGCTAAGGATAATTTCTTCATAGCACTGGAAGAGGGTTATGAAACAAACACCAACACGCGACTTCACTATGGTTCTTGGTGAATTTAATGGGCCGGTTGGAAGAGATATCTCTTATGGAAATGTGGTGGGCTCCAACAGTCTGCATTTGAATTCGAATGATAATGGTGAGAGAATGACTGAGTTTGAATTATCAAATAATTTGAGAATTGCCAGTACTTTTTTTCCGCACCGATCGATTCATAAGCAGACATGGGTCTCACCGAATGGAAACACTCGAAATCAAATTGATCACGTGCTAGTTACAGCACGTTTCTTTTCGAGTGTTCTGGATGTGCGATCCTTTAGAGGTGCATACATTGGAAGTGACCACTTTCTTGTATGTGCTAAAAATAAGGTTCCACTTCCCAAACCCAAGCGTTCCGAAATTCAATCAACGGAAACGATTTAACATCTCATCACTAAAGAATGCAGAAACAGAAGAGAAATATCAAAACCATATTGCCGAAACATTGGAGAAATCAGAAACCATTAATGGAGACGTCGATAAGTCATGGTATTTGCTCAAAGATGCTGTTTTAAGCGCTGCTGAGGGAATACTTGGACGACCACAAAACCACTCCCAGAAGCCATGGATGGATCAAGCATGTCTTGACGCTATTCAATACAAAAGAGATTGCTATCTGAAATGTCTGCAAGGACGCAACACCAGGTCCACGAAGGAGAACTATAAACTGGCAAGACAAGCCGTTACAAAGTTATGTAGACGAACGAAGAGAGAATGGTGGAAGAGAAAGTGTGAGGAGATTGAAAGCTTCAATAAGGAACATCAATCGCGTAACTTCTTTCAACAGGTTAAAACCTTAAAGAAGGGCCCTCAAACTAGATCGACTGCTATTCAAAACGAAGATGGGAAGCTACAAGTAGACCTTAAAAATATTTTAGATACTTGGGCCGCTTATTTTGAGAATCTTCTCAACTTAAGTGACCAGAAACAAGTCGGGCGACGAGCAAAGCTTATTCGTGCGTCGAAGGTACATGTAGACGAACTCACCAAAGAGGAATTCGATGCGGCGCTGTCAAAATTAAAATGCAATAAAGCACCTGGTATCGACGATATAACATCCGAAATGATTGTACATGGTGGTGAAACTCTATCCTCAAGATTGTTTGAACTTGTTCAAATGATATGGAGGACAGAAGCCATGCCACAGGACTGGAACACAGCTATGCTGATACCAATCCATAAAAAAGGTAATCGCCTACAATGTGCAAACTACAGAGGAATCGCTCTACTCTGCACAGCATATAAGATCTTTTCTTACATTTTGCTATCCAAAATCAATCCTTTTGCTGAACAACTGTTTGGAGAATATCAGTGTGGTTTCCGGCGGGGCCGAGGCACCACCGATGCACTTTTCTCGATAAGGATGATTTTGGAAAAGTGCCGAGAGTTCAACATACCAGTGCACCAACTCTTCATTGATTTCAGGCAGGCCTACCACTCTCTCGAACGAGAGACTCTATGGTCTGCTCTGGTGTCAATAGGAATTCCTGGTAAACTGGTATCACTATGCAAAATGACAGTACAGAACTCTCAATGCTGTGTACGAGTAGAGAACGAAATATCAAAGTTTTTTAAAGTCGACTCCGGGTTAAGACAAGGTGATGCTATCTCTCCTATACTTTTTAATTTAGCCTTGGAATATGTGTGCCGTCAAAAGAAACTGCCGACTAATAACAATATCTTGTCAATAAACTCAGTACAGATGATTGCATACGCTGATGATGTTGTCATCCTCGGCCGAAGTGAAGCTGTTATGAGTGAGACTTTTAAGTCGCTTGAGAGTGGTGCTAGAAAAATTGGTCTTCAAATTAACTACAATAAAACCAAACATATGAATGTTTCAAGAGAGTCTGAGAAGAAAGATTTGATGTGCGGCGATGAACGAATTGAGGGAGTTGAATCTTTTAAATATTTGGGATCAATGCTTGACTCAAACAACAGCATACTTACAGATATAAAAGCTCGAATCGCTGCAGGTAATCGAACTTTCTACTCAATCAAACCTCTCCTTGGATCTCCGTATGTATCAACTAACACCAAGCTCAAGTTATACAAGACATTGATTAGACCGGTTGTGATGTATGGGCAACCGACCACCATAACTAATATTAATGGTGATTGATCTTCTGTCAAATCGTTTTTTTGTTTGTTTGTTTTCCTTTATTTCTCTGAGAGAGAAACCGGTTTGTCTTCCCAAAGACGTGCATAAATTTTTCATTTGATTCAAAATTGTACAATTATTGCGAGTTTCTTTTAAATCTATAAGAAAAAAACCTACCACAAAAAAATAATAGTTTCTCCCTCACTGCTACTATATAAAAAGAAATAAGAAAAATGACAGATTAGGATTTGATTCTAACCAAATATATAAATTTTAATCTTTTATCTATTAAAAATAAACTACACAATAATGAAAAGTTGGTCGCCAGCTAGTTTTCATAATATACTTTCAGGATGTATACATAACTTAAATATTTGCACATTTGCATTATAAAATAATAAAATGTTCACTATTATAAAATCACTGGAAATAACACAATAAATGTAAAATACTCTCGTAATTATTTTCATTCATTTTATAAAAATTAGCACAACTAAAAATAATAGATTGTACTTTTTGTTTCGTTTTAAATTATTTAATTGTTTTTAATTTATAATTTAATACAATAGTTGGTTGTTGTAAATAAACAGAAATGCAAATGGCGAAATGAGAAATTGAATATGACATTTTAGCAAACACGATTTCTTATGTCTCTCTTCATACAATTTTAAAGTTATGTTCTCTCTATATTTATATATACTCTAAGTGTATGGGTCACAAACGTGGACCCTTACACAAAATGACGAATCGCATTTATCTGTATTTGAGCGTAAGATCCTACGCTATATTTTTGGTCCACTTAAGACAGACGATGGAGAGTATAGAACCCGATATAACTTTGAGATCAGAGACCTTCTTGAGGGTCCTGATATAATAGGTTGTATCCGTTCTAATAGGATTGCTTGGTTTGGGCATGTTCTACGAGCCGATTCACAGTCTGGAATGATTAGAAAAATGTACGTTAGTACCCCAGGGAGTGGGCGACCGCGAGGTAGACCACGACTACAATGGGAGACTGACGTAATAAACGACCTTAAAAAAATCGGCTGCCATGGTAATTATGTCGCTGTTGCGAATGACCGTGGTGAATATTCGAAGCTGATCAGCCTGGCAACGCTCCTACATGGAGCATGAACGCCGTTAAAAAAAAAAAAGATTTAAAGTTGACAGAACTTATAGTCGATTATCTGATAATATAAATTTTGAGACGGACAATGAAGTTTTTTCATAAGGAAAATTTTTACGAGGAAGTGGAAGTTTCTTACGAATCTTTTGTTTTCAAAAGGCAATTTTCCGTTTAACTCAAATAAATAAATTCAGTATTAGCTACTTTTGCCGCAGTATAAAGTTCTTCTTAGGGTAAGTTTTATGAGGAGTTTTCGTTTCATAAGTTCAAAATATTAAATTTTTTTTTACATAAAAGTGTTTCTAACATATTAGAAATATTGTCCTAAACTGTTTTAAGAAATTCGTATAGGAAAAAAAGTTAGTAACGGGTACCTTTTGTGTTAATAGTGTGTGCGCACGTTGCAACCGCCGTCTCTTCTCTCACTGTATACGTCTTTGACTTTGTCTCTACACTTTTCTCGGAAAACTACTAAGCGCATTTTAATAATCCAAAACCCATTCGATTCGTTATAATACTAGTAACCAAATCTTTAAAGATATTATGTTACACCCCCCTATTTTTTATACTGGGATAGTTTGCCGTAAAAAAATTAGATCTTTTTTGATTTTGCAGGAAAATGTCTATAAAATAATAAAAAGATTAAAATTTTAAATTTTTAGGTATGGTTACTAGTATTCAGTTGTACGAATAAAAATCCATTGGAAATTCCTTATTTATTACAGAAAGCCCAAAAACTCTGGATCCATTCAAAAAGTATCTTTTAGAAGACCCTTCTCCGCAGTGGTTAAGATCTACTAAAAATTAAAATTCAATTTTTTTGCATGTTGTTCTCATATTCTTCGTTTTATGTTTTATAAAAATGTCCAAAAAGAAAAGGTGTTCTTTTTAATTATGAAACGAAAGTTCCCTTTAGAAATTCATATTAACAATGAGAATGCAAAATCCAACCTTAAAATAATTAATTGTATTTTACAATTTTGTTGTGCTGATAATCTAGCATGTTTAACCATATCAATCAAATTTATAATTTACTTCTGTTAATCATTTCAGATCGTTGTCCTAAGAGTGAAGTTTAAAAATTTATCATCATTGTTTCGTCCAAAAATAAAATTATATTTGCAAGCTTTACGTTTGAATGGAAACAACAATGGAAAATTTTCTCAAATACAAATAATTCAATTTCCCAACTTTTTTCTTTTCATAAATTAATAAATTTCAATTTTGAATTTTTATTTTGCCTGCAAGCTACCACCAGAACCAACAACATGCTGTATGTCAGGTTGTGCAGATTGTGTATGGATAAAATATGCAAATGAGTTAGTAAAATTATTAGATAATCAACCAGACGAAGCTCGTGAATACGTTATTAGTAAAATGACGGATTACAATTTAAGAATTTTCATAAAAATTGAAATGAAAGTAAGAAATTATATTGATTCGAAATAATTTTGTTTTTTCTATATTTTTTTTTTCAGGTCCTTTTTGAAACAGGATACAAGCTAAATAAAAAGGATACAATAATTGAGTAGAAATATTATTTAAGGTTGAAAGTTGTATTTTATTTAATAGAATAATAAATTTTATCCTCCCGAACCCTATAAGAACAGGTTTATTATTGTTTTTTTTGCAACCATAATTTTATGCGTTATTATATGCTTAACACAACAAATCAAACATCTGTTAATTTTATGCTTTTGCGCGAATTAGCGCAACACAATAATAGTAATTTGTTGCTAAGGTGTGAAGTAGTTCATTCTCGAGCAAAAGTTTACAATGCGAGCGATTTATAAGAGAATAAAATGCATTAAACACGAAAGAATTACAATGCATTTTTATCCATTTGACAAAATACATGTAATAATTTGATTTTATTTCGAACAGTAAAGCAAAATTACGTATAGTTTTTGATATAATATTAAATCAGAGTATGCGGTTTAATTTTAAGTTTTTTGAATGTAATACAAACAAATAAATTTCATTATTCTGTTGCGCTGATTCAAAAATCATAGCGCAACACAATAAAGTTTTTATAATTCTAGTATTTAGTAATGTATACAATAATGCAAAAACACACAAATAAAGTTATATTTAAAACGTCAAATGTATAAACAATTTATTCTTATTTATTAAATACTTCAGTGGTTAAAAATTTTTGATGATATAAATTGTTCGAAAAAATAATGAACAATTAGAATTTTAATCGAACTAAAAATCTTTAAAATTAAATATCTCAAGAACACGAATTAACGCCTCTTTGTAAATTTTATATATTTTAAAGTAAATTCAATTGTGTCGACTGTCGGCACTTAATGAAGTGCCTTATTTTTTATTTATATTTTAAAGTAAGGTTAGAGCTATATTTAAAAAAAAATGTTTAAATTTAATTGATTTTAAAATTTTTTGTTAATGGAAGTTTGAAAAAATGAAGAAAAATTCGAATTTCAGTCGTACTAAAAATCTTTAAAATTAAATACCTCAAGAACAAAAATTAACGCCTCTGAGTTAATTTGATATATTTTAGAGTAAGGATAGAACTATTTTTAGAAAAAAAATTAATTAAATTCCAATTTATCTTCGACCCTAGCGCCATCTTTAAAAAAGTTTTCTTTAATATTTTTATTTAAAAATTAATTATAAAAACAATTAATTAATTTTTTTTCAAACGACTAACTAATCATCTATCAAACAAAAAAAAGTTTGATGAAATCGGTATAGCCGTTCTTGAGCAATTTAATTTCAAAGTTACATCGGATTGGCAGAATTTTCATTTTTCATGCATGTTGGGGTGCCCCCTATGCTCGAGCTATGCACTTTAAAAAAATTTTAAAATAAGTTGTATTTTTATTTTGTCCATGCTACTTATATGCCAAGTTTCAGGAAAATCAAAAATGGTCAAGTTTTCACAACTCTGTCTAGAACACGTTTTTCATCTGCTAACAAAATCTTTTCGCGTAAGTGTTTATTTTGCCTATAAAGAGTTTTTTCGTAATTTTGTTTTATTTTATCTTAACTGCAAGAACAACAAATAGGAATAAACGTTCGCATGCTTTTATTTTTAATAGTAGATTCTTGTATGAGCTTAGAATGAAGGCAATTCTTCACGAGAATGAAGTTTCCCGAAACGAGCGTAGCGAGTGGAGGGAATCATCTGAGTGAAGAATTGCCATCATCCTAAGCAAATACAAGATGCTATTTTATCCACGACTGCAAAATATTTCCTATAATTTGCAGTTTTCTGCTAAATTTTATAAACCATAGTAATGAATATTTACTAATACATATATACAAAATGAAGTACATCAAAACATCATAGAAAAACATTTTCGTTAAATTTTCATGCAACATTTTCTGTGCATAAGTATCAATACTTTTTAATAAATGTGTAAACTAAAAATTTTCAGTAGGTTATCGAGTGAACCTTTTCTACAATCTACATAATAAAACAATATGTTTAATACAATAATAAATCATTTATTGATATTTATGTAACGTTGAAACAATTCGTTAAATTAATGCCTGGAATTGAATTTATATCAAATACATTACTTTGGTTATTCGATATTGAATTTATATCGAATGTATTATTCTGGACACTACTATTTTCACCAGTTGTATTTATTAAAATTGAATCAGCAATTTTTTTAGCTGTGTCATTTTTGTTCCGTATGGAATCGTCGATGTACCCTTCGGCAACTGATGTGGACTTCCATCCACCATGTCTTTTTAGGGTTGCTATATCCCCACCAGCATCAACTAATATTGTTGCGGAAGATCTGCGAAATGTATGTCCAGAATATTGTTCTGGATCGGGTAGTTCCAAAAAAAGCAATTTCTTTGCCCATTTTCTTAAACTTATTGATCCCGATTCTTTGTATAGTGCATTTACCGTTTTGGTAGTTTAAAAATAGTACTTCACTGTTACTATGCGACTTAGATGGCCGTTTAATTAAGTAATTTTTACAAATTTTGTAAAACTCCAGTGACTGTAAATTTTCTAGTAATTTTTGTCTTGGTTTCTGGTACATTTACCAGAAAAGCTGACCCAAGATCTTGTAAATCACAAGTTTCCATTGTGTACATTTCATTACACCGACAAGCACCCATTACTCCCAATATTAAAGTAACCTAAATAATAAATAAATCGTTGTTTGTATATAATTTTTACAAAATATATATAGATAGTGTTTACCTTTGTTGCCAGGTATCTATCATATTATATCATTTATATTTTCTAAAAGGAATCTGCTTTTTTTGCACTTTTCCATGCTAAAAAAAATTTGTATATCGTTGTGTATACTTTTCTGGATTTTTCCGGCAATAAATTTAAAGAACTAATTTCGGCCGCTCTTTTAATTTCTGGTGGTGTTAAATTAATAATATTGTGACTTCGAGAATTCATTTTCGATACTTTTTTAACAGTTTTAATTTAAATTTGAATTGACAAATTAATATATATGCTCGTACAATGTTGTTTCGTATAAATTTAAAACAAATGAATATAAACATTTTATTGCGGTGCATGCACAAAACTTTTACTCATGAAATTTAAGTTTGTATGAAAATAATTTTGAGAAAAAAAATTTATTTTTAATTTGAAATACTTTTAACTCATCTTAATTTTTGTCTTATAAATTTCATTTCATTTCAAACATAACATTTTAAAGCATTGTTCTACTATTAAAAATTAATAGCAAAAAAATGCCCAATTCTCATGATTAAAAGTTTTTTCATTGTGAATGCACGGTTAAACTTTATTATACGTTATGTATAACTGATTTTTCCTATACAATTAAAGAAAAATTATATGTATGTTATTGAATGAAATTTATTGATTTTGTTAGAAAGAAAACTTAACGAACTATGGAATATTAACGATCGATGTATTCTACAACAAGTGAGAGAATGTCTAACATTACAATGGAAGACATACATATGGAAAACATATATTCTATAGCAGTCGTGGACAAAATAATTGAGAGTGTCTTTAAAAATGAAAATTTGATCATTGGCTTTTAAATAGTGTTATTTTTAAATTCACAATTGATACCAATGAAATGGAAGAAATAAAAATAAAATGGAAGGTCTCGTTTTTTCGTGCAAGTAATAGCGTGCCATAACCATAACCAGAATTGAGGATGCCACCGTTGACTGAATAGAGTTCAGTCGCCAGTAACCTGAAGATATCACTTTGACAAATGACAAGTGACATGTCATTGATATTGCCAGTGGTATGTGATGTCTCATATAAACATTTCAATAGCAGATGTATCCTAGTTACTCTGGTTATATAAAAGAAAAGCTTAAAATTACTTTACGAGGTGTTTTTTTGTGTTTATATATCACGTATCAAAATCAAAAGAGAATAAAACAATGAGCTTTTAAGCAGAAAAAAAGAATATAGATAAAAAGTATAAGAATCCGAATAAAACAAATATGTATCTGTTTATATTTTCTTTATAAAGGGTTGCATAAAAATTTAATATTTTTTATACAAAACAAAATTAATTTTTTGACTTTTATATAAATCTTTGAAACAAATGTATTTTGTGTATTAGTATGTAGGGCTTGTGTATTATTATTGTAAAAATATTTTATTAATATTCGTAACAGCTAGAAAACGAAATGTTTTGAGGAAATTTAATTAAATAAAATTCGCAAGAAACATAAAATGGCTGTGTGAAAAAATAATAAGATTTGGTATTAAATATATATGAATGATTTATGTTTGTTAAATTTTTTTGATATAAATATATATACATAACAAAGTAATAAATACTATCATAACAAAGTAACAAATACTATTTATTACATAATGGGGATCAAACTCCAAATCTACGAAAGAAAAATAATACAAATGCTGTCAAATTGCAGTCCAAAATACTACATTCTATCGATCGCACACAATTTGCCAAGATGGTTTCCGTTTTAATAGTTTTCTATAAGTTAAAACTTGGCGAAATATATAGAATTGACATTTTGCAATTGTAGAGAAAAAGGACATTTCTCTTCGTAAATTTGACGTTGCAATAGTTCGTTTGACCATTGCAGATGAGACGAATTGGGACCTTCACTTATAATGCGAAAAGCGTTATTGAGTTGGACATTAATTTATTGTTTGTATATGTTAATAACCCTAACTTGACTCCCAACGACTGAATCAGGCGATAAAGTTTGTTTCATTCTGAATATGCATCAACTATGACTATACAGTTTGACTTACTACTTAGGAAGTTTCAGGCTATAATAGAAATATTCACATCCTATGAATTCACAAGGAGTAATGTATAGAAATTTAAAGCAAAAAAATCCCCATATAATGAATAAGCATTTCCATAAAAAATAGTCCGACAGAGACGCCTGTCGTAACAGGATTCAAGTCACAGCATTGATGCGAAAGGTTCGTATCTAGTCCAAAATACGTAAGCAGACAGTTTTATCTGAAAAATAATTAATCCAACCATACCTTCGAATCAAAAAAATTCAAATTATTTCGTTTTTGTTTTTATGAATATTTAAAAACAATCACTTACCTCAAAGCACTATGATATTTATGTGCCACACCCTGAAGTTTTTTAGAATGAGAATTTTTTAAATCACTACCGATAAATTTGGCAATTTCTACAAAGCAAAGATTTCATTTAAATTTGTACTATAATCCTTTTGACCTGACTTTAAGAAACTAAAGTTCTTTGTAACGCAAACAATCTGCCTCACAATTCATTTTTCTTAAGTATTTCAAAATTTCGATTAAACTGTCTTTTTTATTTCTAAATACATTTTTATTATTTGCTAGTTTTTTTTCAATCGTACCTTAAATTAAATTGAGGATTTCACTGCAGCTATAAATTTTAAGAAATTGAACTTCAAATGTTATTACAAAATACAAATGTAAGAGAAAACAACATTTAGGCTTTTATGATTATCATTTTGCTTAAATATATTTTCATTTTGTTTAGATAAATTGAAAATTTGCCTTCACCCAATATAAAGGGTGTCCCAAAATTAACGCAAAATTTGAATTAAATCTTTCGATTATTATTTTTTTTATTGAATCGTAAAGTACATAGGATAGAGTTATCAATGCAATAACACATTGGGCAAATGGCCTCCACGACTTTGCTGATACATACGTATACTCTTTTGTCGAAATTTCCAAGGACCATCTGAGCCATTTTTCCAGTGCAACGTTGACTTTCAGAAGACAGTCGAGACTACAAGGTTCCAGGCTATAGAATTGTCTACCAGACCTCTATCCGATTCCCGCTATATCGACTTGGCTCAATTGTCTCTTGTCGTGGATTTGAATCGGCAGTCAGATAACCCTAGAAGAGAGCGGATAACAAATAATAAGAACCATATTGAACAGCCATATCATTTCTTACTTGAGAATTCCTGACCAAATAATGCAGTACATTCTTGTGAGAACTAGAACCGTCATTACGGTTGTGAGGCGACCGATTCTACTTCAAATGCATATTATCACCTTTCGCCCCACAAACGTGTCAATCAAATTAAACGCACTTTCCTTTGCCTAGCAACACGACGCTGGAAACATGATAAAAAAAACAACCCAAAAATAACAAACCAACAACAAAAAACACATTAACTATTTTTGTTGTAAAATTTACAGAAACGAAACCTGGGAAAATTTTGATATAATTTAAAAGTTGTGCATATTTTGCAAAAACGGAACATGGGGTGTGTTGAAAATGGATATGATGTCATAACCAAATAAAAGAAATCTAATATTGTTTATTCACACCGTCTTGGTAGCCAATTCGTATTACTAAAACGAGGGAGTACACGACCCGAGAAAGAATCATGCAGTAATTTAATTGTTTCACGGGTTGTATGTAGCACCGTTTTGTTGAAGCCACATATTGGTCACATCAATATCATCAAATTATTAAATTGTCCACGACGCTGAATTGATGTTCTGGGATTTTCACCAACTGCTTCAATACTGACATTTTAACAACTTGTTTTTGAGCGACCAGTGTGTTTAGTGTCTGTTTTCTGATTTTTTCCATTAATCATTTCACAGTTGACGAAATGAAAATACTATTCCGATCATATTTTGTACGCAATTTTCGAACTTTTGCCGCAAAACATTCATAATTTTTTAGATATGGTTCAATAATGAAAACACGTTGTTGTATCGTGTAGCGTTTTATTTTTACTAACCCAAAACTCTCTGCTGTCGAATTGTTTTTTAACTCATGGTTGCCAACAATTTACTGCACAAATACCGTCAAATTCAAATCTTGGGATACCCTTTACGAAATATGTGCAACAAAAAGTGGAACTCAAACAAAAAATCTATAAAACTATACCGTACCTTGTTTATTGAGGATTTTTTAGATCAATTAAACTCAAGTAAGTACAGTGGCGTAGCCAGAATTTTCCATTGGGGGGATCAAGGATTATTTTATAAGACTTAATAGTTTAACCCAATAAACCAACTATTTAGTTAGTCTAATAACTAAGTCTAATACAAGTTATGGACAATGATGACAATGATTTTAATGAATCAGCTGTTCTATCTCACTTACCGGCAAAGAATTTCATTACTTACAACAAGCATATAAGTAATGCACTTCCAAATGATTCTCAACCCGAGCCGTCTACTTCTAACTCAGGAGCATCTGTTAACACAAATCTAATCCAACCAAATACTGAAGTTAATGATGTTATATCTGAACAACCTAACGTGGAGGCGAAAGCAACTAACAAAAAGAAGAAAAAAATTAAGAAAAGAAGGAGCAAAGGTATTGGTGAAGTGAACATACAAAGTCACTCAAATCAAAATGTATCCTTTAGAGCACCGACGCCGACGATCTTTAATCCAATTACATTAAAAAACAAATACAACTCCACGATTAATCCACCAATGCCTCCTATTAGAGCACCGCAGGCAGCCTCTCATAGATTAAAATTAATGTATTTATACATATCTAACCTGGAGACGAGCACTACCGAGGAAACATTAACAGTGTTTATTGAAAATACATTTAAATGTCAAGTGGATTGTAAGTTAATTACACCAACAAACTTAAGGTACATGCCGAACTACCTTTCTTTTAAAGTTGGAATACCACCGAATAAATTTTATGAAGTAAAAACATCAAATATGTGGTCGGAGGGCATTAAAGTGGACAGTTTCAACATGGCTAGTAATCGTGCTTCGGGTTTTCGAGCTCGTTGGAATCAATACCGAAGGGCCTAAGCATCTACTATCACAACATGTCAGGTATGAGGTCATCGTTGGAAAATTTCAGAAACGATCTAGATAACTCCGATTATGATGTTGTCATCGTGACAGAATCATGGTTACAGAGTCAACATTTAACATCTGAAATTGTGCCTGATGGATGGTCTATCTACAGAAAAGATCGAATACTTTCTAATACTGATACAGATCAACTTGGGAGTGGTGTATTCATTGCAGTAAAGGATTACATCCCTAGTTCAGTGGTTCAGTTACAATCTGTAGGTGATGACACCTCATTTGACATTGTTGCATGTAAACTACAACTAAATGGTAAATTTTTATTTGTAAGTGCTTTCTATATACCGCCTAAGTCTAACATAAATAGTTATAATAATCTAGCTAATTTAATAGCAAACCTTAACTTAAAAATGACAATTGATGATGACATTTTTATTTATGGTGATGCCAATATGCCGAATATTCATTGGGTTGCCAATGATTTACAGGAAAATATATATGACCCCGTTAATATTGATGTCACTTATTATGATTTTCTAATTAAAAGTTTTTCATTATGTTTGTGCCAAATTAATAATTTTAAGAATAATAGTGGAAACCTTCTAGATGTTATCTTTACAAATGTCACATCTAATTTTGATCTGGCTATAGCTTCACTAAAATTGACATCAAAAACCAGTGTTCACCATCAAATACTTCAATTAACCTATTTTTTTACTGAGGAAAGAAGGAAAATTATAATTGACACTATAATTTCTTATAACTTTGACAAAGCAAATTATGAAGCAATTAACCGTGAACTAAATTCTTATACATTAAATTCAACCTGTGTAAATAGTGCTGCATCTTTGTTTAATGAATTTTTATGTGAAACTATCGATAAGCATACACCAAAGAAAATTGTATCAACACTTTCATGCCCTGCTCACTTTGATAAAGCACTTAGAATACTAAGAAATAAAAGAAATAAGGCGCATAAAAAATACAAACAAACAAAAAGATTATCTGATTTTGATACATTCGTTAGACTTAGCGAACAATTTAAAATTGAGGAACAACATGCTCTAGTTCTACATAAGGAAAAAACTGCTTTAAAACTGATCGATGATCCTAAACAGTTCTGGAACTTTATTAAGGATAGACGTAGTAATAAAGGATATCCCACTTCTATGACTCACATGGGTAATTCTTCTTCAGAACCGATTTTAATAGCTGATATGTTTGCACATCATTTTGAGAGTGTTTATCAACCACCTATTATCTTTAAAGAAACTGACCAGTCACATATTTTGCCCTCAGTTGACAGAATACTAGAAATCGAGCTTACGCTTGAAGAAGTTTTTAATTCAATTCAGTCTTTGGACATTAAAAAAGGACCGGGACCAGATTTAATTCCTCCAAAATTCATTAAAAGGACAGTAACTAGTATAGCAAAGCATCTTCAATATTTATTTAATCTTTCTCTAAGTCAGGGTATCTTTCCTGATATCTGGAAATCATCATTTATAACTCCTATCTTTAAAAATGGAGATAAGCGTAAGATTTCTAACTACCGAGGTATTGCCATTCTATCTACCATTCCTAAACTCTTTGAAAAAATTATAAGTCAAAAATTGTACATAGTTCTTAGAGACTTGATCCACCCTAATCAACATGGATTTGATTCGGGTAAATCAACAATTTCTAATTTGGTACAATATACTTCTTTCATTAGACGTCAATTTGCATCTGGTCTCCAAGTTGATGCTAATTACACAGACTTTTCTAAGGCCTTTGATAAGGTAGATCATGCTTTATTAATTTGTAAGCTTAAAAAATATGGAATTAGGGGCAAACTCTTGCAGTGGATAGAATCTTATTTGACAAATAGACATCAGGTCGTAAAATTTCAAGGTAAACATTCACGGGCAATCAAGGTTACATCCTCTGTACCTCAAGGCAGTCATTTGGGTCCTTTCTTATTTTTACTGTTCATTAACGATCTCACATTATTATTCCGAGATTGTGAATTTTCTTTATATGCTGACGACTTGAAAATATATAAAGTCATTAGGTCAATGTCCGACGCCTATACACTGCAACACAATCTCTCAACTTTATACAACTGGTGTCTACTAAATGGAATGCATTTGAACATTGAAAAATGTATGACAATTATATTCGCCAGAAGCAGCCATAAAATAAAATATACATATAATGTAAATGGATCTAATCTATCAAGGGTTAATATTATTAGGGATTTGGGTGTTATGTTAGATAGTTCCTTGACATACAAACAGCATATCAACCAAATCTGCACAAGTGGGCATGCTATTCTCGGCTTTATTAAACGTAGAGCAAAAGAATTCAACGACATCACCCTGACAAAAACTTTGTACTGTTCATTAGTTCAATCAAAAATGGAATATGCTAGTATAATTTGGTCGCCTTATACCGAGTTATTCGCAAGCTCTATTGAATCGGTACAAAAACAATTCTTACTCTTTGCATTAAAACCTCTCGGTTTTACTGGATACAGACTGCCTAAATATGAAGAGAGACTCTTACTGCTGAATATGGTCTCACTAAAATCAAGACGTGAGCTTGCTTCTGCTTTATTTGGTTTCGACCTAGTCAAAGGTAATATAAGGTGTCCTGAATTGTGTGAAATGATGGTTCCTAATTGTCATACTTATAATACAAGACACAGGAGGCCTCTTATTGAAGAACTTCATAGACATGATTATTCTTTTTATAACCCACTTAACGAATGTATCAGAAATTTTAATAAGTATAGTGCTTTTTATGACTCTAATATGAGTAGGGATCAATTCAAGAATAAAATTCTAGCTAAATTTAAAACTTTGAATTCCTCATAATTTAAATATAAATAATATTATATGGTATCAATACAATCATGTAGTAGTATTATTTAGTATTATAATTTAGGTTAGAAATTAAGATAAATTTAAGTTTAATTTACATATGTACTGTTTTTATTTGACTGAATAAACTATTATTATTAATAATTCATTATAATAATATATACTTCATTTTAATATTTCCTTAATTTTAATTTTTTTAATTAATGATTTTTTAAAAAATAGATTAATGATTTTTTTTAACTATCTTAAATAATTTTTAATTAACTTTAATAAAACAAATATCGAATAATTTTTATTTCAAAAAAAAAATATTTTTACAATATAAAACAAAAATATCGAATAATTTTAATTAACTTTCATAAAACAAATAAACAAAAGCAAATTTCGAATAATTTTTTATTAACTTTAAAAAATGATAATTTTGGTTATTTTTAAAATAGAAATTTTTGTGCTAGTGATTTTGAAATTTAAACTTATTTGAAACTGAATGACACTTTACCTATTGATTCGCCTCAAACCTGTGTCTAGAGAAGGGATGAAAAAGGATTTTCATGATTAATCAAATTCCTTAAAATATCAAAGCGTTAGGTATCATTTTAACTATTCTAACACAATTGATTTTGTTTTGTCTTTAGAACAACTTCCAGGACACTTTGTTTTGTCCAGGGTTTCGAACCCGAACCGAACCCGAACCCTGAACCCGTTCCGGAGCAAGATTTTTTTGAAATTATATGAACCCGAACCCAATCAATAACGCGGTTCAGGTTCAATTTTTAATATAGGAAATATAGGAAGTTTGCGTAAGAAATTTCATATTTCGCAGAATTTTTTTTGTTTCAAACAAGATTATTTTGGTTATTATTTGTTTCAGTAGTGAATAGTGAGAATTAAATGAAAATTTTTTTCCAAAATAAATATGTGTGTAACATAAATACGGTATGTAAATGTAATGTGACATAAAAAATAATGAATTCATAAAAAAAATTCGAAAAAATTATTTTTTTTGTAACAAATTTGAACCCGAACCCGAACCCAAACCCGAACCGAACCCGAACCCACTAAATTTTAATGTATTGAACCTGAACCTGAACCTTCACCCAAATTTTTCTGGGTTCGAAACACTGGTTTTGTCCGATCCTATCTATTGTCCGATCTACGAAGTTGTTATTTCCCACGGAATACTAGTTATGAAAAAATTGCTGTAATTTATTTCTCAATTCCTATTTCACGATGTACAGAAATGGGGCTACAGATGTACTCATAAAGAAAGAATAGTAGACAAAATAGTAGACCAGTGGACATAAATAACAGACGCCAGAATAGTACATTATGATGCTAGGACGTAAAGCTAAAGATTTTGGACGTATGTGGAGTTTGCAAATCGAGGCGCTAGCCGAGTTTTATAACTTTTTATTTATAAAGCCGAGTCTTATAAATTTGCATAAATTTTGAAATAAAAATATGTCGAACAAGTTACTTTTGACATAATATTTGTTTTTTTTTCCCAAATTATTGTATCACTATTTTTTTTTTTATTTAGGGCCGATTGTATGAATGCGGATAGAAGATAAATCCTCGGATTAATCGTCGTTTGTATATATACAAACGACGATTGATCCGAGGATTTATCTTCTATCCGCATCCATACAATCGGCCCTTAGCGTATGGTTTTTTTTGTGACACATTAAAAATTAAACTTAAAATAGGTAGACTCTTCTATGAAATCTACCTAAAACAAAACATGGATACACATTAAATGAACTTACAATCGATTTGATTGCGCGTCTTTTAGTAAAAAAGTAAAAAGTAAAATATTTGAACATTGGGCAGTACATTTGAACATTAGATGTTTACATCGAGCGAGTCTATCCATGCTACTACATCGGGAGTTACCAAATGGATGTCTGATATGTCGCCATTGTACCGTCGAATTGGACACACAGTTGCAATGTGTTTTATGGTTTGTTGTGGAGCGCCGCAGTCACACTCAGGGGACTCTGAAATGCCCCACTTGTAGAAAAAATCAGCACAACGTCCATGATTCGTTCTTATTCGGTTTAGTGTAGTCCAGGTATGACGTGGCAGACCGAAACCAGGTTGTGTAGAAATCGGGTTAGTAATAGAAAGGCCAGTTGTGTTGTAATGATGCCAGGAGGTGTCCCAGGCATCCACGGTATTAAAATTAGTTGCCGGTCGCTGGCAGTTTTATGTGGCGACTTTCTTGACTTCAATCGACAACGAGTGTGGTCACCGTAATATTCGTGCAAAAGTAACGTAATGTTGTTGAACCCTTAAACCCGATTAAACCCGTATGTCGCTACGCCACTGAGTAAGTAAAGTAGTAATTGGAAATT
>OY856186.1:289635080-289898324 GCA_963693315.1 Diogma glabrata | reverse complement strand
GGAGAGGGATCCGTACAAACTCACCCACCAATACTTGTAAAATTTATTCGAAAGGATATTAAAGATGCTATTAAGACAGCAAAAAAAAATTATGATGGGAATTTATTAACACAAAAAATCTTTACTCGTGAAAAAAATGCTACCTTGCAGATATACTTGAATATGCATCTTACGCCTTATTATCACGATTTATTAAGAGATGCTAGACAGTTGAAAAAATCGTTTAACTATAAATATGTATGGTTCTCCAATAACAAAATATATGCTCGTAAAACTGAAACTTCTTCAATCATCTTAATAACATCCAAACTGCAAGTGGAAAACCTAAAAAGATACTAATCTAAATAAAGTGTAAAATTTAAAAAAAAATTATGGATTCAAGTGAATTAGTTCAATCAATTGATATAGAACATACTGTCAATAGTTTTTCTAGTAAGTTATATAAAAAAGATAATCTTAATATATTATACATAAACATTAGAAGTTTGAGGAATAAGTTGGATTCATTGAAGGATATACTTGCATCATATACATTTTCAATTCATATAATAGTGGTAGTAGAAGTGTGGATTTATAATAATGAATGTGATCAATATTCGATAAATAATTATACTCAACATTTTCAAACAAGAGAGGATTCAAGAGGTAGAGGTATGGCGATCTACGTCATTAATGATATACAATCAAATATTATCTATAGTGAGTGCAATGAGAGTAACGAGTTTTTAGTTGTTAATCTCATAGACTTAAAAATAAAATTAATATCAGTATATAATCAATCAGGTATGCACACACATTCATTTTTATGTAACTTAAATAAATTACTTGAAAGACACCAGAATTGCGTAGTTATTGGTGATTTTAATTTGGATTTGTTGAAACGAGAAGACAGTCTAATCGCTGAATATAAAAGTATTTTGAATTCTAACGGTTTTCTTGTTTTAAACAAAATCGAAAAGCCTTATGCAACAAGAATTGCACATACTACTATATCATCAACATACACAATTCTGGATCATTTTATTACTGATATGGTGAACCGTAATTTCTCTTTATCGCTTTTCGATCACTGTATAAGTGATCATCGTTTATTGCTTGCAAATCTAAATACAACAGAACTTAAAAATGTAAAAGCAAAAATAAAAAGTCAGACAAGTGCGAATAAAATTCGCTCGTCAAGGGTTCCGTGAATGTAAAGAAAACAATATCAAAATAATTTACATAAAGTTGTGTTGTAAAGGGTTTATATTGCCAGACCATAGACACATAAAAACTAAAAGGTTCATCGTAAATATCAATAGTTAATGTCAATCTCATCTAAATTGATCGAAATGATATAAAAAATATTACTTTAGGTTAAATGATATCCATAGCTATTTATGGTAGCTAAGGAACGACTCAATTCTGTTAAACAACGACGAAATTTAGGGGTGGAGTGGTGTTAACGCTAAAAATAGGATTTTTTTTTGATAATAATTCAAAAACTGTGCATCGCAAGATTCTAAAATAATTGTAATGTTTCTCAATTTTGGTGTTCTTTCAAATGACACTCATGCGAGCCAAAAAACCTTTTTTTCACGATTCCTCACTCCTATCCCCTAAACACGTAGAATTAAAACTACTTGAGGCTTCGCTATATTTTTCGTTAAGGGTTTATCAAATTTCCTATCTCAATGAATTTTTTCAAATTTTTCTGTCAATCAACGAAGAAACGTATATGGGGGGGGGCCAACCTTTTGTTGCACTTTTTTGAGAATAATTCAAAAACGGTGCATCGCAAAATTCTAAAAAAACTGTATTGTTTTTTAATTTTGGTGCTCTATCAAATGACATCCCACTCATGCGGGTCAAAAAACAATTTTTCACCCTTCCCCACTCCCATCCCCTAAACACATAGAAATAAAATCACTTGAAGCTTCGCTATATTTTTCGTGTTTCATAGAATTATAGGCTCATCGCTTTACTAAAATTTTCAGTTCTTTCTATAGCAACAATTTTTTTGTGTTAGATTACATAAGTTCGACATTTGAGTCGGTGCTTGAAAAACAACGTATAATTTTAACAATATTTAAAATTAACAAAAGATCAATGTTTGACTTAAACAATAGCATATTAAACAAATATTAACCCTAAAATAATTGCAGGTTATCGAACTTACCATTCAATTAAAACTCAACATTTTCTAAAGTTAAACAAGAAATTTATTAAACCAGTAATTATGAATGGATTACAAACGTGGATCTTAACACAAACTAACAAATCACATCAATCTGATTTGAACCTTGAGAATTTACGCCACCTTTTGGGCCCACTTATGGCATACAATACAATACAATATACAATAGATAGTAAAGGACCGTGATAATTTTAAAAATAAAGTTCTTTCTTTTGGATAACTGGTTATATTCACTCTAAAAGAGTTGCAAAATTAAGAATTGCTCTAAGAATCAGTACAAAGGATGACATGACTAAAAATGTACACGCCAGTCCCACTAAATATTGCTATTCGGGTTAAAAAAGCTTTATTTCACCTTACCATTCCTACCCTTTCAAAACGATTAATAAATATTTGATACACGGGGGGACGGTCTGAATTTTGAACATTTTTGATCATAACTCAAAAACTGTGCACCGCAAAATTATAAAAAAAATTGCAATAATTTTTAAATTAGGTGCTCTTTCAAATGATTTTCCATTCGCTTGGGTCAAAAAAAGTTTTTTTTTACCCTCTCTACCCTGGTGCCCTAAACACACAGAAAAATAATTATTTGAGACTTCGGTATAATTTTCATACAAAATTTACCAAATTTCCTAGCTCTGTGAATTTTTTCAAATTTTTCTGTCAATCAGTGTCGAAACGTAGGGGAGGGAACGGTTTGAATTTTGCACTTTTTTGTCCATAACTCAAAAACTGTGCACCGCAAAATTATAAAAAAAATTGCAACAAATTTTAAATTAGGTGTTCTTTCAAATGACACCCCACTCGCTTGGGTCAAAAAAGTTTTTTTTTTACCCTCTTTACCCCGGTCCCCTAAACACTCAGAAATATAATTATTTGAGACTTCGGTATAATTTTCATACAAAATTTACCAAATTGCCTAGCTCTGTGAATTTTTTCAAATTTTTCTGTCAATCAGTGTCGAAACGTAGGGGGGGGGGGAACGGTTTGAATTTTGCACTTTTTTGTCCATAACTCAAAAACTGTGCACCGCAAAATTCTAAAAAAAAGTGCAACAAATTCCAAATTAGGTGTTCTTTCAACTGACACCCCACTCGCTTGGGTCAAAAAAGTTTTTTTTTTACCCTCTTTACCCCGGTCCCCTAAACACTCAGAAATATAATTATGTGAGACTTCGGTATAATTTTCATACAAAATTTACTAAATTGCCTAGCTCTGTGAATTTTTTCAAATTTTTCTGTCAATCAGTGTCGAAACGTAGGGGGGGGAACGGTTTGAATTTTGCACTTTTTTGTCCATAACTCAAAAACTGTGCACCAAAAAATTCTGAAAAAAATTGCATCAAATTTCAAATTAGGTGCTCTTTCAAATGACACCCCACTCGCTTGGGTCAAAAAAGTTTTTTTTTTACCCTCTTTACCCCGGTCCCCTAAACACTCAGAAATATAATTATTTGAGACTTCGGTATAATTTTCGTACAAAATTTACCAAATCGCCTAGCTCTGTGAATTTTTTCAAATTTTTCTGTCAATCAGTGTCGAAACGTAGGGGGGGGGAACGGTTTTAATTTTGCACTTTTTTGTCCATAACTCAAAAACTGTGCACCGAAAAATTCTAAAAAAAATTGCAACAAATTTCAAATTAGGTGCTCTTTCAAATGACACCCCACTCGCTTGGGTCAAAAGAAATTTTTTTTTACCCTCTTTACACCGGTCCCCTAAACACACAGAAATATAATTATTTGAGACTTCGGTATAATTTTCATACAAAATTTACCAAATTTTCTAGCTCTGTGAATTTTTCCAAATTTTTCTGTCAATCAGTGTCGAAACGAAGGGGGGGGGGAACGGTATGTTTTTGACAATAACTCAAAAACTGTGCATTGCAAAATTCTAAAAAAAATTGCTATGATTTCTAAATCAGGTGCTCTTTCAAATGACACCCCACTTGACCACATTTTAAATAGTGTTTTTACCCCTCCTTATTTCCACCCCCTTAATAAATCTAATTATGAGAATATGACACTTTTATATATTTTTTATTAAAACTGTACTGATTTTTCTATCATTCCAAATACATTTGAAAATTTTCGATCAGTTAGGTTCGGAGCTAATCGAGTTAAGAAAACACGAAAAAAACGTCATTATTCAGAATTATACAAAAAATGGTGAGGTGTAAAATTCCAAAATAAATTTTTAAGAAATACTGAAATGAAGCCCTTTCATATGATACCCTACTTGAATCTATAAAAAAATCTATTTTCTCAAAGGTCTCACATCGAACCCCTGTAAACCAAACGAAAACCACTTTAGTTTTATTTGTATTCGTCATTTCATGTGGACAAATTAGTTTTATACACATGCCAAATTTCAAGTCCATAGCATTTATAGTTTACGAGATAATCGATATAATGTGAAAAACTCGTTTTACTCTCACCAATAGTGTTCCGTATAAAAAACGGAACCCTAAAAAGAAGATTTTGGACTATGATGCAATAAATGACGTTCACTTATCACAGATGATTAACTCTTGTCATACTTTTAAGGAGCTAATAAATGTGTGTAAACAAACTATTGATAAACATTCATATGAATTAACAATTGATCTTTCTGTCAATTCCCGCAATCCTTGGATTTCGAAATTGATAAAAAATATGTAAAAATAAGAGATAAATTCTATAAACTAAAAACTAAATATCCAAATAATTTGTATTTTTCCAATAGATTTTTATTTTTTAAGAGTGAAGTTCTTAAAATGATTAAAGAGGAGAAAATAAAATTCTTTCGAAATGAACTGCACAAAAATGATGTTCGAAGTTTATGGCAAATTCTAAATAAATACGTTTTCAATAAAACAAAAAATCAAAAAAATATTAAACTTAAAGATGATTTTGGAAGAATTGTTGATGACAAAAAACAAATTTGTGATAAATTTAACAAATACTTTATTAATTGTGTTGATGACCTTATTTCTGATACTCCTGATGTAAATAATGATACTCCTTATAATGATATGATTGATCCTCCTTTGATAACTGAGCCATTTGTATTGACACAAACCAACGAAGAAGAAATTATGGATATAATAAATAGTTTAAATAAAAAATCGGCGGTTGGATTTGATACCATCTCTTCTAAATTTTGTGCTCTTTTTAAGAAGATATTGTCAAAAAAAGTTGCTGACCTTATTAATGACTCAATGAAATCGTTTACTTTTCCAGAGGAACTAAAAGTAGCACAAGTTTGTCCTGTTTTTAAAAAAGGGGACACTTATGAGATCTGTAATTATAGGCCTATCTCAGTGCTTTCAACATTTTCTAAATGTATGGAAATAGTAATTTATAAACGCTTAGATAAATACTGTATAACTAATCAAATAATAAATGAAAATCAATTTGGGTTCATTCGAGGCTCCAGTACACTAGCAGCTGTAAGTCAACTGATTCTCAAAATCAAAGATGGGTTAGATAAGAAACTATATACAGCATGTTTATTTATCGACCTTCAAAAAGCATTCGATACAATATGTTTTAGATTGCTTTTATACAAACTCAAAAAGATTGGCATAGCTTCTAATGAACTCAAATTATTTGAATCGTACCTATCCAATAGACCCCAATATGTGAAAATATCTGACTCTATAAGCGCTTCATTAAATATTAAACATGGTGTTCCACAAGGCTCGCTATTAGGACCTCTTCTTTTCATAATTTATATTAATGACTTGCTGTCGTTGAAATTGCATGGATTACTACAAATGTATGCTGACGACACTGCCATCATTTATGCTGAAAAAAATAGCAACGATCTAATGACTAAGATGCAAGAAGATATAAATAAAATTAACGAATGGATTATAAAAAATCATCTTAAAATAAATACATCAAAAACAAATTATATAATCTTCGAAACAACAAATAAAAATCTTAATGACCTGCTTTCTTTCTCAATTAAGGTAGATGACAATACAATTAAACGTGTCTATGAATCAAAATATCTTGGTCTAACACTAGACTCATATCTGACTTTCGATCATCACATTCAAAATATTAAAAGTAAAATAAAATCGATTTCTTTTATTTTATACAAAATGAAATTCATATTACCAATAGCAACAAAATATCTTATATTTAACGCCCACGTGATGAGTCAGATAAGATACCTTCTCCCAATTTGGGGTTTCTCAATTTAGATTAAATGATGTCAAGCGGCTTATCAATAAATGTTTAAAAAGTGTTAAGGGTCTACCACATTTAACCTCGTCAAAAACCTTATATAGTAGAAATATTCTATCCTTGGATTCTCTAATAAAATATGAATCGGTTCTTCTAGTCTTCAAAATCCAAAATAATTTAATAAGAAATACAGTCATTTTGACAAAGGTGGATTCAGTACATGATTACTCCACAAGGCAAAGAAACGATTATTATATAAATTTCTATCGAACTTCGGGCGGTCAATCAAATTTTTTATATCAGGGACTGTCAGTTTTTAATAGTTTACCAAACAATATAAAATCAGAAAAACAGATCTCTAAATTTAAGGAATCGTTGAAAAATCATATATTTAAATTGTCACTAAAATAAAATTTTATTATTCGGTATATGTTCACGAGGAAGTCCTCAAAAACTATCGAACTTTTTAATTGTGCAGTTCATATCAACTCAACTCATAATTTTCCATCTTTATCTGTTATTTAATTTTTGTTGTAATTATTATTAAATTAAGAAGGCCTATTAAACTTAGAATATTAAAAAGAATTATAATATAATATGTTTAGAATAAGAATAGTTAAAACCTTTTTTGTTTTTTATATTAAATATTTATGTATAATATTAATTTAACAAATACACGTAATTAAAAACGTCTGTTAATCCAATATAAAAAACCAAATGTTTACGGATAAGCACATATTGTGCTTTTGTAAATGATAGCTTATAAGGCATAAATTATTTTAAACTCAAAATTTGAAAGAATTTAAATCAAAATTGTAAATTTTTCTCTTATAAACAAAAGAATAAAATATGGAGGGGCTGAAATCTCAAGCTCTGAAATATCAAGACTTCGGTCTGGGTTAAGGATTTTGATATAGTTTACGGCAACAAAACTTTTATGAGGACATGGTTTTTAGTTTTGGGCAGCGATGAATATCAAACATAACTCTTTGTTAAAGTACACGTATTCAGAGATAGACTCTGTTTAAAAATTTATTACAAAACTAACACGAAACATCAATACGTTGCCGGATAATTGTAATCAAAATTCCAAAAATATTGTTAAATTAAATAAAATCAAACTTTTTCAAAATTCCAAAAATATTCTAAAAATTAGAATGAAATCAAATATTTAAACTTTTTCTAAATTCTGATGATATGCCAAAAATTCTTAAAAATTCGAACTTTTCCAAAATTCTAAAAATATTGCAAAAATTATTACAAAATCAAAAATTAAAACTTTTTTCAAAATTCCAAAAATTATAATAATATCAAAAATTAAAAATTTTTCAAAATTCTAAAAATATTTCAAAAATTCTTACAAAATCAAAAATTAAAACTTTTGCCGAAATTCTAAAAATATTGCAAAAATTATTACAAAATCAAAAATACAAACTTTTTCAAAATTCCAAAAATATTTCAAAAACTACAACAAATTCAAAAATTTCCATGTCCAATTTCATTTTAAATTACATTTACGTCATAAAAACAGCTACATTTTTTTTCCCAAAATATTGGCTAAAAAATTGAATGAAATCATTTTTTGACACACTTGACATTATTTTTTGACAAACTTATAATGCCATAATTCTCTATAATAATAATAAAATATCATGTCATACGAACTATTAATTTTACTTTTTTCTAAAAAAATTGGGTAAAAAATAAATAAAAACCTTTCTTTTGACACACTTGACAACATTTTTTGACAAACTTATAATACCATAATTCTCAATAATAATAATAAAATTTCATTTCAAACAAACAATTTATTTTTTTTTCAAAAAATTGGGGAAAAAACTAAATAAAAATCTTTTGACACACTTGACAACATTTTGTTGAAAAACTTATAATGCCATCATTCTCAATAATAATAATAAAATTTCATTTTAAACAAACAATTTTATTTCCAAAAAATTGGGAAAAAAAAAATAAAAATCTTTGTTTTGACACACTTGACAACACTTTTTTGACAAACTTATAATGTAATTCTCCATAATTCTCAATAATAATAATAAAACTTCATTTCAAACAAACAATTAATTTTATATTTTTTTTCCAAAAAATTAGGTAAAAAAATAAATAAAAATCTTTCTTTTGACACACTTGACAACTTTTTTTTGACAAACTTATAATGCAATAATCTAGTTTTTGATCTCACATACCAATCCCGACCATCAAGATTTCTCCAAATTCAATGTTCCTACTCGTAATCACTTAAAATGAACGTTTTTTAAGCCAAAAATATGCAAATTTCCTTGTTTTGACACACATAATGATTTTTTTGACACACTTCCGGTACAGTTATCGAACACAGCGTCCTTTCGGACCTGTACCTTGAGTATACCTATTTTTAGAAAAAAAAATTTTTGAAATCCCTCCAGTGGTTTTCCCTGCAGCGTAGGTAATGACGGACGGCCGGACGGCCGGCCGACAGACAGACATACATTTTTTTTTTTTTTGCTTTTTTAGAATCAGGAGGTCCTAAAACGTCGAGAAATGTCAAAAAAAGTGGGGGTAAGAATTTCACTTTGAGCTCATGAATGTAATACTTAGGTCTTTCAGACCGAAGTAATTAATGTGATTTTTTTGTTGTTATAATATAAATAAATGTGATCAGATACTGAATTGTACTAAAGAAATATCGTAATTAGTCCTTTAGCAATATCAAATAATCATGTTTCATTTTTTCAAAAGAGTGGATACATTTGGATACATTTTTTTAAAAAATTGGATACTTTTGAATTTTTTTGAGTGGCAACGCTGCGTATGATAAGTTGCAAACATAATCTCTCTGAGGATAAATTTAATTCCAAACATTCAAGTGAAAATAATAATTAAAAAAGAAAAAATGTTACAAATATAAATTTTAAATAGTATATTGTTGTTAAAAATCAATAAATCAATAGTGATAGCTGCCTTTTAAAGCAAAATAAATTGTTAGTAAAGTGTAACATTAAATTTATTTAAATGGCGTTGTCAAGAAGTTTCAAGTGTAAAAATAGCACAAATTCATTTTGTTTTATTTGTGGAAGTTACATAATACATACTGCTAAATCACCCCATTTATAAGAACTGCCTATCGTCATTACTAACTGATATTTTCCAACTCCTAAAATAAATCCGAGGTGGGAGGAGCTAGATTATGTCCAAAAACTTCACAAAAAAAATTTCAATTTCGAAATTTTTCATATACAAATAAAATACAACTTTTGTCAAAAAAAGAAATTTCATAATCAACTAACTGATATTTTTCAACTCCTAAAATAAGTCCAAGGTGGGAAGAGCTAGATCATGTCAAAAAACTTCCCAAAAAAAATCTCAATTTCGAGAAAAATCATATACAAACAAAATACAACTTTTGTCAAAAAAAGACATTTCATAATCAACTAACTGATATTTTCCAACTCCTTAAATAAGTCCGAGGTAGGAGGAGCTAGATCTACTACGAAAACTACTTCTATATAAATCAATTATGTTTCAGAATTTAAATTATTCTTAAAGTTAAATTTTTATTCCAAATTTTGAATTTTGACTTTCTTTGGAAAAACTTGAATAACTTGGTGCAAACTGCACCAATATTCGTATCTTTTAGCTTAAAAGAAAGAAAATTGAAATTACTATAAGTTCCAAGAAATAAAAAAAAATTAGTGTCTTTATTTGTTCAAAATTGATGGTGTTGAAAATGGAAAAATTAGAAAAAAACGTGAATTTTTCGTATTTTTTCAACTTTTTTCGACTGTAACTTCCAGAATCCTTAATGGATTTTTACAAAATGTAGCTCAAAATATTTGTTAGCGTATTTACTATGAACATGTTTCATTAATATATTTTATTTGTTGGTTTTGTAAAATATGAGACCCAAAAACCGAAACAACATTTTTGATCACCAAAAAAATTGGTTTTTCGTGAATATCTCAAAAACAAGAGCTAACCAAAAAAAATGAATATGATATTCGTGTTCAAGAGGTCCAAATCCATAAGAAAAGTTGGGTTTTATTCAGGGAGACAAAAAAAGTTCAAAATTTGTAAACTAGTGTAATCAGTTTATTCCAACACCATTGCTCAAAAAAGAAAAAAATCGAGAGTATCATTATGTATCATTATCAAAATAAATAAATATTGGTGTTTTCAAAAAAATAATAAGTTTTGTTTTGTATTTTAAATATTTTTTTATTAACTTATCGTTCGTGACAGAATTTATTCAGATTTTCTTAAGTTACTTGTATTTTTTTCCATTATTTGTAGAAGTTCAGTGAAGTAGACTATGATTTTAGGTCAAAATGAAAATGAAATGAAATGAAAATTAAAATGTTAAAACTTAATTATAAGAAGAATTTATTAATAGTAAGAGTAATTTTTGTTAAGTGCAATTAATATTGCAATATAAATAAGTAAATTTGTTATTTAAACCGTTGTTTATAATTTAAATATTTCCTTAACTATACCTTATAATATCAATATCATCATTTTGGTAACATTTTTGTCATTCCGGGAACGGATGATCGTTTCCGGGAACACTTCAATATTTCAATAAAATACGCATAAATTGAGCTATTTTTTTTTAAACATAGTTTATTACATTACAGAACTTTCATTCTCTTCGTGTAACGTAATTGTATTATAAGAGTTTTGAATATTTTAAAATTTCTTTAATTTTATGCACGATAATAGCAACTTCTTTAATTTTTTGACGTATTTTGCTTGTAGAAGATTTTGTATGCAATTTCTTCATAATTGCTTATATAATATAGATACATAATATACCCATGTTATTAAACAATGCTTAAGTTATGTACTTTGTTTTGTTTTTGTTCATTTTATCAAACTTAGAAAAACGTTCCCGAATTGACAGTTTTCTGTAAGATATTGACTAAAAAGCAATATTGCAAAAAAAGTATTGAGTTTTGTGTGCTGCCCTGTCAAAGTTTATTAATATACAAATTTTGCAACAGTATGAACTAAGAATCATCATTATAGCTTGAATTTTTTTTTGGCATAAAAATTATCTTGAAATTTGCAACCTTGGTGATTTTGAGCCAGTTGTTTGAGACTTTGCTATGATTTTCATTCAAAACTTACAAATTATCCTATCTCTGCGAATTTTTTCAAATTTTTCTGTCAATCATCGTCGAAACGTAGGGAGCGAAACGATCTGAAATTTGCACTTTTTTAATAATAACTCAAAAACTTTACATCACAAAATTCTAAAAAAAATTGCAATGATTTATAAATTAGGTGTTCTTTTAAATGACATCTCATTCGCTTGGGTCCAAAAAGATTTTCTTTTACCCTCTTTACCCCGGTCCCCTAAACACACAGAAATATAATTATTTGAGACCTCGTTATAATTTTCATATAAAATTTACTAAATTTCCTAGCTCTGTGAATTTTTTCAAATTTTTCTGTCAATCAGTGTCGAATCGTAGGGGGAGGGAACGGTCTGGATTTCGCACTTTTTTGAAAATAACTCAAAAACTGTGCATCGCAAAATTCTAAAAAGAATTGCTATGTTTTTTAAATAAAGTCCTCTTTCAAATGACACCCCACTTGACCCCATTTTAAATAGTGATTTTACCCCTCCTCATATCCACCCCCTTAATAAATCTAAGTATGAGAATATGACACTTTTTTATATTTTTTATTAAAAACGTACTAATTTTTCTATCATTTCTAATACATTTGAAAATTTTCGATTAGTTAGGTTCGGAGCTAATCGAGGTAAGAAAACACGAAAAAAACGTCATTATTCCAAATTATACAAAAAATGGTGAAGTGTAAAATTCCAAAATAAATTTCTAAGGAATACTGAAATAAAGCCCTTTCATATGATAGCCTACTTGAATCTATAAAAAAATATATTTTCTCAAAGGTCTCACATCGTACCCCTGTAAACCAAACGAAAACCACTTTAGTTTTATTTGTATCCGTCATTTCATGTGAGCAGATTAGTTTTATACGCACCTCAAATTTCAAGTCCATAGCATTTATATTTTACGAGATAATCGATATAATGTGAAAAACACGTTTTACTCTCACCAATAGTGTTCCGTATAAAAAACGGAGCCCTAAAAATGACTCTTAAGAACTGGTAATTTGTTTTTGTAAAATGCTTGTTTTGTGGATACTAATAACAATAATTTATTAATATAAATTATTGATTTTATTTAATTTATTTGTGCTGACAATTAGTATAGAGTACAGAGGTAATATATTTCTTGATACAAATGTGTTAGAAGGCAGAATATAAAATTAGAAGTGAAAAAACATCAGTAGCCCTATTCCGGTAATCATCATCATGAAATCAATTATGAAATATAAGAATTGAGAAATAAATTATAGCAATTTTTTCAAAACTATAGTATTCCGTGCTGCGGGAAATAACAAATTCGTATATTAGAAAATATTTCTTTATTTCATTTATAGTCCCTGGGCCGGCGCCGATTTCATGTGATGATTTCCACATATTTTTTACTTCGTGAGACGCCTGTCCTAGATGAGCCCGAAAACATTTGTTCTGCGATTTTTCTGAAATCGGCCGCTTTTGCGTTCGGCAAGTTTCGAAAAATGCCGAGTGGCCGGGATCTTGTAAATTTTTGATTTTTTAACTATGGGGGCTGGAAATTTGATTTAGAACACGAGGGTACCCTTTTCCGACAAAAATTTGTCTGCTATTGTCTAGTCCGACAATCCAAACATACCAAAATTTCAGTTGTCGGACTCGACAATAGCAGACACATTTTGGTCGGACAAGCTTACCCTCTTGTTCTAAAACCCCCACAGCTAAAAAAAAATGTGCTAACAAATTTACAAGATCGCGGGCAATCGGCATTTTTTGGAGCTTGCCGAACTCAAAAGCGGCCGATTTGAGAAAAATCGCAGAACAATTTTTTTCGGGCTCGTTAAGGATAGGCGCCTCACGAAGTATAAAATATGTGGTAATCATCACATGAAATCGGCGCCGGCCCAAGGATTATTATTGCACTTTTTTTCTCAATTCCTAATTCCCAGGGAAATGCCGAAATAGGCGTACAGAAATCGTTAAACGAGCAAATTTCCGTTAATATTTGCAATGCCTTTCAGAATAAAAAAATCTACCTAAAAGCTTAATGAGCCTAAGTCCAGATTTTTGGGTTGAAAATATTTTAAACGCTAACATAGATAAATATCAGATACTGGTTATATACCTATAAGTAGTAAACCACTCGTCTCCTCTAGCATAACAAATTTACAGAGTGTTTCTTGTATGAATGAGTATTTAAAAAAAAAATTGTTTCATTACACAAGAATTTCATTTTGATATATGACATTCAAAAGGACGATCATTTTATTTGTTCGATTTATCGATATCGGTTATTAAAAAAATCGGTTGAATTTAGTTTGTATTAATTATTTAGAACACGAACTATGTAATCTTTTGCATCTCTTAATAATGTTTGTTATAATATAGAAATGTTTAGCCTCTTAAAATCAGTAAACACTTAAGCGTTGTCTAACGTATATTTGAATTGAATAGAGAGTTTATTAATATATTTTAGCTATGCTAATTATATATTTAATTTTTGTTCTACAATTTAATCTATATTTTACGTTTATGGTAAATCTATAATTAATTACGTCTTAGACAAATTTTTAAGCGTAGTTTGACTTTACGGGTCTTAAAATGTTTTTAATTTCATTACATATTTTGGCCCGTACATATTTTTGGTGATGTTGAAAAAATTGTGTTAAATTTTGTCGTAATATATTTACATTTACGGTTATTTGTTGATTAATTAATTTATGATCAAGCATAGCCTCGGCTAGTCCATAGTATGGAATTAGTACTTTACCAGATATTTGGTTTATTACATTTGATGTATAACATATTGCAAATAACATTCTAATTGGTTTTGCAAAGGCGATCCAATGGATGTGTCTTTGTGAGTAATCGCAATTAATTGCGTTCACTTTCAATAATTCTTCCGTTGTAGCTCTACTACATTTTGACGTATACTGGTTCCTACGGCTTCGGAGTAGTAGTAATATTAATACAAAAAATTCGGCCAATTAGTCAGTATAATATTTCTAAGTGATTTTGGTTTGTTTATTTTGAGCTAGCTATAGTTGAAATGAGTTTCAACTATAGTTAGCTTAAAATAAACAAATCAAAATCACTGAGAAATATTACACTGACTAATTGGCAGAATTTTTTGTATTAATATTACTACTGCTCTTAATCTTCCTCTAATCAACCTTGCCTGAAACATATCGAAAATAATTTTACTATATAGACTTGTATATTTTGCGGGTATTGGACTAACTTTCTGTTCACATCAAGTTTTATTGATTACAAAAATAAAATTTCTTCTTTATTCTATACAGACTGAAAAATTGGCTTGTGAAGTTTATAATATTAAAATGATAGAATTAAATAGCGAATATTTTGTCGTTCATCATCTTCGAACCCGACATCACAACCGTACCACACAAATTATCGAGATTGAATTCGACGTACTTCAAACAGTAGACACTGCAGATATACAAATTGTAGTGTTTGGAATGTATGGAAATGAATTTCGTCAAATAATGGATTGGAAATTTAATAGTGTTTCTGAAATGATGAATTCAAAATTGATGAAGGCTGCATACGATGATTTACTTTTGGTTTCAAATTTCCCACCTCGTGACAACTGTATATTTGAACCAGTAAGTTTAAAAAAATTAAATTATGTTATATGTTACAATGTTTTATGTTAAAATATTATTTTTTGAAAATTGTATTTATAGAAACTCTATAAAGTGTATAATGGCGTAATTTCATCGGACAGTATTCCTGAGTTTTTGTTACGGAATGGAGATTTAATGATTAAGGGTATATTAAAAATTAATAAAAAACTAATTGCCTCTTATGAAATTTATTTTAAAATTATAAGATATTAGTTTGCTGCTTTAATTTATATTTATTTGTTAAATTAAGAACACTTTTTACCAAACCTCTATTATATATGCCAAAAAAATTAAGGGAAAATATAAATTATATATATAGTCCAATTAAAGTAATATTGCTCGTAGTGTGTGTAATATAGGTTATACCATATCAAATAGTTTATAAAATAAACCAGTTGAGGCAGTATGCTGGGAGTTTGAACCCCCCCATGTTGCATCAAATCGGTTAATATACACTTACATGGAATTTACATTTCAAATTACTATAGTTAAAACCTAATTGTCTCTATCAGATCCCTTATTTCATATTTCATAATAACAGTAGTTATTTTTTTTTTGTACATACATTGTACATATTATTTAATCTGGAATTCAATTTGAACAATAATTCATAATCATATATTTATATTATATTTTTATGTGTTAAATACCGATTTTTTATTTTAATCTTTAATATATGTATAAATAAAAAAAAACATAAAAATCAAATTGAATATTTGAAGCGAAACCTCCCTACCTCCCATAGCTCGATCCTGCGTACGCCCCTGAGTTGAGATAATATATAACCTAGTTTGTAAACCACTAGACTATGTATTTATCCTAGCAACAACGATCGAATTCCAGTCAAGTTCAACGGATTTGTCTGAGCTTTAAACTACAGAGCCGTTTAAGATATTTAGTTCATTTCTTAAGTATGTCTGTGGGTAAATTGCACAATTGATCTTTGACGTTACAGTGCTGTAAGTAATCTATCAAACTAAACCAGTTTTTTTAGTAATTGAATATTTCCGTTTTGTTAATAATTGATTATTGATAACAGTTATTTGTATATTAAGTTGTGTAACAATAATAACATTTTAACGGTAACTACAAAACGATGTATATATCAAACAATTAATTATTTAATTAAAACATGAATGATACGAATAAATAAAACATCGTTCATGATTAGTTTATAATCCAAATTTTTAGTCGAGAAATGGAGAACATTGGGTCGGATCACTCCAGTTATAACACTCCAATTTTAACAGTTACCATAATGGAGTTACAGGCTAACATCGTAGCAAATTTAACACTAATGGTGAAAATTGTTCAACAGTAGTGCTCAGGTTGTTAATTTGGATTACATACAACGAGAGCACTTTTGACTGAAAATAGTTACTGTGGAGAGATCAGTTTTTGGAGGGATCCATAGTTATTGTGGAGGAATCAAAGTGAAGAGATCAGTTTTTGTTCATTTATAAATTTTGTAATTTTTGACATTGCTTGTTCGAAGAAACAAGGTAGTGCAACACATGTTCAAGGCATATGTCATGGCCTGGAGTATTGGCAACTCAATTTTAGTTTTGATGACAGCAAATTTTAAAAACATTTCTCTTTATGTCTTATTTTACATATATGTATTTCCCATCATATCATGAAATATTGCCTTTTATAATATTTTATCATGTGATAGAATTTATTGTGTTAGTTATCGATTTCTTTAAAAGAAACATTCAAACAAAAATTACATTCATCAACTTCGGAAGCTTAGAAAATTAATAACACAATACCGACTTCATTTCTGACTACAAATGCAATCTTATTCAAAATCTGAAAACAATATTATAATTTAATATGGTTTTTTATAGTTGTCCTTGGCTTTGTGCTTTTGTTACTTTGATAATCAATTATTAATTATAAAATTTTTATTTTTGGATAATTAAGTTGATACTTGATACTTTATAGTAAAAACAAAAACTGTCTCTATCTACTTAATTATCCAAAAACAAAAATCTTTTAACCTTTTCCTATGCAAAATAAAAACATTTTACGTTCATGAAATTGCCCACTCGACCCTAACGCGTCTCGTGAGTAAATTTTCACTCACGAAAAGGTTAAATAAAATCAAACTTTTTTCAAAATTCTAAAAATATTCCAAAAATTATTTGTTATGTTTAGCCTGGAATATAGGGACGTAGTGTCGTACACTACTGATTCATGTAGTTTGTATTTCATCTCATATCACCATTTTACATATCATGTGTAGTTCATAACATTTCTCGTGCATCCGTAATCTATAGTCCTATTTTCGTATAGTTTCCGTTACACATATTTTTTTTTTAGCACAACACCATTAACCATAATATTTTATTCTACAATCCCCTATTATTGGTTCACACTTCGTTTTCACCAGCATTACTTCCCCATACTGCATAAATTTGAATTCTCCGGACCTTAACCGTAATTGCTCTAATTATTTTCAAACCTCCAATAGCTGTGCATATTTGTCCAATCGTCTTAATATCAACAGAATTATTATCCTACAATCCGTTTTGCAATTGTATTCAAAACATATTATATTTCTTATATAGGTATTTTTATCAGTTTCGCTTTTCGTTATAAATCGAAATTTTACTGTAATATGGTTGTAAGCTATTATTTCATAATACATAAACATCATAAAATCGGTTAAACTTACGTTTAATCCATTCTAGTATATTAATATTTCTTCCCAATGCGTTGGAAATAACTTATTTCGTGAAATCATCTTACAATTTTATATATTACAAAATAACAATCAGTATTTTTTTTACGGAAAATGTACTAACATTACCCCTTCAAAAAAACTTTGTAGCTCAATTTTCGATATTAAATTCCTATATAAGAGATGGATATATCGTCTTTTGGCTCTTACTTATTTACATTTCATTTTGTCCATTGTGACTGTTTTTGCTTCATCGAGCGATTGTCAACGGAATAACATCGGATTTTTTTTTGATGTACTGATCGATTTATGGGATTCAGATTTATTTGAATATATTTAAAAATCGTAAATGCATGAGAATCAAATGTTAGTAATGATTCATTCGTTTTTCTGTGTTAATTATTTTAAAATACGGGCAGTGAATATAACAGTGTTATCGGTACCAATGTGTGTTTTTTCTAAATTGTAAAGTAGTTCCGAACCAACAAAAGAAAGTATATAATAGAGTAGTGACATCACGAAACAGATGACCGAATTCATCCTGAATAGGGTTATTCCTACATTCATAATCTATCTTAAGGTGAGATAATGCTATTCTATAAACACAAGATATAGTCTAATAAAAATACAAAGTAAATTACAAATATACATCGATGAGATTTTTCTGTTGTTTGTGCATGTAAAAGACTGAGATCATAAAGTATACTCTACACCTGCGTTATTAACTGATATATTAAAAATAACTGTGTTAGACATTGATGTCTTGATTAATTGTGCTAAATAATTTATAATAAAATAGCTATGATAGTCCTGTATTCATTGATTAACTGTGATAAATAATTTATAATAACATAACTGTGATCATCATTTATATATTGATTTTGATATCTAATTTATAATAAAACAACTGTGATGTTAAATTGATAATAGTAAAACTTTGATAGATAATTTATAATAGATATATTGTGATAATAATTTTCTTTAAAAGGACTGCGATCCTAATTTTTGTGATTAATATCTATTAAAAAAACGAAATAGTCAATAATTTGATGCATACTCCAGAATTGTATAAAGAATCTTGATTTGATAACTAACTGTTGGTCAATAAATTTGAATTGTAACTGTGCAAATCGTTATTTTTCATTCCGTGAGGACCTATGGGAGGTCAACTGAAGGTGGACCAATCAACAGCTGAATAACAACAAGCATAATTTTTTTATATATCTACTGTGTGGTGTATTTCGATGGCGGCGTGGGCTTGAGATTGATGAGAACAAGGGGATATTACGACGATTACCTTCAGACTACCGTAAATACCAACAACTCCAGCGATCATCAATTAGCTTTCGCATCCCACAATTTTGATTTATATGCTCTACATCCGGCTTGTGGAATATTAATTGCTGATCGCTGTACATGAGGAGGATGAGCACTTAATTGACCTTTCGGGGAAGCTGGAACGGGACAAGACCATGAGGTGAGTCGTAATTCACTTTTCATTTTAAGCATGTATGATTGGGGATAAGTGTGTGGGTATGGGAGCATGTGTGTATGGACGTGTGGATGTGGTTACGTGTGAGCGAGTGTGTTGGTAGCCTGTGTGTTTTGTAAAAATGTAAAAACCAAAACAAGAAAAAATAATATTAATACTACTAAAAGAATTTATTTCCATAAATATTGATTAACCAAGAATTTATTGGCGTAAGCCGATAATTAATTATCAATCTAACTATGAGCCGAAACCTCTAGACTCGCGGTTAAAATCAGTTTCAATCCGGAAATTTTGCATTACCGTTTTATTCTTCTTGAATGGTAACCTGTGAAAGAGTATGTCAACGTCATTAAAGCGTTTTGCAGGTTCATAATTGATGTTTTTTTTTCATAATTTGGTACATTGGTCAATTAGTTTCACGGCACAAATCATCAAGGTGTTGACGGTTGTCCTAGGTCGTAAGGGCTACCATCATTTTTTTTTTTGATTTATTTCAGACGTCAAACCGGCTTTTTTTTATTATTTCCATCACATCACGCCAAGACCTACCGTTATTTGGAGATTCGGATGTTATAATTTAATTTAACTCTAAGGGAAACAAAAGGTGGTTAATAATACTTGACGTTGGGATCCGACCATGCATAAATAATGATTGATGGTAATATTAGTAGGTAATGGATTGCAGACTCCTCAATCAAAGAATGTTATATTACATTGAAAACCACCCAAAGTAGTAGTACATGAAATAAATTTAACGAAAACCGAAACCTCGTCAACTTCTACCACAACTATTATTACCATAGCAACGAATTGTAGCAACAGTGGCTGTATTAGGAGTGGCAACCATACAATTAAGTTAAATCATTTGGGAAAATCCCCTGGCAATGAATTTCAACTAAAAGCCATGCAAGGCTCAGAGTTGTTTTCTTATGAATACTCATTCGTCCTGAGTGTTACCAATCTCTTGAGATCCATTTTCAATTCAGCTATATCCGAAATAGGTTTATGGAATATTCAATTAGATACTCAAATTATATTTATTGTAAATAGTACCGTATTAATCCTATTAACCCAAAATTATAAATTACATTCACGAAACCGACTCGCTTGATTGAACTATTATACCTTTGCTTTTATAATAATAATAATTATATTGGATCATATAATTTAACAAAAATTTTAACGTAGCACATTTGATGTTCTCCATAAAATTAAAGTATCGCCTATGATAAGAATAAATTAAAAGCCATTTGAACAAAATCAAATATTTGGTTTAAACAATAAAATTGAAGGTACCAGCATAGGAAAGAATGGAAAAGAAGTGAACGAGGGTGGAATGCCTGTTGTGAACCATGTATCTCATCCACTTAAAGCCAGTCAAAATGATATTGTAGTTAATACCAACGTGTTCTCCCTGAAATATACTAATAAAATGCTATTTTTACTAAATGCCAATGACTTAACTAGTCCTGAAATACCTATAAATAATCGAAACCAACACAGATGGAAGTTTAATGAATTGATAGATGATTCATATCAATTTTTTCTTGAACTCTCTTCCAGGCTATTGGACTGTTTCTAGGGTGTGTGTGTGTGGGTGTGTGTGTGTGTGTGTGTGTGGGTGTATGCAGTGTGAGAAGGTGAGCACATGTGTAGTAATCTAGGGGGGGTTGGCCGTGATGATCGTGGTTCTTTCGCCCATGGGATCGCCAGAGTCTCAGTTGTTCATTCGTATTGTTTCCATTTTGGTTTATTCACGTAATTTGCGTACATTTCTGTATTTGTGTTGAAGCAGCAGGTATTAATCTATCAAATCCACGATGGCTGAGCTATAGTCGTTACGGCGTTATAAATCTCTAGGTACGCGACCTGCTATGCCGCTTCATTGGTTCGCCAATGGAAAAGCTCTTCATTACATATTACAAAATCAAAGATTAAACGTTTTTCAAAAATTTATAATAATAATATCATCAATCGATGATAATATCAATAATAATAATATCATGATCATTACATTTCATTCCATCCAACTAAATAATTTTATTATTTTCTAAAAAGAGAAATGAAAATCATTCTTTTGACACACTTGACATTATTTCTTTCACAAACTTATAATGCCATAATTCTCTATGATGATAATAAAATTTCATGTCAGACAAATAATTAATTTTATTTTTGGTTAATCTAGTAATAATCTACTACTACTAATCTAGTAATAATCTAAATCTACTAATAATCTAGTTTTTGGTCTCACATACCAATCCCGACCATCAACATTTCTTCAAAATCAATGTTTCTATTCGTAATCACTTAAAATGAACGTTTTTTAAGCAAAAAATATGTAAATTTCCTTGTTTTGACAAACTTAACGATTTTTTGACACACTTCCGGTACAGTTATCGAACACATCGTCCTTTCGGCTATTCCTATTGAGTAAAAATATTTTTAGAAAAAAAATTTTGAAATCCGTCCAGCGGTTTTTTAGATTTCGGTTGTGACGGCCGGCCGGCTGAGAGACATACATTTTTTTTTTTGCTTATTTAGAATCAGTAGGTCATAAAACGTCGAGAAATGCCAAAAAAATGGGGGTAAGAATTTCACTTTTGGCTCATGAATGCAATACTGATGGTAGGGATTGGTATGTGAGATCAAAAACTAGATTATTGCATTATAAGTTTGTCAAAAAAATGTTGTCAAGTGTGTCAAAAGAAAGATTTTTATTTATTTTTTTGCCTAATTTTTTGGAAAAAAATTAAATTAATTATATGTTTGAAATGAAATTTTATTATTATTATTGAGAATCATGGCATTATAAGTTTGTCAAAAAAATAATGTCAAGTGTGTCAAAAAATGATTTAATTTATTTTTTTAGCAAATTTTTTGGGAAAAAAAATGTAGCTGTTTTTATGACGTAAATGTAATTGAAAATGAAATTGGACATGGAAATTTTTGAATTTGTTATTGTTTTTGAAATATTTTTGGAATTTTGAAAAAAGTTTGTATATTTAAATAGTCGGATATTCAAATAGTCTGAGTAATGAATATTTCATATTTAGTGTGCCAAACATGTCTTACTAATTAATAAAAAAAAATACTAATACATAAGACCATAAATGGCCATGACCAATAACATTTTTTTTAATATGGATTCTTCTTGCTACTAGGTAGATGTTAGCACTTAGCATAATCAATTCGGTCGCTCACTCATAGCTTTGAGGACCAAGGTCATTCTAAATTGTTGTTTTCGTTGTTTTTTTTTGCCTTGTTATCTGGTTTAATATCTGCTATATCCATAAGTGCTACAGCAAAAACTATTTGATTTATAATAGTACTTAGAAAAATTTAAAACAACATGGGTTACTCTTGGCTTTAGTAGCTAAACGGTCTTAAAGTTGTTATTATTTGAAAAAAGGTCAAAGTTGAAGGTCAATTAATCTAGAAGCCATAGATCGATCGTTTTGAGATACTGCTGTAATTTTGCTACAGATTGTGAAGGTTAGGTCCAGGCTAAAACTCTATGGAGCAAGTATTTATTTTTTTATACCATGCTTTTTTTCGTTGTCCAATATGCGTTTTACAAAATGTACCATTAAATGCACATTTTACCTATTTCTCATGCTATTTTTGATTTTGCAATGATCAATAATCAATTTTTTATTAAGACCATAATTGATTTAGTAAATAGTTTCAAAACCGCAATCCTACAATATCCCTCCTCCTTTCAATAAAAAATAATATAAAATTAAAATATACTTTATTTCGTTTATTTCGTATACTTCATTTCATTGTTCCTTTAGTTGAGGATTGAAATGCACCCGTCTTGTGGTCTCGCAATCCCCAGATGCCAGTGCGGAATTGTGGTTTTACCATCAGATCCCAAAAATAAACAGCACCCCATAGTAGAATACTCCAGTTTAAATAAAAAATTAATATTTGAAAATTGATTTGAAATAGTTAAAATGTGCATAAAGGTACATTTTGTAAAATGCATATTGGACGACGGAAAAGGCATGTAATAAAAAAAAAAATACGTGTCCCATGGAGTTTTAGTCTGGACCTTAAGCTACACAATATGGAGTATAACCATAGCTAAATCTCAAATTTATTGACTCAGAGTAGAGTAATTGAGATTGAATTTAGACCTTTTTTTGAAAAAATTGTCAAGTTTGAGAACGTTTAGCTACTAAAGCCATGTTGTTTTAAGTAGCCCATGTTGTTTTAAGTTTTTCTAAGTACTGTCATAGGTTGACTAATTAATCCAATAGTTAGTGCTGTGAGCCACTTATTGCTTTTGCAGATATTTAGTCAGATAACAACATTTTTCAATGACCTTGACCTTCAAAGCCATGGGTAAGCGACCCAATGAATTATGCTAATATCTACCTAGTATCAAGTAGTATCAATGTTAAAAAAAATATCATTGATCACTCATGTTTTATGAAATAGAATGATCACATTATTTAAACAATTTACCCGTGACCTTAAGTTATGACTTCAATTCAAGGACAAACGGGTTACATTTAAGAGAGGGTAAACTTCACTTTTTCTTATCACAGTATTACTAGTATATCCTGAAAGTTTTAGGAAAATTGAAGGCATCAAATATCAAAAGTGTCCAACCTTAAAAAAATGACTTTTAAAGAACTGGTAATTTATTTGTTTTTGTAAAATGCTTGTTTTGTGGATACTAATAATAATAATTTATTAATATAAATTATTGATTTTATTTAATATATTTGTGCTGACAATTAAGGTTAAAACAACATTCAACCAAGTTTATTTTAAAGCTTGTCCCAACATTGTTCGACCTTAAAAGAAGCTTGGCTCTATGTAAAAACAATCCTATCTGCTACCTGGCAAGTGACAAACCGGAAGTTGGTATGCAGACATATTGAAAACTGTATTAAAACCTTATATACTAAGTTTCAATAAAATCACAAGTCAGAATTAGAAGTTATTCAAGATTTAAACTTAGAGGTGTTCGGGAAACCCCCCGCCATTTTGTCCAAATTTGAAATGAATCCAGATATTCTATTTTCAAGTGAACCTGTATCAAAATTTCAAAAATCAAGATCATATGCAAAAAGGTCACCCACCCACCCACGCACCCACCCACACACAGACGTACACCAAACTTTTTATTGGCTATTTTTAATATAGAGGATGTTCCAAAACAAAAGAAAAAACAAAATTTGGGGTATGTAAGATATTTTTTTTTTCGATAGATGGCACACTTCACACAATTTAAAATTGTGGTGAAGTAATTACAATAAATCTACGAATTTTGGTAATGAGTTGGCGCTAATAAACGCATTTATTATTCTTACGTATAAGAGTTTATAAAGTATTGGAACAAAGTCATCAGTTATTAATGATTATATTTCTTTCTTTCACGATTTCATTTATGATTCTGGTTGAAAATTTTATATTCCTGATTCCTGTCCATACTTTCAAAAATGCTTTTATTAAATACACAAACTTACAACAAATACACGAATCTGCTTTAATAAATGCTTGTTTATAGTATAAACAGATGTTATAAATATTTCGTATTATTTGTGAAAGAATTTATAGATTTCACGAATAATTTAGTTATAAAACTTCATAAACATCGTTTATTGAATCTTAATGAATTTTTTTTTGAATGCATATGATAGTATGTACATAGGACATGTCATTTGAAGAATAAAAAATGCCGCCCGAAGAAAGTCGGCCATAAATGTAAACGACAAAATAAAAAACATAGCTGATTGAGGTGATTCAAATTTTCTAAATTTTAATTTCTTTAAAATACAGCTATTGATTGTTTCCAGATGGATATTTCAATTAGTAAGTGTGGCGGGCGAACAAATAGACTCGATTATTAGTAGTCACAAATACTTACTCTTAAACTGATGTTGCTTTATATCTTTAGTCTTCAGTGTGGTTTAAGTGCAATCACTCGCGTTTGAAAACGCAGTTCGCGCTAGTAATACACACTAGTTTTTGTAACAAATGCACAAAATTTATTAAATATTTATATAATTGTTGATTATATTTTATTTAACAAATTTATAAAGAAATTTAAAATATTTAAATATAAACTAAAGTGCGCCATCTTCGATGTAATATTTGTATTCAAAAAGAGTATATAAAAATATGAGCTTAACAATCCGGTTACAAACAAATTTCGAAACTTTAAAAAACATTATCATCTGTCAATTCAAAATAGCTATTTATGTATTAAGGGCATAAAAGTATGTCTTTTCCGCTTGAGAGTAAAATTGTTGCTCGAGGCGTTAGCCGAGAAATTACTCGAAAGCAAAAGAGATACTTTATGCCCGAATTGCAAACAAGATTTTTTGTATGAGTAAGATTCTGTACTATTTGCATAAATAAAAATGCATATATTTACACAAAATAGTAAAATATTTTTTTAGAAAATTATTTTATCCAAGTAGTTTTTCGAAATAATAACTTAAGGCATTGTTATTTCAATTTTGGCATTGTTATTTCAATCTTTTTCGCGTGTACAAAATATTTTTTATTCGCCTACATATTAAAGTGGTACTTTATTACTGTGATTTGCGGCTGTTAAGTGTCACTTTTTAACCATATATTTTGTTGTCATAGTTACGTCCAAAAAAGTAAAAAACATTTGTATTTGTTTAAATTCTATAAAAAACAGAAATTTTTATCAAAGCAACCTTTAAATTCAAAATTTCATTATCCAATTAAAATTATTGTTATTATTTGTTGTCATAGTTATACAATTATTTTGAAAAAAATAACAAATATTTTGTCAAAGGTTACTTGTTCAACATATTTTCATTTCAAAATTTATGCAAAATTATAACTTTGATTTGGAATAAACAATTTTTTTTAAATATTTTGCTAGTGGCGAATAAAAAATAGTATATGACGCACTGTGAAAATCTCGGCTATCGCCACGATTTGCTAACCCCACATACGTCCAAAATCTTTAACTTTACGTCTTTGCATCATAATGTACTATTTGCGTGCACAATAGTACATTATGATGCTAGGACGTAAACTAAAGATTGTGGACGGATGTGGAGTTTGCAAATCGAGGCGCTAGCCGAGATTTGCACCCACATTAAGTCCAAAATAGCTTACGTCCGTGCATCATATACTATTTTTTATTCGCCGCAAGCAAAATATTTTAAGAAAAGTTGTTTATTCTAAATTAAAATTATAAATTTGCATAAATTTTAAAATGAAAATATGTGGAACAAGTAACCTTTGACAAAATATTTATTATTTTTTCCAAATTATAGTGTAGCTATGACAACAAATGATAACTATTTTAATTGGATAATGAAATTTTGAATTTGAGGGTTGCTTTGATAAAAATTTTATTTTTCATAGAATTTAAACAAATACAAATCCTTTTTACTTTTTTGGACGTAGCTATGACAACAAAATAAATAGTTGAAAAGTGATACTTTAAAGCCGCAAATCACAGTAACAAAGTAACACTTTAATATGTAGGCGAATAAAAAATACTTTTTTATTCGCCTATGTATTAAAGTGTTACTTTATTACTGTGATTTGCGGCCTTAAAGTGTCACTTTTTAGCCATATATTTTGTTGTCATAGCTACGTCCAAAAAAGTGAAAAACATTTGTATTTCTTTAAATTCTAAAAAAACAGAAATTTTTATCAAAGCAACTCTTAAATTCAAAATTTCTCTATCCAATTAAAATAGTTGTTATCATCTGTTGTCATAGTTATACAATAATTTGGAAAAGATAACAAATATTTTGTCAAAGGTAACTTGTTCCACATATTTTTATTTCAAAATTTATGCAAATTTATAATTTTAATTTAGAATAAACATTTTTTTAAAAAATATTTTGCTTGCCACGAATAAAAAATAGTATATGATGCACGGACGTAAGCTATTTTGGACTTAATGTGGGTGCAAATCTCGGCTAGCGCCTCGATTTGCAAACTCCACATACGTCCAAAATCTTTAGCTTTACGTCCTAGCTTCATAATGTACTATTTCGAAAAATTAAAATTATTTTGTTGGTAAACATGCGACAAAAATATTTTTCGTTTGTTCTCGGGTAGAAGCTGCCAATGTTAAACGGGCCAGTATTGTCGAGCCAAGCCTTTGCTAGTTAGCTTTGGACCAGGTCTGGCCCAGTTGTAAATGCCTAGACTGAACCAAGAATCAGTTTATTTTATTAAGCGTTATTAACCAGTCTTATGCATTGTAAACATGTGTAGGCCATATTGTGTTTATCTTTATTTTCATATGTGTTACTCTTTCCACAACCTCTTTCCACACATTTAAAGGAGGAAAAAAATTCTTTGGTAGACTAGGAAACTAGTAGACTTTGGTAGTCTGGAAAAAAAATTGATTTGGTAGACTAGGCCCAAGTCTTATTTGCCAAACTTGACCCTAGGACATCATTCCAAGCTTGGGCCATTTGAAAATGTTAAGCCTGGCCCAACACCCAAAAGCTTGGGTGCGGTCTTGGCCTAGGCTTGGCCCCTTAGCTTTTTCTTACCCAGGTTTTATTTTAGAACAAACTTGGATAGTTTTTGTGCATGTGTTACAAAAACAATATTATAAATCTATATTTGATTGTAATCTTCTTTGACAATATATTATTGGAATTTTGTATTAATTAGTTATGACATGAAACTCATCAAATCAATCAAATGCATCAGAAATTGTTTGTTTTTTAAATTGAAGTCAATGTCAATGAAGCGTTCAGTACTCCAACGATTAGTTGGCTAAATAACACTTAAAAATTCAAAATGTTTTTGATATATTTAATTATTTTTGTGAAAATTCAGTTATGCATATCAATGTCAATGAAGCGAAGTAGGCATGGTATGAATTTTTTGTTAATTTTATCAAATAATTATTGATTTGATTTGGGAAAGTTTTATGTAGATTTTTTAGGAGAATAAACAGCATCCTCTTTTGCAAAATTTGAATCAATGTTTCAAGTCTGCAAAGGAGGATAAAAGAATTGTAGTTTTGTGTAAAATCTCAATCATACAACAAAACGATAATTGTACTTACGTGAAAGGTTCTTAATGCATATAATCGCTATATGTAAAACCGAAATACCAATACTCACGAATCGAGAATAATTTTTTGTTTCAGTTAACTTTTTCTACTCTTTTACTCTTGTAGATGAAGCCAGAAATAGAGGTTTACAATATTAAACTTATTACGATTAACCCTGACTATGTAAAAATAGATCTGGTACGGTGCAGACATCATAATCGTACTGTACACGTTTTAGACGCTGAATATGATGTACTAAAGCCTTTAGGCGAAACCACACGCATATTTGGGTCAGTATCTTCATTTAATGGTAATGAGTACCGTCAACTTGTTGAAGTAAAATTTAAAAGTATTTGTGAGGCAATTAACTCAAAGGCCGCGGTAGAGCATTACGATAAGTTATTAAAAACATCTAATATGCCTACTCGTAAAACATGTACTTTTACACCAGTAAGATTTTTTGATTTATTTAAAATTGTTTGATTTTTCAATTTTGTTTTACTTTTACTGTATTCTTAGAAACATTATTACATTAAAGGCGCCATAATCGATTGCGAAAATATACCATTAGTTGCATTGCAGAATGATCTATGGATGTTAACTGTCAAAGGATCCGAGGATGATGTTGTAATTTTTCATTATGAAGTTTACATTAAAATTAAGAAATATTAAACGACAGTAACACCCCGATTACCGAAGGCAAGTCATGTCACTTTAAATGACTAAAGTCACATCGCATATCAATTTTCGTATTGTTGAGGTCGTTTTTTACGCCTCAAGTCATTTTATACGACAGATGTCACTTAAAATGACATTTTAGTCGCCTCAATTTTTCATGTGACAATAATTTTTTCAAACGTCTTTAATTGTTTTTGTGAAATTGAAGAACGTAAAATGTAATTTTTTTTAGTTTTGGAGTTTTTTCGTTTCAGAATTTCTAGTTTTAGTCGTGACGGTTTTTATCGACTTCAATAATACCGAATTTTAGCAGACGTGACATGACTATAGTCATGTCACCTGATGTGAAACGACTTCAGTAATCGGAGTGATGTGGTTATCAAATAAAGAAACACTTAGTTTTGAGTTCATAACAACTCTAATATTTGATATCTAATTTAATTTCTACATACATACTTTCAATTTTATTAGATTGATTGAAATAGATATAAACAAAATATTTTTTCTCCGATAGACAGCAAATATAAATTTTGCAGACTTATTTCAGTCAGCAAAGTGGCACTTTTCCTGCCTAGGCAGCAAAGCAAGTACTTTGCTGCCTAGGCAGCAAAATAATTAGACTTCATAGAAATAAACAGATATTGCGATTAAAAAACAAATTTTTTTAATCGATTTCTTTTTTCATTTTTAAAATTTTGCTTTATTTTTAAAGTAATAATTATTAAATTACATATCATTGTAATTAATCGGAGAAAAAATTATATGTTCAACTCGGCAGCAAGGTAGATTGACTGCCTTGGCTGAATTCCTAGCCTCGCTCGCTCGGCTATGAACTATCAGCCGCGGCAGTCAATCTACTACTTTGCTGCCTAGTTAAACAAATAACTATAAATAGGTCACTTAGTAAGATTTATTTTATGTAGTTCAAAGTTCAATTAGTAGATTAAACTTTAAAGAGTGCAATTAAAATTAATTATTATTTTCAATACAAAAAAATATGGAGGGGCAGAAATCTCAAGCTCTGAGATATCAAGATTTCGGTCTGGGTTAAGGATTTTGATACAGTTTTCGGCAAAAAACTTTTATGAGGACATGGTTTTTAGTTTTGGGCAGCGATGTATATCAAACATATCTTTTTGTTAAAGAACATGTATATTTTATCTCTGTTTAGATATGTGTTACAAAACACACGAAACATCAATACGTTATTGGAAAATTATAACAGATCATATATTAACATTATTTAGTGAAAAGATTAAACAATCAGCAAACTATTCAAAAACCTCTCCATTTAGCGTTTCGAGAAAATATTTCAAAATCACAAATTCATATTTCTTTCAAAATTCCAAAAATATTGTAAAAGTTATAATAAAATCAAACATTTTTCAAAATTCTAAAAATATTGCAAAAATTATTACAAAATCAAAAATACAAACTTTTTTCAAAATTCCAAAAATATTTCAAAAACTATAACAAATTCAAAAATTTTCATGTCCAATTTCATTTTCAATTACATTTACGTCATAAAAACAGCTACATTTTTTTTCCAAAAAATTGGGTAAAAAAATAAATGAAATCATTTTTTGACACGCTTGACATTATTTTTTGACAAACTTAATTGCCATGCCATAATTCTCTATAATAATAATAAATTTTCATGTCATACAAATTATTAATTTTATTTTTGTTCCAAAAAATTGGGTAAAAAACTAAATAAAAATCTTTCTTTTGACACACTTGACAAATTTATAATACAATAATCTAGATTTTGGTCTCACAAAACAATCCTGACCGTCAAGATTTCTCCAAATTCAATGTTCCTACTCGTAACACTTAAATTGGACGTCTTTAAGCAAAAAATATGCAAATTTCCTTGTTTTGACACTCTTGACGATTTTTTTGACACACTTCTGGTACAGTTATCGAACACATCGACTTTTCGGCTCTATCCATTGAGTGAACATATTTTTAGAAAATTTTCAATCCGTCCAGTGGTTTTCTAGATTTCGTAGGCTGCGACGGCCAGCAGACAGACATACATTTTTTTTTGCTTATTTAGAATCAGTAGGTCCTAAAACGTCGAGAAATGCCAAAACAGTGGGGTTAAGAATTTCACTTTGAGCTCATGAATGCAATAGTTAGGTCTTTCAGACCGAAGTAAAAATAATGTGGCAAACTTTAAAAAACGATTCAATAGATAAAAAATAAAGTGATTGCAAACTTTTGTAAAGAATAAGTCGTTACAATTAAAGTTCCATCTATTGGTACGTGTCCAGCTTTGGCCCATAGAATTTGACAAATTGATTTTACAACGCACACATTGTAATGGATAGTCTGGCATAATGTCAGAACGCAGTGTATTACAGTCGCAGTTTCCTTAGTTGTTGTTCCTTATATTAATCTGTACCACTTGTAATAGATTCTCATCCCTTCGTCATCAATAGTCATATTTCATGTAGTTTCCTTAACCCATAGTTTCCTTATATTCCTCAAAATCTACTAAATCTGCAATAGCCGGACAAACGTATGGGAGAAAGAAAATTGCACTAATTACCTTGAATTATTTATTCATTAATATAACACAATATTGGTTAATTTGACTTAATTGATAATTTTCCTTAATCATCATCCGTATAATCACTAAAAATTAATCAGAATTTAATCTTACCACACACTAAAATTGACGCGCGCTATATTTCCATTCGACTGTTCTCGCCATACTACTTGGGTTTGAATTTTTTTCTAAAACACAAACCATAATGAAACAACGAAATTTTCAAAACCTCATAACGGCTACGTGTATTTTGTTTCCAATCGTCAACATACAACGAATTACTATTTTTGCTTTGTTAAACATTTGATTTATCTTTGTATGAGTGTTTTGCTTTAAACAATCCTTCCGTTATTAAACTGAACTTCACTGTGCTGATATAGTAGAGTGTAGATTAATAAATGTCCAAACATCATAACATTGATCGCATCTGCATTTAATTCATTTTGGATTCAATTATAAATATTATGGATGTGTCAGAAATATTCTGTATCCCAACCTTATTCTCGTACAATATTATCAAATAGTAAACGGTTTTGTGAACTATAATAAGTTCCCAATAATTTGAAAATCTGATGTAAATTAATTATCTCCCATCTAAATACTTTATTCGAGTTACTGCGAGATTAAAAATTTGACTATATAATGAGCACGGTAACTTATTCTCTCTCTTAGTCCAATTAACATTTCGTATAGTGCACGTCAAAATCTACTACATATTCATTCTGGTGTTTGACGTCTCACAGTCTAAGATCTTTTTTTTTGGTAGTAAATGGTGACTGTCAACTACAATTTTTTCATTTTTTTCATTGTTTTCAACACGAGTGTCAACTCATTGGTTGAGTTTTGTTTGTGACGTTTGCTGAAGTGACACGTTGTTTTTTTTGTTTGTGGGTGATTATTTTTGTAGATAACCATAATTTGGTTGGTTCATGGATACAGGAAAATGGTCAAAAAACCTACGGGATCCGGTAAACACTGACCGTATCAACCAACTAGAGAATGTCTGATATGAAGAAACAGGTAAATTATATTCTTTATTACTGTTAATGCCTACGGGTATCGCGATCAACGGTGAATTAGAACTTGAGTCAGACGCCGTCCAACAAAGAAAACCAGTTTATGGAAGATCGGTACATTACGGTGGTTCGATAGACATCATAAGTTAGGTGGTTTAGTGAATGCGGAACGTTTTCTGTAATTAATGAGAAGCATTGTAACTCTACGGGTTTGGAAATTAATTATCTGCCGAGGGATCGAATGAGTTTAGGAAAATTTTACAAAAGTCAGTCATCTTTCAACATATAAAGATTAATTGCATGGGTGTGAACAATATTTATTTAACCCAACAAACAAAGGTATAACATCTATTTATTTACCAAACCTAAATCTTAACTATGTGGGTGTGAAAATTAGCTATATAGCAAAAAGTTATGACCTTCAGTCAGTTACCTATCAGATTAAGTCAAGGTTCGTGTAGGTTATTTATTTAGAGCAAGTTTTGCAAAATTGAGTTATTACCAACAAAACAAAACAACATTGAAAGTTCAATTCAATATTTGTGAACGTTATTTATTTAGAACAATTTTACCAATTTATTTATTAAAAACTAAACGCAAAGAAATTAAAATATTAATTCAATGTTTGTGGACGTTATTTATTTAGAACAATTTACAAAGTTATTTATTAAAAACTAAGCACTACGAAATTAAAATATTAATTCAATGTTTGTGGACGTTATTTATTTAGAACAATTTACAAATTTATTTATTAAAAAACTAAACATAAAGCAATTAAAATATCAATTCAATGTTTGTGAACGGTATTTATTTAGAACAATTTACAAATTCATTTATTAAAATCTAAACACAAAGAAATTAAAATATTAATTCAATGTTTGTGGACGTTATTTATTTAGAACAATTTACAAATTTATTTATTAAAAGCTAAACATAAAGCAATTAAAATATCAATTCAATGTTTGTGAACGGTATTTATTTAGAACCATTTACAAATTCATTTATTAAAAACCAAAGCAAAAGCAACCTAAAAGATTAATTCAATGTTTGTTGACGTGATTTATTTAGAACAAATTTACCAATTTATTTATTAAAAACTAAACACAAAGAAATCAAAATATCAATTCAATGTTTGTGGACGTTATTTATTTAGAAGAATTTATAATACTTAGTTATTAAAAAAACAAAACAAAAACAACTTAAAAGAATAATTCAAGGTTTGTGTACGTGATTCATTTAGAAACATTTTATAACAGTTAAGTACTGACAAAACCAAAAGATTGAGTCCAAGTTCATGTATCCTATTTGGTTAGGACATTTTTGTTATTTATGAGGACCAAAGAGTATTGGTTGTTTTTGTTTTTTTTTTGAGTGTGAAAACTATGTATTTATTTAATTAATTACTTTATTTGCCAATAAGAAGATTTAACTATATTATAGTGATTGTTAGTTATTTATCCAAATTTTGTAAATATACGAATCAAACGAAAACGTTGTATGTGGGTGTAAATAATTTACCTAACAAACCTTCCTAAACCGGAATTATTCCACAAACCCAAAGAAATATTATGTGGTGGTGATGACCAACATTACTGATCTAGGCAGATTTTTTTTTTTTCATTGGTTCAGTAACCAGACACTAAAATCAACACTAGGGATTCAAATAAATTAACCGCAAATGTAAATAACAAAAAAAAAAATTAAACAAAACGGGAATCGAATGACATCAACCATTCATTTGTACAATTTGCTCCGATATTTTCAACACATTCAACTATAATTTCAACAGTTTTCAACGAATTCTTGCTCAATTTGTTATCTGATATTTCGACATATTCTGCCATAGTACAATTTATCAAACATTCATTTATACAATTTGCTCCGATATTTTCACCGCATTCAACTATAATTTCAACAGCTTTCAACGTTCACTCAGTCCAATTGTTATCTGATATATCGACATATTCTGCTATAGTACAATTTATCAAACATTCATTTATACAATTGGCTCCGATATTTTCAACACATTCAACTATAATTTCAACAGTTTTCAACGAATTCTTGCTCAAATTGTTATCTGATATTTCGATATATTCTGCTATAGTACAATTTATCAACCATTCATTTGTACAATTTGCTCCGATATTTTCAACACATTCAACTATAATTTCAACAGCTTTCAACGATCACTCAGTCCAATTGTTATCTGATATTTCGACATATTCTGCTATAGTACAATTTATCCAACATTCATTTATACAATTGGCTCCGATATTTTCAACCCATTCAACTATAATTTCAACAGTTTTCAACGAATTCTTGTTCAAATTGTTATCTGATATTTCGATATATTCTGCTATAGTACAATTCATCAACCATTCATTTGTACAATTTGCTCCGATATTTTCAACACATTCAACTATAATTTCAACAGTTTTCAACGAAATCTTGCTCAAATTGTTATCTGATATTTCGATATATTCTGCCATAGTACAATTTATCATCCATTCATTCATACAAATAGCTCCGATATTTTCAACGCATTCAGCTATACTCGCAAGTTGTGCAACCAGATACCCAAATTGATACCTCGTATATTCGACCTATTTTCACGCAGCAACACTGATGGAAGACTGAATTAAACCGGATTGGAGGCCAGGAGGATATAACCATGGGTGAGTGTATTTGATTGGTGTCGTTGTTTCTTTAATCCTAACGATAAAGGGGTGTGAATGAGTGTGTGTGTGTGTGGGCGTATGTGAGCGAACAAGGGGGTTGGACGTGCCGACCGTGGTTCTTTCGTAGAAGGGGGTCGCCAGAGTCTTCGTTTTTCCACTTGTATTTCTTTCCATTTCTGCAAATTTTCGTGAATAGCGTACATGTCTGTATTTGTGCTGAAGTAGCAGGGTTACTTTATCGTTCCCATGGTCTGAAGCTAGTTTGGGGCTTGAAAATCAATCTCGCTAGGTACGCTTCCTGCTATGTCCTTCTTATTGGTTCGCCAATAAGAAAGCGCTTCATTACAAATTGGCGCCCAACGTGGGGCTTCTCTAAGGGTCCCTACAGCAATGTAGGACTCTGGAGGAGTCCCTCCATAAATTCACAAATTTTGAAAATATTTTTTTTTTAAAAAAATTTTTCTTCTTTAATTAATTTTCTTTCCACCTTACAATAGTTAGAGGCTCTGGCGGCGTGGAAGCAATTCCCTGCTTCATGCGCGCAGGAGCAAAGGAAGTCTGAGATTCCTCAGACTGTACTTTGATGGGGAGTTGCGTCCCTACGCCTCCAGCTAATATTCTCCTTTTTTGTCTTTTTTTAAAACGCATGGGTGAGAATAATTTTTCGGAATTATTCTCAATGGGCATTACAACCCCACGGACCCTAGTTACGGGGTGGGTTTCTGGAGACGTCTCAAAGGCCGAAGGTGTCTCAGGTGCCAGACCTAGAACGACGTGGTTTGGTGTATACGCCAAACCTCGTCCGAGTCTGGTCACCTGGTCAGGCTTCGGGTTTGCGGGGTCCTCAGAGCCCAACCTGCGCTACTATTGCCTAACGTTAGCGACCCCTCCCGGCAATACTAGCTTCCCTGTGGTTGAGGTGTGCTGGTTCTCATCGGGTGATACCGAGGAAGTTCTTCCAAGACAGCATTGGCCCGCTGTCGAGGGAAGATTTCGCTCGGCTGTCATGCTGATGTGTAACTGGTCCACCTCTGCCACAGCACCTTACCGTATGTGTGGGTGGCGTGGATCGCAGCTGCCGAGTGTTGTTGATAGAATGGTGGTGCAGAGGATTTTATCTTCTGACCATCCCATCAGCACTCGTCAGCTGGGTGAGGCACTACCAGCACATACCCCACCTTATTCCTGTCTCACCCTCCCTTCTCCCATCCTTATTCATCCCGTCTTGTTCCCTATCCTTTTCCACTTCCCATCCTTTTAACGTAGAACACTTTCAATTTTCATTGGTCCCAAAGTAAGAACATAAAAAAAAAACCACAAAGCAAAATGAGAAAGATCGGCGGTCACCACCTTCAACCCCAGCGTGAGTGAACACCCCGTGGTTGATCCTTCCTCCGTCCAAAATAAATAATAAATAAATAATTCATAAATAAATAAATATTAATATTTAATAAATAAACAGCTGATATTTCCAAATACTAATCCGCTCTTTCTCCAACAATTTGTAGGTCCAACAAAATAATTAACATACAAATCAATAAAAGGGAAATAAATAACATACAAATCAAAAAAAAAAAGGAAAATCAAGAATATAAAAATCAATACCAGGAAGATAAGAAAGATTTACAAACGGAAAAAAAACACATAACAACATTGAAGACACCAGCTAATTTTAAGTATTTTAAGAAATCAAACTTAATTGAAAATTAATTTAATTTAAGGGAAAAATTTGCCTACCCGAATTTGAAGGTTTTAATTTATCAATTTTGATCTCCGTGAGAGATTTGGCTTCAAGTTCGGGGAAAGGATTTTTTTTTTTTTTGATTCAATTCAGTATTTCATTGGCAGGGTAGCATTAAGTTTTTTTTTGTTACATTTAAAATTTCTTAGTCTTGTCAAACCGGTAGGCTTGCCGCACTTTTTATTCGTTCGCTCAAAATTTTTTTTTTCGTATTTTGCGACTTTCGCGGCACGGGAACCTCCAGATCTGCCCGGAATTGGGTCTGGAAAGTTCATATAATTGTCATCTTCTGCCATATTGTAGTATACTTGTTTTCTCTCACAGTACAATTTTTACCTTGTTTAGTCAAATCAGATACAAAACACAGTAGTATTTTCGTAATTGCCATCTTCTGCCATATTTGTAGTCTACTTATTTTCTCTCGAATCTCACCGTTTATTTTTATTGTTCTGTTCATATATCAGCATCTTGGAAAACAATTGTAAATAGTAGTGAAATAATATCAAGACAATAATAAATCTTATTTAATATAATTGACGAATTGGTCAGACATTGCGTAGCTGTTTGAGGTTTGAATCGCTAAATTTCCATATAATTTTTTTAAATTCTGCTTTAAAATATTCATAGTACTCAAATATTGGAATAAAATAATCTTTTCTGTTGATAATTGAATTGTTTATTTGGATTCAACGTTCACATCGATAGTGTAATAATTTTCGTTTCGCTCTCCATATACGTGCATTTATTGATCTGGTCCTGTGCGGCGGTTTGAGTATTCATAATGTCTGCCACTGATAAGATTGACGTTCTGGATAGGTCCAGCTCTTGTGCTGTTTGTCAACACGAAATAGTGCCGGCCGACGTAAAACTTCTCACTCGGTGTAACCATCTCTTTCATGACATCTGCCTCAACGACTGGTTGTTGCAGAATCACACCTGCCCAATTTGTCGAGCCGCTTGTGAGCGTGGAGAATTACAGAGGTTGCCTCGAGGGATAGATAAAAATAATTATACAATAGTGCCACCCCCACCGCGACCTGTGACTCGATCTGTTACCGCAGGTTGGCAACGTCGTTCCAGTACCGGAAATCAGCCCTCGTCCACGCCTTTGGCAAACCGTCTTCCACCATCTCGACTCGCCGATGAAGTGCGAGTGAATATAGCTCAACGATCTCCCATATATGGTGCCGCTGCAGCGGAAGATCAAGGTTTTCAGGAAGCAGTAAATGCTCACATCGATCAGGAAATTTCGAGAATTAATCACTCAATGATGCAATCACGTGCTCCAGCACCTGAAGTGTTACTACCCCTAGCGCATAATGTAATCTCGCCCACCACCCCGAGACATCAATCGGTTCATTCAAATTATACGCCAGTAAATGCGTTTGTGCAAAATAATGTACCAGTACCACCAATGTTTGCTGAACCTCATCCTGCTCTTGCTCCAGCTAGAATACGAACACATCTCGATCAGCACTCTACCACAGTTAGAAATTGGAACGTAACGTTCTCAGGCAGACCCGATGGTCTGGATGTTGAAGCGTTCATCTTCAGAATAGAGCGGCTGACAGAGATGTGTTTAAATAACGATTTTACTATTATCACCCGCTGTCTGTACCTGTTGTTCACAGATCGTGCCGCTGATTGGTTCTGGAGATATTTTCGCCAGAACCGACAGCTTATTTGGACTGACTTATGTCATGCTCTTCGAATAGAATTTCAAGACAGGCAGACGGACGAAGAGGTAAAGGAGCGGATGAGGACCAGGAAACAGCGGCCCACCGAATTGTTTGATGAATTCTTACAATCAATTTATCGACTAGGCGATAAACTACGAGTACCGATGTCGGACGCAGAGTTGTTCTCCTTGATTCGCAACAACTTACGATTGGAAATTAGAAGGGAGCTACTTTATGTCACCATCTATGGACTGGAACATCTGCGCCAGCTCTGCCGTGACCGCGAAAAATTATGGGCCGAGTCAACAACCAGACCGCGCGATTATAACATTAGACCATCGAGACCGGTGTCTGAGGTGGATTTAGATCGTGAATTTTCACAAATACAAATTAACGAATTGCCAACTGAATCGTTACCAATTACATCCAACGAACTTGCGGCAATACAGCCTGCCCCTAATATGAGACGAATAACCAGTTCAACTATTTGTTGGAACTGCAAACGACCTGGTCATCGGTGGCACGATTGTCGTGAATCACAGCGATTGTTTTGTTGGGGATGTGGGAAGGACGATGTGTTGTGTCCTAATTGTGAAAATTGTCAGGGAAACCGAAGGGGGGGCCAGAATCCCAACACCTTTTCTCGCTCCCAAGACCTGTCTTAGATTCATCTAAGACCAAATTTAATTTGTCTCCTGATCCTTCAAATATTTTATCAACTAGTCCCAATAACCTATTAGTACACAATACACTGTTGAACCGAGCTTCAACATCCAATTTGATAGGACACTCTTGGAATACTCTACCTGTAAGTATTTCAAACAGAGACGAAACAGATAATAATTCCATTATCGTCACCCCTGAAACACCGATTACAAATGCGACTTTTAATGATTTGGTACCCACTCATGATACTGATATGAAATTATTGAAACGAACATCCGTTCATACTGAACCACCTCCATTATGGACCAAAATCAAATCGTTCCAACAACGATTGAACGAATACCTGAAGGTGCGCTCAAACATATTTGTCGATTCATTATCATCTTTGAAAATTCCATCGCGCTCTGCGCTCCGTTCTCGTATTTATTGGCAACAACGTCATTTGTTTAAAACTAAAACCATTTCCTCTATTGTGAAATTGGACAACGATGTGAGATCTTATGCCACAGTGTTAATATTGGGTAAACAACATACTGGACTGTTGGATAGTGGAGCGTCCTTGACTGTAATTGGTGGTGATTTTGCTAAAGAAATCGTACAGACTCCAGACCTTCTAACTTATTCGTCTGCCGTAGTTCGTACTGCCGATGGCCAAAGACAGAAGATCTTGGGGTTTGTAAAAACAAAGGTTTCATTTATGAACCAAGTCAGAACCCTGGACGTCTTCATTATCCCGTCTTTGACTCAAAATCTATATCTAGGTATAGATTTCTTTAACGCTTTTGGTTTGTTTAACCCGATATTTAACCTACCTACATTTTTGACTACGGAGTCAGGAATTTCAGAATTGTCTATGGACAATCAAACACGTCTACAAAACACTATTCAGCTTCTACCATCATTTTCAAAAATGGGTCTGGGTCGAACACATTTGTTGGAACACGTTATTGATGTGGGGACTGCAGCTCCCATCAAGCAACGACACTATCCAATATCGCCCGCCATTGAGAAACTGATGGGAGAAGAACTGGATAGGATGTTGTCTCTGGGTATTATAGAGGTTTCAAACAGCCCATGGTCAAGTCCGGTGGTCTTAATTCGCAAACCTGGGAAGAATCGTCTTTGTTTGGATAGTAGAAAGGTCAATACCGTTACTAAGAAGGATGCTTACCCCCTTCCACAGATAGATGGGATCTTGAGTCGTCTGCCACAAAGTAATTTCATTTCCAGTTTGGATCTGAAAGACGCTTTCTGGCAGATACCGTTAGAAAAACACTCCCGAGAGAAAACTGCTTTTACGGTCCCAGGGCGGCCCTTGTATCAGTTCGTAAGAATGCCTTTCGGACTGTGCAATGCGCCGCAAACAATGACCAAATTGATGGACCAAGTAATTCCTCCACATCTCAAGTCGTGCGTCTTCGTATACTTGGATGATCTTCTAATAGTTACAGATACCTTTGAGGCCCATCTGAAACTGTTAGAAGATATCTCCCAGTGTCTTAGACGTGCGAACTTGACGATAAACGTGGAAAAAAGTAAGTTTCTCTTGCCGGATGTAAAATATTTGGGATATGTTGTGGGAGGTGGTACGTTGAAAATTGATCCTGATAAAACTCTAGCTATTTCTGAATTTCCTACACCGCGTACGTCCAAACAGATTCGACGATTCCTGGGTATGGCGGGTTATTATCGCCGTTTTATATCCGATTTCTCTGCTATGTCCTCTCCAATATCAGATTTGTTGAAGAAAAATTCTAATAAATTCGTATGGACACCAGAAGCTGAGATAGCATTTATAAATCTCAAAAATGCTCTCATATCAGCACCAGTCCTCATAAACCCCGACTATACTAAACCTTTTACTCTCCAGTGCGACGCTAGTAATGACGGTATAGGCTGTGTATTACTGCAGTGTGACATGGACGGTATGGAACATCCCATAGCGTACATGTCCAAGAAACTAAATTCTGCGCAACGCAATTACTCAACTAGTGAGAAAGAGTGTCTAGCCGCCGTACTGGGAGTAAAGAAATTTAGAGCGTATGTCGAGGGTCAGGCCTTTAAGATCATAACTGACCATGCTTCATTAAAATGGTTAATGCAACAAAAAGACCTTTCTGGTCGATTGGCTCGTTGGAGCTTGAAATTGCAGGGTTACGTCTTTGATATTGAGTACCGAAAAGGAAAATTAAATACTGTTCCTGACACTCTATCAAGACGTGACTCTGTCGATATCATTTCTGAACTATGTCCAGTGCCTGAATTAGATCTTAATTCCCCTTTCTTCAACACTTCTCGATATTTGGAGTTGGTAAATCTGGTTACCGAAGCAGACGGTACATTGCCTGATCTGAAAGTAATTTCTGGTCGGGTTTATAAACGATTGGCTTGTTTGGATCTTGACATTCCTTCAGAGGGTGAGGTTTGGAAATTGTGGTTACCTGAGGAATACACTGACGAGTGTATTGCAAGGGCCCACAATCCTCCTACCTCATCACATGGAGGTCTAGCAAAAACCTTGTTTAATATTCGTAAATTTTACTATTGGCCTCGCATGTATACCCAGGTTAAATCCTACATAGGAAATTGTAAGACCTGCAAAGAAATCAAAGCGACTAATGTTCCACTTCGTGCTCCCATGGTGTCCCAGATGAAAACAGAACGAATTGGACAGCGATTATATATCGATATTCTTGGCCCTTATCCTCGTTCAAAGGCCGGGAATATCGCTATTCTGGTAGTATTAGATCATGTTACGAAATATCCCTTTTTGTTTCCTTTACGGAAACTAACTGCTGAACCAATTTGTCATCTATTGGCTACCAATGTCTTTCACGTATTTGGTTGTCCCGAAGTTATTGTGTCCGATAATGGGACGCAGTTTAAGTCTAAACTATTTGAAGATTTCTTGGCGAAGCACGGAGTGAAACATACATTACTAGCGTTGTATTCACCTCAAGCTAACGCTTCTGAACGGGTAAATAGAAGTGTTTTATCTGGTATTAGAGCCTATTTAAAGGAGGAGCATTCTAAATGGGATCTGCACTTGAGCGAGATCGCTTGTGCACTACGTTGTTCCCTGCATCAAACACTTCAATGTTCCCCGTATTACGCAATGTTTGGAATACCTATGGTGACTCATGGTTCGTCATATGTTCTGCTGAGACGACTGAATAGTCTTCTTGAGCCAGGTGAAACGATTCTGCGACCGGATTATCTTAATAAGATTCGAATTCGAATTCTTGATTTAACTGCCGAAGCATTTGTCAAAAGTGCTGAAAGATACAATTTACGAGCTCGGTTAACTTTGTTTAAACCAGGTGATACGGTGTTCCGAAGGAACTTTATTTTGAGTGACGCCGGTAAGAAATTATCGGCTAAACTTGCACAGAAGTTTATTGAAGCCAGAGTAATAAGGTTGGTAGGTAGCGCTGCTTACGAACTGGAGGACCTGGCTTCTAAACGTAGAGGTGTTTACCATTCCAAGGACATTCGTGCCTAATATCGGTGATAACTTCTTTTGTCGCTATGTTAGTAACTTTCGCTTGTGTTTTACCGCTATTGTAAGTCAAGAGTATCGACGACCATGTGAGGGTAGTTTCGTCTTGAATTCACAGTTCAGTAAGCGTGTATTAGCTGTGGTGTTCGGGTCTTGTTTCAACATTTTTGTTTCTGTTTTGACTATTTATGAGTGCAAATTCCGTGATTGGACGTATTTGAATTTGGTTCAGTTGGTTACCTTGAATCTATATGAACAACCTTCCGAGTCACTTGGACGGAAGCGTACAGCAGTGTGGCCCGGCTAGCGAGTCGGAGACGCATGAGACTCGTGTTAGTTCAGGTGTGGGTTGCGAGCCTGCATAACGTAAAAAAAAAAAAAAAAAAAAAAAAAAACGAAATTGTGTCGGATGTTTCATTAAAGAAGTCGGTCCCACGGTGTTTTTTTTCCTTTCGATCTGTAGCAGATTGAATCAATTTTTATTGTGACTTTAGAGTCTCGGGAACCCCCAGATCTGCCCGAAATTGGGTCTGGAAGATTTTAGTTATCCACCGCTTGCAATAGAGTAGAATACTGATTTTATCGATACCCCTCCCAAAAGTTTTTTTTTTGTATATTCTTAGATACTTTGTTACTTTGTTTCTGCTAAGACTGAGTTTGTAATACTGATCGCATTGATTGCTAATCTGTGGTACGTCGAGGTGCTTCACCAAGCTAATATGTATACACAAGGTCTATTGGCGACCAGCCTATGCCTTTTTCAACTTCTTTTTGGTCGTAGGTGTTCGTCCAAAAAAGCACTTGTTCTGTAATGGATAGTCTGGCATAATGTCAGAACGCAGTGTATTACAGTCGCAGTTTCCTTAGTTGTTGTTCCTTATATTAATCTGTACCACTTGTAATAGATTCTCATCCCTTCGTCATCAATAGTCATATTTCATGTAGTTTCCTTAACCCATAGTTTCCTTATATTCCTCAAAATCTACTAAATCTGCAATAGCCGGACAAACGTATGGGAGAAAGAAAATTGCACTAATTACCTTGAATTATTTATTCATTAATATAACACAATATTGGTTAATTTGAATTAATTGATAATTTTCCTTAATCATCATCCGTATAATCACTAAAAATTAATCAGAATTTAATCTTACCACACACTAAAATTGACGCGCGCTATATTTCCATTCGACTGTTCTCGCCATACTACTTGGGTTTGAATTTTTTTCTAAAACACAAACCATAATGAAACAACGAAATTTTCAAAACCTCATAACGGCTACGTGTATTTTGTTTCCAATCGTCAACATACAACGAATTACTATTTTTGCTTTGTTAAACATTTGATTTATCTTTGTATGAGTGTTTTGCTTTAAACAATCCTTCCGTTATTAAACTGAACTTCACTGTGCTGATATAGTAGAGTGTAGATTAATAAATGTCCAAACATCATAACATTGATCGCATCTGCATTTAATTCATTTTGGATTCAATTATAAATATTATGGATGTGTCAGAAATATTCTGTATCCCAACCTTATTCTCGTACAATATTATCAAATAGTAAACGGTTTTGTGAACTATAATAAGTTCCCAATAATTTGAAAATCTGATGTAAATTAATTATCTCCCATCTAAATACTTTATTCGAGTTACTGCGAGATTAAAAATTTGACTATATAATGAGCACGGTAACTTATTCTCTCTCTTAGTCCAATTAACATTTCGTATAGTGCACGTCAAAATCTACTTTCATTCTGGTGTTTGACGTCTCACAGTCTAAGATTTTTTTTGGTAGTAAATGGTGACTGTCAAATACAATTTTTTCATTTTTGATTGTTTTCAACACGAGTGTCAACTCATTGGTTGAGTTTTGTTTGTGACGTTTGCTGAAGTGACACGTTGTTTTTTTTTGTTTGTGGGTGATTATTTTTGTAGATAACCATAATTTGGTTGGTTCATGGATACAGGAAAATGGTCAAAAAACCTACGGGACCCGGTAAACACTGACCGTATCAACCAACTAGAGAATGTCTGATATGAAGAAACAGGTAAATTATATTCTTTATTACTGTTAATGCCTACGGGTATCGCGATCAACGGTGAATTAGAACTTGAGTCAGACGCCGTCCAACAAAGAAAACCAGTTTATGGAAGATCGGTACATTACGGTGGTTCGATAGACATCATAAGTTAGGTGGTTTAGTGAATGCGGAACGTTTTCTGTAATTAATGAGAAGCATTGTAACTCTACGGGTTTGGAAATTAATTATCTGCCGAGGGATCGAATGAGTTTAGGAAAATTTTACAAAAGTCAGTCATCTTTCAACATATAAAGATTAATTGCATGGGTGTGAACAATATTTATTTAACCCAACAAACAAAGGTATAACATCTATTTATTTACCAAACCTAAATCTTAACTATGTGGGTGTGAAAATTAGCTATATAGCAAAAAGTTATGACCTTCAGTCAGTTACCTATCAGATTAAGTCAAGGTTCGTGTAGGTTATTTATTTAGAGCAAGTTTTGCAAAATTGAGTTATTACCAACAAAACAAAACAACATTGAAAGTTCAATTCAATATTTGTGAACGTTATTTATTTAGAACAATTTTACCAATTTATTTATTAAAAACTAAACGCAAAGAAATTAAAATATTAATTCAATGTTTGTGGACGTTATTTATTTAGAACAATTTACAAAGTTATTTATTAAAAACTAAGCACTACGAAATTAAAATATTAATTCAATGTTTGTGGACGTTATTTATTTAGAACAATTTACAAATTTATTTATTAAAAAACTAAACCTAAAGCAATTAAAATATCAATTCAATGTTTGTGAACGGTATTTATTTAGAACAATTTACAAATTCATTTATTAAAATCTAAACACAAAGAAATTAAAATATTAATTCAATGTTTGTGGACGTTATTTATTTAGAACAATTTACAAATTTATTTATTAAAAAACTAAACATAAAGCAATTAAAATATCAATTCAATGTTTGTGAACGGTATTTATTTAGAACAATTTACAAATTCATTTATTAAAATCTAAACACAAAGAAATTAAAATATTAATTCAATGTTTGTGGACGTTATTTATTTAGAACAATTTACAAATTTATTTATTAAAAGCTAAACATAAAGCAATTAAAATATCAATTCAATGTTTGTGAACGGTATTTATTTAGAACCATTTACAAATTCATTTATTAAAAACCAAAGCAAAAGCAACCTAAAAGATTAATTCAATGTTTGTTGACGTGATTTATTTAGAACAAATTTACCAATTTATTTATTAAAAACTAAACACAAAGAAATCAAAATATCAATTCAATGTTTGTGGACGTTATTTATTTAGAAGAATTTATAATACTTAGTTATTAAAAAACAAAACAAAAACAACTTAAAAGAATAATTCAAGGTTTGTGTACGTGATTCATTTAGAAACATTTTATAACAGTTAAGTACTGACAAAACCAAAAGATTGAGTCCAAGTTCATGTATCCTATTTGGTTAGGACATTTTTGTTATTTATGAGGACCAAAGAGTATTGGTTGTTTTGTTTTTTTTTGAGTGTGAAAACTATGTATTTATTTAATTAATTACTTTATTTGCCAATAAGAAGATTTAACTATATTATAGTGATTGTTAGTTATTTATCCAAATTTTGTAAATATACGAATCAAACGAAAACGTTGTATGTGGGTGTAAATAATTTACCTAACAAACCTTCCTAAACCGGAATTATTCCACAAACCCAAAGAAATATTATGTGGTGGTGATGACCAACATTACTGGTCTAGGCAGATTTTTTTTTTCATTGGTTCAGTAACCAGACACTAAAATCAACACTAGGGATTCAAATAAATTAACCGCAAATGGAAATAACAAAAAAAAAATTAAACAAAACGGGAATCGAATGACATCAACCATTCATTTGTACAATTTGCTCCGATATTTTCAACACATTCAACTATAATTTCAACAGTTTTCAACGAATTCTTGCTCAAATTGTTATTTGATATTTCGATATATTCTGCTATAGTACAATTTATCAACCATTCATTTGTACAATTTGCTCCGATATTTTCAACACATTCAACTATAATTTCAACAGCTTTCAACGATCACTCAGTCCAATTGTTATCTGATATTTCGACATATTCTGCTATAGTACAATTTATCAAACATTCATTTATACAATTGGCTCCGATATTTTCAACACATTCCACTATAATTTCAACAGTTTTCAACGAAATCTTGCTCAAATTGTTATCTGATATTTCGATATATTCTGCCATAGTACAATTTATCATCCATTCATTCATACAAATAGCTCCGATATTTTCAACGCATTCAGCTATACTCGCAAGTTGTGCAACCAGATACCCAAATTGATACCTCGTATATTCGACCTATTTTCACGCAGCAACACTGATGGAAGACTGAATTAAACCGGATTGGAGGCCAGGAGGATATAACCATGGGTGAGTGTATTTGACTGGTGTCGTTGTTTCTTTAATCCTAACGATAAAGGGGTGTGAATGAGTGTGTGTGTGTGTGGGCGTATGTGAGCGAACAAGGGGGTTGGACGTGCCGACCGTGGTTCTTTCGTAGAAGGGGGTCGCCAGAGTCTTCGTTTTTCCACTTGTATTTCTTTCCCTTTCTGCAAATTTTCGTGAATAGCGTACATGTCTGTATTTGTGCTGAAGTAGCAGGGTTACTTTATCGTTCCCATGGTCTGAAGCTAGTTTGGGGCTTGAAAATCAATCTCGCTAGGTACGCTTCCTGCTATGTCCTTCTTATTGGTTCGCCAATAAGAAAGCGCTTCATTACATGATAGAAGAAGATAGTCAAAGATTCACTTCTTTTGTAACTCCTATGGGACAGTATGAATTTCAACGAGTTCCATTTGGATTGTGTACATCTCCAGCAGTTTTCCAACGATATATTAATTATATATTTAAAGATCTGATTAACGGCAACTTCATTTTAATTTATATGGACGACATCATAATACCCTCCAAAAATGAAGAAGAAGGTATAGAAAAATTGAAGATGGTATTTTCTGGTGCAGAACAATATGGCTTGTAATTTAAGTGGACCAAATGTCAGTTTTTGCTCAAAAGTATCGAATATTTAGGCTATGTAATAACTGAAGGAAAAATAAAGCCATCTGAAGCGAAAACAAAAGCAGTTGCGAAATTCCCTGAGCCGAAGACTGTGAAGCATATTCAAAGCTTTCTCGGTTTGACAGGATACTTTCGCAATTTATAAAAGATTATGGAACAAAAGCTAAGCCATTGTCTGATCTTCTTAGGAAATCAGAGAAGTTCGAATTTAACAACCACCATAGAGAAGCATTTGAGTTATTAAAGAATTGTTTAATTAATCAACCCATTTTAAATATTTACAGTCATACTCTAGAAACAGAACTTCACACAGATGCGTCTAAGATTGGATTTGGTGCAGTCTTACTCCAGAGAAGCTCAAGCGATAACGAGTTCCATCTTGTGTACTACTATAGTCGGAAGACGACCCCAACCCAGGAAAAATATTGCAGCTATGAGTTAGAGGTTTTGGCGATAGTTGCAGCATTAAAAAAACTTAGAATTTACTTAATGGGCATACACTTCAAAATTGTAACAGATTGCGTTGCTTTTAAGATGACTATGCAAAAGAAAGAAATCAATGCGCGTATTGCTGGGTGGGCGCTCCTGCTTGAAGATTATGACTACACTTTGGAACATCGTCCTGGTATCAAGATGAGGCACGTAGACGCTTTAAGCCGAAATCCATTAAGTATGGTCATCAAAGATGAACTACTACATCAAGTTCGAAATGGACAAAATAATGATGATCATCTTAAAACGTTGGTGAAATTATTAGAACATGGCCCATACGAAGATTATCTAACTGAACGAGGAATACTGTTCAAAGAAGATGAGCAAGGTAGAAAGCTTTTGTGTATCCCGAAGATGATGGAACATGATATTATCAGAAGAACTCACGATCAAGGACATTTTGGGGTAAAAAAGATGATGGAATTAATTAAGCGAGATTATTTTATCCCGAAGCTCAGAGAAAAATGTGAAACATACCGCCGCAACTGCGTACCTTGTATTTTGGCTGAAAGAAAAAGTGGACGTCAAGAAGGATTCTTAAATCCAATCGAAAAAGATGAGCATCCCCTTGAAACATATCACATTGACCATATTGGGCTAATGAATAATACCACAAAGAATTATAAGTTTATTTTTTCTATTATAGATGCATTCGCTAAATTCGTTTGGCTGTATCCAGTGAAGAGCATAAGTTCCAATGAAGTTATCACCAAATTGAACGTCCAAAAAACAAACTTTGGCAACCCCAGACGAATTATTGCTGAAAGGGGAGCTGCGTTCACTTCCAAAGAGTTTACTGAGTACTGCGAAGCAAATCAAATTCAACTTCGTAACATTACTACAGGTGTGCCAAGAGGAAACGGTCAGATAGAGCGTATCAACAGAATTATTATACCAACTCTGACTAAGTTGTCTTTGGAATCTTCTGAAGGATGGTGGAAACACGTAGATAAGCTGCAGATATATCTTAACTCCACCTGGCAAAGAAGTGTCGCTACGACTCCATTTGAGATTATGTTATGGGTAAGAATGAAAACTACCGAAGATCAGCGGATTGCAGATATAGTTAAACAAGAGTTAACAAATGAGTTTCTTGGAGAAAGGAATCAAGTTCGACAAGAAGCTCGAGAAAGTATCCTACATATTCAAGCGGAAAACCGTCGAACCTATAACTGCAAACGCAAATTAGCAACACTTTACAAAGAAGGTGACTTAGTTGCCATTAAAAAAACGCAATTTGGCAGTGGAATAAAAGTACATCCAAAATATTTGGGACCTTATACTATTATTAAGGATCGAGGAAAGGACCGATATGAAGTTCAGAAGATTGGAGAACATTCCGGTCCAATCAAAACTAGTTCAAGTGCAGACCAAATGAAACCATGGTATACTCCTTATCAAACCTTGTTTGAATATGAAACCGAAGATGAATATGAAGATGGCGGAACAGATCCAATTGGCGGATCAACAAACACCAAACAAAACGCATGATTTAAGAGATGAAGAAAGTTTACACAATTATTTCAAATTCAGGTAGAAAAAACTAAGTTTATTTAATTTAGTTCGTGAAGACGTTAAAAATCGAGAAGACGTGAAAATGGTATGGCAAAGAGAAGACGCAACTTGCACTACCAAGAAGAGAAGACGAATAAATTACTTCCTGAAATGAAATCTCTCACCGAGGACGTTGAAAGCAGGACGGCCGAACTTGTAGGAAAAGTTAGAGAATCACAATTTGTATAAAACGTTTCATCGGTCATCGGTCATCGTAAATCAAGTAATCAAAAAACGGGAATATTATTCCTAAATTATTGTAATATTTTAATTATTTTGAGAAAAGAGTTGTTAAATAACTTTTAATAAGTGAAGACCTAAGAATAGAAGAATAATAAATTGTCATTAATAAATTGCTGTTTAAATTGTTAAATAAATTGGTTATTGATAATCCAGAATTTTGTCGAATTGTTTTCTTCAATTATAAAGAGAAACTACATTATCAGGACATTTAGTTTCTATATATATATATATATATATATATATATATATATATATATATATATATATATATATATATATATATATATATATATATATATATATATATATATATATATATATATATATATATATATATATATATATATATATATATATATATATATATATATATATATATATATATATATATATATATATATATATATATATATATATATATATATATATATATACATATATATATATATATATATATATATATATATATATATATATATATACATATATATATATATATATATATATATATATATATATATATATATATATATATATATATATATATATATATATATATATATATATATATATATATATATATATATATATATATATATATATATATATATATTATATATATATATATATATATATATATATATATATATATATATATATATATATATATATATATATATATATATATATATATATATATATATATATAATATATATATATATATATATATATATATATATATATATATATATATATATATATATATATATATATATATATATATATATATATATACTAGCGGGACCCGGCGTGCTTTGCTACGCCTATAAATAAAGTTTGTGTGTATACATTTTGTTGACGTAGCAATAATTTCAAAGAGTAGTAATGAGAAATGGTTTTCTATTTTTTTTTTAATATGAATGTAAAAGGAAGGATCAGCACTCTAGTTGATCACTAAAATATAAAAAAATAGTATTATATATAAAACAAAGGATTTATAAAAAATACGCGATCAAATAAGTTTTCAGGTGTGTAATCTATTTAGAACATTATACTGAACAAAAATCGATTCACAAATTTTCACAGTGCTCATGCGGTTTAGCATACGCTTTCTTTACCGGTAGGTTACTAAAAACGTTGCAAAAAATTTTGATCGGTATAAGATTTTATGGTCAGCAAGGGCAGTAAGAATAGCGACAATACATTCGATGAAGGTATAGAAGAAGTGATGCAAAAAAGGAATAAAAGAAGTGATGCAAAAAAAATCAAAATTATTTGGAAGTTTTTGTATATGAATTTATAGGATTTGAATTCATAGGATGAGAAATATTTCTATTTAGTCAATATTTTAAGTCATTTTAAAGTCATTATTATTGAATGTTGCAAATCAATGCGAAACTAATATCTTACACACGGTCAATATATTGGCATATATGTTCCATATATAGACAACATTAATGGAATATCAATTTTTAAGCGATTTTGTGAGTAATTATTGCTCAAAGTAATTATTAAAAGTATTATTCCCGATAATAAGTAATTATTGTCGGGATTGAACTCACACTCATCAGAGACATCATAGTTCAAAGCCATCTTACAGACTCAGCCACTGTGGATGAAACAACAACGAAACATATTTCAATTTTCATGTTCAGATAATTTCTAAATTGAAACTTCATTATCACATATTTATTTAAATTGAACTCTTCATCTGTGATTATACAATTGTAAATTGTATTTGTTCCCGACAGGAAACACACAAAAACTGTTTTAAAGAAGTTTTTCTGAGAGAAAATAAAAAATGCTTTAAAATTGCAAAACTCATGTGAATTAAAATAATTACTTTAGCTTAATCACTCTAAAAACTTTATTTATTTTACACCAAATAGTGTAAAACTTTTGTTTATTTAACATTATACCCGTCGCATATTGTCGGTATCTCATAAGAAAGAAAATTTAAGAAAAGTCGTTTTGAGTTGTTGATGGTCATTGCAAAAGCGAGTTGCACTGGAAACTAAACGTTTGAATTCAAATACCATATCTGTTGCGATCATTGAAATACGTAGCAACAGTACATCTTCCACTTTGAATTTTCCATTCAAATTGTAGCTTCAACGACATTGTTCATCATCTTTTTCACCTAAAATTTCCAAAAAAATGTGCTATTTCAAAATATTTGACATATTATTTTAATAAAATATTATACATTCATTTTTCTATTTCATAAAATTATATTCAACGAAAAAAAACATTGATCAAAGCAAGCTACGCGCATAAACCGATATTTAAAAAATACCAATTAAAATAATTATCACCAATCACCAATGAAAAAATAATACACGACAATTGGAAAAAGCAAGCGTTGTGTATTTGGAAAACTTTAACATTAAAACCAATTTTTTAAATACAAATACGGCACCATCTATTGGCTAACCCAAATTTATGAGGCGTATATCACACTATCAAATATATTGTCAAATAAAAAAATTTGACATGAAATTGGAGAGTTGACGTTAACTTTAACTTAACCGTAACTTAAGACTCTATACAAAATTTTGATTTAAGGTCGGTAAGAAATTACGTATACTTTGACGTTTGATTTGATATTAATTTTGGTTTTGTAATCAATTTTATAAATCAATCAATGCTTTAAAAGTAACAAACTGATTTCACAATCAAAATTTAAAATAATAAAATTCGAAATAAACATTTGATACAAAATTTAAAAATAAAAAACTTTATTTTCATATTAATTTCATGCTAATATTTGGCTTTAATTAAAGTCGCTCTTTTTATATCTTTTGCATTTTTTTAAAAATAAAATTTTATTTTTATGGACACTTGCAATTAAATATTAGTTTTCTTCAGTTTTTATACTAAACGTCAAAAAATCCTTAAGATAGAATGAAATGAACTTTACGTTAAGTTAACGTTAAGTTTACGTACCGACTATAAATGTTCTAGTGCATTTTCATACATTTGTACTTGACGTTAAGTTAAAGTTACCGACTATAAATCAAGCATAAAGGTTGTAAAATAAACTTCGCTAGTTTTTCATCCAGTTTTGATGACAATTTTTGTACCTCTAATCGTTCTATTTTAATTAGCAATACGTATAAGAGTATTTTTCAATTTGATATTGATTTTTGTAAATTAACATTGAAGACCAATGAAAAATTTAAAAAAATAAATTTAAATTATTGTTTTCTTTATTTTTACTCTTATTTTTATTCAAACTTTATAAAAACCAATACACTAATTTTTTACAGATTTCGATACTTTATAGCACTACTATAATTAATATATGACCTCCACAAAATTGATAATAATCTTTGGTAACGTATTTGACATAGCATGATATGCTTTTCGTTTATTATCAAATATAAAACAAAACTTTTTTACTAAAACATATTTGAAAGTCTAATAATGGACTTATATGAAGTTAAGGCGCGCTATACACCTGAGCTAAACTATGCAAAATATGCGAACTATGTTTTTAAAAAATAATGTATATAACGTAATTATAGAAAAAAACATTACCGAAACAAAATATTTAAAAAAGAAAAAAAAACGGAAACATTATATTTTTTAGAAAAAGCTTTATTCGCATTAAAACATTACTTTTTTAAAAACATAGTTCGCATATTTCGCATAGTTTAGCTCAGGTGTATAGCACGCCTGAAGTTTACTATCAATTGAATAAATTGATTTACGCTGTCATCTGAAAGTTGGCATATGAACAATCCATATTTAACATTTAATTTACAATTAAAAAATATTTAGGGATTTAATCAAGATAGTAACTATCCTATCTCTCAAGCTGGACCATCATACACAATGTGTACAACATTTCATTAAGATTGGTTACGTTGTTACGGAGTTCATTGCGGACAAACATCGTGACACGTGATTTTTATATATATAAGATATAAGATATATAATATATATATATATATATATATATATATATATATATATATATATATATATATATATATATATATATATATATATATATATATATATATATATATATATAATATATATATATATATATATATATATATATATATATATATATATATATATATATATATATATATATATATATATATATATATATATATATATATATATATATATATATATATATATATATATATATATATATATATATATATATATATATATATATATATATATATATATATATATATATACAATAATGTAACTAACATTTGATAAAAGAGCTCCTAATAAATAAAAAAAACTCCAAAATGGATTTATTAAAAGTAAAATACTATATTTCATTGGGCGGATGAAAAAAGATGCATCATAGAAAAAAACGAAGACGCTTTTCTCTAAAATGAAGTAGTTTAAATTGAAAACAAATATGAATGAATAAAACAAAATTATTTTATTTACAAATTAATTGAATCTTTTATAAATATTTCAATACGCAATTGCAGAATATTGCAGAAATTTTTCAAATTTATAAGTAGACAACCGCCATTTAATATCACTAATAAAACCATATTTCACATCAATTTTTGTTTTTTGTTATTTTCAGATCCTAATTTATAAATTGATTTAGAAAAGTGAAAAGAAAGAAAACCACATTATTTTTATTCAAACTTTATAAGAACCAATACATTAATTTTTTTTACAGGTTTCGATACATTCTAACACTTCTATGATTAATAAAGAAAGGTTTTGACTTAGCGGAAAATAAAACAAAATTTTCTTTACTAAAACATATTTGGTAGTCTAATAATAACCCTAAGCCGGGCATTCACATACAACGGAAACAGAAACAGAAACCGAATTTCATACAAATTTGACAGCAACTGAAACAGAAACCGAATTTAGAAACAGAAACAGAAACGGAAAATTCGTCTGTTTTGTCTGAAACGGAAACAATTAAAATTGAATTGTTTCAGTACCGAAACTGTCACATGACCAGAAACTGTCACATAATATTAATTATTATGTTGAATTGTGATAACAAAAGCTTTGAATTTTGAATTTAATAAATAGGTTTAATAAATCTTCAATTCTTCAATTTTATTATTCATAATGGATAACAAATTCACAAACTCAAACAAAATTCGGTTTCCGTTTCTGATATTATTCACCACCGTCAACCAAATTAGAAACAGAAACAGAAACTGAAAATTTTCAGTTTCAGTTTCGGTTTCTGTTTCTGTTGTATGTGAATGCACGGCTTTATACAGATGTTGAGATTTACTATGAATTGAATAAATTGATTTACGCTGCCATCCGAAAGTAGGCTTATGAACCATCCGTATTGAACATTTAATTCGCAATTAAAAAATATTTAGGAATTTAATCAAAATAAAAACTATCCTATCTCTCAAGTTGGACCATTATACACACACTGAATACAATTTTATTAAGATTGGTTACGTTGTTGCGGAGTTTATCGCGGATAAACATCGTGACACGTGATTTTTATATATATAAGATGCTCAATATTGTCAGTAATTGTCAGTAATAGTACATAAAGAAACTTAAATTATTTAATTGTAGTAAAATGAGAAATTTCATAGATAATTTTTAAAATTATTCAAGTTGTGTTTTGAATGAAATCCCATATAAATTTTATTGAATTTATTCTCTTTTCCCCCTTTTGCAGCGCCAAAAAAAATTTAAATTATTTAATTGTAGCAAAATGAGAAATTTGATAGATAATTTTTAAAATTATTCAAGTTGTGTTTTGTATGAAATCCCATATAAATTTGATTGAATTTCGTTTCTTTTCCCCCTTTTGCAGTGCCATTGCAGCAAATACCGGAACAAAATAATCGCTCAATAACATATGATAGTCTATATGGGCCCTACATGGATGATTGAAAAATCGATAAAGCAGGTTTGACAGTAAATTTATTAATTTACGCCGCCATCTGAAAGTTTGCTTATGAACTATCCATATTTAACATTTAATTCGTAATTAAAAAATATTTAAGCGTTTAATCAAAATAAAAAGTATCCTATCTCTCAAGTTGGACCATTATACACACACTGAACACAATTTTATTAAGATTGGTTAGGTTGTTGCGGAGTTTATCGCGGACAAACATCGTGACACGTGATTTTTATATATATAAGATATATATATATATATATATATATATATATATATATATATATATATATATATATATATACATATATATATATATATATATATATATATATATATATATATATATATATATATATATATATATATATATATATATATATATATATATATCTATATATATATATATATATATATATATATATATATATATATATATATATATATATATATATATATATATATATATATATATATATATATATATATATATATATATATATATATATATATACAGGTGTCCCTTGAATTATGCGGTAGTTTGGGACCGTCAAAACAGCGCACAATTCAAAACCTCATAACTCGAGACTAAGAATACATACAAAATTGAGGGTTCGGTACCAAAGAAAAATATTTATAATCATAAAAAGATATTTTTACCATTATTTCTAAATAAAACAAATTTTTCTATTCATTTGAAAATCAAATCATTTATTTAATATAAAACATAAAGCCGTTAATGTGGTTATGTATAGAATGATTCTCTAATTTGACTTTTTTAATTCACATTTGACATTATTGTTCTCGCGGTTCTGACAAAAAGTCGTCAGTTTCGGTCGTATTAGTCGTTAGTCGTCGTATTAAGATGCTTTCTTTACCTTTAATGATTGATTTTTAGAGAGATCTGTCTGTTTGTTTGATTCAAAGAAGGGAACCATAACCTGCGTAATTCACGCTGAAATTTAAGGCCCAAATCAGGGTATGGTCTCCAAAAAAATTGTTGTCGATTGACAGGAGAAACTCAGTCTGATAAAATATTTGAAGTAAAGGCTAGTGTCATTTAGAGTTCTGTCTCATCGTCATTCTCGTCAAGTAAATCTATGTTTTCTTCATTTAAATTAAAAGGATTATCTTTATTTAGGTAAAAAATAGATTATCCATATTTAGGTTTACACGTAAATGCGAGGTCTGGGAAAAAAATTGGTTTTGTAGACCTTGCCTTAGTCTTATTTGCCAGACTTGGCACCAGGACATCAGTCCAAGCTTGGTCCAAGCTTGGACTGATGCCCTGGGGAAATATGTTTCCTTTACAACGGCCGAAGCGTTGAGCGATTGACGGAAGTTGTAGTTTAAAAATTAAAATGACAGAGGTATCTGAGTTATGATTCCATCTTAAACCCTTTGAACATTTTAAACGAAAAACTAAAAATCAAACTAATTTCACGACAAACTAAAAATCTAGAAGTCTGCTTTCGTCCATCGCCAAGGAGTTATTCTTCTGCCTGACAATTCATCTCCTCACAAGACCAAAAAAACCGTTAAAATCAAACAAATGACATTACAAAATCCGCTGTTTTTATCATAACTTGCCCTCAGACATATCTTTTTTAGTTCAATGAAACATTTTTTGAGCGATAAACACCAGGTCTGTAAAAAATCACGTAGGCATTTGATTTCAAAACAAGAGAGGTTTCACCAAAAAGCTATCGAAAAGTTGATCGAGACAAAAAACATTCTGCCAAGTGCAAGAAAGAAACAAATTCGAAAAGGGACCCGATGTTCCAAGATATAGTGGGATACACGGAACGATATTTCTTACTATCGGAAGAAATTTCATATGTCTGGTCAGCAAAATGAAATAATAAAACAGTCATTTAAAAAGCAATACAATTACTAGAATGATATAGCGCGGCTCAACCATGACAACATTGATATGTTTTGCAATGGTAGAAACGGCGTGATCATTGATGTCACGTTCGCATTGAAGAACGTTTTAAAGAGTGTAGCAATACAAGGTGAATGACGTGAAATCTGAACGACGATTGACATGTTTTCCAGACTCGACAGCAAGTAAAGCTCAGAAAAAGGCAAAGAAGGTGAAGAAACAGCAAATGGAAGTGATGGATTGCATTATAAAAACACCAAACAAAAGCTTCAGCGGCTGCTGCAAAGTTGTTAAATTTTACAATTTCTGCGGTGCATCAATAACGCGTAAAGGTAAAGGAAATGATGAATGCCCGTTATCTTGGTGGAATGAAGCTATTAGTAGTAAAAACATTAATGTGTGGTCTTTTGCCCCTGTTCTGGTACAACCATCAATTTAATTGAAAGGCCGACAATTTTATATTTTTTACAAAATGAAAACTTTTATTTAAATTAATTAACTTTATTATTATTCTTTTATAATTTTATTTCCTTGTTTTAGTTAGCAGCTACTATGAGCGATTGAATTATATAAAGCAAAAATGATTTATTAGACTTAAAATAAATTATAAATTGTAATTGTGGATTTTATTTATAGGTAGTTGTAATTGTATTTTATTTATAGGTTTTACACTGGCTAAAACCGATGTTTTTGTTTCCAACATGCCGCCCGGCTTGAATCGCCTGATTCAATTTATTGGCAGCTTGCACACCTTTTGAATATGTTTTTTAGTGATCCCAGCAGAAGTTTTAAGGCTCACAACTCGTACGTTTCCATCACCTCCAGGGTGGACTTCAATAACTCTTCCAAGAGCCCACTGAGTTGCTGGTAGCTGTTCATCCCTGATTAAGACGATATCGTTGATTTTTATGTTAACTGACTTATCAGTCCACTTATTACGCACTTGTAGTGTTGTAAGGTAGTCTCGATGCCATCGATGCCAAAAATGCTGTTTTATCCGCTTAACAAATTCCCAACGCCTTGACAGAGAACAGCTATCAAGTGTAGTACGCACTGGTAACGACGTTAATGTGCGTCCAATAAGGAAATGACCTGGTGTGATTGCCTCAATTTCCTCCGAATTGGTTGCATACATCGGCCTTGAATTTAAAATAGCCTCTATACCAGTTATTAGAGTGGTGAATTCCTCGATAGTGAGTAGAGTTTCTCCTAAAACTCGCTTCAAGTGTGTTTTTGCGGACTTCACGGCTGCCTCCCAGATTCCACCCATGCTTGGAGATCCTGGAGGATTGAAATGCCAATTTATTTGCTTTCTTAAAAGAGAAGAAGAGATATTATTAGTATTTTTATTTAAAAAAGCGAATAACTCGCTTAATAGACGATTAGCGCCCACAAAATTTGTGCCATTGTCGCTATAAATGTCACTACAGATTCCACGTCGATCCGTAAATCGTGATAAAGCTCCCAAAAAGTTTTCAGAAGTAAGGTTGCTGACGCATTCTATATGTACAGCCTTTGTACTAAGACAGATGAAGATGCAGAGGTAGGTTTTAATAGGAACTTGTCCTCTTCTTCGCGTTAGCTGCACTCTGAACGGGCCTGCATAATCAACCCCAACTTTATTAAATGCGTGTGTAAATTCTACTCTTGCCTGTGGCAAGTCACCCATTAATTGCTGTTCTCGTTGGGGTTTCTGTCTTATGCACTTGACACATTCATGCACTATGTGTCTAATCTCATCTTTAGCTCGAATGACCCAGTATTGTTGTCGAAGAAGGGTTACCATTAACGTTACTCCTGCATGAAAGAATTGTTCGTGTAAATCTTGCAAAATTGATTTAGTGATTTCTGATTTTCTAGGTAAAATAATTGGATGCTTGACAGAGAATGCTGATAGCGACTTTTGAATTCTACCACCGACACGGATAACACCGGCATCATCAATGAATGGATTTAATGTTTTCAAATTACTATGCTTAGATACATTTTGTGATTTCTGGAGGCATTCGAATTCTTTGTAAAAATGCTGCTGTTGTATGTATCTGATTAAGTTGTTTGCAGCTTCAGTCATATCATCTCTCGTGATAGATCCAAAACGTCTTTCTTGTGGCGCCACTCGACAGTTTTTTATAAAACGAAGAATCATAGACAATACTCGTTTCATTTTGAAAAAGCTGGAGTAGTAAGAGACAATTTGATCCATAATGTTATTTTTAGAATCAATTTTGAAGACCAATCCATGCTGCTTTATTTCTTTACTGGTACCGTACGATTCCTCTTGGACGGGCCAATCCTTTTCTGTGCCAGAAAGCCAATCAGGTCCAACCCACCACAATTTGTGGTTTTTAAGTTCGATAGCTGAGATTCCTCTGGATGCGCAATCTGCTGGATTCTCTGTCGATGGAACATGTTTCCAATGTTCACGGCTGTATGAGGTAAGAATCTCAGAGGTTCGATTGGCAATAAATGTAGGCCATTTACGTGGAACTGACGACAGCCAATCGAGTACAATTTGCGAATCTGTCCATAGCGTAACTCGTTCTTCTTTAAGTTTTAATGCTGATCTTACTTGATTCATGAGTTTTGTTAGAAGCAGAGCACCTAGAAGTTCCAACCGTGGTATACTCAATGCTTTAATGGGGGATACCTTCGTTTTTGCGGTGATTATTCGTGATTTAATTCCGAATTCCGTTTTCACTCTACTGAAGACTACTGCTGCGTACGCCGTTTCGCTTGCATCGCAAAACCCATGCAACTGAATGGAGTCGAATGTTTGTAGCCATCTTGGTATTTGGATATGGTTAACATTTGTTATATCATTGCGTAAGTTTGTCCATTGATCTTCCACTGCACTCGGCAATCTATCATCCCAGCCTAAGTCCTGCAACCACAAGCTTTGAAATAAGGTCTTGATTCTTACAATGACTGGAGCTAGCCATCCTATGGGATCAAATATTTTACTCGATTCGGACAGTAATGTCCTCTTTGAATGATGATGCTGCTTTTTAAGTTTTACCTTAAAGAAAAAGTTGTCAGTAGCTGGATTCCAATTTAAACCCAATAATTTTGGGCTTTCGGGATAATCATTTATTTCTTTTGACGTATTTGATGACATCTCTACAACTTCACCTAGTCTATTACTATTGGTCGAAAACTTTCTTAAATTGAAACCGGCTGTTGATAGAATGGTGATAATATCGTTTTTCAGACGAAACAATTCATATTCAGTGTTGGCTCCAGTCATCAGATCATCCACGTATACATCCTCCTTAATTATTTGTGCTGCTATTGGATAATGCTCCCGAGCTTGGTTTGCTAATTCATTTAAGCATCTTGTGGCAAGAAACGATGCTGGTGATGTACCATAGGTAAGAGTTTTTAATCGAAATGTTTTTGGAGGGCTATTGGGGTCCGTTCGCCAAAGAATATTTTGATGTACAACATTCTTTTCATTAACCCATACTTGCCGATACATTTTTTCAGCATCACCAGTAAATACAAATCGATGCTGTCGAAATCTCAAAAGAATGTCTACTAATGAAGATTGTACTGTTGGTCCGATGCAAAGCTGACTATTAAACGATATTCCATTTATTGATTTCGCCGAAGCATCAAACACAACTCGAAGCTTTGTTGTGGTATTGGTTTCCTTTAGTACACCATGATGAGGGAAATAATATAAATTTTTATCAGTCGGGATTTCTTCCATATGGTGTAGCAATTCATATTCTGCCATAAATTTGTTGTAAAGCTCGCAGAAAACCGGATCCCTCCTAAATTTTCTTTCCATTGCACATAATCGAGACATTGCTAGATGATATGAAGACCCCAAATGCTCTACTTTCTCTTTGAAAGGTAATTCTACAACAAATTTTCCATCCTCTGCCCTTTTGGTAGTGGCTACAAAAAGATCTTCACATGTTTGTTCTTCCATCGTCATTTTTGATGCTGCGGAAATGGATTCTACTTCCCAAAATCTACGAAGGCTTGCATCAATATTCATGACGACATTAAAGCACGACGATTGTTCATTGTTGGCAGACTCATGATGTCTACCAGCAATAATCCAGCCAAGTGACGTGTTTTCGGCCACTAGCCGATTTTTTAGTTTAACTTTGCTGCTTTTAGTAACTTCGTAGTATATTTCGGTGCCTAATAGAATGTCGATTCGACTGCGTTTATTAAAGTTTGGATCAGCTAATGTTTTATCCTCCAACTGTTTCCAATCAGTCATTTTAAAATCGTAAGAAGGAAGCATTGTTGTTATTTTAGGGACCACAAATGCTATTACTTTCAGTTCTTCTCCTTCGAGTGGTTTAACTGATATTTCAATCTTTCCCCTTGATGTTCCCAATTTCGCATCTCCTAGACCTTTCATACAAAGTCTGCCATTATTCCGTTGCAATCCCAGACTTTGAGCACACTCTTCTGTTACAAAGGACTCCTGAGATGCAGAATCTAGCAATGCGCGACATAATTTGACTCCTCCATAACCATCCCCCACTTTTACCATTGCAGTTGGTAAAATTACTTGCGAGTCAGTTGAAGATACTTTCAAACAATTCGAATCTTGTTCAGTGTTGTGATCTTGCATTGAAGATGACGCGACTGGTTCAAGTTTTGCTGCTTCTTGTTCGCTGTGCAACATTGAGTGATGCTTTTTTTGGCACTGGCTACATCGTTTTCTGGATTTGCAATTGTACGTACTGTGGCTAAAGTTGAGGCAGTTAAAACATCGCTTTTCGTTGCGAATTAATTCTTGACGTTGCTGGATGTCTAAGGTTATGAATTGGCTACATTCAAACAATTTATGTTCATCTGATTTGCAGATTGGACAGCATTTTATGCCCATAGTTGCAAATGCTTTAGATGATGATGCTTTAACAAACTGAGGTTGATAGTACCTTTTGCCATCATTCTTGTTGATTGACTCCAATGCGTCGGTCCGTTTGCTCAAAAATTCGAAGAACGTATTTAAAGTGGGAAACTCTGTCTCTGTTGACGCTTGAGCCCATAAGCTTCTAGATTCTGAGTCCAATTTATTGACTAATATGTGGAGCAACCAAGGATCGCGTTCCTCTGCTCTTGGACCGAGCGCTTTCAACCCACGAATGACTTCATCAGATGTATCCCAAAGTTTTCTTACTGCTGCTGAACTGATTGTGCTAATATTAGGCTGCTCTAAAAAGGATTTGATAAAGGCATTCACTGTATGACGCTTTCTATCATAGCGCTGTTTCAATTTATTAAAGGCTTCCATGTAATTTGCTTCAGTAATAGTGAAATGCCGTAACAGCGATGCTGCTTCTCCACGCAAGAGACCCTTCAAATACTGAAATTTTTGTGAAGCTGTCAGAAAGTCCTTTTCATGGATGGTTGTACAGAACAAATCAAAAAATGATTGCCATTCTATATAATCACCCGAAAATGGCGGAATATCTATTTTTGGAAGCTTAACTGAAACCATTGCTTGTGATTGAGAAGTGTTCATTGTATTTTCCACCATAGACACTGCAAAACCATCTGCTATTTGGCGCTTTCTAACTAACCCGTTCAATACGGTTGTGATGGTAAAGTAATTTTCCTCTACCTCAGCTAATAAAGGTTGTTCTTCCGCGGATATGCGAACTATTTGCTCTTCAATGTCTGTGAATTGCTCAAATAATTGTTGCGTGCGCTTTACGCGACTTTGAAAAGCTTCAATTGGCTCAGTAGTATTCTCTTCAAGCGCTTGTACGTAATTTAAAATCCGCGTTATGCTTCCCTTTAGATTGGATCGGATTTTTTTTAACGACGCTAGCTCTGTTGTACTCATGATTTTAAATTATTAATGCAAAATAATATTAAACCGTTGCTGCTATAATTAATTATTTCAAGCTTTTTAATTATATGCGTATTTTTATTTTATGTAGCTTATAGCTTAATTTATTTATTTTATGTAGCCTAAGTATATCACAAAAAACGTTTATATTATGCGTATCGCAAAACAACAACAAAACAAATAAAAATAAATAGTCATTTCACAATACTATATCACAATAATTTTTTGCTTTTATTATAAATGTTAAAAAAAATGCTCATATGATTAACAGTTACTTATTTTTCCCGCTAAACATTATAAATGGGATCAAAAGAAACTTTATTGCAAAAAGTTTTATAATCAATTACAAAATCGAAACGGTATATTTCACACATACATATCACTTATCCATTTAAATGTTCAAAAACATAATTTTCAAAGATTGTCCGTAAATATTCAAAATTCAAAAGGAAAATGTGATACTTATCTATTTTCCATCTATCTATTCTTTCTACGTAGGTGCAATAAATTTGGAACTAGGATATATACTTATATTTTTAAATTTGTAATTTTGCAAATTACTTCCATGCAAATGCATTAACTGTTAATTATGTTTAATTAAATATTTTCACCATAGAAACGCCAAATATTTTACACAAATTCATAAACTGTTTATCCTTAACACATGATTAACTTTATATATATAGTTTGTAAATTACTTTGACGAAAATGAATTAGTAATTAATTATCTTTACCGTTAAATATTTTCACTGTATCACAAAAAAAAACTTTATTCGGGTTGATTTTACATAAATTGTTTTTACAGTCTACTGAATTAACTAATCAACAAACCGAAAGAAAAATTATTGCACTAGATTTATTAAAATGTCCAAAAAGTGTTCATAGCTATCCCATCTAACAATTTGAATAAGATAAAAAACGTGATACTTATCTGGTGATTAGATTGTTGATTAAGCCGTTGTTTTAACTGTTGGTAACTGCAAACTGGTAATTTTCAGGTGGTATAAATCCAATGTTGATTCTATAGAGCTTCGAAGGACCATGTTCTGGTACAACCATCAATTTAATTGAAAGGCCGACAATTTTATATTTTTTACAAAATGAAAACTTTTATTTAAATTAATTAACTTTATTATTATTCTTTTATAATTTTATTTCCTTGTTTTAGTTAGCAGCTACTATGAGCGATTGAATTATATAAAGCAAAAATGATTTATTAGACTTAAAATAAATTATAAATTGTAATTGTGGATTTTATTTATAGGTAGTTGTAATTGTATTTTATTTATAGGTTTTACACTGGCTAAAACCGATGTTTTTGTTTCCAACAGCCCCAGCCTGATAAATTTTCACTACGTTGAGATATGTAATGTGGCAGTAAAAACATCTACCTTGTCACTCTTGAGGATTTTCTGAAACCAGCTATATTTATAAAGTCTTGACCATCCGGAGAAGTTATTTTGTCAAATCCATCTTTTCCAATATTATGCACCAAATCTACGAGGTTGCATTACTTCAGCTTGAACTTTTGTTACTGGATTTATATATATTGACTACGCCTAGCCATTGTTTCCAGAAGCTTTTAAGTGTACATAGCTTTAAGTCTATATTAGAATTTGCAATTAAATTTACGTAATTTCTCAAGGTGTAATCTTTCAATAGTCTACTTACTTTTATATCAGAAGAGACATATCATTTATCATGCAAAACTATTTTAAGAATCCACGGAAATGTGAAAAACGTGTAAAAATGTATTTTTCCAAAGGCAAAAAGAGAAAAAACCAAAATCGGGTAGTGTTCGTACAAAAAATAAACAAGTAGTAGTTATATTCAAAGTTATAACGAAAAGATGAATCGCACTAAACCAAAATTTAAGCGCATAATTTAAAACTTCGACGCAAAACTTGAACCGCATATAACCAAAATCGCATAATTCAAGTGCCGCATAAATCAAGGGACACCTGTATATATATATATATATATATATATATATATATATATATATATATATATATATATATATATATATATATATATATATATATAAATATATATATATATATATATATATATATATATATATATATATATATATATATATATATATATATATATATATATATATATATACATATATATATATATATATATATAATATCTATATAAATAATATATATATATATATATATATATATATATATATATATATATATATATATATATATATATATATATATATATATATCTATATATATATATATATATATATATATATATATATATATATATATATATATATATATATATATATATATATATATATATATATATATATATATATATATATATATATATATATATATATATATAAATTTATATATATATATATATATATATATATATATATATATATATATATATATATATATATATATATATCAGTGGCGGATTAAGAGTTCAGGGGGCCCTGGTGCGGGTAAATTTTTGGGGCCCTTAATCCTCATTTTCCAAAATTGATTACTAAATAAAACGATCATCAGCTTCGAAAAAAACCCTAGTAAATTAAAGTATTTTCAAAAATTCATTTTTGATGGCTAAAAAACAGAACTGATTTTTTGATGATTTAAAACTGCATGTCTGAAATCAGAACTGCGAAAAACGATAACAATTACACCCTTAAAAAATTCTGAAATAGAGTATATACAATGTGTATCATGAATTGATTCTCTAGTTCAAACGATACTCTTGGAGCAGTTTTTAACTATGGGTTCCATTGTTTTCTCAGATTTTCAAATAAATAATTCCAAATAAAATTTTCGATTTCTCTATTTTGCAATCTAAAAGCAATAATCTATTCGAATATTTGAAATAAAGATATATAATTTACTAGCAGGACCCGGCGTGCGTTGTTACGCCTATACAAAAGTTTGTGCCCGTGCATTTTGTTGAATTAGTAAGAATAATTTCAAAGAGCCGTAATGAGAAAAGAAGGCGTATTTTTTAATTTTTCCATTTAGGAAATATGAATAACAGAGAGCATTAGCATTCTAGCTGATCAATCCAGATGGATTGAGAATTGAACGGCATGTCAAAATTTGAAAGTGATTGGTAAGGGGTTTTGGAGAGTTGAAATTAACACAAATCAACATAAAATTAAAAATTTATTTTTGAAGTGAAAACTTCTTTATCCGCGTTATGCAATTTTGTATGAGGTAAAATTTATATATTCGCGTTACCATTTTTAATGTGCATTTTTGAAGAACAAAAAAACATTTTTTTTAACTATGAAACACATCTATCAATTCTTAACGTTTCAATTTGCGATGTGGATATCGCGCTCAACTGATGTTCTGTAGGTCGTGAGTTCAATTCCTGGTGTGGTACATATTTTTTAATTGTTTTTTTTTTAATTTTTATTAAATACCATTATTTGTTTTTTTTAATGAATTTATAAAAATGATAACAATGCCTTTTTACGAATTTTAAATATTGATCTATAATGCAGTTTTTTAAAGTTATATTGCTACTGTCTTTTGCAATTTACATTCGAGTCATCATGCTAAATAAATATTGAATATATATAAAATTGAAAGTATGTCTGTTTGTCCTTTATGCATTAATACATTAATCATCATGAAAATTTGGGAAGTTGTTGTGTACACTTAATTTGCTTTTTATCTAACTATCGTTTTCGTACCGCAGTTTTTTTGATCAATGTTTTTTTTTGTTAGACATAATTTTTATGAAATTAAAAATAACATAAGAAAGATAGTATAACCTGAAACAATTACATTTGTATATCAAAATTATATGTATTGGAATTTAACACATCATGATGTTACAAATTTTATCATCTTCACTTTCAACATGTTGTTGGTTTGGAATTGTATGTAATACATGTTTCTAAAAGTAAGTGAAGACTTAATACTTGTAACTTGATACTTGATAACATTGATTATATCGATTTTAAGCTCACAATTACGAGACGGAAATCGCATAAATTTTATACAAAGAAGCATAGCTTATATATGATTAAACATGGATGGCAATCATGATAAATAACATAATTAAAAATGGTGGCACTTAGCCGATAGTGATTTACAAACTGCAACAATGCACATTAATACCAATGAATTTACTTAGATTTCCGCAGGAAGATTTGTAAATTTTAAAATTGTTGATCTATGGGTGTGACAACCACGTGTACTTTAGCCCCTGCTATTGGCATATGAGTTATCTTAAAATAGTAGGTAGGGGTATACGCCTGGCAATAGCAGTGCAATTTCATTAGCCAAAGTGATATCTTAGGGGTGCTAGCGGATGAAGTATTTTCAATCAACGATACGATCTCTTACTCTAAGTTATGGAATATTCTTTGATGATACGCTATTTTTTTTTAAATAAAATGTGTTTGGTAGTATAAATTACAAAGTGTATCACAACAACACATAAAAACCTTTTAAGAGCAAGTTCCCACAACAACATGCTTTCTAAGGTGTTGATAGACGCAAATTTTTATATGATATGTTTTGATTATTTTAAATATAAAAATGTATAGAATAGTTGCTTGAAATGCTGATAGAAGCGAAACCCAGAATAATTTTAATGATTTTAATTTAAACATTCTGAAATTTTAATTTGCAATGCTACAATAATTGGAAGATACAAAAAAACACAGCTATTTCACAGATTTAAGTTTTCACTCCTGTCGGCAGTCCTTAACACTGCTTTCATTTTTTTTATTTATTCTCTTATCCCCTTTTTGCAGAGCCGTTGCGGCAAACACCGGAACAAAATCGCTCAATAAAATATTTGATAAAAGTCGATAAAGCAGCTTTGACAGTAAAATAATTTACGGCGCCATCTAAAAGTTTGCTTTTGAACCATCCACATTTAGCATTTAATTCGCAATTAAAAAATATTTATGCATTTAATAGAGATAAAAAGTATCCTATCTCTCAAATTGGACCATTATACACACACTGTACAAAATTTCATCAATATTGGGTACGTTTTTACGGAGTTCATTGCGGACAAACATCGTGACACGTGATTTTTATATATATAAGATAAAGAAAATAAATAAAAACAAAAGTTTTAATTCCGAACTTTCGAGAGTGATGAAACTCTGGGCTCGAATCACAATGGCAACTTTCTTGGAGCTCTTGAACTTTTGGCTAAATTTGATCCTTTCTTAAAAGAGCATAGTGATAAATTTGGCAACAAAGGAAAAGGTATCCGACATCTGAAGCAAACTTAATGAAATGATAAAAGTGATTGTTATTGGGATATTTTTATGAAGAACGTCGTACCTCTCACAATATGTGACGAATTTATTACCACCATGGGGCAAGAAATCAAAAATCGTATTGCAGCCGACGTCATTGACGCAGTTTATTATTCGATTAGTGTTGACTCCACTCTGGATGTAAGTCATTAATTGGCTTTTTGCATTCGATATGTAAAAGATGGTAAAATCAATGAACGATTAGTTGCTTTTATTCCAATTGAGGGTAAACATAAGAGTATCTTTTTGGCATCGTTTAAAAATTCCTCGAAGAAAACAAAATTGACATAGAAAATTGCAGAGATAGTCATATGACAACGCAAACAATATGGCTGGAATTAGTGGCGGTTTTCAAGCGCTGATTCGACTGTTGTAAGGATTGTTGTAAAGATTGTTTGTAAAGATTTTTGATTATTTTTTTCATTTCTATGAAATTAGGCTCGATGTCAATACTGTTACCGTTACCGTTCTCAGAACGATAACTTTTCAAAATGAATGTAATCAATAACATATTTACATCAAGAGTAGCGCTTCCAAAATTTCCGTTTTGCCAATACTGACAAAGTTTCTCACGTCACCGGTGTAGTACCGATACTGTAGAAAATAGAATAACTAAAATACTTTTTTTAGAAAAGTTATTGAAATAAATATAAACAAAATATTTAAATTAGACTTTAGTCAGATTTATTTTATTTCAATTAGTAAAGAGAATACTTTTAATTATTATTTGCAGTAAAAAAACACACAAACAATTTTATAAAGATTAGTGTTGCAATAAACTCTTAATAGAATTTCTCTAAATATTCTTCTATCTATCTTCTTCTATCTTCTTCTATATAATAAAAAATGTAAATGTTCGTTTGTTCAAAATAGGCAATCTCCTTAAGTACTGGATCGATTCCTCTGAAATTTGGACGATTAGTTGCATTTCAATAAAGGCGGGGTTTTACATATTTTTTTTAGCTGTATATGTTTCATAACATAGGCTGTCAACAAGTACAAGTTTTTCACATGTTGTATTCTCAATCAACTCAATGTTATGGTCGAGTTTCACTTCATGCTTAATTTGATCGATTAGCTTTGTATAGTGATCAGTCCATAGATTATTTTGTGTCCTCTTTTCGGTAGGACTGTCCTCCTTTGGAGCAAGGTTCTCCGTCCTCATTTACTATAAAGATGTCCTCTTCATTCGTTTTATTTATTTTATCAATGAATTCTATTTTTAAATTGAAACATGCTTCCCTGTCGGAAGAGTAAAACGTCGTATTGCTTTCGTGTTTAATGAATTTTATTTTCTCACAAATTTGCAATGCTCATTGCTCGCTCGCATTGTAAACTTTTGATCGAAAATAAACTAGTTCATTAAACATCTCAACAATAAAGTACTATTATACAGTTAGTTTGTTATGTACAGTTTGGGACACGGTTTTACTTATGAAAAATTTAGAACTCAAAGTTTTATTTTAATTGTTTATTTTATAAATTTATTTAGACTTTATATTTTTTTTTTACGTAAACCGAATCGTACTAAATATCAGAGCCTACTGATCATCTCAAAATAAGATTAATTATATTTATATTATAAACAGTTTGAATGGGAGAAGAGAGTTTTATCATTACAATTCGGTTTACGTAAATTTCGATATACATACATACATAAATGCACATTATTAATGCAAATTCACAATAAGAATTAAAAGCAGTTCACAAATAATAACTCTACACAACACCTATCCCCTAGGAAAAGATAAATGTTCCCTGGTATTTTGCAATAAGCGCACTGAATTGATATTTGTCTTATAGCTGGTTGTGAACTTGGTGAGTTTAATCTAGAAAACCTGCTATTAAATGAATTGGTTGGTCTATTAAAAGTATTCAGTGAATAGCACTTGGGAGCTGTATGACCCAATTTTTGACACAACTGGCATTTAAACACTTGGTTGGGGTTTCGTGGACAATGTTTCGACTCATGATGCTTTTCAATTTGATTTCCGTCCTCTTCAATCGCTTTTGCAATCGCTTCGCGAAGCGTTGGAAATCTACAAGCTTTAACTAGCAGCTTAATTGGATCTTTCAGTCCATCTTGAAAAGAATGTAAAGCTGTGGTACCGTTTAATTTTTTTATATAAACAGCAGCTTCTTCGCCCTGTTGTTCGATACACGCATCGTTTAGATCAGCAAGTAGCTTTTCAATTTTACAGGCAAAATCTTTTACAGATTCCTGGTTAAATTGTTTTGAATTTACTATTTGGTTTTGAAGAAATTCTATTGATCGCAAATCAGAAAAATTTAATTTAAATTCTTTTTTTAAATCTTCCCAATTATCGCACGTCTTATATTTTATTAAATCATACGCTCGACCGTTGAGTTTCGATTTCATAATATTAAAAAAAAGTGCTTTGTCTTTGTCGTTCGTAACTGATTGATACACTATATCACTACAAGTTAAAAATTTATGTAATAAATTCGAATTTCCGTCGAATTCTGGGATTGTTTTCAACATTGTTTTGATATCTAAAGGCATTGTGAATTTTAAATTGGCACAGAAAATTTTTGAATTCGATAACGAAATATTTTTAGTATCACAAAAATCAGTTAAACTAGCAAAATCTTCACTTGAGCTTTTAGAAATAGTCAAAAAATCATTATGATCACTACTTACAGTTATTTCTCCCGTTGATAATGAACGTCCTCGTTCGTCTAATTGCAAATTTCTTCTTATATCACGATTTCGTAATGACAATGTGTTTTGCATTAAAAAAAATAGAAAAAAGAAAGAATTAGAATAAAAATTTAAAAATGCTTATAATAAATTACAAAAATAATAATAAGAAAATAATTATTGCCTTTTAAGAAGATTTCATCAAGCAATCCATTTACAAAAGCGGATCCATTACGTTGATATGAGTTGATCAGAATCACATTAACAGTTTATGTGAAATGTTAACAAAATAACAGCGATGATTGTTACGCCAGACTTGACCTTGAAAATCCATAGATACCTTCAGCTGCACGTTGAAATTGACCTTTATCGAAAATTTTTTATGTATGTAAATTTTTATGTATAAAGTTGAAAATATTTGGTATTGTTTTTGATGCGTTGTATTCCACTCGTATGATCAATGTTTATTTTTGATGATACTATTCGATGATTTTATTTACAACTAGGGGGTATCCCGCGGGCTTCACTCCCCCCCCCCCCCCCCCCCCCACTCTCCCTCCCCCACTCCCTCCTCCCGTACGTCAACGCACTTAATCTTTTCATCCAACTTTGTTGTATTGTCTCTTTTATTGTAATACCTCTTTATATACTATGTTAGGGGTATTATTGCCATTCGCCAAAATGAAAAGATTTGCGGCATCACTAACACGTGAACATGCTAACATGGGTGAAGCAACCTTGGTTTAAATCAACACCAGCTCTCTTTAAAGTTTGACCTTGTGATTTATTAATAGTCATTGCGAAGCTAACATTTATGGAGAATTATGGGGAATTATGGGCAATCTTTTAAATTGAAATGGATAATTTGATGGGATGATAGGTTTTCTAGGTATAAAAACCATTTTGCCTTTACCACAACCGGTAATAATGATAGCTTCGATTACATTCTTTCGTAAAGAAGCTACGCGCAATTGAGTGCCGTTGCAAAGTTTTGGTGGGTTTAAATTTCGAAGCAGCATAATGGGAATACCAACTTTTAGATCTATTTTATGAAGTGGAAGACCAGGAGCAATGATACTGTTCAAAAATTCTACTGGATAATGCACTGCTTGTTCTGTTTCGCATATTGTGTTAATGGATATATATGAAGTTGACTCACCAGGGATTTTTTCCGTTATATTGAGTGACAATACTTGGTCATTTCTTGGCGCTAAAATAGATCTTTCACACAACCATACATCCTCTTTTGTGGTAATATTGTGGATGTCGTCATAAATATCAGATATTAAAGCTTCGGTATTCGTAACAATTTGGCATAGAGTAGCTGAAATTTCAATGTCATGATCAGCATTAATCTCTGCATATTTTCCTTCACCAATATCTAAGAAAACTTCATACCGAGAATTCCATACCTCCGCTTTGCGCTCTCATATTTTGCTTTAAATGGAGTGTTTTAAAATGTCTCCATAGTACTGAGCGTTTCAGACATGCATTGATCTCATCTGCTCTTGTACCTTTAACGACAACTGGCAACGTTTGCCTGAAATCATCTGCGAATAAAAAAGTTACTCCAGCAAATACTTGATTATTATTTCTTAAATCCTGCATTGTTCTATTTACAGCTTCAATCGATACTTTGTTTGCCATAGTACACTCATCCCACACTACGAAAACACAATCATGTAGGACTTTAGCTCTGTGGCTATTCCTTGATATACCACAGACTGGATTTTCCATACGATCAGCTTCAATTGGGATTTTGAACATAGAATGAGCTGTTTTTCCTCTGGGAATTAGAGTGGCAGCTATCCCTGAATTACTAAATAAATAAACACACATTCGAATTCTTCTCTAAATAAAAAATCTTCATAAACAACAAATGAGAAAATCTTGCAAGTCAGGTTTTAAAACATATACAACAAAATAAAAAATGTTTCTCTATATAATAAAAACATACTCATATATAATTAGAACACTTATAATTAAACAACATTTAGGCAAACTCGTTGCTATGAATTATACTCATATATATGTAAATACAAATATATAATTATTAGAACAAATAAAAACCAATTGTATGAAATCAACATTTAGGCAAACTCGTTGCTATGAATTAAGTAATGGAGAATTCTATTATAAAAATTATATATAAAAAAGTCGGACAAGCGCGAATAAAATTCGCTCGCCAAGGGTTCCGTGAATGTAAAAGAACACAATATCAAAAATAAATGACATAAAGTTATGTTGTAAAGTCTTTATATCGCCAGACTATGGACGCATAACAGAATAAATGTTTAATCGTAAACGTCTATAGTAAATGTCAATCACATCTACATTGATCAAAAATGTTACTTGAGGTTAAATCTTATCCATAGCTGTTTATGTTAGCTAAAGAAAGATTTAACCAGTATTTTAACGGTCTAAATTGGGAATATTTGTTCTATAAATCAGCGTCGAAATATAGGGTGGTATACATACACTTAAAATAACTTTTTTTTCATCAATAACTAAAAAACTGTGCATCGCAGAATTCTAAAAAATGTTGCAATGTTTCTTAAATTAAGTGTTCTTTCAAATGACACCCTATTCGTTTGGTTCAAAAAAAAGTTTTTTTGCACTCCCCACACCCATCCCCTAAACACACAGAAATATAATTATTTGAGAGTTCGCTATAATTTTCGTTCAAAATATAGCAAACTTCCTGTCTCCATGAATTTTTTTCAATTTTTTCTGTCAATCAGTGTCGAAACGTAGGGGGGGGAACGGTCTGGAATGTGCACATTTTTTAGAATAACTCAAAAACGGTGGACCGGAAAATTCTAAAAAAAATTGCAATGTTTTGGAAATTTTGTGTTCTTTCAAATGATACCCCACTCGCTTGGGTCAAAAAAAGTTTTTTTTTACCCTCTTTACACCCATCCCCTAAATAAACAGAAATATAATTATTTGAGAGTTTGCTATAATTTTCGTTCAAAATATAGCAAATTTCCTGTCTTTATGAATTTTTTCAATTTTTTCTGTCAATCAGTGTCGAAACGTAGGGGGGGGGGAACGGTCTGGAATGTGCACATTTTTTAGAATAACTCAAAAACGGTGTACCGCAAAATTCTAAAAAAAATTGCAACGTGTTGGAAATTTGCTGCTCTTTCAAATGATACCCCACTCGCTTGGGTCAAAAAAAGTTTTTTTTTACCCCCTTTACACCCATCCCCTAAATACACAGAAATATAATTATTTGAGAGTTCGCTATAATTTTCGTTCAAAATATAGCAAATTTCCTGTCTCTATGAATTTTTTCAATTTTTTCTGTCAATCGGTGTCGAAACGTAGGGGGGGGGAACGGTCTGGAATGTGCACATTTTTTAGAATAACTCAAAAACGGTGTACCGCAAAATTCTAAAAAAAATTGCAACCTGTTGGAAATTTGGTGTTCTTTCAAATGACACCCCATTCGCTTGGTCCAAAAAATGTTTTTTTTTACCCTCTTTACACCCGTCCCCTAAACACACAGAAATATAATTATTTGAGAGTTCGCTATAATTTTCGTTCAAAATTTAGCAAATTTCCTGTCTCTAAGAATTTTTTCAATTTTTTCTGTCAATCGGTGTCGAAACGTAGGGGGGGGGAACGGTCTGGAATGTGCACATTTTTTAGAATAACTCAAAAACGGTGTACCGCAAAATTCTAAAAAAAATTGCAACGTGTTGGAAATTTGCTGCTCTTTCAAATGATACCCCACTCGCTTGGGTCAAAAAAAGGTTTTTTTTACCCCCTTTACACCCATCCCCTAAATACACAGAAATATAATTATTTGAGAGTTCGCTATAATTTTCGTTCAAAATATAGCAAATTTCCTGTCTCTATGAATTTTTTCAATTTTTTCTGTCAATCAGTGTCGAAACGTAGGGGGGGGGAACGGTCTGGAATGTGCACATTTTTTAGAATAACTCAAAAACTGTGTACCACAAAATTCTAAAAAAAATTGCAAAGTGTCTGAAATTTGGTCCTCTTTCAAATGACACCCTACTCGCTTGGGTCAAAAAAGTTTTTTTTCACCCTTCCCCACCCCAATCCCTTAAAAACACAAAAACATATTTATTTGAGGGTTCGCTATATTTTTCGTTCAGAGTTTATCAAACTTCCTGTCTCTGTGAATTTTTTCAAATTTTTCTGTTAATTAGGCTCGAAATGCAAGGGGGGGGACCAACTTTTTGTGTCACTTTATTGATAATAATTCAAAAACCATGCATTGCAAAATTCTAAAAAAAATGACAATATTTCTAAAATCAAGTGCTCTTTCAAATGACACCCCACATGACCTGGTTTTAAATGATGTTTTTACCCCTTAACATTCCCACCCCTTTAATAAATATAGTTATGAGTGTCTGCCACTTTTCTATATTTTTCATTAAAAACCTCCTCAATTTTCTATCATTCCAAATATATTTCAAGATTTTCGATGAAGTAGGGTCGGAGTTAATCGGGGCAATAAAACATCCCTAAAACGTCATTTTTCAAAATTATACAAAAAATGGTGAGATGTAAAATTCCAAAATATATTTTAAAAAAATGCTGAAATGAAGCCCTTTCATATGATACCCTACTCGTCTCGCTAAAAAAATGTATGTTTTCAAAGGCTTTACATCGTACCTCCTTAAAACAAACGAACACAACTTTATTTATTTTTTAACCCGCCATCTTGTGTGGATAGGTTAATTTTATAAGCACCTCAAATTTTAAGTTCATCGGATTAATGGTTCACGAGATAATCGAAATAATGTGAAAAACACGTTGTACTCTCACCAATAGTGTTCCGTATAAAAAACGGAACCCTAAAAACTATATATTCTATGAAAATAAGTAGCCTATGACATTCCTGACATTCTTTTCTTTATGTATGTTAAGTTTCATCTAAATCAATTCAGCCATTTCGATGCTTATCCCGAACAGACAGACAGACAGACATCGAATTTTATTTATATAGATAGATAACAAAATAATGATTGTATCGATTGTATTCAGATATTAACTGATAAAATATGAGGATGCTTTAACTATACTGTTGATTACGTTATATTTATTGCGTACATATTCGCAAAAACTTTATCACGGTTTTATCAATTGTAATTTGAAGATTTTTAATTATTTTTAAACTGGATTTGAATATTTTTTTTATATTTGATATTACGGCTTATTTATTGTATATTGTTATTAAACGAAGTTGAGTTTTAATTAAAAAAATTTTGTCATAAAGTTTATTAACCGTAAATATCCACTGTATATTTTTAAAACTGGAACATATTGATGATTAATGTTCTATTGTATGTGATATATGCACTCACTACACTATTAATCACTATGCCCGAAAATTCGCTGTCACCACTTGTTATGTACAGTTTGGGACACGGATTTACTTATGAAAAATTTAGAACTCAAAGTTTTATTTTAATTGTTTATTTTATAAATTTATAATTTATAATTTATTTAGAGTTTATATTTTTTTTTTTTTTTTTTTTTTTTTTTTTATTTTAATTGTTTATTTTATAAATTTATAATTTATAATTTATTTAGACTTTATATTTTTTTTTTTTACGTAAACCGAATGTTTCTTGTTATGTACAGTTTGGGACACGGTTTTACTTATGAAAAATTTAGAACTCAAAGTTTTATTTTAATTGTTTATTTTATAAATTTATTTAGACTTTATATTTTTTTTTTTACGTAAACCGAATCGTACTAAATATCAGAGCCTACTGATCATCTCAAAATAAGATTAATTATATTTATATTATAAACAGTTTGAATGGGAGAAGAGAGTTTTATCATTACAATTCGGTTTACGTAAATTTCGATATACATACATACATAAATGCACATTATTAATGCAAATTCACAATAAGAATTAAAAGCAGTTCACAAATAATAACTCTACACAACAAGTTTCTTAGGTGCCTTTGCGTGTCAAAACATAGATGCAATGAAAAATGCTAGAAAATATGGTCGAAAATTCACTGAGTTTCATTTTTATAGAAAACTCACAAATGCAACAAAAATTAAACGAGATTGGCTAATCTATTCACCGTCATCCGAAGCAGTTTTTTGTTTTGTATGCCGTTTATTTGGTGATTTGAATGGAAAATCGCAAGCATTTTCATTAAAAAGATTCAATAATTGGAATAATTCATCACATTTCAAAGCATGAAGAGTCTAAGTATCACATGACCAATAATTTTACATACAAAATGCATATCAAAAATGAACTTACTTTCGAGAAATCTTTTAATAATACAACTAAAATTGCATCACGAGGACTTGCTTTTCGTGGTCACGATGAAATTTTAGGATCAAAACACAATGGAAACTTTCTTGGGTCTCTTGAATTATTGGCTAAATTTGATCCCTTTTTACAAGAACATATTTCTCGTTTTGGCAATAAAGGAAAAGGTACACTCTTTTCATGTAACATTGACAAATGATTTTTTTTTATTATTCGGAATATTTTTAGGAAAATTATCGTATCTTTCAAGCACAATTTGTGAAGAATTCATCTCTATCATGGCAAAACATGTTAAAAATCACATTGTTTCGGAAATTATAGAGTCTCGATATTATTCGTTTAGTGTCGATTCTACTCAGGATGTGTGCCATACAGACCAGTTGTCTTTTTGTGTTCGATATGTTAAAAGTAATACCATTTGTGAACGATTTATTTCATTTATTGAAATCGAAGGTCATACATCGAATTATCTTTTTGACATCATTATGAAATTCCACATTGAAAAGGAAATAAACATTGATAATTGTAGAGGCCATGGTGGCCTACAAAGATTGATTCGTCAAACAAATGAAACAGCAATTTTTGTCCCTTGCTCTGCTCATTCATTAAATTTAGTCGGTAAATATAGTGTTTCTGGCAATACTGCCGCAACTAAGTTTTTTGATATGCTTGAAAAACTTTATGGATTTTTCGTATATTCCCCTTTTTGATGGAATCGATTACAAGAACAATTAACCGAAAATAGCGAATACATGTTAAAGAGAGCAACTGGAACGAGATGGTCAGCTAGATACGAATCAGTTCACGTTTTACATTCTTGTTATTTAAAAGTGTTGCATGTTTTAAAATCTTTCCTACATGAGGAAAGCTTCAGTCAGTGATGATAACAAGGCGGTGGTAACAGGTTTGATAAAAAAACTATGTCAATTCGAAAATATTTTGATGCTTGTCCTCTGGAAAAGTGTACTAACCAAGTTTAACTTTGTGAATCGAGCATTACAAAAATCTAATTTAACTGTCTCGGTGACAAAAAACTGTTTGATTCAATAGTTACAGATTTCGAAAAAAAAGATTACAACAAAATTTTTGATGATGCCTGTCAGCTTTTAAATTCTGTTTCATCTAATATTCAAACCGCAAATAATATTCAAACTTGCTCAACGTCACAAACACTTTGTCTAGAGGAACAAAAAGACCACCTTGGAAAATCGTTGTTCAAGCCAATTATAAAGGCTTTTCTTTTCAATCTGAGAGAGCGTGCTAAAGATTATGAAGATCTAGATAGTACTCGTTTCTGATGCATCTAAATTTAATGAGTGATGAAGAGATTGCTAATTCTTGCAGAACAATAACCGCAAAATACCCAAAAGATCTCAATGCAAATCAATTGATTGACGAATGTCAATTTGCCAAAAATTATTTCACATTTGATAATTTAAATTATGAATCGATGTGCAAAACAATGTTCAATAATAATCTTTCCACCACTTTTCCTAATATCGATATTTTATTACGAATGTTATATGCATGTTTGTCGATAATGTTATAGGCGATCGATCATTTTCAAAACTGAAGTTAATCAAAAGTTATTTGCGTAATACTATGAGTAATGATCGTCTGAACGATTTATCCATTCTTTCTATTGACAATGAAATTTTGGACGAAATTAAATTCGATGAAATTATAGACACTTAAATACAGAAAAAATGTAATTTTAATGATAAATATATTTCAAATTTGTCTGGTTTTAGTTTCTATTTTGCTTATGCTTGGGGCCCCTGAATCGCGGGGCCCTGGTGCGGTTGCCTTAAAACTTGTATGATAATCCGCCACTGATATATATATATATATATATATATATATATATATATATATATATATATATATATATATATATATATATATATATATATATATATATATATATATATATATATATATATACTTTTTTTTTGTTGATTGTTGATTTTTCCAAAAATATTCAAATCACCTAAAAATTTCAAAAACGTTCCTTGTGCAACAAATCCAAAAATCCCAAGATTTTCTCGTTCAGCAATCTCGTCCAGAACCCCAAAATATCAGAGATGTTGCCCGTTCAACCGATCAAAATTTAAAAGACTCGTGTCCAAAATTTAATTTATTATATAGTAAATATAAGAACCGTAAAGCAAACCCATAGTAAATATGTTGGTCAAATTTCACCAATTCGTTAAATTTTTTGTTTCGACCAACAGTTGGTTGCCATTTATTTAAGCGCCACAATTTTCTCCAATTTTTAAAATGGCATAAATAGTGAAATGCATTACACTGTGGACCATGTTAACATCAACCAAATTACTATTATTCATTCTGACTATGCTAAAGATTCTGACTCCTGACAATTTATAACTTCTGACTCCTGGCTATTTATTACTGCACAATTAAGAGACTGTGCACAATTTTTTAAAATTAAAAATAACTTGAAAAAAGATTTTAACATACTCATAATTTGAATTTGCAATTTTACTTCGGTTTTGAGAAAACAAAAGTATTGATTCATGAGCCAAAAGTTAAATTCTTACCCCCACTTTTTTGGCATTTCTCGACGCTTTAGGAGCGACCTACTGATCCTAAAAAAGCAAAAAAAAATGTATGTATGTCTGCCGGCCGGCCGTCACAACCGACGAAAACTAGAAAACGGCTTGAGGGCTTTCAAAAATGTTTGTTTCTAAAAATAGGTATACTTAATGGTAAGAGCCAAAAGGACGATATATTCGATAGCTGTCCCTGAAGTATGTCAAAAAAATCGTCAAGTGTGTCAAAACAAGGAAATTTGCATTTTTTGCTTAAAAATCGTTCATTTTAAGTGATTACGAGTAGGAACATTGAATTTGGAGAAATCTTGATGGTCGGTATTGGTATGTGAGGCCAAAAACTAGATTTTTGCATTATAAGTCAAAAAAATGTTGTCAAGTGTGTCAAAAGAATGATTTTCATTTTTTTTAACCAATTTTTTGGCAAAAAAATTAAATTAATTATTTGTATGACATGAAATTTAATCGAACATGATATTTTACACGGAAATTTTTGATTTTGTTATAATTTTTGGAATTTTGAAAAAAGTTTTTTGATTTGGAAAAAATTACAATTTTTGAATTTGTGTTAATTTTTGGAATATTTTTAGAATTCTGAAAAAAGTTTTATTGATTTTGTTATAATATTTGGAATTTTGAAAAAAAAAGTTACAATTTTTAATTTTGTAAGAATTTTCTGAATATTTTTAGAGTTTTGAAAAACTTTAAATTTTTGATTTTATTATAATTTTTGGAATATGTTTGGAATTCGGAAAAAAGTTTGTATTTTTGATTTTGTTATAATTTGAGCGATATTTTTAGAATTTTGAAAAAAAAAATAGTTTTTTTTATTTAACTATAATGTTTTTGCAATAGTTTGTAAATTTAATTATTTTGAATTTTTTAATGAAACTAAGACTTTATCACTTTAATATTTTATTTTATGTTTCTATATACTAAACAAAATGACCAAATTGTACTTAACAGGCAAATTTTTTATATAAAACAGAATGTTTAGGTGTACTAATTAACAAACAAAATATTTTTTCCTGTGATGGTATTACAGGTGGTTATGGGCGTTAAAAAATAAAAAATAAAAATGAAAAACTAAATTAAAATACGGATTTCCAAAATGTTGATAAAACAGAATTAAAATGAAATACAATAAAAGTTTTATAATGTAAACAAAGAACTGTAAATTGGTCCTCTGTCGTTATTAAGGAGGCTGTCTTCTTCTTGTTGTTGAATATGGTATGATTCGATGATTTCCAATTTCCTGTTGTCTCTTACTTCTTGAATTAATTTTTAGTTGGATCTATTGTGTGGTTTGTATTCAATATATGTTTTGCTACTGCTGATTTGTCGTGGTTTAGTTTTATGTTGGTGTGTTCTTTAAATCTCGTGATTATTTTCCTTTTTGTTGATCCTATGTATTTTTTGCTACAGTTTTGGCAGTTGATTTGATAAACTCCATTTTTATCGTTTGCTACTATTTTATATTTATTGTTGGTGAGAAGAGAGGATAGTTTGAAATCTGTTACTGGTACTAATTCGACATTGTGACGGTTGAAGGTGTTTTTAAGTTTTGTAGAGATGCCCGGGTAAAAAATGATTTTTTCTCGTTGTTTTGTTGTTGTTGTTTAAAGGTTGTAACGACGTAATATCAGCAATTCTCGTCTTCCTTTTATTTCCTGGGGAGAATAATCCATTTCCTGAGGAGAATAACCATTTATCTTAGCTATTCTCTTGATATTTATTTCTTCTTTTTTAAATTTTTCCGTAGAAAGTGGAATATTGACTAATCTATGCGTCATGCTTCGGAAAGCTACTATTTTATGTTGCCACGGGTGGTTCGAGTAGGCTAGTATAAAGCGATCTGTAGTGGTGGCTTTTCTAAAGATATCGACTTCTATTCCATTTTCTTTTCTGTATAATATTAAGTCAAGAAATGGTAATTTTCCATCGATTTATTCTTCATCTGTAAATTTTATTGTCGGGTGTACGTTGTTGATGTGTTTCAGAACGTTTTTTAGTTGATGTCTTTTCATTATAACTAAGATGTCGTCCACGTATCTACCCCAAAAATAAAAATTGAATACTTTGTTTACGTTCACTTCTAGATCTGCCATTATCACTTCAGCGACAAAAGGTGACAAAGAGTTTTCCATAGATGTGCCAGACGTTTGTGAATAAATGTTTCCATTGAATTGACAATAACTGTTGTTCATACACATTGTGACTGCTTCTATATAGGTGTTAAGTTTATTGGTTTCAATTTTATTTGAAGTCAACCAAGTTTTTATTAAGCTTATTTATACGCTTTACCTACTGGAACACTCGGAAAAAGGGCACTGACATCCAGAGAAACTAAGATTTCATTTTCATTTGGTCGCACATTTGTTAATTTGTTGATTAAATCTATTGAATTTTAAAAAAAAAATATTTTGTTTGTTAATTGGTTCACCTAAACATTCTGTTTTATATAAAAAATTTACCTGCTAAGTACAATTTGGTCATTTTGTTTAGTTTATAGAAACTTCTTCCCTGAAGAAGATCTCCTAGAGATCGAAAATATATTTGGAAAAATAAAATAAAATATTAAAGTGATAAAGTCTTAAGCTAGAAACACAACACGGGCGAAATCGTCCGACGACGACGTTAGTAACATTAGAATACACAGGATACATACATTTCAAACACAACTACAGCGATAAACGAAAAAGTTTTTTTCGTCGGAGAAAATTTAGATTCTATTTCCAATTTATCGGTGATGATTATTGCCAGATTTCAATTTTATTTTTATTTGGCTGCAAGGGTAATTTTTAATGTTATTGTGACAGTGCCGACAACTGAAAAATATGATTTTCTGATGTTTTTCGCGTTCCTGAGGTTGTAATCGTTTTGTATTGAGTTGTCAACTGAATTTTCAGTTTATGTTCAAAGTTCGGTTTTATTCATTTATATATCTTCAAAATTTGTATTTTATTTTTAAAATTAGTTATTAGTAGAAAAATTATTATTAGTTATTTATTAGTAAAAATTAGTTATTTTTAAAATTGAAATTTGTGAAAGTCATTTTGACAAAGAACAAAGAATTTTAGTATATGCAATTTTATTTTTGACAGCTTTTCACGCTGACGCCTTTGTTGTGGCTACAACAGCGAAATTGTAGACGATTTTATTTATTGTCCGACGTTATCGTCCGTGTTGTGTGGCTACCTTTAGTTTCATTAAAAAATTCAAAGTAATTAAATTTAAGTTTCACTTTAACTAGCTAAAAAGTAAAAAATTATAATAGCTTGTATTTTTGATTTTGTTATAGTCTTTGCTATAGTTTTAGAATTTTGAAAAAAGTTTGTTTTTTTGTTATAATTTTTGCAATATTTTGAGAATTTTGGGGAAAGTTTGAATTTTCGGAATATTTTTAAAATTTTGGAAAAAGTTTCAATTTTTGATTTTGTTATAATTTTTGAAATATTTTTGGAATTTTGAATAAAGTTTGTAGTTTTGATTTTTTTTATAATTTTTGCAATAATTAAAAATTTTTTGAATAATTTTAAATTTTTGATGATGTAATAATTGCTGGAATATTTTTAGAATTTTGAAAAAAAGTTTAAATTTTTGATTTTATTATATTTTTTGTGATTTTTTTGGATTTCTGAAAGAAATCTGAATTTTTGATTTTGTAATATTTCTCGAAACGCTGAATGGAGAGGTTTTTGAGTAGTTTGCTGAGTGTAACATCTTTTCACTAAATTATTTTAATATTTAATGATCTGTTATAATTTTCCGGCAACGAATTGATGATTCGTGTTAGTTTTGTAATAAATTTCTAAACTGAGATAAAATACTTGTACTTTTACAAAGAGTTTTATGTTTGATCGCTGTCGATGACTAAAAACAATGTCCTCATAAAAATTTTGTGCCGAAAACTATATCAAAATCCTTCACCAAAACCAAAGTCTTGATAGCTCAGAGCTGTGAGATTCATATATTTTTCCTTCATATATTTTTCCTTCATATATTTTTCATTACATTGCATTAGAATATCGCACGTTTATCATATTGGGCATTTAGATTATTTTAATTGGAGCTCGGTTTCTTGATCAGCGAGCTTGGCAACCTCCGAGAGACGATTTTCGATTCGAAATAATAATTTTTTTGTATCACTGCCCCTTCTTGGGGTGGTTCCTTACCCCTCACTTACTTCTGTACCTACTTTCCAGATTTTCCCGGCTTATTAAGTGGACTATATGCCCGACAAACATCAGGTGCATCGTGCACGAGTCTATGCACATTTCGTGCAAACTTTTATTTTAGTAATTTTTAAGTTTTTGTTATATATGCTTGTGTTTATTTTAAGTTAAGTTGAAGCTTAAAAGCATGTGAGTGCAAACTTCACTCATTTTTGTTTCAATGTTACATTTTTAAATAATGTTAACATGTATACAAAATGTGCATATAAATACAAGACATATAAATACAAAAATATTTGATGCATGATGTTTATAGACTCGGATCCTCAAATACGTTATGATCCTCAAATACGTTATCCTAGACTAATATTTTTGGTAACATTGTGATAAATAAAGATTGCGGTCGTATTTTTAAGTTGTAAAATGAAAATGTAGGAGGCGTCCATTTTTTCGTCACTTTTTGAGACACAATTTAAATGAAATTTTTTTCAAACGGAATTCAAAAAATTTAAATGTTTGGCTTGAATGTAATAGTTATTTAAATATTACGAGCAATAAGAGTGCTTTACCGATTGAGGATATATGTTTTGAGATCGAGACGAAGTCGAGATCTCTAATATTTCCGAAATCGGTAAAACTCTTAATGCCCAAAATGCTTATTACATTTTTTGCACGATCAATAAAAATTCAAATAAAATTAATTAAATAATAAAATTCATTTTTAAGTTTGAATGTTTTAAAAAAAATTTCTTAAAATCTCATTTCAAAACAGTAAGCTCTGCGTTCCATCATAATTCTATAAGTTTTTTTGTTGCAAAACAAACTTTCATCGAATATTTTTTTAAAATAAATTGCTTTTAAATCTGTTAATTGCAATATTTTTAAAAGAATATTATTTAAAGTTGAAGCTAGTATAAGTTGACCTGCAAGTTTATTTGAAAAAAAAAATCATTTTTATTCATACCCTGGAGTCTCCCTTACAGGAAAGAAATTACTTACCGCCTGCATGATCGGTAAGTAATAACTTACCGACCTGTGATTTGTAAACGAAGCTTACTATGTTTATTTACGAATCAGCAAACCTGCAAAATCGCCTGATCGTGCAAAAAAATTATTGCTAATTGTCCATAATTTTCCTAATATTATAAAAAAATAAATTTAAATATCAGTAAACCGGAAGAGATCAGTATTTACTGATTTGTTAATTTTTTTAAATTTTTGATCCATGGGTGTGGCAACCCCGTGTCCTCCAGTCCGTACAATTGGTATATGACTTAACATGAGATATCACATACTTATGGCAATAGAAGAGGGATATCACTACCCAAGGCGATATCTTTGCGGTTGCCGGTGGATGAACTATATTCAGTTAACAGTAGCACCCTCAATCTTAGGTATGGAATATTCCTTGATGATGGAAATCTTGGTCGATAAAGCCTTTATATAACTCTGTATCTGGGCTTTAATCATTGAGGAAGATAGTGCGTCACATAATCAAGGATTATACGACTACCTGGATTATTGGCAAACCCATTTTAGTTTTGTCTCTGCAAATTTTTAAAACAAATTTGCTTTTTATATTTATTTTATCTATCCTATCATGAAATATTGGCCAATGTCATATTTTATATGGGATAGGATTTATTGTTTAGTTATCCATTAGTTAACAAAAAATATTAAAAAACAAAAAAAAAATTTCGCCTATTAACATCCTTAGAACTCATGTGTTGTTTTGACACATATTGTAATGCCTCCTACTCAACACATTTAGAAAAAAAAACCGACATAAAAAATGACAAACAAAAAATATTAAATAAATTTAATAATTTTTTGAAATCACTAAAAATAATTATTTAAAGTAAGCCCGTTTGTTTTTTGTGTATGATTTCATTAGCTTCACAAAAAAATTTCTTTCGCATATAATTTTAGATGAAAATAAAAAAAAATTCGTCAATTTGTTATTACGAAAGTCATATTATGTAATTAAGTAATTATCTTATTAAGTAATTTATTATTTACTGTGGTAAGCCTATTTGTGTGTGGCCTATTTGTATGGAGATTTTCTTCTTCGGGCAAATCGTTTAAAATCGGTTCGTGTGTCAACGTTGGTTGTAATTCTTCAAGAAAATCATCATCATTTATGCAATATGTTATGCAATACGGAACCAGCAACAGTAAGGTTAACAACTAATTTTATACTAGTTTGTTCTGTAAAATGCCGTAGGCGTCTAAACTCCAAGCACTCTCCACTACGATTCTTGCAGACGAATGTAGTATATTAGATTGTCTGACAAAATTTACGATATGTCATTGTTTGCACTGGATCATGTTTCCTAAAAATACAGAAAAAGTGTATTTAAAAATAAATTTAATTTACCATATTTCAGTGAATCCAGCGCTGATGTCTTTCGGCTGCCTTTATATATTTTAAAGTTAGCTGTAAGAAGTAAAAGAAAGGTATTAATAAGGATATTGAATTCGATAAATTTTAAATATTGTTTACCTTCGTTATGTTATTATTGTTTTAAATGTCAATCTGACATTTTGTTCCATTAACTTCAGCTCAGTTCACGTTCTCACCACTTTGAGATTTTTTGGCGTAATTGTTCCATTAAGGTTTATTGGTGTATTCACTGATTGTTATGTGGTGAAAACCTGTGGCGTTGCTGCAAGTAAAAGTTTCTTTTGTAATATGTATTTATACATTAGTTTTTTCAGTTTTAGAATCTCTCTTCATCGTTGTCATTTGTGCAAATGACATTACATGTGTTCTATTCTCGTTTGATCGTTTCTTTTTATGATTAAAAATGTAAAGTGTTAGACATAATTTTTAATAATTATTTTAAATTTAAATCGGTAAATAAATTGTCGTCTTAAGCAAGTGATGAAGTGTTTTGTGCAGTGTTGTGTCCATGTTCCTGCCATGATGATGAAAGGTAGTGAGTTGTCTGTGTGTCCGCCATGTTGGGCGTGTTGCTGATTATTTATCAACTATTTGTATTATTTGTTATACGTGACGATTTTGGACACGCATTTTCTTCGATTACTCGTATTATTGTTGGGCGTGATAATTTGAACACGCATTATCTTCCACTACTCGCATTATTATTGGACGTGATAATTTTGGACACGCATTATCTTCGATTACTCGCATTGTTGTTAGGCGTGATAATTTGGACACGCATTATCTTCGATTATCGTTATTAGATATTAGGCGTGATCATCTGGACACGCATTATTATCGTTTATATTTGTTATTTGCTAGGCGTGATAATTTGGACACGCAATCTCATCGATCATAGTTACCATGTATCAGGCGTGATAATTTGGACACGAACTACTATTGATTATATTTGTTATTTGCTAGGCGTGATAATTTGGACACGTAGTCTCATCGATCATCGTTACTAGTTATTAGGCGTGATAATCTGGACACGCATAATTATCGACTATACTTATTTCATCGATCATCGTTATTAGTTATTAGGCGTGATAATTTGGACACGCATTATTATCGATTACACTTATTATTTGCTAGGCGTGATAATTTGGACACGCAGTCTCATCGATCACAGTTACTATTTATTAGGCGTGATAATTTGGATACGCATGCTCTAACATCCCAAGTTTTAATTATCCGACGAAGTCGTTGATAATCCTCTGGCTCTTCATTTGATGTCATCAATTTGTAAAAAAACCTATACAGTCGTCTAATCAAGTCAGAGGCGTCAACAGTCATGTTCAATAACGTTAGTATACTCAGAACTAGTGTTTGGCTTTCTCGACACTTTGTAGCGTTTGGTCGTCTACAATGTTTTTTTTTACTCTACTGCATTTGATGGGTAAATGTATTTTTACTTGCATATAAATTATAATTATATCCATTCTTAATTCACGCACTATATATGAACGAAAGAAAATTCCATCTATTGAGTGTTTTTTAAAATAATCCTTTTTAATCTAAATGCAATCGAAATTGCATTAATCAACATATGTTAATCAGTTTTGGTTAATTGTATTTCATAACTTGAACAATAAAAGCTAAAATTAAATTATTTAAAAATACACAGGGGAATATAATCCGCTAATGTTCATGATTGCTTAAATAAAACCGGAGTTGTGTGTCGTGTACAATATAAATAAAAGCCAAGGTATGTACTTCTTCATATGACTTGTAAAAGTTTTATATATTCAAGGTAGTTTTTCTAAGACATTATTTTAATTTTCTTGGCTTTAGAAGCACGCGCGACATCCACGTTCAGATAATAATAAACTAGGATAGTTTCCAAGATCAAATAGACGCGTTGTTTCTTGGTATTTTTTCGCTTGAAACTTCTTACAAAAGCAAAAACTGTAAATAGCTCTTATAATTTTATATTGTGACGCCGTTTTGTTTGGCTGGAAAATACAGCTAGGAAACGTACGTGGCATAAGACAACGGAGCGAATCAGGCTAGGAATTTTTGTATATACTGTTAGTATTATAGCCACAACTCAATATATAAATTACGTAGGCAGAATATTTTTCTTAAAAGTCGCATCGAATTAGATAAAAATTGAAGATACGGTACGGTATGATTATCAAAAAAAAGTAATTAAATTTAATGTTACACTTGTAACGAATTAACGGATTAATCAGCTGATTAGTTGTGAATGCATTTATATATATATATATATATATATATATATATATATATATATATATATATATATATATATATATATATATATATATATAAATATATATATATATATATATATATATATATATATATATATATATATATATATATATATATATATATATATATATATATATATATATATATATATATATATATATATATATATATATATATATATATATATATATATATATATATATATATATATATATATATATGTATTTATTTTGTTTAAATCATCGTTGTTATTAATTAATTTATTATATACCTGTACATATTTGCACGTTAGATAAATTTATATATTTTATATTTTTCTTTATATATACTTATTTCTTTTCATATAGAAATTAAGATATTAGCTTGTGTCTCAAGAACGCCATAGTATTTGCAATTGATTTAAATTATTAGTACTATTAAGTTTGCATGATATTTTCTAAGAACTTTAAAAAATGTATAATTATGTAAATGCTTTATGTTACCTTATGTAACTAAATCATGTATGAACATAATTAGGTGTTTAGTTTAAGAATCTCGTTTTACATTTTTGCGTATAATATATCGGTATTTATATATATTTATAATTACATTTATTTACATGTATAATTAATTATTTCTATAATCAAAATATATAAACGATTAATATTTTTCAATAGCTGCTTTTTTGATAATTTTTACACTAAAGTGTTTAGGTTGAATGTTTTTGTTTATAGCAACGTGACATTGTTCTAGATAGCTATAGTGAAGTGGAAATGAACGGATAAGAGTTTTTTTTTTGATTATGTGATTCAAGGTTTTTCGGAGCTCCATGCAATCGTGGGATTTCCTCGGATGGAAGAGGAATCAAATAAGGTTCTGGGAGGGTTTGACTCATCATCTGATCATCATCATCTGATCATACAGATAACTGGATCTCAACATACTGTCTAAGTGTAAATAATAGTGTATCTTCTTCATTCAATGGTTTTATTTTGAGTTTTTTTTTGGTTGTTATTAACCGTATATAATTAGCAGTACATGCAAGCTCAGAAAAGAGATGGTGGAAGATCACGACCCAGAGGCTGACATCTAGCCGGAAAATGTACTGTCCACCATACAATCCAATCTGAGATTTACATGATAGGTTAAATGCAGTATTCGATACAAAACTCCATCTAGTTTCCAAATACAATGTGTTTAGAACTATCTGAACTAGCATCGTTACAACTTTTATCACTCTCGAGATTCGGGATTATGAAAATTAAAAAGCTCGGGCTTCCCCCAGACCCAGGAATTCAATATTTATATTCGCATTCTTATCGTATTGGTTCTAAATAAAATCACAAACTTTTTTAAATAAACTTGTAAAATATTACATGAAAGAAAAAACATAAAACACATTGACTATAAACAAATAAATCCTAATATACAAATAAATACAGTACATATAACCGAATGTAAATGTTTATTAACTATCGAAAGGAATGCAATCGCTATAGACATAATTAATGAGATTGCAATCCAGTTCAAGTGTGTGTGCCTGTATGTGGACACGATATTCCAGAAACTACATGATTTATTAACCCAAAATTTGGTAAACAGGTATCTTAATATCCTATGGCATTAATTTTCAGATCCATAGGTCAAATGTGCCTTAAGGCATGGGGATCAACTGCATTTTATTTTTGTAATACTCAACAATTTACGATATTACTTCTCTTGGCTTTCAATAGTTTCTTTTTATTGGTTTACACGGTTTAGTTTTTAAATGAATTTATATAAAACCATAAATTCATATTGTGCTTGAATGTAATTCTAGCTGGAAAACATTAAACTAACAGAATTTGTGCATATAAATATTTTGCATCTTTTCTTAAAAAATTTTATTTTTCTACTTTAAGCTACGAAAATGCCATTTTAATATAGAGTAAAATCTATGTGGTGAAACTTTTTCTAACTAGTGACTGAAAATTTTTTTCTCACTAGTGAGTGAAAATAAATAAGTTTCGGTGGTCGCCCACAGGTAGTGGTTAAATCGACGGTTGGTTTCATCGACGATATAGATGGCAGATTCATGTGGAAAACTGGTGTATTGTTTAAAGGATTGAATATTTGAGATTTGATTTGATTTACTGTTTCTGTTGTTGTTTCGTTTTCTGTGTTTATTTCTGTCAATATCGCAGTATTTTCCAGGGATTGAATTATTACCTCTTTTTATTTTAATATTTATGGAAATGTACAAAGCAAGTAGTTGGAATCAACAAATTCAGGAACGTTCCAAAAAATTGCTTTGTTTCTGAATTTGCCAAATTCCAAGCTGTATACGTGCCCTACATTGAAAAGATCTTCCCCCACTGTTCTGGCAGATGCAGAAGCTGATTTAATTGAAATTAAAAAACATGGTGGATGGAAATGCAGCATTGTGGCTGAACAGTATATAGATTATTCCATAAATAATAAAATAAAAAGAGGTAATAAAATATTTCAATCCCTTGAAAATACTGCTATATTGACAGAAATAAACACAGAAACCGAAACAACAACAGAAACAGTAAATCAAATCCAATCTCAAATATTCAATCCAAATATTCAAAATATTCATTTTCTTGAAAATACTGCGATATTGACAGAAATAAACACAGAAACCGAAACATTAAATCAAATCAAATCTCAAATATTCAATCCATTAAACAATACATCAGTTTTCCACATGAATCTGCATCTACATCATCGATGAAACCAACCACTATTACTAATCATATTAATTATACTTTCAATATTTCTAACAAATAAAACAGAATAAACTTTTTATAATATACAAAAACTTTAATAATGTGTGAAATTAAATTTATATTTTCGAACTATTTGCTATTGTCTTCCATCTGTAGGCGAACACTGGCATACAATAAAAAAATATTTTACACTGTTAAAAATTATATATAAATACGATCGGTTTTCGGGATTCCACTGTCAAAATTAGCTATGTCGTCTTGTAAGATTTTAGTACGAGAATTTGTTAATATTTTCATTTATATTTACAAGCGTAGAAAAATTGCGTTTTCCAGGCGTGGTAAAAACTTTAAAACTTTTTAATCAATTCATGCTATGTAAATGAAATCGCCTAAATTTTATTTCTGTTGGTTCTTAGTTCTGAGACTATAGTAGCGCTTAAGCCAGTTGTGGATTTTTACGATGGAAATAAGACTTAGGGAAACATAATATATTTAACGACTTGTCTGATAAATTAGCTCTTTTCATCGTGGAAAAATTTGACGAGGTAGACAATACTCGCTCTCTTTCGGTAGAAGTTGAGTGAATACTTTTTAGAGAATTAAAGAGCTTTTATTTGCAAATGCAGTTGTATGAATGTCCTCACTTTGTTAAAACGTTTTAAAGTAAATTAAAAATTAAATTCAATTGTTTTTATTTCGCTGGTTAAGAAATAAAAACAAGCGATTTTAATTTTTAATTTAAAAAACTTTTTTCAGAAACTATTATTTTTATTGTGACGAAGACAAACATTTATTATCTGGAATATATTATAGATTTCTCGGTATTTGTGATTTAAAAAGCTCCTTAAATCCCGGGAATTTTATCCCGGGAAATCTCGGGAGCCAAACACTACTCAGAACATGAGTCAAATAAAATCTGTGAACAATATTATTTTTCGTTTTTACAAGTACTTATACAATTTTAATTAATTAATTTAATCAATTAAAATCTACATTTACACAACTTTACAACCTTACAACTTTTTAGTAATTATTAATTATTTTATATTTATTAATTAGTTAAAGCAAATATACTTTTCATCAACATTAATTTTCTAAAATCTCAACAACATCAAAATGTTGAATCAAGACTCAGTGTAGCCAACAGCTCAAAATACAATATTTTTTTCAGTATATAAAGTAGTATATAAAGTTCACTTCCGCTCCCTTATTTGCTTGAGTGGATTGCATCTTTTACTCCCTAAGGAGTAAAAAATAACAAACCATGACTGATGCGGCGTCGATGAGAGGTGGACTGTATTTTTTTTTATTGAAGATATATTTGATGTGATTTGGGTTGGCACATCAACTTCCAACACCGTGATGCAAATATGGAAATACTGAAGCAATGACGAAAATATCTCAGCTCATATAATAGTTGAAATCATGTACATATGAGATGAATGATGCAATGATGAAAATATATCAGCTCATATAATGGTTGAAGTTATGTACATATGAGATGAATGATACAATGAAGAAAATATCAGCTCATATAATAGTTGAAGTTATGTAAATGAGATGATTAACTGAAGTAATGACGAAACTATCAGCTCATATAATAGTTGAAGTTATGTAAATGAGATGATTAACTGGAGCAATGACGAAAATGTCTCAGCTCGTATAATAGTTGAAATCATGTACATATGAGATGAATGATGCAATGATGAAAATATATCAGCTCATATAATGATTGAAGTTATGTACATATGAGATGAATGATACAATGAAGAAAACATCAGCTCATATGATAGTTGAAGTTATGTAAATGAGATGATTAACTGAAGTAATGACGAAAATATCAGCTCATATAATAGTTGAAAATCATGTACATATGAGATGATTGATTAAAGCAATGATGAAAATATCTCAGCTCAGATAATAGATGAAATTATGTAAGTGAGATGAATGATGCAATGATGGAAATATCTCAGCTCATATAATAGTTGAAGTTATGTACATATGAGATGAACGATGCAATGACGAAAATATCTCAGCTCATATAATAGTTGAAAATCATGTACATATGAAATGAATGATGCAATGATGAAAATATATCAGCTCATGTAATAGTTGAAGTTATGTAAATGAGATGATTAACTGAAGTAATGACGAAAATATCAGCTCATATAATAGTTGAAATCATGTACATATGAGATGAATGATTGAAGTAATGACGAAAATATATCAGCTCATATAATAGTTGACATCATGTACATATGAGATGAATGATGAAAATATCTCAGCTCATATAATAGTTGAAGTTATGTAAATGAGATAATTAACTGAAGTAATGACGAAAATATCTCAGCTCATATAATAGTTGAAAATCATGTACATATGAGATGATTGATTGAAGCAATGACGAAAATATCTCAGCTCATATAATAGTTGAACATCATGTACATATGAGATGATTAACTGAAGTAATGACGAAAATATCAGCTCATATAATAGTTGAAATCGTGTACATATGGGATGATTGATGCAATAATGAAAATATATCAGCTCATATAATAATTGAAATCGTGTACATATGAGATGATTGATGCAATGATGAAAATATATCAGCTCATATAATAATTTAAAAACATGTACATATGAAATGAAAGATGCATGGAAACATCACCCGTTCCAATCGATGAAAACTTATACGAGTTTTTTTACTGCATGCACACTCGACGAATATTTGTCAGAGAACAAAGAAAAAACTATTTGGTTAATTTATATATACATTAAAAAACTGACCTGATGCACACAACTTTATATAAACTTCCTTTATTAATTTTACAATTACTGATCTAACACATAGGAATACAAAATATTTAAAATTGACTTAAAAATACCAAAGAGAGAGCTTAGCTCATACTCAACTAACTACATGATGTAACACAAACAACACTTTTTACTGACTATACTATTCAGATATAAATTCGTAAGAATAAGAGACCAAAACTACCAAAACAGTCCATTTTATAGAAAGCCAAAACTCTACAAATCATAAACTCCACACAGCTGTTAAGTTTACCAACGATCTCGAAACTATCGAATTAATAATATAGAATAACGAACACATAAATTCAATGTGAAAATTGAAAATATCGAATGAATGAATGATCAAAATATACCGAACACGTCAATTCAAATTGACAGTTTCGTTGACATTTCAAAAGGATTGTTTTGGTAATGTTTTGCATAATTTTATAAATAATAAATAAATCTTTAATTGGTTTTGTTTTGATTCTAATTTAAAATATTTTGATTTTTCAGATGAACTATTTAGAAATTCACGATAATGCGTGAACAATGACAACAATAATAATTTTAATTTTTTATTTTGTAAAATATTTTAGTTTTGAGTTTAAAACACACTTTTTTAATATCTATATGAGTCAATATATCTACATGAGTCCTCATATAGATATTAAAAAAGTGTGTTTTAAACTCAAAACTAAAATATTTTATATATAATATCTAGTGCTCCAAAAACAAAAACAATTTTTATACACTTTTTTTATTTTGTATTTCCTCAATTAAACCCCGTTTCAATTTAAATTAATATTTGTTATTTAATAGATCTATATATTTCAGGCTAGGCCCATCTTCAGGATCATTATAAAAAATTAAATAACAATAATATTATAATTGAGATAAAATAAATAAATGACATTTATTTAAACAAATTTGATACATAACTTTAACGTAAGATTACTATGTTAAAATTAACTTAAAAAATGGTTGTCAAGTGGAATGAAATGAAATTTAACGTTACTTTAAAATTTAAAAAAATCGAATTAAATTATAATAATTATTAGAAAATTCTTTTTTGTCACTTTTAAAATTATAAGTTTTTTCTTCATTGTTAATAATTTGGCATACCTCATGTATCTATAAATTGAGTTTTATTTTTTTCTTTAAACAAAATTTGAACATCATCGAATTTAAATTTATGTCTATTATACAATGTTAAGCAAGTGCAGAACAATTATTACTAACAATAGTTTTCTTGGAATCATAATGATGTTGAGGAAATACAAAATAAAAAATTAATAACTATACTCCCGGCGAAACAAATTTATAATATGAATAATAATTTTCATGGAAACAGAAGTTTTTTACGATAAATTCAAACAGATTTGTATAAAAACCGCCTACTATAATGAACATTAAAAATTATAATTTTTGTTCTTTTTAAATGATTAGATTTAAATTTTCCTATCATAATTGTATTGTGGTCGTGCAAAAAATAGTATATACAACTCGGAAGAGAGCATGTTGTCTCCCTCAGTGATATGTAGCCCTCAAGCTACGCTTTCGGGCTCCAAACACACCTCGAGAAAAACAATACACTTCGCTCTCTTGGTGTATAATCTACTATGTATTATTCTTTGTGAATTATACTTATCAAATAAATTCGTTTCGCTTCGCTTTTTATTATTCATGAAGCCCGAGGCTAACATTTGTTTGTATGTATTTGCTAAGTTCTTTTACGGCATGTGTACGGTATAGTGAACATGGTGTGCATGACATGTATTATGCACAATTTTGTACACGGCGATTTTGTAACAACCACAATTAATGAACCCTTTACAAAATTGTTTCACGGAATGTTTACAAGCATATATATATATATATATGTTCAAAAAACGAATTGCATTAAACAAGTAAGAAAAATAATTTAAGGAAAATAAAGTATCTGTTACAGAAATCTATGAATTTAATTTACATATTTAATTTTCAATTGTTGATCAGATGAATATTTACTTAATTTTTAATTTTTTTTTAAACAAATTATATCTGTAAATAAAGTACTGAAGTAGTACTAAATAATACTCAATAAAACAGCCTAACAACAGCTTAACAATAAATCAGTCGAATCAGCCACAAAATTGCAAATGTTTTCATTAACTGCTAAGTTATTTGCTTCAGCATCCAATTAAAATTGACATTAAACAAATTCAAAACCCCTAAACAACGACAGCGATTATGTTGTGTGTATTTAAAACATCATTTTACACAGCATATGGTTGTCGGTTCTTTCATAATTTCTTTTTTACAGTTTCATTGCGAATTTATATAAAAAACTAGGGAAAACATTTTTAAATCCTCATAAAGTGTTTAACATATACTCGTCGTATGTAAATTTTTTGAACATAAAAATTAACCTTCTGTGTATAATATGTCCTAAAATTTTATGTCATGCACAATCATTTTAAAGAGTATATACATGCGAATTTTAATCACATACAAACTAAAATTATATTGTTGTGACCGTAAAAGATATAAGAAAAGAAAATAGGAAAATCATATTAACTGAGAAAATTAGAAGATTGTGGAAATGATTTTTATAACAGAATGTTACTTAACTCTTAAGTTTAATCTTAACTCAACAGGTTGCAAAAGATGCAACAAAGTACCGAGGTTTGGGCAGAATGCATGTCAATTCTTGCTCAAACTCTACAAGACGTCATTAGCTTCTTAGGAATATTTTGGTTGGGTGTGTTTCTTATGGTAGCTAGAAACAAATATCATATACACTGAAAGATTGGACGAACATTTATGCCGCACCGTCTTCGTAATAAATATCTTTATAGAATGACAATTTTATAAACGGTAGACTGGAAGTAATGAGAACCGAAAACTGAAAACCAGAAAACGAAAATCAACAATTCCTATTCTTCTTCGAACTGAAATAAATTACTAATATAATACGTATCGTTCCAAACAGCCTTTACCGTTCCAATTCGTAAGTCCTTATAGCTCAGTTGTTAAAGCGATAGCGTTGAAGCTCGATGCTGGCGGGTTCGATTACCGACGTAACCACTTTTCATATATATTGTTCAGAAAAAGTGTTTTCAAACAATTCAGGCAAGTGGTTGGATTCAATGCTAAACATATTGATTTTATTCATATAAAAAGGTTAAAAAACAAGGTTCACAAAGTAAAACTGGCTTCAGCACTTTATTCTTTTACAAAAAGAATCTACAAAGCAAAAAAGTAGTCTTGAAAGGACGGAAAATGAAGCTCCTTCTGCATTATAAAGAAAAGCAAACTCGATAGTAGAATATCGATATCGTCTTGCTACTTTGTTTGCCAAGCACATTGCTTTAAAGTCATCTTTTTTAGAAGGTCCTAAGTTTCAAAAAATCTAAATCCAGTCTTTAGGAGCTTCTATGACAGAACTTCATTTGAAACCTAAAATTATCGAGAAACTTTTGGTTTAACATCCGAACTGGACAACATTCTGTCTTAATATTCTAAAAACTTTGTCAAAAGAAGTTACACCCACTTTACCCAAAATTTGGTACAACTCTTAGGTATAAATCTTTTTTTTTTCTTTGTACAGGTCGTTGACAAACGTTCAACCCGTCCCAAAAAAGGAACGAAAAGTGATGTTTCAAACTTTACACCACAAACCTTATGTGCTGAGTAGACTAGTAGTCATACCACGTTGAGCTTCGAACTCAGAGTATCTGAGGTTGAATCCCGTCTAGGTTAGCGTAAAAGAAATAGAAATTTTAAATAGAAAACTTTTAAAAAACACAACCGATGAAATTCATGATCTTGAGGACCGAATCTGAAGCCGACCAGTTTTTATCGTCTTCACACTTTTTAGTTGTTCAGAACACGAATTTCATCGATATTAAGTCAAAAATTGTGCCTTAGGTTATTGAGTTTTCCCGATATGATAAAATTGTAATTGAAGTGGTTAATATAAAATAAGTAAAAATTTCATAAAAAACAAACTTAATGGAATATATTATTAAAGACGAGCTTACAATATAATATAAATTAAACCAACCACAGCGATTTATTTCAACAGTTTTATAAATAATAAATCAGTTCGTCTAATTATTTTTTACTTATCTTGCTGTCTATAGCTGTTCTCCAAACTCTAAAAAAATAATTATTATTCAACCATAACAAAAACCCTGATTGATAAATATTTTGTTTTTATCACAAAAAATAAACTAACTGAGCCAACAAAACAATAAAAACATAATTAAATTAATTTTCAAACTAAGAATGAACTGGGTAAAAATTACTGCATTGTTTTTTTTGTGCGACAATGTAAGAATTATCAAATTTTTCATCTACTTCCTTTAACAATCTCTTTTCAGAAATAAATTTCCTGTTTTTGCCCTAATTTTTGTTATCATTATTACTTCGGTCTGAAAGACCTAAGTATTACATTCATGAGCTCAAAGTGAAATTCTTACCCCCACTTTTTTTGACATTTCTCGACGTTTTAGGACCTCCTGATTCTAAAAAAGCAAAAAAAAAAAAAATGTATGTCTGTCTGTCGGCCGGCCGTCATTACCTACGCTGCAGGGAAAACCACTGGAGGGATTTCAAAAATTTTGTGAACACGCTGTGTTCGATAACTGTACCGGAAGTGTGTCAAAAAAATCATTATGTGTGTCAAAACAAGGAAATTTGCATATTTTTGGCTTAAAAAACGTTCATTTTAAGTGATTACGAGTAGGAACATTGAATTTGGAGAAATCTTGATGGTCGGGATTGGTATGTGAGATCAAAAACTAGATTATTGCATTATAAGTTTGTCAAAAAAAAGTTGTCAAGTGTGTCAAAAGAAAGATTTTTATTTATTTTTTTACCTAATTTTTTGGAAAAAAAATATAAAATTAATTGTTTGTTTGAAATGAAGTTTTATTATTATTATTGAGAATTATGGCATTATAAGTTTGTCAAAAAAGTGTTGTCAAGTGTGTCAAAAGAAAGATTTTTATTTTTTTTTTCCCAATTTTTTGGAAATAAAATTGTTTGTTTAAAATGAAATTTTATTATTATTATTGAGAATTATGGCATTATAAGTTTGTCAACAAAATGTTGTCAAGTGTGTCAAAAGATTTTTATTTAGTTTTTTACCCAATTTTTTGGAAAAAAAATAAATTGTTTTGTTTGAAATGAAATTTTATTATTATTATTGAGAATTATGGCATTATAAGTTTGTCAAAAAATGTTGTCAAGTGTGTCAAAAGAAAGGTTTTTATTTATTTTTTACCCAATTTTTTTAGAAAAAAATAAAATTAATAGTTCGTATGACATGATATTTTATTATTATTATAGAGAATTATGGCATTATAAGTTTGTCAAAAAATAATGTCAAGTGTGTCAAAAAATGATTTCATTTAATTTTTTAGCCAATTTTTTGGGAAAAAATATGTAGCTGTTTTTATGAGGTAAATGTAATTTAAAATGAAATTGGACATGGAAATTTTTGAATTTGTTGTAGTTTTTGAAATATTTTTGGAATTTTGAAAAAGTTTGTATTTTTGATTTTGTAATAATTTTTGCAATATTTTTAGAATTTCGGCAAAAGTTTTAATTTTTGGTTTTGTAAGAATTTTTGAAATATTTTTAGAATTTTGAAAAATTTTTTATATTATTATAATTTTTGGAATTTTGAAAAAAGTTTTAATTTTTGATTTTGTAATAATTTTTGCAATATTTTTAGAATTTTGGAAAAGTTCGAATTTTTATGAATTTTTGGCATATCATCAGAATTTAGAAAAAGTTTAAATATTTGATTTCATTCTAATTTTTAGAATATTTTTGGAATTTTGAAAAAGTTTGATTTTATTTAATTTAACAATATTTTTGGAATTTTGATTACAACTATCCAGCAACGTATTGATGTTTCGTGTTAGTTTTGTAATAAATTTTTAAACAGAGTCTATCTCTGAATACTTGTACTTTAACAAAGAGTTATGTTTGATATTCATCGCTGCCCAAAACTAAAAACCATGTCCTCATAAAAGTTTTGTTGCCGAAAACTATATCAAAATCCTTAACCCAGACCGAAGTCTTGATATCTCAGAGCTTGAGATTTCAGCCCCTCCATATTTTTTGTTTTGCTTTTGCTTCCTTGATTTATTTTAAAAGAGTTTAGAAAATTTTTGGCAAAAAAGATATACGCTGAAACTTGGCGAGTTTATTGGTGGAAAGCGAGAAAGTAGGAGTTTCTGCAAGGGTGATTGAAAACAATAAATTTATGCGTTATGATGCGTTGAGTTTGTTGGTGAAAACTTTACGTTTCAGCAAACACGTTTTGCTCCTGACTGTCGTTATGACAGAATTGAGCCACGACAGTTGGTCTGTTTGCACTAAGAGACTGACGAGTGGGACAAAGGTTAGAATACGTAAAAGAAACAATGATTTCGATTAGGTCTGGGCAATGTTGGTGATAATATTTATAAAACAACAATCAGATCAGTAGCATTAGGAGAGAGTTTCAGAGTATGAAAACTTTCGAGAATTATGTAAGTTGGAGTGTTTTTTCTATTGAGAATTAATTCTGTAGTGACATTATTGTGTTAAATAAAAAATATAATAAAATTTTATTATTAACCCGTTAAGGACGACATTTTATTCCAAATTAAGTCATTAAGTCCAAACTTTGGACTTAAACGATGAAAAGATAATAATATTAAATCGTCCAATTAAATATTAAAAAAATTTTATTTTTGAATAAAACTTTATTTATTTATTAACATTTCATATATAAAACATCGATAAGATGAAAAACATTTAACACAAAGACCTACATCACATTTTGGACAAAATGTTGAGACAATTGATTTGCATTGACTGCCGGCACATCTTCTTCTCTTTTTATTAGCTATGGTTTGGATCAAGTGTTTCCCACCATCAAAACGGTAATCAAATTCCTTTGATACACGACCTAAATTTTTCTTTGCGTTTCCATAAGTTGTCAAATATTCGCCAACAACAGATCTTCTAAACCCAAGATTTGAAATAGAATTACCAGAATTTTTGAATTGAATCCACGCATTATTCATTGCTACGTCAAACATCCAAGTCAAAAGTGGCCAATACCATTTTTTGCTTCGAATTCCAATCCGGTAATGATTTACATCTTCATCCATTCGATCGGTTCCACCCATGTTTTTATTGTATTGAACAATAGCATTTGAGCATTTGACATTCAATATTTTCTTTTCAGATGAACTATAACGCTTGACGTATGTTGCAGGTTCATATCCGTATGCATTTGAAATAATTGTTACTACAGAACTTTCCTTCCACTGCATAATGTTTATTGAGTCTTCTGAACTTTTGAAGTTATACTTCTTTGCGCTCGTTGTAAATATTTTGATGAGGTGTTAAACGAGAAACCGCGTCACGCTGTTTCAAGGTATATTTTAACCTTTATGCTGTATGGTAATAAAGACGAAATTAGTAAATCAACCTTATGCTGTATGGTAATAGAGACGAAATTACTAAATCAATCATATTTTATAATAATAAAACATTATTCGCTTAGTTATCTTTGATCAATTTTTTTTTTCACTTTTCGGAATTATCATTAAAATGAATAGTTAATGTATAATGTGACAAACATATGTGTACATTTATATGAAAATTATGTTAAATTATTTTTTAACAAATACATATTTCTAATTTACAACAAATATGTTCTTATGGTTTGCAATTATATAAAATATGTACATATTTCTATGCATTAGCACCAATACGATACATATAAGCATTGCTTATATATGATTAAACAAACCTGCTTACATTAGCAGAACTGCCCTCACATGTTCCAAAAATTGGAAATTGACGTTTCTTTTCCTCTTCTTAGAAACATTGATGAACCAAGAATTTGCATTGGAACCTTAGTACCGAAGAAAAAGATTATGAACAATATCAAAGTTACAGATTTAAAGTGTTTTACTTATTGAGTGATATATGCTTCTCCATTACTTTCAAAACTATTATTGTTATTGCAAGGGATCTATAAAATATATGCAAATATGTTAACATATGTTGTGGTTTGACTGTTTTAATAATAATATTTAAGTCTGAATTTACAAATGAAATTAGTCTTATTATTATTTTTTCCAATTTTTGTTTTAAGTTGTGGGAAGGAATGTCGGAATAAGACGATGGCCATAAAGCAATAAAACCCATTAAACGAAAATATTCACTAAAAATGGTGGTATTTTTTAATCGGCCGGCGTATGCATCAATGGAGTAGAGTATTGCAGGCAATCGATAAAATATATTTGCAAATTGCAATACGACCCTCTTCAGTACAGCAAAATTTCTGGATTGATAAATGATTATAAGTCTACATGAAATAGGACGCTAAACCAATAGCAATGAACCAGTGTACCTATATTTTGTAGGACGAGTACGGTGGCTTCGGAGTAAGTAATAGACAATTGTGACATCCAATAAACAAATATATTTACGCTCACCTAATTGTTCGTTACACATTAAATTATTTGAATTAAATCTTTGGAATAAAATTTTAACTTTTTTCTAACCCTAATCTTTTGCCATCTACATTTATAAAAATTATTTAATTATTATTTGCCTGTCAATGTGTTTTAATTTTAACGTAAATTTAATATGTAATTTTATCTATAGCTTTAGGGACATTTACTTAATGGCTTTTGCTGACTGCAAAATGATACTATTACATTTTTTTCAAATTTTTTATATATTACTAATAAAATAAGTTAAATTAAATGACATTACAAAAAACTATCGTACAATTTACTCAAAAAAAAAGCAGTTTTCAACCACTTTATCTGGGAAGCATCGGCATCGCCGTGCGGGTGTACCTTCTAGTAATTAATAACTATACGTTCTTATACTTTTTGAATAATAATTTTTTTTTGAATAATATTTTCTTTTTATTTCGTTTTTGAATAATATGTTTCTTTTTTTTATATTTTTTTTTGAATAATATTTATTTTTTGCATAATATTTTTTTCTTTTGAATAATATTTTTTTTCTTGAATAACATTTTTTTTTTGAATAATATTTTTGTTTTTTTTTTAGTTATTTTTTTTAATGTATCCTATCTGTCTGTCTGTGTGCGTGTGTGCGAGCGAATGGGCAAAGAAGTATAACTTCCACCGTCTGGTCCGACGCAGACCCTACTTTTTCTTGTTAAATATTTTCCGCGCTCCAACTTATTATATTCCGATTTGTTGAAAACATTGCAATATTTTGGGATTCGATTTTTTCTCATGGTCCCAGTCCCACGATATCCTTTGTTATTCAAATGTGACACAAGGTTCACGCTTGAAAATAAATTGTCGAAAAAAAATGAGCAATTCAATGCTGGATTTTTAATTTGATCAACCATTTTCACAAAAACTGCAGCTGGTTTCCCAAAAGTTTTCTCATAAATTGTGTATGTTTCGTTAGATTTGCCTGTGTAGATTTCAAAGTTTACTAAGTATCCTGAGGTTTCATTTAAACACCACGCTTTATAACCAAAACGAATAGGTTTTTCTTTAATTGGATTTCCTATTAAATGGATTTCATCGTATCTATCCCAGCGTACGCAGTATGTCAAAATTGGTAATTATTGTTCTACGACTTTTAAAGTAACTTCTGGTGTACCGCAAGGTAGTCATCTTGGACCTTTGCTTTTCATTTTATTTATTAATGATCCCAAGTAGCAAAATTGGTATTGCTTTGGGATGTCATTTCTTAATTCCAACTTAATCCATTCGTTTTTTGGTATTTTAAATTTTTATTTCTTTAATGCTTCTTAAATCGTTCTTAAAATGGTACTCTCATCTTGGTTTTAAATCGGTATGTAAGATCTCACTTAAAGTATTCTTAAAGACTTCTTAATTTGGTATGCATATCAACATCTTAAATCGGAATGTATGAGCACGCATAAAGAATTCTTAAAGGCTTCTTAATTTAGTATGTATATTAGAAGTATTAAATCAGTATGATGTGCCTTCTTTAATACGTCGAATATTGGCATGTACCATAAGTTTGTAGTGATGTACACTGAAAAAATATGTTTGAAAATTCTACAATATTAGTTAAACCAAATCAATTTTGTAGCATCATATACAATTTAGTACGATTGACAAAACGTTTGACCGTTAGACAAATGCTTTGTATGTTGTTCTTAATTTTAGATCATGCTACAAAATTAATTTGATTGAACTAACTTATTGTAGATTACACCACCTTTTTTATCCAGTGTACATGTTCAAAACTAATCGTACCCAAAATAGTATATATTCGTTCTTGGATTTTCTCCCGAATTAAGAAGGAATATCAACTTTTTTGGTATTGTGTCATACTAAATTAAGAAGATATTTGAACTTAATTTGAGAATTTTCCTTCTACTTGAGCAAGAACAAAATTCCGCCATATTTTCACACAGCAATTTTTAAGAATTAATTTGAAAAAATTTCCGTTAAAATATAAACATTAAATATTGCACGAATTTTTGATTTTTATTTATATTTAGATAGCAAACAACGATGTGAGCATGAATATGTCGGGGTTTTTTCTACAAATAATTTAAAATATAATTTAGGGCGCATTGAATTTCGGCATATTTTCAACAATTGTAATAATTTAGAGAAATCATGGAGGCGCGTGAGTTTTAAAGGAGCTAGAAGTTTCAATTTCACCATAAAACTCGTTTCGTTTGCAAATATCGGTTTAATATTTTCATAAAACTGATTTTAAACCCTACATATAATTTTAATTTTTCTTTATCAATTCTTTCATTATTTTTTAAAACAGCATAACATGTCATATTTTTTTGTTTCATTTCAACATTGTCTATTACTTTAATTTAAATCAATTTAATATAGATAAAGAGAGATAGAAAATTCTGCGTCACTCTTTGACTTTGATAGTATATAACAAAAAAATGACATACCGATTTAAGAAAGAGTTAAGCTGGAGTTAAGAAGGAGTGGAAAAATAACATACCTATTTAAGAAGCAAATAAGATAAAAATATGCTTCTTAATTCGTTCTATCGGACCGCCCACATGGGCCTTTTTGTACTTAATTCAAACTTAAATCCTTCTTTAAGAGTTGTTTTGTTTAAGTCTTCTTAAATCTTTCTTTAAGTACTGACAATCACTATTTTTGCTACTTGGGATGTTTGTCACTGTTTTAAATTTCTTAAATTTCTATTATATGCAGATGATATGAAAGCCTATATTACTATAAAATCAATCACTGATACAATTAATTTCCAAAGTGATTTGAACAGATTACATATTTGGACTGTAGAAAAGTAATAATTAGTAAAACAACGTCTTTTTCACTTCAAAAACTTTATTTATTTTTAACACCGAATATTTTCTGTCTCTAAGAGACCTTCTTCTTGGGTTAATTGTTTTCTAAACAATTTAGATTTCCAAACAATTTAGTTTAGAAAACAATTAACCCAAGAAGAAGGTCTCTTAGAGACAGAAAATATTCGGTGTTAAAAATAAATAAAGTTTTTGAAGTGAAAAAGTCGGACAAGTGCGAATAAAATTCGCTCGCCAAGGGTTCCGTGAATGTAAAAGAACACATTATCAAAAAAAATAAATGACATAAAGTTATGTTGTAAAGTCTTTATATCGCCAGACTATGGACGCATAACAGAATAAATGTTTAATCGTAAACGTCAATAGTAAATGTTGATCACATCTACATTGATCAAAAATGTTACTTGAGGTTAAATCTTATCCATAGCTGTTTATGTTAGCTAAAGTATTTTAATAGTCTAAATTGGGAATATTTGTTCTATAAATCAGCGTCGAAATATAGGGTGGTATACATACACTTAAAATAGCATTTTTTTTCATCAATAACTAAAAAACTATGCATCGCAGAATTCTAAAAAATTTTCTATTTTTCTAATCTATTTTTTAGAATAACTCCAAAACGGTGTACCGGAAATTTCTAAAAAAAACTGCAATGTTTTGGAAATTTGATGCTCTTTCAAATGATACCCCACTCGCTTGGGTCAAACAAAATTTTTTTTTACCCCCTTTACACCCATCCCCTAAACACACAGAAATATAATTATTTGAGAGTTCGTTATAATTTTCGTTCAAAATATAGCAAACTTCCTGTCTCTATGAATTTTTTCAATTTTTTCTGTCAATCAGTGTCGAAACGTATGGGGGTTGAACGGTCTGGAATGTGCACATTTTTTAGAATAACTCCAAAAGGGTGTACCGGAAATTTCTAAAAAAAAATTGCAATGTTTTGGAAATTTGGTGCTCTTTCAAATGATACCCCACTCGCTTGGGTCAAAAAAAGTTTTTTTTTACCCCCTTTACACCCATCCCCTAAACACACAGAAATATAATTATTTGAGAGTCCGCTATAATTTTCGTTCAAAATATAGCAAACTTCCTGTCTCTATGAATTTTTTCAATTTTTTCTGTTAATCAGTGTCGAAACGTAGGGGGGGGGGGGGGGAACGGTCTGGAATGTGCACATTTTTTAGAATAACTCCAAAAGGGTGTACCGGAAATTTCTAAAAAAAATTGCAATGTTTTGGAAATTTGGTGCTCTTTCAAATGATACCCCACTCGCTTGGGTCAAAAAAAATTTTTTTTTACCCCGCTCACACCCATCCCCTAAACACACAGAAATATAATTATTTGAGAGTTCGCTATAATTTTCGTTCAAAATATAGCAAATTTCCTATCTCTATGAATTTTTTCTATTTTTTCTGTCTATCAGTGTCGAAACGTAGGGGGGGGAACGGTCTGGAATTTGCACATTTTTTAGAATAACTTCGGAACTGTGTACCACAAAATTCTAAAAACAATTGCAATGTTTTGGAAATTTGGTCTTCTTTCAAATGATACCCCACTCGCTTGGGTCCAAAAAAGTTTTTTTTTACCCCCCTTACACCCATCCCCTAAACACACAGAAATATAATTATTTGAGAGTTCGCTATAATTTTCGTTCAAAATATAGCGAATTTCCTCTCTCTGTGAATTTTTTCAATTTTTTCTGTCAATCAGTGTCGAAACGTAGGGGGGGGGGGAACGGTCTGAAATTTGCACATTTCTTAGAATAACTCAAAAACTGTGTACCACAAAATTCTAAAAAAAATTGTAAAGTTTCTGAAATTTGGAGCTCTTTCAAATGACACCCCACTTGCTTGGGTCAAAAAAGTTTTTTTTTTACCCTTCCCCACCCCAATCCCTTAAAAACACAAAAATATAATTATTTGAGAGTTCGCTATATTTTTCGTTCAGAGTTTATCAAACTTCCTGTCTCTATGAATTTTTTCAAATTTTTCTGTTAATTAGGCTCGAAATGCAAGGGGGGGGACCAACTTTTTGTGTCACTTTATTGATAATAATTCAAAAACTATCCATTGCAAAATTCTAAAAAAAATGGCAATATTTCTAAAATCAAGTGCTCTTTCAAATGACACCTCACATGACCTGGTTTTAAATGATGTTTTTACCCCTTAACATTCCCACCCCTTTAATAAATATAGTTATTAGTGTCTGCCACTTTTCTATATTTTTCATTAAAAACCTACTCAATTTTCTATCATTCCAAATATATGTCAAGATTTTCGATGAGGTAGGGTCGGAGTTAATCCGGGCAATAAAACATCCCGAAAACGTCATTTTTCAAAATTATACAAAAAATGGTGAGGTGAAAAATTCCAAAATATATTTTTAAATAATGCTGAAATGAAGCCCTTTCATATGATACCCTACTCGTCTCGCTAAAAAAATGTATGTTTTCAAAGGCTTTACATCGTACCTCCTTAAAACAAACGAACACAACTTTATTTATTTTTTAACCCGCCATCTTGTGTGGATAGGTTTGTTTTATAAGCACCTCAAATTTTAAGTTCATTGGATTAATGGTTCACGAGATAATCGAAATAATGTGAAAAACACGTTGTACTCTCACCAATAGTGTTCCGTATAAAAAACGGAACCCTAAAAAGACGTTGTTTTACTAATTATTATTATAATCGTTTCAAGTAGTTCAAACAAAAATTATTTAATATTGTAGAAAAGTAATGTAAAATTATGTCAATTTTTAAAAACAAATCACCTATCTTAGTTACTTATCATTTCTGCAATAATAATTTAGAACGAGTATATAAGTTCAAAGATTTAGGTGTTATTTTCACAGCGTCATACTCATTTAATGATCATTTTGATTATATGATTGGACGAGCTAATTCAATGCTAGGGTTCATCAAACGTAATACTAAAGATTTCTGTGATCCATTAACGCTCAAAACACTTTATTGTGCATATGTCAGATCAATTTTGGAATATCGTTCTGTAATCTGGAATCCGCTGTATGTTATCCATTCGACACGAATTGAAAGCGTGCAGAAAAGGTTTCTTATTTTTGATTACCTTCAAATAAAACTTGTCAGTTTTCTTTAGAACCTTATGCAAGTCGATTAGAGCTTTTGACTTTGAAGACGCTGTATAAGAGAAGGAAGGTTGCTTGTGCGATTTTTGCTAGAGATGTTTTGTGTTGTCGGATCGATTGCTCCAATTTATTGTATTATTTCGATATATTTGTTCCATCTCGGCAGCTTCGCCAACGTGGTATATTTTTTGCAATTAATTTCAGTAGTACTAATTATGGCTCTAATGAATCAATTAACAACTGTCTAAGAATCTTTAATAAAGTCTTTGAATGCTTTGATTTCATGATATCGAGAAATGTTTTTAAAAGATCTGTAAATAATCCTTAGACTTTTTAGCTTAAGTACTTTTAATAATTTTATTTTATAGTATATTTAATTGTAATTTTTGTGACTATTGTAATTTTCTCATTGATGTATTAGCCAAATTTATTAATATATGGATGGCTGTAAATAAATAAATAATAAATTGTTTACAACTATGTCGTCCAAAATATTTAATCATGGATTCGTAATATGATAAATTTTCTTGAGGAATAAAATTTTCAGAGAAATTTCTTTGAAGTTTTTTAATAAGCGGACGTAATTTCCATAATTTGTCGGTTGAATCAGGACAACTTACATCACAGCAATGTATACTTCTAATGATTGAGAGAAAACGATCTCGACGCATTGAGTTTACAACTAACAAGTTCTGTAAATCCATTTCAGAGCTCCAATATAATTTTCGAGATGGTAAAATATTATAGCCTGTTAAAAACAAAATTCCAATTGCGTATTTTAATTCATTGATTGACAAGTTTAACTGCTCATTGTATTTGTGTAATGCATAGCGATTTGTTTGATCTACGAATTTTTCAAATATGTCATTTGTCATAAACATTTCAAAAATGTGATAGGGTTGCATATTCCTAAACTTTTCAAAAATTGGTTGTGGAAAATCATTTTGCACATTAATTATGGTTCCATCTCCCTATATTCTATTTATATCACTATGAAATGGTTTCTCAAAATTTCCAATTGATACAGGTTCTAGGGATGGACCGTTATCAATTATTATCTTCAAATTGAATACCCGAGTAATCACTAAATCGAACTTCAGCATTAGCAAGAAGCTGATTTTTTGAGAGGTTGTCAATTTTTTCTGGACCATCTTCTTCTCCCGAATCTTCATCTGATAAATTATTTACATCTGGCGGCTGAATTATAATTTCGCTTACATTTCCTATATCTTCTTCCTCCAAAAAAGCAATAACTTCTTCAAGTGTGGGGTTTCCGCTTAACTTAATTTGTTTTAAATCTTCAATTGATATAAAATTGCTGAAAAAATAGTCCAGAAAGAATATATATTATAAATTTGTCAAATAGGCCGAACGTTGCATTTATGCAATTGCCAAAAAATCAAAAAACACACAATTGACCGTAGGTTGCTTTGACGCAACGCAAACTTAAATTATGTTTTTTTAATTATTTAGCACTGATCACTTATTTTAAGTTCACAAAATTAAAATTGTATGCTTTTTAATTAGTTTTATAAAAAAATTCACATTTTTCAGATCGTTTTATCACTTAAAATTAAAAAATTACCTTATCATTTTTTAAAATGAAGGAAATAGTTTTGAAAACTCTTTAATTGATCAAATTAAATAAATCGTTCTAATTAAATTTATTTTAGAATTTGCTTTTATGTGCTGTCAAATTAAGTATGCTAAATCATTTAGAATAGCTTTTAAAAACTTATTTAAAATGGCGGTGAATAAGTAAGTCTACATAAATAAGTTTCAAATAAGTCGTCGTTTAGAATACAGCCTAAGAAATTAATTTCTAAGGGAAATAACCATATTTTCAAATTATTTCATAGCAGTTTGTGAAAGTTACGAATATTTATTGTAGTGTTGCGTGTAGGGATGGAAAAGTCGATTCCGATTCTACTCGAGAATCGACTTTTCTGTTAAAATAATCGATTATAAAGAATCGAGTTTTAATTTTCAAAGTCGATCAAGAATCGATTCTTAGTATTCGACTTTTAATTTATTTATACATTTAGTACTATAGTCATACATCGTAATTTAGTCGTATTCGATTTTTTATTTATTTACAAATTTAGTACTATAGTCTAGTCATACACAGTTGACACTAATTTAGTCAATCATAAGTGGTGGTGACGTGGTGTTACTATTAGACACAGTAATATTTATAACCTTATATTTAATATTAAACTAATTTCTTTCTATAATATTAATAATAATATTTATACACGATTACACGAAATGGCACCGAGTGCTGTGTGGATTTATTATAAAAAAGTGAATAACGGTTCAAAGGTTAAATGTCATGAATGTGGTGCACACTTTAAATTTAACAATAGTAGCAACAACAATACCATGTGAGCGTTTATTTTCACATACTGGTCTGATTGCAAATCAGATTCAAAGTAGACTAGCGCCTGATCATTTGAATATGGTACTATTCTTAAGATCAGTTGTAGAAAATTTGTGGTTTTCATAAAATGATTGTTTAAAATTTTTTTCAGTTTATTTTGAATAAATATATGCAATAATATATGAAATATAAATTTGAATTTATTTCTATTAAAACTACTTTTTCTAACATAGGAATCGATTAAAATCGAAAAAATCGACTTTTTCAGTCGGAGAATCGATTCTTGGAATCGAAATTTATAAAATAAAAGTTGGAATCGAGAATCGACTTTTCTATAAATCTTTCCATCCCTAGTTGCGTGTACGTAACGTTAGTCCGAAACGGGTTAAACAATAGAACTGATTTTATATAAAGATTTGGACTAGTTTTATTTGCATAAAGGTAGAATCAAACCGTGTTTTTTTTATTGCAATGGCTGCTTTAGTACAGTTTTTCTCAGTGCCAAAATTGAAAGGTAGAGAAAATTTCGCCACTTGGGCTTTGCGTTAGAAAACATTTTGATTTTAGAAGATTTGAAAGGTTGTATTGATGGTACAGTTACGGATGACAGTAAAATACAGCAGGCAAAATCGAAAATTATTTTGCCAATTGATCTGTCGATTTACATTCATTTTAAAACGGTAAAAACAGCAAAAGAAGTGTGGAATAAATTAATGTAGAATAAATTAAAAATTTTGTATGCAGATACTGGATTCACCCGTAGAATTGGATTGCTAAGAATTTTAATATCAACCAATTTAGATAATCGTAACTCCATTGAAGCATATGTTTGTCAGATTATTGAAACATCACAAAAATTAATTGATTGTGGTTTTGATATTTCTGAAGAATGGATTGGATCTTGATTGTTGGCAAGGTTTCCTGAAAAGTATGCGCCAATGATAATGGCTATAGAACATTCAGGAATAAAGACCACAGCTGATACAATAAAAACAAAATTGATGGACATGCAGCTTGAAAATAAAACAAATGGAGCATTTTCTTCTAAAAACAATTTTCGAAACAAAAAAAGCGTCGTATTCGGTGTTACGGATGTAATAAATATGGTCATTATAAAAGTGATTGTCCTGCAATTAAAACTGAAAAACAACATAAAGAAAAGAATAGTGGTTTAAATGGTGTGTTCTTGTCGGGGCAGGTTAGTAAAACTGAATGGTATATAGACTCAGGAACGTCTAACCATATGACAATGAACCAAGAGTGGCTCAGCGATGTGAATTTAGGCATTATTAGGCATTTTTACGGCATTAGTTAGTGAGATAGTGGTTGCTTTGCTGATTACACCAGATTGGAGGTAGTTTATTCAGGCAATATTCACATGAGTCTCAATACTAATGGTAAAGTACATAATGTTAAGATGTTTTGTATGTTCCATCGCTCACTACAAACTTATTATCAGTAAGTAAATTAATTGAAAGAAGTAACGCAGTGCAATTTAATAATAATGGTTGCAGTATTATTGGCAAAAATAATATTTTACTAGCCTATGCTAAAATTAAAAAAAAATATGTATAAATTAACAGGTAATACAATGTTTGATGGTTGGAAATACGGATGCAAATTTATGGCATCGTCGATTAGGACACATAAACTACAACAATCTGGAAAAAATGGAACAGTATATGGCATTTATTACGACAATGATGTTAAAACCACTGATGTCTGTGAAACATGTTGTGAAGGAAAACAATACTGTTTACCTTTTAAAAGTTCTTAGATCTGAAAGAATTTTAGATCTTATTCATACAGATCTTTGTGGACCAATAGAAAATCTGTCTATTGGAGGATGTAAGTACTTAATTTTCATTAATGATTTCAAAAAGAAGTTCAAAACTGGACAAAAAAACCAAATCTTAGCAATTTAAGGATTTTTGGAACTGAGGCAATGGTGCACATACCGAAGCAAAAACAAAGAAAATGGAACTCTAAATCTAAAAATATGGTATTTGTTGGTTATAGTGAAGGCTCTAAAGGATTCAAATTTATCGATCCCACTAATTATAAATTTAACTCTGTTTTCGAGATGCACAATTTATAGAGAAAATTAAGAACACATCTATTGAAAACAATTCAACTAATGTGATATTATCACATGATGCCGGATCAGTGACTATTCCAAATATATCAGTTTCAGATAATTCAGAGTAAGAAGAAATTGGGATTAATTCTGAGTATATTCCAGAAGAAGAAATTGCAGTGGTTGAAAATCAAACCCCATGAAAATTTGCAAGAATTCAGCAGCTCACCAAGAAAGCGAATTGTAAATTCTCTGATGAACTAACAACTACAATCCAGACACAGTCAATGAAGCCATCACCGGTGAAAACAGTAAACACTGGCAAGCAGCTATGAATAGTAGTGAGTATAAATCACTAAATGTCAAGAGTTAGTCCGTGCGCCGAAAAATGCAAAGGTCATCAAAAGTAAATAGGTCTTCAAAACTAAAACGACGGAAGATGGAAAATAAGTACATATAAAGCACGTTTGGTAGCAAAAGGGTGCTCTCAACGAAAAGGTATTGACTATCAAGATACGTATGTACCGGTTGTTCGTTGCAGTTCGGTTAGATATCTAATGGGCAATAGCTCAATATAATCTTCATGTTTCGCAAATGGATGCAGTCACAGCCTTTCTTCAAGGTGATATACATGAGGAAGTTTGAATTGAATAAGCAGAACAATACCACAATGAAACTAATTGTGTTTGTAAGCTGCAGAAATCCATGTATGGCTTGAAGCAAGCCAGCCGTCAGTGGAACATTATACTGAATAGTGTTCTTAAAGCAGCGGGGTTTAATCAATCAAAAATTAATCCCTGCATATATTTTAAAATAAATACTAATGATATGATTTTTATTGCAGTCTACGTAGACGATCTTATTATATTTTCTAGCAACGATAAGATGACATCAGACTTGAAACATGAGTTAACTAGCAAATTTCATAGAAAGATTTGGGTTCGGCTAACAACTGCATTAGATTGCGTGTTACACAGAATGCAGGTTCTTTATTTCTAAGTCAAGAAGAGTATATCAAAGAAATTTTGTTAAGATTTGGTATGGCAGATTTTAAGCCGACCGCAACTCAAGTCAATTGTAATCAAAAATTAAATAAAGACGTGTCTCCAAAAACAACAGAAGAACAAATTGAATTGAAGAATATGCCCTACCAAGAAGCTGTTGGATGTTTAATTTATTTAGCTCAAGGTACCGATTTCGTAATAATTCAGGGAAAGCTCACTGGGCAGCCGTCAAACGGATTTTCAGATATCTCCGTGGTACCACAAACGCAAAAATTGAATTTTCTAATGAAAGAGAGGCCAAATCAGTTGGATATTCAGATGCAGATTGAGCAGGTGATGAAGATGAGCGTCGTTCATGTACCGGATACGTTTGTATCAGAAATGGTGGTCCAATTTCCTCGAACAGTCGTCGCCAGCAGACTATCGCATTATCTAGTACAGAAACTGAGTACATGGCTCTTGCGTCAGCAACTCAAGAAGCTGTTTGGCTAAAACAATTTGAAGAAGAGTTTTGGCCAACATTAAATTCAGTTGAAACATATTGTGACAACAAAAATTCTATACATCTAGGTGAAACCGATTGTTATTCGGCTCGAAGCAAACATATAGATGTACGACACCATTTCGTACGCGAAAAAGTTTCATATGAAATTATCAAACTAAAATTTATTGGAACAGAAGAAATGACAGCATATATATTAACAAACGGAATACCAAATGATAAACACAGCAAATGTACAAACCAAATGGGATTACATTTTTGATGATGAATTTTTTCAAATTTTAAGTAATTAAAATTTATTTTTATATATTTTTGTTAGTATTGGATTTACATAGTGGGGGTGTTAAAATGAAATGTAAACCCTACGCAAGTGCACGTAAAATATAAATAAACCTTAATGCAAATAACATTTAACGTAAAATACAACCTGTTCTTATTGTGAAGTAAATTTTCAGTACAGTTATTTATGTATAAATTATTTTGAAATATATTCAAACAAATTGTAAAACGCATTTTTTCTATTTTGCGTCTAAAATAGTCATTTCGATACCCAAATGCGTATCGAAATGGCCTTCATTATGATACGCAAAGTTTTGTCTTTCAAGGTTGGTCACATTGGTCATACAAACGTCAGTAAACATTAAAACGAATAATTATGTAAATAAAATTAATAAGAATATCTAAATGAGTGTTAAATATTTTAATTAATTAAAATAATTAGTAATATAACAAAATTTAAAATTGACTATTTTTTAATAAAATACACATTTTTTAAAATTTCAAGACAAAAAAAGCAAAATATAAAAAATAATATAAAAAACTCGTTTCATAAGACGTTTTATCGCATTTATCCTTTAGAAAACTCCCCGCTGCGCGGGTCGTTTTCTAAACAGATTGCGTGCAATAAAATCGTCGATTGAAATATATATATGAAATATTAGTATATTTTTCTACTTTACCGTCCGTAAAATATTCATAAAATTAGAAGAAACAAATAATAGCTATTTATGTATTAAGGGCATAAAGTATGTCTTTTCCGCTTGAGAGTGAAATTGTTGCTCGAGGCGTTAGCCGAAAGAAACAATCACTCGAAAGCAAAAAAAATACTTTATGCCTGAATTGCATACAAGATTTTTTGTACGAGTAAGATTCTGTATTATTTGCATAAATAAAAATACATATATTTACACAAAATAATAAAATATTTTTTTGAAAATTATTTTATCTGAAGTAGTTTTTCGAAATAATAGTAATATAATAACTTTAGGCATTGTTATTTCAATTTTAGCATTGTTATTCCAATAGAAAAAAGTCCAAGCGGCACGTATATCCGCTAGAAATAGGTAGATTTCGAGATCAGACAGTTTTGTGTGCCAGTAGAATCTGATGTATCAGATTAGTTTAAACAAAACAAACTAATTTAAAACAGATATCGAACAAATTTTAAAAAGAAAATTAGCTACATATAAGCAAAACAATATCTATCCAATTTTGCAACAAACAAATATCAAATCTACCACAGAACATGTGTGTGACAATTTATGACACAAACCTACGCTATATCATATGTCGTCCAATTACTGCAAAATATCAAAATAGTTTATTTCTAAGAAAAAATAGTTATTTGTTTAACTAGGCAGCAAAGTAGTAGATTGACTGCCGCGGCTGATAGTTCATAGCCGAGCGAGCGAGTGGAACCGCAGCCGATTGCCGAGTGGAACGGGGGTAAGAATAAGTTTGAGGCATGATGCCGCTGATTTCATCTGAGCACTGCTGATGACGATATTTGTAAAAAACAACGAGGTCAGCAGCAGTGCGACGATGTTGTAGGGAATCAAGTTTTGATGTCAAAGTTCGATCACCTACAATTCGTATAGCTCGCTTTTGAACAGAGTCCAAGAGGGCCAAGATGGAAACAGAGGCAGCACCCCAAACTTGACAGCAGGAGTACTATACAGGGACGAATATAGGACTTTTAAACATGGAGCAATTGGTATGGAGTGAAAAATTTTTTGCATCTATTTAGGAGGCCAAGTTTTTTAGACGCGCTTTTGGCCATCGCCATTACATGATCGTTCCAGAGTAGGTCATTTGAAACTGTGACACCCAATAAACGAATGTTTTTACATTCACCTATTGGTTCATCACACATACTAAATAAAATATAACTCGGTCTTTAATCTGGAAACAATCAACAGCTGTGTTTTGGTGGAGTTGAAATTGACAAGGTTTTGGTCACCCCAGTCGGCGACTTTATTCATGTCTTTGTTCACGTTTATGGCAGCGTCTCTCCGGGCAGGATTAATTCGTTCGTGCATTTTACCTTTTGAAGGAAGGGGCTCGAACGACTTGTGCAGAGCACTATCATCTGCAAAACTATTTATTGGGTTGCTGGTGATTTTCAACAATTCGTTGATATAAATCAAAAATAGGGTTGGGGACAATACTGAGCCTTGGGGTACACCAGCGTTAATTAGTTTAGACTCAGAAGAAAATCCGTCTAAGGTTACCGAAATGTATCGGTCGGATAGAAAATTTTGAATCAGCTTCACAACATTGGGATGAAAACCGTACGCAACGAGCTTGTTGATTAAGTTGGCATGCCAGACTCGATCGAATGCCTTGGAGATGTCTAAAGCGATAACGTATGTTTTACCACCTTTATCAAGTATGCTATTCCAACAATGCGCTACATAGTTTAATAGATCGGTAGTTGATCTTTTGTTTCGAAAACCGTATTGGCTGTCGGATATTAAATGATTTTCTTCCAGAAATTTTGAAATATGTGTATTAATATAATGCTCATAGACTTTGGATAGGACCGATAGTAAAGCTATTGGCCTATAATTTGAGATATCGGATTTTGGTCCCTTTTTGGGGACGGGCTGGACATTTGCCAACTTCCAGCACGAGGGAAATATACCAGATTTGTAGGATTGGTAGAATATTTTAGTTAAAGTTGGTGCAAGTTCTTTGGAAAAGGTTTTTAAAATAATGGGTGGAATATTGTCCATTCCTGATGCTTTGTTGATGTTTAACCCCTTTAAAAGTTTAGCGACTATTTTGGGTTTGAAGTGAAGTTCATTCATATTAACTCCTGAAGACTGGATTTGGGGTATTTCTTTAGGAGTTTCCAAAACAGTGGAATTCAGAGCAAAGCGTTCAGCGAACAAGTTAGCTTTTCTTGCGGGATCATTGACGATTAAATCACCATCAATAATAGGGGGAATAGAAAATTTTGTACTAGAATTTAAAGAATTAATGGCACTGTAGAAACTCTTGTCAGAAACAGACATAGACGTAAGTTTTGAGGCTTTCGCTCTGTTAATTTCGGACTTTTCGTTTGAGATAATCTGATTAGATATTTTGTTGGCCTTTAGATATTGGGATCGATTAGTGGGAGTTTTGTTATGAATCCAAATATTAAATGATCTACGTTTGTTTCTAAGTGCCGTTTTGGCAGCTTTCGAATACAAGTATTTTTGTTTGGGTTTTACTATGGAGAAAGGGACAAATTTATTGATAGCAAATTGGATGGTTTCTGTAAAGTTTTGAGCAGCAACATTTACATTGTCAGTGTAAAAACAATGACGGTCGAAAGGGAAACCATGGAAAAATTTTGAAGACCACTCTTATCCATTTTTGAGTAGTGAAATATTTTACGGGGTTTGGGAGCTGTAGTTTTAAGTAAATCAGTTTTGATAACTGATGAGATTAAATAATGATCAGAATTTCCAATACTACCTTTCGCAACATCGACACTCGTAATATCTGGCATTGTGGTAAGATAGAGATCTAGTAGAAAACTATTATCACCGCCATTACGGGGAGTGAAAGTCGGGCTTTTAACAATTTGGAATAGGCCCAGAGACGCGGCAAAAATTTCTGCCAGTTTTCCACTATTGTCAACATCGTCGGTCGATTTGGAGAATTCCAACCATGATTTGTTGTGGACGTTGAAGTCACCGGTAACGATAACTTCACAATTAGGGGACTTTGCTCTAATCTCGTCCATAATTTTTGTCAGTATATTAAAAAAGTTTGGGTTACGTTTGTTGGGGGACCGGTATAAAGCTATTGTAAAAAAAGTCATTTCTGGAAGACAAATCTTTAAAACCATTGTATTGAAGCCGTCACCGTGTAGTTCAAAATTTGGAAAGCGCGTGTACGCCACACTCTCATGAATGAATGCGCATACGCCCTGATGGAGTTTGAAAGCTGATTCGAGCCTATATTTGGAATTAAGCGATTTTATAAAGAGAAAATTTTCAGAAACATGTGTTTCTGTAAGGTATAGAATGTTCGGTTTGTCGTGCTCAAGATGATGTTGCACGTGGTCATGGTTAGCGTTCAATCCGCAGATGTTTTGAACATGTATTTTAAAATTTTTTATTGATTCATATATGTTTTGTCCCTGCAAATTCCGTGGACATGCCGCTTTATGGGTGGGTGGATTGCGCAAATTTGCTTTACCACTTGCAGACTTATTTTTTTTCGGTTGTACTGCCATATATATATCAAAATGTTTATTTTATTTTTTTGTGTTTTATTTTAAAATGCATAACTAAGTAAAAAATCCTATCATACTACAAAATATGACATATGCCAATATTTCATGATAAGATGAAGAAATAATAACAAAATAATAAGTGAAAAACAAATTGTGAGATATTTGCAGAAAACAAAACAAAACTAATTTGAATTTGATTTTTTATTTTATAAATGAAATACCAAAATAGCCAAAGAAGTTTTACTTCAACCGGCTCATTACACGCACTCTTTTTTTAAAATATTATTTTAAATATTTAGTTTTAACCACCACCTGGTGGCGACCACCGAAACTTATTTACTTTCAGTCCTAGTGACTGAAAACATTTTCAGTCACTACTTCGAAAAGTTTCCCTTTCCCATAGGTTTTACTATATATTAAAATGACATTTTCGTAGTTTGAAGCCGGGTAGGAACTGCCAATGTTAAGCAATGGGCCAACCTCGGGCCAGTATTGGCAAGCCAAGCCTTGGCTAGTTAGCTCCGGTTTTAGTCTGGGCCAGTTGTAAATGCCTAGATTGAACCAAGATTCAGTTTATTATATTACACGTTATTCACCAGCTGGTTATCCATTGTTATAGTGATTGTAAGTTTCATGAAATTTATATTTTTGAAATATTTCACGAAATATTTAATTAATGTAATATTTAATTTGCCAGACTTGGCCCAAGTCTGATTTGCCAGACTTGGCCCAAGTCTAATTTTCCACACTTGGCCAAAGTCTGGCTTGCCAGTCTTGGCCCCAGGACATCATTCCAAGCTTAGGCCGTTTAAAAATGTTAAGTCTGGCCCAAACCCCAAAAGCTGTGGCGCGGACTTGGCCCAGGCTTGGCCCAATAGCTAATTCTTACCTGGGAAGTAGAAAAATAGCTATTATAACTCTCTTTCTTTTCCTGTAAACCATCAAACAAACAAGAGTTTATTTGTTTGCATTTTGTTCATCAATATATTGGACTGAAATCACAGCTTTGTTTCATCAAATTTTTTCAAATTTAATCTATTGTCATAGGGAATTTGAAGATAAAAGCTAATTAGAAATTGTTTGAAATTGAATTCATTATTAACGAAAAGGTAATAATATATAACCGGCAGGCTGGGATTAAAGATGCTGGGTGATTATCGTAGCCTCCGAACATCGGAAGACAAGAGATTGTCCAGAAAATTGAAGTTAAATGGGACATTGAAAACGTCTTCAGCTACGTTGTCTCACCCAACCGAACATATAAAAATAACCCGCCGGAAATATAACGAATATCGGGATGCGTTTGTGTGTAGCCACAGGCAGTCATTCCACGACTTTTGCTCAGACTTGGGTGGGGTTTGGCTACACGCATCTCGATGTAAGGGACTGCCGTGAATAAAATAATACAACAAAGAACCACGACGATCAATAGAAACAAAAGTGGGAACGCAATTCATTTTAAATAGACAGGTACACGTAGGGAGAAATGGGGAGGGAACCCAGAGGTTTGTCGAACCTCATCTCACACCATAGTAATTTAAAATTACTGCATCATTAGGAAAAAAAATCAAACCACTAACAAAAAAAAACAAATGTCCTATACATCTTAATACTATGTAATATAAATAAAATCGATACCTTTTACTGCATCCTGAGTTGCTATCCGTTTAACATCCGCACAAAATGACAGGGGTCCTCTTTTGATCAAGTGGCTGACAATAAAAAAAAACAACTTTTCTCTTATGTATATTTTCCCTTTTCTTTTTTTATCTCCAAAACTTTTCTTTTATTTAATTTCAAATAGTATGTTAACCACAATCAACTTAACAAAAACACAATGATTTCATATATACTAATTTATTATTTTGGTTAAATAAAGTAAATTTAGTAAATTTATTATTTTAAACTAGTCTTTAAATTATAGCTTCAATAGTGTTCTACAAAAACCACTATTCTTTCAATTTATTGATCAATTATTAAATTTATTAATTCAACAAAAACTCTAACAAATTTATGTAAATTATATACTAAACCATGTCTTTCACTTTATAATTGTTTTCTCAACTTTTTGTTTACATAAAATTTAATTGGAACACAATTTAATTAATTTATTGTTTGTTTCGGTTTTGTTGGAAATTTTTTCCACTAAATTCACTAAATCACACAAAGCGTACCAACACTGTACCAACACCAAACCACACAAAGCGTACCAACACAATTAACGAAACCAAAAAAAACTGATGAGATTCAAATGGAACATTTGTCCATTTCAGAATCCACCGTTTGACTTTTTCCTCCACAACGAGCTTAAGTGAACCGTTCACTCTTAAATTTTTAACTCGACTCGCCTTAAAGCAATAAAATTTCCATTCAATTAGTAAAAAATATTGTTGGAAAATTTTTGCCAATTAATTAAAAAAAATATAATAAAATTTGTAATTTGATTGGTTTTCAAATTACAATCAAATAAAATTCAATTTACTTACACTTACACACCAAGGTTAATGAAACTTAATATCGACACATTAATTAGTTTAACATAATTCATTTGTCGTCAATTAGTTCATTTACTTTAGTTTCGTGTAATAAATTTGCAATGTAATACAATGCAAACTTTTTTTCTATTAAATTTTTGTCGATTGTAGAATGTCAACCAATTTTCATTTTCAATTTTAGATAAATTTTGAAGAAGGTTTTTATGATTTTGAAAAGTAATCCAATTAAAAGAATGGGGAGATGTGACGAATGGAAAGAAGATATTGAGGATTTTCCATCCGGCACAAATATTAATTAATATTAGGTAGGTAATTTTATTGATATTTTCAAATGTTTGAGAATTACCATTTATGGTTGAAACATGTAACATAATATTATTTAAAAAAAGTTGTTAAAGCAAAAACTATTAAATTTATTTTAAATAAATTATTATTAAATTGAATTTAAATGTAAGTTAATGTAACCTTTTGCTAAAAAATCGTGTTTTGACTGTTTATAACCCGACAACAGAATGTGCACTGTGTACGAGTATATGCACATTTTTGAACTGCAATTAGTTGTATGGTTCTTCACTTTCTTGTGAGTGTTAAATAAACAAATTTAAATTCATCAAGTGGAAAACGAAACTATTATTTCATAAAAATTAAATGAAGCCATCCATTTTAGAAAACGTAAATAATCTTTTGTTTAAATTGAGAAAAATGCTAAAACTTATCATGAATCCAACTTTAATCTCGAATAACTGTCGAAGGAGTAGATTTGTCCAAAATTTAGTTTGAACCTTTTTTGTAGAGATGTTTCTATACAAAAATAAATCTTGGATTTTTCGAAATATTGTTTTGCTCATAAATCAACTCATCTTGTGGTATTATCAAAAACTCATTTTGTGAAATTATATTCGTATATTCCACAACAAGGATATTGGTAATCATGTATCGGCTTAAAAAACTATTGGGGCATTATTATTTATTGGTATCACAGACGTGCGATTGAAATATGTGCTTCTTGTGCATGAGAAACAAAAAAAAATTATTTTTTCTATAATAGCATATGAAAAGTCTATTTTCATCACGCTTAATTCCCTGTGATAATGGGTTCTTTTTCCACTACTGTAAAAAGAATAACAAATATTGGTTGCCATGGTTTTTCATATAATTTTACAAAGTTTTTTAAACAACGCAACCATGAAAAAATGGAATATGAACTTTAAATGATGATGTTGTCGATTTCTAATTTTATAATTTTTAATAAATATCGATTATATATATACATACTATCATAGAAAAATTGCATTTCCTACGCGAGATAAAAACGTTTTCCGTTCATAAACATGTCTCACTCGACGCTGGCGCGTCTCGTGAACAAATGTTTACTCACGAAAAAAACAATATTTTCATCTCTTGTAGGAAAATATACTATTATAAAGTAAGCGTTGTGATTTTATTTAAATTTAAATTTGAAAAATTTCTAAAGCTGGGGTACAGATCAATTAAAATTTAAGTGTGCATTGAAATTACTGTATACCGCATATATTTACGGAACACACAGTCAATAAATAATTGTGTTGTGCGCGGTGTACTTCTTGTTCTGTCTGTGTGTGGTATTTTTGCGCAAAAAAAAAACGAAAATTTGAACGTCAAAAAAGCATGTGCTGAAGTAAGAGTTATATTTTGTTTTATTTATTTCTTTTTTTCAATGTTAACAGTTTTAATTTTGTAAATAATAATACTTAGTAATGAATCTTGATAGGGACTTGTTTGACTGAACAATAAAATGTCATAACCAATGTTATGAAAATGTTACGGTTATGTTACGACGGACTATTTTCAATTTTTACTCCAAAATAATAGTATTCATATATAAAGAAATTCGCTAATAAAATATTAATTTCTTCTCCTCAATTGTAATAAGGAGTGATGCACCGGTTCCTAAAAAATCACAAAGCCGGTTAACGGGAACCCGCTTTTTTTTCACAATACCCGGCCGGGTACTCGGCCCGGGTAGTTGATTGAATTTAATTCTGATTTACAAGCAAACCGATAGCAATTTAGTTACTTTAAAGTAAAGTGGAAAACAATCAGAATATGTATTGTTTTACAGTAAAATTTATAGAATAAATATATATGAATTGAATTTAAATGAATTTCGAAAATTTCAATATGTCGAGACAATAGACAAATTTCATTTTTTAATTAAAAAACTTTAAGCTGGATTTTAGCTAGAATGACCACCTCGTTGGGTTTGACGCGGATCATCCGAGTTATAGCCGTAGTAATTTCCGTGTTTGACAACAAACTCTCCGGATGAGACAAAATTTAATACTTATTGCCATGCGATAAATCTTCAAAATTTACAAGTCTTATAGAAAAATTAAAATCTTATGTCATAGACCAGAATGCAGTCCATGTTCTTACTGTCTTACGGATTTATAGTTTTGTTACAGTTTCTCAACTTGATGTTCCTTCCTCTTATGCATTTCTCCTAAGCTTCAATCGCGTTTAACAGCGACTAATGACAAATGTAGTAATCAATTCAACAATGAAGACCTTCAACGAATAATAAATGAATAGATGGTAGTTTTGTTGAGTTACAATTCAACCAAAACCAAATTATGTCGTTTATAACGGATGTATTAACATTCTATGACATGACGCAACATCCTAAAACTATCCTATTAAGATAAACCATGAGGCATCAAACAAGGACTATACCGACGTCTATACTATAAATGCAATTTTTATGATGCGTCCTCAAGAAAAATTCAAAATATCCTTCCATTATGTGCGCAGTACAATTATAATATATTTCGTTATTATTATTTTCTAGTTGAGCTCGTGATCAAAGTTTTAATATGTTTTATAATTCTTGATGTGAATGTTGGCAGGAAACTTATGTGAAGTTATCCTATAGATATAGTTTATTTTTGTTTTAGTCAAGTTCGTATTCAGTCAGAGAACTGTCCCAGTAATTGACAAACCTTTAACAATTCAAATTAATCAGTTTTGCCTTTTACTGTTAGTCCCTTTAGCTGAGGCTATTCGGTGACGTCAGTTGAGAAAGAATTCTAAATAAAACACAAGGTTTAATTTTAAAATCAATTCTGGATTTTTATTATAAATGTTCTGCTATATATACAAAATAGTTAATCGATATACATAATACAAAATTGTTTCCCCAATATTTTCATCCCTACCAAAAATATAAAATTATCGATTTTCTTATATACTTGAATTTTACTTAAATATATATATATATAAAATTTGTTAACCAAAATTTGTTTATTAGACAAAAAAGGAATATAAAAATTTAAAGCTATTAAAATGAAAATCGACACGATTTCACACACTTATTGTTTTTTATATTTTTAAGTAATTTGACCAAGTTATTAATTTAAGTTTGTTTACATTCTTTCATTTGTTTATTTATGTTGTGGTAGGTTTTTTATGCTCATAATATTTTTATAATTTATTGTTTCAACACGTGCAGGGAATGCATGTGAGATTTTCTTATTATAAGTGGTTGTTTGTTTATTATAATATTTCTTGTTTTAGATTTATGTTTGTTTTTTGTGAATGATTTATTCGGAAACCAGTAGCTATATCTGAGATGTAGTACACAATTGCTAAGCAGAACTTCAGAAATGTTCCATCCATTTGCTTTAAAAACTATCCCGTTCGTTTCAAAACGATTATTCTAATATAGATTGAAAACATTTTAAAAATCCATTGGCCCTCTCAAAAAGTGGCATTTCTCGCAGAGTTTTCTAAATAGAAGCAGGGTGGGAATACAGCTCATAAATGTTTCCGGAGAAATATTCTGCAAAGGTGGTTATGCTAGTTTTAACAGGCGTTCTATAGAATGTGAGTGTTATTATCTTCCAATCACAAAACCAAAATTCTTATTGTGAATGGTTAATAGAACCATTCACAGTTTGCTTACTAAAACCCAGCTATATATAGTTATTTATATATTTAGATTAGATTAGATTAAATTCGGTGGTGATATGTTGTACTGCGACCAAAATGATCTATTGTACCCCACCCTACTACTCCCTGGTGCATACCCAGTTAGAGCACCTCCTCCAATCCAGCCTCCTCTAGGAATTTCAGGATATGGAGAGGGTTAAGTTTATGCAGGTCATGCCCGACAATATTATACTCCCCCAGATGCAACCTTCTCGTGTAGATCAACGCTCCATAATCTTTGAGAAGATGAGCTGGGGTCTCTTCTTCCAATAGACAGAATCTTCATTCGTCCCTCGGCTCCACCCCAATGTTCTTAGGGTGTTTTCTTAGTTTACAGTGTCCTGTAAGAACCCCTGTCAGAATTGTCCAGTAAGAACCCCTGTCAGTACCCCCTTCAAGTTGTTCCTATTCATCCTAGAGCACATTACTGTCCTCGTTTGATTAGACTGTCCAATCAACTCCTTGGACTGCCTTACGCCCACGGTATTGTTCCAGGTTTTGGACCATTCCATCATAATTACTTCCTTCATCCTTTCATGGATGGCCTTTGTCCCCAATCCACAAAAAGGTTCCGGGCCGACAAAAGATGTAATAGCACCTCGCCTTGCCAATTTGTCAGCTTCTTCATTACCAGCGATACCCGCATGACCAGGTATCCAGTAAACTGTAACTTTGTTACCATTCCCAAGCTTGTTTAGCTTGCTCACACAGTCTCCAACCAATGTGGATGTGATGGTGTATGAGCTTTACGCATTAACTGCTGCTTGGCTGTCCGACAAGATTGCAATTCCCTTGTTTTTATATTTCCTTCCTAAGCTGAAGTCTGCGCACCTTTCGATAGCGCATATTTCGGCTTGGAAGACGCTTGGGCAGGTGCCTCAAAGCTCAAAGGCTCAAAGTATTTCATCTTTGGTCCAACTACTCCTGCACCCACCCCCGCCTCGGTCTTTGAACCATCCGCGTACCATTTGATAACATCATTACTCAGATGGTACGTAGTGGATTCACTGCACCACTCCGTTTTTTTGCCCAACTGCGATGTAAATTTCCTATCGAAGTTGAACTGCTTAATCATTCCGTCTTTAGGAAACTCAAGCAAGGGATTCTCCCTTGTAAGACTTCCTCGATATTTAGACTTAATTATTTTCCCCTATTCCATACCCTGCATGCTAAATCTCAGTATGGTTTCTCTTGCTACGCTCTTAACCTGCAAGTGGAGTGGAACAAGTCCGAACAACATCTCCATTGATGCGGTAGGACATGTTCTCATTGCCCCCGTGATGCAGATACAAGCCAGCCTCTGCACCTTTTCCAACTTTGTCTTCCCAGCTTTAAGTTGGGCTCTTTTGTTCCATGTGACTGCTCCGTAAGTGATGGCTAGTCTCACTATCATGGTATACATCCACCTTAAGATACCGGGGTTGCACCCCCAGGTTTTACCCGCAAGATTTTTGCATACCATCAGAGCTCTTACGGCTTTGCTTACCACCGCTTCCATGTGGTTTCTCCACAGGAGTTTACTATCGAGAATTACTCCCAGATATTTGGTCTCCTGTGCAGATTCAATTAAGGAGCCCTTCATTATGATTGGCTTTATACTGAACTTTCTTTTCTTGGTGAATGGGACTGCCGTAGTTTTACTCAGATTGAGTTTTAGTCCCACAGATATACACCAGGTGTCTACCAGATTCAGTCCCCGCTGTACAATATCACAGAGCGTTTTTTCGAACTTCCCTCTGGCGATAATGACAATGTCATCCGCGTACCCAAGACATGTAATACCCTGGTTACTTAATACAACTAGAATTTCATCCACCACCAGACTCCACATGAGGGGTGATAAGACCCCACCTTGCGGACAGCCCCTAGTGGTACCAAGGCTGATTTTACAATCACCAGCCTTGGTTTCTGCTACTCTAGTCAGTTGTGGTGCTGTCAACCTTTTTCTCACTTAGAGCCTTCTTGACTGCTCCATGCGAAGTGTTATCGAAAGCTCCTTCAATGTCTAAAAAGGCACAGACAGCAACTTCTTTGTTGTCCACCGCCTCTTCTAATTCTTTCGTCAACCTGAACAGCGCAGTTTCCGTTGATCTGCCCGTTCTGTACGCATGTTGACTATCTTGCAAAGGCGATCTCACCAAGATATTGGTTCGTATATGGTTGTCGATCACTTTTTTCATCGTTTTTAACATGAAAGATGTTAAGCTGATGGGTCTATGAGACTTCGGCTGGGTGATATCTTTCTTACCTACCTTTGGAATAAATATCACATTTGCCGTTCTCCATGGTTCTGGAATACGCCCAAGTGCCAGACTGCTCCTGAAGATGCCCAGGAGGTGCGGTAATAGCCACTTCTGCCCCCTCTGCAGGAGAATTGGAACTATTCCGTCCACTCCTGGTGATTTGTATGGCTGGAAAGTGCCTATGGCCCACTTGATAGGGTCCTCCGTCCTCCTTGGTCTTTTACTTTTTTTTACTCGCGTCTTCTGCACACGCGCGTATACCGCCCTGAAAGTGTGTTTCTAGAAGAAGAGCAGCTCTCTGTTGCTCTGTTCCTGGGGTTCTGAACTGGGGGTGATTCCTCTTTCGTACTATCCAATTCGAACAGAATCATTCTATGATCCGACAAGGAGGGTTCATTTGAGACTCTACAGTTCTTTATGAACTGTCCTACATTGGTACTTCCTACCGTTAAGTCTAGCAGTTCCTGTCTTGCCCTTGTGACAAAAGTGGGAGTGTTTCCAACGTTAAACACGCTAAGGTTTTCTTTAATTAAAAATTCTAACAGAGACTCACCTATTTGGTTTGTATCCGTACTTCCCCATGTTTCGCTGTGAGCATTTGCATCACACCCAATTATGAGAGGCCACTTCTTCTTGTTGCACTATTCCACCAGCCCCTGTACATCTGTAGGCGGTATCTGTGTCCCATCCCCTGCAAAGTATACCGATGCTACCACTACCTGGCGGCGAATGCCTCCCAGTGTGATGGTAGTTGATATCTGAAAGACAAATATAATTAATGTTTTTCCTAGTCATAATGCACGCTCTAGGTGAGTTTGCATTAGTATCCCATACTACCTTTGCCTCGCTGTTTGCACGGCCCCTCACCTTGTTTTTGTTGATCCAGGGTTCTTGTATCAGCGTGAGCCCTAGCTGTTTCTTAGTGAATGTTCTGACCACAACAGCTGACGCTGCTATGGCGTGGTGAACATTCACTTGGGTCACGCATAATCTTCCTTCCACCTCCATTAGATGTTGTCGGATAGGGGCGTACCTGCCCCTTCATCCATCAACAACCACCTCTCCTCCTCCTCGGTCCCTACGTCTTCGATACTACTGCAATCCTCTGCAGCAGCATCCCCCTCCTCTTCCACAGCCATATTTGCCACCTCACTAGGTGTCACTACGGTTGGCTGTGGTGATAACTGAGGTACTTCCCCCGAGATGCCACCGGCTCCCTTTTCCCCGTACCTTCTGCTGTTGCCCTTCTATGTCCATGGTCAATGACTTTGCCAAACTGGTAGTTGAGAGTACCCCCCCTCCCCCCCGATAAGGCTGTCTTTGCCCTGTCGTCAATTAGGGCCATCAGGAGTTGACCTGTGCCCTCATCCCGACTTCCTGACAGCTTCCACTCCCTAACAAATAAGCCGGCGTTTTGCCCCTCTAGCAAAGCGAGAGATTTCTCTCTGGTCTGCCCAGCACTCCTCGGTAGAAAGACGGTAATCTTATGAGGAATTGGAATTTCATCCCCCATTTTCGTCACAAGTATATGTGTACCGACTTCCACTTCGGGTAACACAGAGCCAGAGCAAGCCATTTCACCGTCTGCTCGTCGTCGCGTTCAAACACCACATAACCAGGTTTGAAGTGGATACTCCCAAGCCCAATTCTGTGATCAGCACATCCTATCGCTAGTTGGTTCACTAGCCCTTCAATCAACCCCAGCTTCTCCGCACTAAGCATTGTCTGTGGATAATTTACATCCATAATAGCAAACTTGCCTTAATAACTCCAGCATAGCTGGTGCTTGGGTTGAGATGGTGCTGCTCCCTGTCCTGACGGGTGGCTATCCTGGGTTTCTTCGGTGCATTGTCCTGCGGCGTCGTCGACTTTCTGGCCCGTTTCACGTTTTCTGCTCCGACGGTTGGGGCTTTCCCTTTCCGTTCCAGAGCCGTTCTCTTTGAGTCCTCCGGAGAGATTCCCTCCGCGAGGCACCTTAGGTACCACCTGGTACCAGCTCCACTGAGCCCCCGCCTCAGTGGGTCGTCCAGCCCTCCAGGCTAACCTAAAGGTTATAGAGGTGGACCTCTATGTCGTCTACCCTTACCAACTCTAATCGGCACAGTGCCACTTTCTGCTGGCATGGAAGCTATACTGCTCCCGGCCACAGCAGTACCACTTGCCGTTGGTACACTTCCTTCGTCAGCACGGCGAGGAGACTCGCTCCTGCGCCTGCCATTTTTACCCTCTCCTCTCGTCAGTGCGGTGACATCCCGCCTTTTGTGTCTGTTTGTGTTTTTTTTAATTAGTTTTCATTTTATTTACACGAGAAAGTAGGTCGACCAAGTCAGAGGTCTGTTAACTTGGCAAGGCAAAATACACCTGGAGGTTGCCCGGTTTCCAGGCGGCTCCGTTCGTGACTGGGCTATTTGAATGGGCCCCCAGCCTAGACGATCATTGGCACGGCACGAATCGCATTACACCTTGATCCAGCCTATTTCGTAATCATTTAGCGTGCTCCGCTCCACACCTGGATCATTAACACACGTGCAAGGAAAGAGCACGTAGACCCGGAGGCGATAGCATTATGAAGCTATTTATATATAATTCCATACATAAATATGTAAGCACTATTTTGGTGGTGCCATTTAAAGTTATTTACCCCAACAAATGTGGGGCAATAAATATATAGTAGAAGAGTAGTAGCAGTACTAGTAGATGTGCCGGAACACATTTGTTTTTAGCAAAACGGAGAAAAACGAGAAGGGTGTGTTTTTTGTTCGATTATTTTGTTTTTTCGAGTTATTTGTTTCACAATTGATCAATATCAATTGAATCAATAAATCAAACTCTGAAATTATGTGTTGTAGTTATTTTGTTGGGAGGTCTTTTTGCAATTTTTATTTACAATGACCGAATTTTGCCCACTGGGCGATTCTCATTTCCAATGAATTACGTAAACTTTTTTACGATTTTATGTGCGATTGATTTATATTATTATTTTATTTTAGAAGAATAAATTTAATTCACAGATTTTAGAATTTTTTAATTTCATTTTTACCCGGTATCAGGTAGTAAAAAAACTGCCGGTTCCGGGTAAAATCAGGGTATTTCAAAATTGGGCCAGGTAAGCCGGGTACCGGGTAATTGTCGGGTACTCGGTGCATCACTAGTAATAAATGTAGGGACATTGGTTCGTACTACTGTGAACATTTTTTTTGTTGACGGCTTAGTTACGTCACTCGTATTAATAATACATGTTTTGCATAAATGGTTGTTTGTATTAGTGAAAATTGCTTGTTTCAATAATGGAGAGGGAAACAGGAAACCTATAATATGTGTATTTAAGCAATCAATTTTTTGGGATCGAAGATTAGTATAAATTTAAATCGATTAGTACATAAATTTAAATCGAATCAATTAGTAAATCAAAATCAAAAGATTAGTATGGAATTAAAATTAAAACAATAATATTATTATGTAAATTTAATAATGGAAAAAAGTGTAAATTTTTATTATAAAAGATTAGATTATTTATTTTGATTTGTGATATCGAAGTTTTTGTTGTTTATTTATTTTCAATGTGATGAGATTAGTGAAAAAATGTTTAATAAATCATTTAGTAAACAAAATGAAAATGAATCTAAAAAAATCACAAGTTGAAATACAAAAACGTAAAAATAATTATTCGTTCCCGTTAGGGGCTTATCTAGTCAGTTCTCACATGCCATTTTTGGGGAGGGCTCGCGAACGCGATATTCTGGCTTAGGTGACGATAGTCATTTGTATCACATTTGTTTTTTTTAGACAACAAACGAATCTTAGACTTGGAAATCTCTTATCACTTTGAATAATAAGTAAATAAATGAATACATTAAATAAATAAATAGGTTTTATTTCAAAATAATTAATAATTTTTATTTCAAAATAATTCATTAAAATAGAATAAGTAAATAAATATTTTTTATTTTAATAAATAAAACATATATATGTTTTTTTTTTTCAAATAAATAATTAAATGAAAACATTTTATTCTTCATTTTAAATAATAAATAAATAAATATTTTTAAATAAATATAACAAATACAAAATAAATAATTATTAAATTAAAAATAAGATTATTAAAAAGAATAAATACATAAGTAAATAATTTTAATACATATATAGATATATTTTTTATGTACAGCCACGTTTTCTGTTTCTTTTTGACGTGAATTCTCATATCGTCACCCAGCTCATTGTTGTGCTCTTTCGTCATCAAGCGCTACACAGAAGTAAGATCAACAATATCAAACACTTTTCATCGATGATACTCTGCAAGCTTCACCATCACCAAGTGAGGAGTTGCAGGAGTTTTTAATTTTAGAAGATTAATGAAAATTAATGTTTGTTTGTTTTACTATATTGTATTTCATATTATTTATCCATTATTATTTCTTATTGATATCGTAATTAAATATCATAATAAAAACAACAACAACGTCTCTGATTCTGATTGGCATACTTTTCCATCGTTTAATTTTATTAAAGGATAAGTATTTAACCAGAAGTACCTTGAGCAGGGAAGGAATATCTGAGTATAAACGATTTATTTTACTTTCTAGTTTATATAATTTTCTTTACATTACCATTCTAAATATTAAGAGGAGAAAATTATAAAAGCAAAATTTTTGAAAGCCACAATGTATTTCATAATATATACTAGGGACATTAATAATTCGCTTGCCATTCAACCGATCCATGTGTATTAACTAGTGTAGTAACTTCATGTGCTTGTAATTGTGATCTTCATGGAATATTTCGAATATGCCAAAAGTTTTCAAGTGGATCTGTAGATCTCCGAATTCCTTCGACTAAGCACCTTTCTACTTCTGTATCAAGGTGGAGTGTAGATTTTTGGCTAGAGAATTGTTGATTTCTAACTTAATATTTTATAATAAGTATCGTTTTTTGGCAAACAGCTGTAAAGTTTAACTTTACTGCCGCTAGGGAGGAGGTTAAAGTCTTACTTTTTTTACGGATAATCAAAGCGGCTGTAAACTAACTCCATTTTTATATATTTTACGGCGCCATTGAAGTAATTTCATATTATACGGCAGCAGAAAAATTCACTATTTCTTTCCATATTTTTACGATATTTGTTATTTTTTCAAACAAATTGTGTAACTATGATAACAAAAAACAACAAATATTTTGATTGGATTATGAAATTTAGAATTATTGTATAACTATGACAATAAAAATAACAACTATTTTGATTGGATTATGAAGTTTTGTAATTGAAAGGCTGCTTCGATAAACAAATTTATTTATACAAATTTAAATGTTTTTTTTCTTTTTTGGAAGTAACTATGACGATAAAAAATCATATTTATAAAACTTTTGATTTGCTAATTTCATATTTATTAAAAATTTAAACGTTTGCCGAAAAAATAATGTATTTAATTCGGAGCTATAGTGTCTTTTTGTGTTTCGTCTATAATTGTCAAACAATAGACGCAACACAAAAAGTAACACTTTAGCTCCTAATTAAATAATATACTACTATTGTTTATTTACTATCGTAGAAAATATTGCATTTTCCTACGCGAGATGAAAACATTTTTCGTTCGTGAATTTGTCCCACTCGACGCTAGTGCGTCTCCTGAACAAGTTTACACTCACGAAAAAGCAGTATTTTAATCTCTTGTAGCAAAATGTACTTTATTCTATTAATCTATCGTCGATACATACATACCATTAATGGGTTATTGTAACTTCCCTACTTTTAAACCGACAAAAACTCTACTATCACTGAAAAAAATTTCTGGGTAATTGTTACCAAAAAACATACTTAACTTAACCAAGAATATCGGTTGTTTTTCAACCAGCTAAGCGCAAGTTTAGTATTATTAATTTTGCATGGGTTACTTTAACACTTGCTTTTGCTTAGTAAAATAGAACTTTGCATCTGGTCAATTTTAACTATAAATGACATCAGTAATTGCTTAGTTATTTTGACCTTTGCTAATCATTTAACTTAACAAAGTTTTTAGTCAATTTCACTTATGTATAGTTAATAAATGTTAGTTTGTATTAAACTATTTTTAACGTTATTTTTAACGAATTTTAAAAATGTGGCTTGTTTAATCTAACCATTCTTAAATGCGTTATAGTTCATTTAAACCAAATGTTGACCTATTTCTTAGTTAAGTTAACGCATGTTTGTTATATTTTAACACACATTTGAACTTTTTACTAAGTTAAAATAACTTTATAATTAATTATATACTAAACAAAGCAATACTTGATTTTTAGCTCATTTATTAGAAATTAATATAAGAATACATTAAATAAAAATTAAACACTAAATACATTAAAAACAAAATAAATTTAAACAGGTATGAAATAATCGCATGATTGCTAATGCTAAGTTTATACCGCCGATAGTTTAATAGAATAATATGTTTTAACTATTAAACTAACGATATCATGGGTGTTTATACCACAAAAAAGTATTATGTATTCACTGAAAATAAAATTCAATCAAATTGTCGTTAAATTAAAAACATTAATGATTATTGAACTCCTTTCGTTGGCTCAATAAACAACATCGTTGGTTCGATAAATAATTTGTTAATATTACGAATGGTTTCGAATAACGAATGATAAATTGTTTATAGATCCAATGAAAAGTAGCTCATTAATTACTGTTTATTAATACAACGAACAATTTTATTGGAGTTTAGTAAAATTTTTTTTCAGGGTTCTATCTGTGGTATAAACGCTCGGAATAATTTTGAGAGATAGAATGCGGTAGCCATATTTCTAATTCGTCATGCTACCTGGGCAACGCTAACAGAACTAGATTGGTGTAGTTGAGAGGGGCAGAGTAAATACTGCTTATACTCTATGATTCTGCACCATGGCGAGTCATATAACCTGTTCTCCATTTAGGTACGGCTTGGAGCAGGCGTCTGTCTTGGATCAAACGGCTTGCTATATAAAAGTGTAAAAAGCGTATGTTCTCCATATTAGGGGCGGCTTGGAGCGGGCGTCTGTCTTGGATCAAGCGGCTCGCTATATAAACGTGTAAAAAGTTTGTTTCTGGTGACCTTAAGATGCAGAACGAACCCCTTCACGAAAATTTGGGTTGGGTGATGGGTTAACACTCCATTTCCGTAAAAAATTATTGATCATGAATTCTGTACACTGGCCTTGGGTTATCTCGGATTCATCACAAGAACGTTCTCGGAAACAGTACCCGAACTAGAATTTAAAAATGAGAACCTGGAACGTGCTAAGCCTTAGAAGACCAGGAGATCTACTAAAACTTACATACCAAGGCGGTAGCTACACACTAGATATAGCGGAATTACAAGAACTAAGACAGCCAGGTAGTGGAATCTATGAAACAGCCATAGGATACACTCTCTACTATTGCGGTCATCAACAGGAGGAGAATTTGGAGTTGGCTTTCTCATACATCGTTGCGTGAATCAACATATTATCGACTTTTGCCCAATTAATATGCGATAATGCACAATGAGTAACGATCATCAATGTTCATGCACCTACTGAAGACAGAGCAGATGATATTAAAGACCGTTTTTTTTCTAGAACTCGAAGAAGTCATTAATAACATATCGCGGCACGATATAAAAATCGTGGTAGGTGACTTGAATGCTCAAATTGGAAGAAGTACAGAACTTTAAACACATATCGGCCCTAACAGCTTGCATCATACCGGTAACAATAACGGCTTTCGTGCAGGTGAACTGGCTATGGTGTATGATCTAGTAATATCTAGCACATTTTGTCCTCATAAGAGAATCCATAAAGCAACGTGGAAATCAAGTGATGGAATAACCGACAATCAAATCGATCATGTCATGATTTCTAAGAGACACTCTACAAGTGTGACTGACGTTCGATCAATATAGAGGTGCTGATATGGACACCGCAAGATGTCATCTACGTTTAATAGACAAGCAAAAACGACGGTACGCTGCAATGTCGAAGCATTTAAACATCCGGAAACGCTGAATAGAGATGTGATGTTCCATTAATGTGAGGTGCTGTCTGAGATGCCACTAAACATACCAGAAGAATGGCAAACGCTTCAATCAAACATTATATCCTTAGCACAAACTACAATCGGAAAACGACCACCAAAATCACCTAATGAATGGTTTGATGACGAGTGCCGCGATAGCTTTGAGCACAAACAAAAAGAATCGACAGATTTATAAAATTCATCATAAACCCAAAATTAATGTAAAATCAAACGTCAAACTCATAGGGTCTCGAAAAGTTTAAGGTAATGTTAAGGATAAGTTTAACGACTAGAATTCGGACATTATAATATAGATCAAAATCATAAATATCAAATAACTATCTGTTATAGTAAAACCGTATTATTATATCAGTTAATATCGTAATAGTTTAGTAGCTATTTGCTATTATTGTGTAAACTCTACCGAGGCACTCTACCGAAAATACAAATTTCAAGAGCTGACATCAATTTGTAGTTAATTTTTTTTAAATTTCTTCTCAAATAATGAGTTTTTGCACCAAAATTTTAAGACATAAACGTGTTAAACCCGAAACCTGGATTTCAAAAAAAAGAAGACAGTCTTGAGGACTGCCGACAGAAGTGAAAGCTTAAAACTGTGAGATAGCTGCGCTTTTATCGGCTAAATAGAACTAAATCTTTACTTATTTTACCACACTTACACACTGTTATTAACTGAGAAAAGAAAGAACCAAAATATAAACCAAAAGAACGAGAATAAAATTATTTATTATATATTATAAAGTAATTTTAACAATACTTAGGTTATTCGTACTATCAATTGCATTTTCTATATTAAAAAGTATAAAGAAAAACACAAATCAAATATGACATAAACAATTTTTTCTATATAACTTAAATTACAACAAAATCTTTGCTTATTATACCACACTTACATACTGTTATTAAAAATCAAAAATTTAATTCAATAAAAAAGAAAAAGAAACAAATTATAAATCAAGAAAATAAGAATATTACCAATAATTACAATTTATTTAACTCTCAATATTTATTTTAAATTTAATATTTATTTAGTGTGACTATAACTCGAATATATAAATTTTTCTCCATACAAAATCGCACAGCTCGCCTAAAGAAGTTTTTACTCAAAAAAATCAAAAATCGTTGCGATGCTAATACGAATGAAATGCTTGAAACTCGTTTTGCAGCATTTTCCAAAATAATTGTTTTCATATGAGTGGCTTTGCAAATATTTTTATCTCCAAATAATTTTGTAATAAATATATAATCTAATATTGTACTTAATTGCATTCAGTATATTTTGTCTGTTTAATATTGTTTTTAGAAATTCACTGTTCAGTTAAACGGAAAATTTGAAAAAATGCTTAAAATAACAGAAATTTGAGTAACATAACTTTGAACTTAAAATAACAGAACCTCCGAAACTTTTTTGTTTTTGAGTAAAAGATGTAAGTAAAAATAAAATAAATAAAGTAAAAATAAATAAATGTTATACATATTGGAAAAAATATTAATAATATTTTGTTTGGCAAATTTTTGTTAATGTTAAGCAATGAACCGTTTTTAAAAATTTAGCTCAAATTCTGAAAGTTTGTACTAAAAAAGCTAGGAAATCACAAAACAACGTGGGTACAAAACAACCTCCTAGCTTTAAATCTGAAAAATAAAAATAGCAAATAGTACATGTATTAAATTTTGAACTTTTAACGATTTTTTTTCATTTTACAAAATATTCGCGTAACTTTGATGTACATAATTAGTAAGGTTATAACTTGTATGTTTCCTAAGATGATTTTAATTAATCATAACAATTTTGAAGGATTATTATTTACCTTTATAGACGACATCTTTTAAGACAAAATTGTTGATGCACTTTCAATACATTTTTTAGTTTGACATTAAGCTTTTAAACTATTTAATTGGTAAAAACTATAATTTCACACATTTTACGCATTTTGCTTGAAACAAACAGAAACTTTTTGAACTATTATTTAAAATCTGTGTTTATATTTCACAAATCGCACTTTTCCGGTATTTACATTAAGTCCACGAAATTTCAAACCATTCGCCTTCAAATTTTTATTATAATTTTAGTTTTCATTTATTTTATTTAACAACAGAAATCAACGAACAGCTTGTAAGCATTGTTAAAAGAAACATGTTTTGTTAATACACTCAAATTCAAACCACATGTTCATTGAAAAAAGCACTATTTTTGCTCTGAAAATAAATCTAGATTTTTTCGTAGAGCAAGTTGTTGCACAGAGTTGCACAAATACTTTTACACATCTCTCAAAACTTGTAGACAAACAAAACGCCATTTAGTTATTATTATTTTTTTTAAGTGAAATATTATTGTTTAAATAAATCTTATGTTTAAATCGTGTTTTAAATTAAAAACTAATACAAATTATTTAATTAAATAGAATTAATTACTAAAACATTAAATGACAGTTTCACAAACACAACTACAAAACTAGATCGAATTCTGTCATATTCTTTTTATGAAAAAAAAAAATCACTCTTTCTGCTCTGGCAAAAAGAAAACGACATAAGATATCACATAGAATAATATACCACATTTGCAGTAATATTAACTGTTTAAATTATTAAATATATTTAATACTTTTAACTTTTAACTCACTTAACACCTTAACAATCCATTATTTACTATAAAAAAGATTTAACAAACTCTCACTGAAACCATTTTAAAAAAGTTTTGCTTCTCAGTTGCAAATCATTACTAAATAAACTAAAACAAAAATAAATAATACGGTGAAATGAACCTAAAAATTTAGTGGTGCATAAGTAGATTTATACTTTGCATCATTTAAATTAGCCAGTTCATTGTTATATTGCATAGTAATGTCAACCGTTCGCACATGTTAAATGTTAAAAAAAAGTTATAATATGTGATACGAATAATGAACATGTGATACGAATAATGAACCTAATATATGAACATTTTTATTTACATATGTAAAACCATATATTTAGATTTAATAATACTACAGAAAATTCCACTATCATTTGCCTCACATATGGTCTATCAGTTTTCAGACTTGAGTTTTATAATCACACTTCAGTTTTGCATTCAATGTTATCTTAAAAAATCACAACATTAATTAACTTAGCTAGTTTTGTAATATAAAACACGCATAGTTTAAATTAAACATAGCCTATTTTGAACAAATTAACCAAAAACAGGGTAGTTATTACTTAAACGCTTTAAACTAGCTTAAGTTTAACTTTATTTTTTTCAGTACACAACTAAACAAAATATTTTCGAAAAAGATGCAATTTTACAAAAAAAAACATTTCAACGAAAAAAATTGGTTTCAATTTTGTATAAAATTCAAAATATATGATAAGGCTGCAAAGAAAATCTCAAAAGGCCACAGGCTCCAAACCCCTGTGTTAGACGAACTAACAAAACAAATTAGCTCAGTTAGTGCAGATCTGCATGAAGCAAATAACGGCAAGAAGTTTCAAATACGCCGATATTTTTAGCTAAGACGAATAGTCAAAACATTATATTAAAAACCCGGTAAAAATGTATAAAATAGATTTTCTATCCATTGTTGGGCTCTGGGGCATAAGTGATATATTTTAAGGCAGCTTAAAGTTCTGAGATTGTCAAATCTCATTACTAGAGGAACCTTAAACTGCAAAAAAATATATGTAATAATATTTAAGAAGAAGATTCAGTAATTTTGTAGTTTGAAAATTTTGTAGTTTTTTAATTTTGTAATGTTGTATTTTGCTGATTTTCTAATTTGTTCATACGTTTTAATCTTATAATTTCTACTGTATCCCCTGTTTAAAAAGCTACGTATAGTAGAATTTTTTTGCCAGCGAATTTCTGACAGCTAGGACGCAGCAAGAGATAAAAGATGAGACAAAAATTAAAACAGAGATGTATTATTTATTTGGGATAAATTTGTTTTCAAAACAATTATATTAGTTAAATTTCTACTTCTAGTTCGTACCATTTGTTTGTTGTGATATATGTTTCCATAGGCGTCGTTATTTTTATTATAATTATTTTTAATTATCAAAATTTTGTTACATTGCCTACAAAATCATTAATATTTTTACTAGTTTTTGGTTTTCTATTATAATTGGTTGAATTTCAATAGTAATATATTAATTTTTATGAGTTTTTTTTGTCCATTTCGATGGGACCCCAATAGTTTTTTTTAATATTTTAATCGAGACACTGAATGTGCAAACAATATGCGCATAACAAACAAATTTTGTGTTCGCTGGCAAAAAAATTCTACTATACATGTCATTATTTGTAAATTGTGCTCTGACAATATTTTACTTGGATCACTACATAGACTGTGGTAAAATAAAAACCGAAAAAAAATATCGACTTGTAAAGTTTAACGTAAATTTACGAATATACATCCGCTCATACAGCCTTGTTTTAATACAAAACACTTTCACTCATGTACCAACCAACAATTAAACTAATAGTACGATAGTACATTTTTGTTTTAAATAACCTAAAGCAAGCTACAGACCCACAATCAATTTGTCAATCAATTGAAAACGAAAATAAACGAAATAAAATTTACACTAAATTTTATTTCGTTTTCGAATTAATTGACAAATTGATTGTAGGTCTGTAGCTTGCTTAGGACGTGTACAATCTTCAGAAAATTATGATCACATTTTTTAATTCACTGAACAAAGGATACCTGTAACAAAAAATATTTATTTCTGTTACTTGAATGTTATAATAATCTCTTCCAAAAAAATTAAGAAAATAAAGGTGATGTTGAAGATTTGAATATGCTGTAAAGCTAACAGGTTTATGACAAAAATAGCAATAACTTTTTACTTTTATCAAACTTTTATCTGAGGATCTTCTTTCATTCAAACAATTTCGTTGAAAAAATATTATAACAAAAATTAATTAATTTTTATAAAGTTTTATTTCAAAGTAAAATAATAAGAATAATAACAACAGCAACACTAACCCAATTAAAAGAAATATTAATAATGAAGTTTTAATGATGCTTCTTAAACATTTTCTTATTTAATATTTCTAAGATGGGAAAAACAATTACAGAAAAGTAAATTTCATAAGAATTTTCAGCTTTGTTGTATTTTGTTTGGTGAAATAATTTTAATTTAACATAATTTCAGTTTTTCTTCTTAATAATGATCAATTTTTTGAATTTTTTCTTTCTACTCTATAGATTTTTCAATAGACTTAAACGAAAAAAAAAAAAATAACAAAATAATTGGAAAGTTGTGAAATGAACTTGTTTAAACTTTTAAAATTTATTTGTCCCTTAGTTATTTTATTTATTTATGTTGGTTTTCTTTTGTTTTACTTGAAAAGGTAGAATCAATTATCGGTAATGGTTACCGAATAATTAATTTTAGTTCGATAAATATAAGAAAAATGACAATGTTTGAAAATCGTAATTAAAATTGAGGCACAGCACAACTGTTTGATAAGTTTTTTTGTTTATTTTTGGTATATAAAAAATTCGAGGCTTCACTCGTTTATTTTCTAAGAATGGTTAGATCGTAAGCTCGTAATATGTAATGTAATACTCACAGACAAACTATTATCGAAGATGTAAAAATAAAATCCAGTCTATAGAAAAAGATGATGATCAATTAAGTGATAGAATATGCCAAATGGTGTTAATGCTTCTTAATCATAAAAATGTTTAATATAATTTGGATACTAAGTTTAATTAAACTGTTACGTCGCCTTTTTGCCATTCCTGCTCAATAAATTAAACTATTTTTGCAGTCTAAGATGCATAAGATACCGCATTTTAAAATGATATCCCACTTGCCTCAGCAAATAAATTTAGTAGCTTCGTTCTCAGATTACAGCTCTCCCAAACAAATCCTTTTATACTCATTAAACGGCACTTTAATAAAGGAAATTATGTTTGTATAAAATTTAATTTCCATTAAGTTTTTGCCAAACTTTTTCTTTTATGGTTAAGCGAACACAACAATTCTATTTTTTTCATAAAATAATTGTTTTTCTGTTATTTATTATGCGACAGTTGGTTGGTTAGCTAACAATAATATTTTTCTTGCGAACGTAAATTATTTGATTTATAATATTTTAATCTTTGGCGGATATATATTGAAAGGATGTTTTTCTTCGGATAATAATCCAAATCGGAGGTAATTTTGGGTAGCGAAAATCCGAAATTCTACGTCCACGCCGTGCTACCTGGGTAACGCTAACAGAATTAGGTTGGTGTAGTTGAGAGGGGCAGAGTAAATACTGCTTATACTCAATGATTCTGCACCATGGCGAGTCATTGGCGCCATAAAACCAATGCAACTCAAGCGTCTGTTCTCCATGTTAGGGGCGGCTTGGAGCGGGCGTCTGTCTTGGATCAAGCGGCTCGCTATATAAATGTGTAGAAAGCGTCTGTTCTCCATGTTAGGGGCGGCTTTCAGTGGGCGTCTGTCTTGGATCAAGCGGCTCGCTATATAAACGTGTAAAAAGGTTGTTTCTGGTGACCTTAAGATGCAGAACGAACCCATTCACGAAAATTTGGGTTGGGCGAAGGGCTAACACCCCATTTCCGTAAAAAAATTATTGTCATGAATTCTGTACACAGGCCTCGGAATATCTCGGATTCATTATTGGAACGACCTCGGAAACTGTACCCGGACTACGATTTAAAAATGGGAACCTGGAACGTGCTTAGCCTCAGAAGACCAGGAGATCTCCTAAAACTCACTCAACAAGTCGAGAGCTACACACTGGATATAGTGGCATTACAAGAACTAAGATGGCCAGGCAGTGGAATCCATGAAACAGCGAAAGGATACACTCTGTATTATTGCGGTCATCAAAACGGAGGAGAATTTGGAGTTGGCTTTCTTATACACCGTCGCGTGAATCAGCATGTTATCGACTTCTGCCCTATTAATATGCGGTTATGCACACTGAGAATCCGCACGCAAAAATTCAATGTAACGATCGTCAATGTTCATGCACCTACTGAAGATAAAGCAGATGATATTAAAGACCTGTTCTTCCTAGAACTCGAGGAAGTCATCAATAACATCCCGCGGCACGATATAAAAATCGTGGTAGGTGACTTTAATGCTCAAATCGGTAGGATTGCAGAACTTAAAACACATATCGGCCCTAACAGCTTGCATCATACCAGCAACAATAACGGTTTTCGCGCAGCCGAGCTGGCTATGATGTATGATCTAGTAATTTCCAGCACTTTCTTCCCTCACAAGAGAATTCACAAGGCAACGTGGAAATCAAATGACGGAAGAACGGAAAATCAAATCGATCACGTCATGATCTCTAAGAGACACTCTACAAGTATAACTGACGTTCGATCATACAGAGGTGCTGATATGGACACCGATCATATGCTTGTCATCTTTAAGTACAAGTGCAAATTATCATCTACATTTAATAGACAAGCAAAAAAGACCGTGCGCTGGAATGTCGAAGCATTTAAACATCCGGAAACGCTGAATAGATATCAGGAAATAATAACACAAAACATAGAAGAGCATGACATCTCTTCTGAGATGCCATTAAACATACAAGAAGAATGGCAAACGCTTCAATCAACCATTATAGCCGCAGCACAAACTACAATCGGAAAACGACCACCGAAATCACACAACGAATGGTTTGACGACGAGTGCCGCCAATCCGTTGAAAATAAACAAAAACTGCGAGAAAAATGGTTAACAAGGAACACCCGAAGCTCCCAAGCTGATTATCTATGCGCCAGGAAAGCCTCAGCAAAACTTCTACGTAAAAAGAAACGCGAACACATGAAGAGCTGCATCGAAAACATCAACCAACATGCGGCCAACGGAAATTCAAAAGAGTGCTTTGCCAATGCACGAAATCTGACCAAAGATTTCCACCCAAGATCTACAGCCATCAAAAATGTAAATAATGAACTTACAACAAGTGAACGTGATGTGCTGGCAGTGTGGCGATCCCACTTTCAAGACCTACTGAATAGGACGAACGAAGTTCATCCTATTCGAGCAATTGCTCCATCAACTGAAGAGATTTTTGTCCCTTACCCAGCAATAGAAGAAGTGGAAGCTGCCATTAAAAAACTGAAAAATGGCAAATCACCAGGTTTCGATGGAATTCCCGCAGAACTTCTGAAAAATGGAGGAGCAGCTCTGGTCTCACGTATATACGATCTGATTCTTGCAATCTGGGACCAAGAAGAACTACCTGATGAATGGAAAACAGCTCTCATTGTTCCGCTACATAAGAAAGGTGACCGTTTAAAGTGTGAAAATTATCGTGGCATCGCACTGTTGAACACTGCATATAAAATACTAGCTAATGTTGTACTTGCTCGACTCATCCCGTTCGCCGAATCTATCATCGGTGACTATCAGTGTGGTTTTCGTCCCAACCGCTCAACCACAGATCAATGTTTTACATTAAGGATGATTCTGGAAAAATGTTGGGAGTACAACATCAGCATTCACCAGCTCTACGTTGATTTCAGGCAAGCATATGATAGTATCATCCGCGACAACCTCTGGTCCGCACTCATATGCCTTGGTATCCCAGAGAAACTTGTTTCTCTGTGTAAACTCACAACATCGGGATCAAATTGTAGAATAGTAATCGAAGGGTCAGTTTCTGATCCTTTCGATATAACATCAGGTGTTCGACAAGGTGATGCACTCGCGCCCGTACTATTTAATTTGGCGCTGGAGTACGCGATAAGAAAAAGCCGAATTGAGACACAAAACTGCATATATAACAAATCTAGTCAAGTTCTTGGCTACGCAGATGATATTGTGCTTCTCGGACGTAGAACAAGCGATATTAAGGATAGTCTCTCCCAGCTTGAAAGAAATGCTAAACGGCTTGGATTATGCATCAACACCAGCAAAACTAAAGTGTTAACAACATCTAAGAACATACCTCCCGGAAATCTGGATACTGGCGACTATGAAGTGGAACGCGTGGAAAACTTCAAATACCTCGGGTCTGTAATAACATCGTCAAATGACATGCAGGCAGATATCAAAGCCCGTGTCTCTGCCGCATACAGAGTTTTCTACGCATACTCAAAACTTCTGCGATCAAAACATCTTTCGCGGTCGTGTAAACTCACACTTTACAAAGCATTGATACGACCTGTGCTTACATTTGGAAGTGAAAGCTGGACACTGACTTCCTCCGATTGTAGAATTCTATCAACATTCGAGAGGAAAGTCATACGAACAATTTATGGTCCATGTAAAGTTGCTGAAAATCAGTATAGAATCCGAATGAATCATGAAATCAGACAGCTTCTTGGAGGCTGCGATGTAATCGGATTCATTAAATCCAACCGGATTAGATGGTTTGGTCATGTAGAAAGGGCTCCATTGGAAAGAATGATAAAAAAAGCGTCCCAACAACAACCAGCTGGTGTTCGTCGAAGAGGAAGACCTAGACAACGCTGGCGTGATGACATCATCCAAGACCTTCGTGATATAGGATGTCGAAACTGGGGTCAACTGGTCATGGAACGAGATGATTGGAAGCTGGTGGCACAGACGGCAAAATCCCTTCATGGGATGTAAACGCCAGAGAGAGGAGGTAATTTTTTGTAAATTTAATATGTTCATATTTTGTTGAATAAATTTAAATTAAGTTAAATATTTTTGTTTGAGATTCTAAATCTAAACAAATACTTAACTTTAAAAAAGCGGAAGAGTCCTGCACTACAATTTGTCTCATTTAAGTTGAAAGAACTTGTTTTGATGGGTTAGTGTTTTTTTCTACTTTTACAAAAAAATGTATTGATCAAGACCTACAAGATCCCACTACTATATAACTTCTTTTTGAACATTCTTAATACACACATCTTTCTTTCCATCTTATTTTACATTTGAATCAAAATTAATCCGAGATTAAAATGAAAGTGAAAACTGATAACATAGCTGAGTTATACTTCTTTTCTCATGATGAAAGTTTAGAACTAAGAACCAGATTTTTATTGTGTTAATTTTCTTGTGAACCTTATGTATAAAAAACTTTAGCTTTAATATTTAAAGAAAATTGAAAGGAAAAATATGTTTTATCTTATAATACCCTTCGTTCGCACAACGTGATATCTTTTACTATTATGGTAGAATTACGTTTAATATATTATTTTACGTTGTAAGAACAATGAATGAATGATCTTACTTTCTCATCATAAATCTAACGGTTTTAATGCGCAGGTAAATGTTTCTTGTTGTCATGAAAATTAATTAGTTAAAAATAAATTTAATGAATAAAGGAATATTTTATTATGATGAAAAAAACCAAATTAAAAACAAAGTTTTATATTAATTTAAAATGTTTTTGTAAATCTGTCAAGGGTCAGGACTGTCTGAAATACCATTAGAAGTTTGAGGTAAGAAAATCGTTACCAAGATGCAATCGATGTGTTCAAATTTTTGTTGTTTTATGCATAGCATTTGTGCAAATTAGCCCAGGAGTGATACTTTTTTAAGAGTACTTCGCTTCTCAGCATCCCATGTAAGGCATGAATTAAATCTCAGATTAGCTAGAATTTATTACATTTTTTGGGAAAGGTCATATGAATAAGAACTTTTTACTTTACCAAATCAAACAATTAATATTCTGGTGGTCCAGTGTTTTTTATTTTGATAATTCAGTATGATTACGTGAATCCACTGTTGTGAAGCTTGTTTCTCTTTTGATGGAAAATCGAATCCCTACACCGATAAAACAATAAGAATAAATAATTAATACATAATAAAAAAAATTAAGACTGGTTTTATTTTCTCCTTGTTTTGGCACAGTTAGTTCGAAATTTAGATGCAAGGAAAATTTAAAATTAAATCGTGCTCGAACGGGTTTTGAGATTTGGATTTTGAGAAAAGCTAGACCTGGCATATTTTTCATTAGTATAAATCTTCAAATGGACTTTTCTTGTAAACAAAACGACTGTCTTAATTTTAGTATGTTTTATGGAAAAACTAAATCTTTAGAAAATTCAAAAAGAAAAAAAAAAGATACGTTTGACTTTCAACATCCTTAAAAATTAAATTTTTGAAAAATTTACACTAAAAACTTCATGAAAACAAGTAAAAAATTTTCAGGGGTTCTATTTTCGAACACATTAATTTTAATCAGAATATTGTAAATTTGTCACAATATTGTGAAATTGTTACAATATTGTGAATCATGACAAGAACAATATACTTATGGCGTATTCAATTTGCATCACTTTTCTGGTGTTAATTACTAAAAAACTGCATGAGTGTAGAATTTTGAATAAAACTTTAAAAAAAACCCTAAAGCTGATCCACTCAAAACTCAGTGTAAACAAATAGGCCCATAGAATAACGGAAAAAGATATGGCTTACGTGTTGTTGTCGGTAACAGGTCAGACATTTTTTTAATCTCTGGAGTAGGGTACTCACATAATGGACATGCCGAGTCCACTCGCCTGGCACAAGGGGACTGGAGTTATTCAACTAAGTGTGCTGGAAATTTTTTTTTGCTTCCTTGTAAGCGATATAACTCGTATATGGTGCACTTTAGGATACTGGTGCAATGGAACTTTTTTATTCCTTAAATGTTTTTCTATAACTTAAAATAAAAAAAACAGAAATAATTTGTTTTGTTGTAAATTTTTGCGAAAAATGCGAAAAAATGTCTTATAATCGATATTTTTCAATTGAATTTAGTTATTTGCAAATAATTGCTTATAACATAATTGACCTCTCTATATTGTAACTGAAATCTCAACAAAAAAAAATAAGCTTCAGAACTTTTCATTCGGATTGATAGTTTTTGCACAATAACTGTGGGCAGGCCGCAAGGTCTGAGTGTTCATCCGAAAACAATCTGCTTGACAGTAATCGAAAGGGTGTAGGTACTAATTTTTCTATCATTCCAAATACATTTGAAAATTTTCGATCAGTTAGGTTCGGAGCTAATTGAGGTAAGAAAACACGAAAAAAACGTCACTATTCCAAATTATACGAGAAATGGTGAGGTGTAAAATTCCAAAATAAATTTTTAAGGAATACTGAAATGAAGTCCTTTCATATGATGCGCTACTTGAATCTATAAAAATAGTTATTTGTTTAACTAGGCAGCAAAGTAGTTGATTGACTGCCGCGGCTGATAGTTCATAGCCGAGCGAGCGAGGCTAGGAATTCAGCCAAGGCAGTCAATCTACCTTGCTGCCGAGTTGAACATATAATTTTTTCTCCGATTAATTACAATGATATGTAATTTAATAATTATTACTTTAAAAATAAAGCAAAATTTTAAAAATGAAAAAAAAAATCGATTAAAAAAATTTTTTTTTTAATCGCAATATCTGTTTATTTCTATGAAGTCTAATTATTTTGCTGCCTAGGCAGCAAAGTACTTGCTTTGCTGCCTAGGCAGGAAAAGTGCCACTTTGCTGACTGAAATAAGTCTGCAAAATTTATATTTGCTGTCTATCGGAGAAAAAATAAATTTTCTCAAAGGTCTCACATCGTACCCCTGTAAACCAAACGAAAACCACTTTAGTTTTATTTGTATCCGTCATTTCATGTGAGCAGATTAGTTTTATACGCACCTCAAATTTCAAGTCCATAGCATTTATAGTTTACGAGATAATCGATATAATGTGAAAAACTCATTTTACTCTCACCAATAGTGTTCCGTATAAAAAACGGGACCCTAAAAATATGAATAGTAAAGGAAAAAACTTGTCTTCCAAGTTTAAGCATCGTATCCACATAGGTATAAACTTTCATAGCTATAGTTCTACCAGAGCTATCAAACTGCATTGTATTTTCTTACATTATAAACTGCATTGCATTTTCTTATGTTACAAAAATAACACAGCAAATTATCAGTTGTAATTTTCAAAGGGCGGTGATAATTCGAAATAATTTTTTGCCAATAATTTCGAAAGCAAAGCTTTTATCAATACCACTTGCTTGAGGAATTTTTCAAAAAATTATGAGAATTTATCAACGAACGAGGGGAATTTTTCTCTCTCTCTCTCTGGCGTTTACATCCCATGAAGGGATTTGCCGTCTGTGCAATAAGCTTCCAATCATCTCGTTCCATGACCAGTTGACCCCAGTTTCGACATCCTATATCACGAAGGTCTTGGATGATGTCATCACGCCAGCGTTGTCTAGGTCTTCCTCTTCGACGAACACCAGCTGGTTGTTGTTGGGACGCTTTTTTATCATTCTTTCTAATGGAGCCCTTTCTACATGACCAAAAAATCTGATCCGGTTAGATTTAATGAATCCGATTACATCGCAGCCTCCAAGAAGCTGTCTGATTTCGTGATTCATTCGGATTCTATACTGATTTTCAGCAACTTTACATGGACCATAAATTGTTCGTATGACCTTCCTCTCGAATGTTGATAAAATTCTACAATCGGAGGAAGTCAGTGTCCAGCTTTCACTTCCAAATGTAAGCACAGGTCGAATTAATGTTTTGTAATGTGTGAGTTTACACGACCGCGAAAGATGTTTTGATCGCAGAAGTTTTGAGTATGCGTAGAAAACTCTGTATGCGGCAGAGACACGGGCTTTAATATCTGCCTGCATGTCATTTGACGATGTTATTACAGACCCGAGGTATTTGAAGTTTTTCACGCGTTCCACTTCGTAGTCGCCAGTATCCAGATTTCCGGGAGGTATGTTCTTAGATGTTGTTAGCACTTTAGTCTTGCCGGTGTTGATGCATAATCCAAGTCGTTTAGCATTTCTTTCAAGCTGAGAGAGACTATCTTTAATATCGCTCGTTCTACGTCCGAGAAGCACAATATCATCTGCGTAGCCAAGAACTTGACTAGATTTATTATATATGCAGTTTTGCGTCTCAATTCGGCTTTTTCTTATCGCGTACTCTAGCGCCAAATTAAACAGTACAGGCGCGAGTGCATCACCTTGTCGAACACCTGATGTTATATCGAAAGGATCAGAAACTGACCCTTCGATTACTATTCTACAATTTGATCCCGATGTTGTGAGTTTGCACAGAGAAACAAGTTTCTCTGGGACACCAAGGCATATGAGTGCGGACCAGAGGTTGTCGCGGATGATACTATCATATGCTTGCCTGAAATCAACGTAGAGCTGGTGAATGCTGATGTTGTACTCCCAACATTTTTTCCAGAATCATCCTTAATGTAAAACATTGATCTGTGGTTGAGCGGTTGGGACGAAAACCACACTGATAGTCACCGATGATAGATTCGGCGAACGGGATGAGTCGAGCAAGTACAACATTAGCTAGTATTTTATATGCAGTGTTCAACAGTGCGATGCCACGATAATTTTCACACTTTAGACGGTCACCTTTCTTATGTAGCGGAACAATGAGAGCTGTTTTCCATTCAGCAGGTAGTTCTTCTTAGTCCCAGATTGCAAGAATCAGATCGTATATACGTGAGACCAGAGCTGCTCCTCCATTTTTCAAAAGTTCTGCGGGAATTCCATCGAAACCTGGTGATTTGCCATTTCTCAGTTTTTTAATTGCAGCTTCCACTTCCTCTATTGCTGGGTAAGGGACAAAAATCTCCTCAGTTGATGGAGCAATTGCTCGAATAGGATGAACTTCATTCGTCCTATTCAATAGGTCTTGAAAGTGGGATCGCCACACTGCCAGCACATCACGTTCACTTGTTGTAAGTTCATTATTTTCATTTTTGATGGCTGTAGATCTTGGGTGGAAATCTTTTGTCAGATTCCGTGCATTGGCAAAGCACTCTTTTGAATTTCCGCTGGCCGCATGTTGGTTGATGTCTTCAATGCAGCTCTTCATGTGTTCGCGTTTCTTTTTACGTAGAAGTTTTGCTGAGACTTTCCTGGCGCATAGATAATCAGCTTCGGAGCTTCGGGTGTTCCTTGTTAACCATTTTTCTCGCAGTTTTTGTTTATGTTCAACGGATCGGCGGCACTCGTCGTCGAACCATTCGTTGTGTGATTTCGGTGGCCGCTTTCCGATTGTAGTTTGTGCTGCGGCTATAATGGTTGATTGAAGCGTTTGCCATTCTTCTTGTATGTTAAATGGCATCTCAGAAGAGATGTCATGCTCTTCTATGCTTTGCGTTACAATATCCTGATATCTGTTCAGCGTTTCCGGATGTTTAAATGCATCGACGTTCCAGCGCACGGTCTTTTTTGCTTGTCTATTAAATGTAGATGATAATTTGCACTTGTACTTAAAGATGACAAGCATATGATCAGTGTCCATATCAGCACCTCTGTATGATCGAACGTCAGTTACACTTGTGGAGTGTCTCTTAGAAATCATGACGTGATCGATTTGATTTTCCGTTCTTCCGTCATTTGATTTCCACGTTGCCTTGTGGATTCTCTTGTGAGGGAAGAAAGTGCTGAAAATTACTAGATCATACATCATAGCCAGCTCGGCTGCGCGAAAACCGTTATTGTTGCTGGTATGATGCAAGCTGTTAGGGCCGATATGTGTTTTAAGTTCTGCAATCCTACCGATTTGAGCATTAAAGTCACCTACCACGATTTTTATATCGTGCCGTGGGATTTTATTGATGACTTCTTCGAGTTCTAGGAAGAACAGGTCTTTAATATCATCTGCTTTATCTTCAGTAGGTGCATGAACATTGACGATCGTTACATTGAATTTTTGCGTGCGGATTCTCAGTGTGCATAACCGCATATTAATTGGGCAGAAGTCGATAACATGCTGATTCACGCGACGGTGTATAAGAAAGCCAACTCCAAATTCTCCTCCGTTTTGATGACCGCAATAATAAAGAGTGTATCCTTTCGCTGTTTCATGGATTCCACTACCTGGCCATCTTAGTTCTTGTAATGCCACTATATCTAGTGTGTAGCTCTCGACTTGTTGTGTGAGTTTTAGGAGATCTCCTGGTTTTCTAAGGCTTAGCACGTTCCAGGTTCCCATTTTTAAATCATAGTCCGGGTACAGTTTCCGAGGTCGTTCCAATAATGATTCCGAGATATTCCGAGGCCTGTGTACAGAATTCATGACAGTAATTTTTTTACGGAAATGGGGTGTTAGCCCTTCGCCCAACCCAAATTTTCATGAATGGGTTCGTTCTGCATCTTAAGGTCACCAGAAACAACCTTTTTACACGTTTATATAGCGAGCCGCTTGATCCAAGACAGACGCCCGCTCCAAGCCGCCCCTAACATGGAGAACAGACGCTTGAGTTGCATTGGTTTTATGGCGCCAATGACTCGCCATGGTGCAGAATCATTGAGTATAAGCAGTATTTACTCTGCCCCTCTCAACTACACCAACCTAATTCTGTTAGCGTTACCCAGGTAGCACGGCGTGGACGTAGAATTTCGGATTTTCGCTACCCAACGAGGGGAATTCGTTTAGAAAATTTTTTGCCGTTTTTCATTTATTTATATATTTTTTATGAATTATACGTTGGCCTACTTTGATAACAGTGAATTATTTCAACATTATAGAATGATAATTTTTAATATCCCAGAAGGCCAGACGTATAAATATTTTTATTAGTATAATTCAAATTTTATTGGTGAAATTGAATGATGTCATTACATTTTAGAGAATTTCATTGGTTTAAATTAAAATAAAACTAAGGCAAAAAATTTTCAAATTAAATTTATCAAAAAACCAAATATCAAATTTATATTTTTTCGTTATTTTCTTTTGCATGAATCATATCCAATTTTTAGAAATCTTTCAATGTTTAATTAATTTTAAATTAAAAAAAAATGAAATTTCTAATTTTCTCTAACATATAATTTGCTGTGTTATTTTTGTTCACATTTTTTAGCAATATTAATTTTATAATTTTTTAAAAATATATATGTATTGTCAAAAATAATGTCGGGAAGTTGTACTAAGACAAAATTTGGGTTGTAGTCTTAGAAAACTAATCTAAGACACCTCACATTATTTCCGTTCCATTTAAAATTTGGTTCGGGTAGCAAGTTTACTTAAAAGGAACGCAGGTAATACATAACATAATAATACATAACATCTAAACGACATTTAATGTTCACTATTCTATGATTTACTGACATCTTTCGGATAATAGAAAATTAATATCAAGTGTCTATAATAAAAATTATCAAATAAGTTCCTTCTTTGTTGGTCAAGGAAAAATAATTGAGAAGAGTACGATAAAATGGGATTTGGATCCGAAAAAAATTGCGGTAATTGTAAAAATGTATTTGGATCGACGTCTTCAACTGTTACATGTTATGGATTTTGTGTTCTCGTTTTCCATGTTGACTGTGTTAATTTGGATAGAACAATTTATAATTCAATCGGTAAAAATGCCAATGTTCTATGGGTTTATAACAATTGCCTGACGCTGCTTGCAAGTATAACGAAAAATGGAGGAGAATCAATACAAGATATGTTCTCAGAAAATTTCCTCGAATCGTAAAATTATTAAAAATCTATGTGATAGTATCGGGAAAAACATATGTGATTCTTCGTGTAAAAATAAGGCTTCAAAGAGAACAAATTCTCAAATTGATCAAGCAACCTCATCTAATCACTAATCATCATCATTACTACGAAATGAATCGAACATTTTTATCGGCACTGCAACTGCAACTACAATTAACATCATCCCTCTATGTCTATATCTGCTGTCTATATGTGCAAGAACAATCCTAGTCGCACTAGATTTATCAAAAGCGTTTGACGCAGTGTCGCACGCCGCACTACTAAATGACATCCTGAATACCAGCTTGCCGGGCTTAATAAAGAGTGGGTTGTGTAACTACTTAAGAGGTCGCCAAACATACGTGGATTTTAGAAATACGAAATCAAAAACGAGAAAACTCAGAAAAGGGGTACCACAAGGTAGAGTTCTCTCTCCATCACTCTTCAACCTCTACTTAAGCAGTGTACCTACTCCACCAGAAGGTATAACCATCATATCGTATGCTGACGACTGTACGGTCCGTGCCACAGGAAGCAATCCGGAATAACTCACCGAAATGTTGAACAAATATCTTAACTCCCGCAATGAATGGTTTAGAATCAGAAAGCTGATACTAACGTCAGAAAAATCCACTATCACACTTTTCACCACTTGAACGAAGGAAGTGAGCACAAAACTAAACATCCGCATTGACAATGTGCTCCTACAGTTACAAATCTGACATTACTAGCACAATCACAATCACATCCAACATCGAGCCACTGCTAGCGTTCATTAGGCAAGAACAAGAACATAAATATTGCAACTTTTAAAGCCATAGGTAGACCCATTCTATACTACACAGCATCAATATGGACACCTTAAGTTTCTGATACGCACTGGAAGAAGATGCGAACTCCACAAAACGCAGCTTTGAGAACAGCTACTGGATGCCACCTTATGACTCATAGAGACCACCTACATGAAGAATGCAATATTTTAATGGTCCGTGAACACAATGAGATGCTATCTAAACAATACATATGGTCCTGCCACAAAGAGCAACATCCATGCAATTACATCCTGTTGATGGTGTGAAGGAAAACTGCTAAGCTCTTTCAAACCGATGTTAGAGAAGATCCAAAAACCAGAAGTATCGATGAGCTTACATACAGAAGTGGCTTAAAAAAGCGTCATACTAAGGCGGTAGAAGAAATAGTAAACAAGTATATTCATAATCGAGTTCTGAATGAAAAACCACCACAGGTTGCTGCAGAAGAAAACCAATTGCCTCGCAGCACTAGATGCATTCTGGCTCAACTACGATCCGGTTGGTCACGAACATTAAATCACTACATGAACCGAATCGATCCCCAAATTATTGACAGGTGTCCCGCATGTGATTGAACTCCACATGATGTTGACCACTTATTTACATGTCCAGAAAATGTTACGGACCTGACGAAGAAGGATCTGTGGTACCGCCCAAGGGCAGTAGTAGAGCTTCTGAATTTAGAAACGGAATCGAACGAGTAGCAGTTCGCTACAACAACAACATACGTATTTACCTGAGATCCGGGTTGAAAACAACTACATCAATGAAGCAACGTACCACCTTGCTTCTCAAGATGGCCGGGTCTATGCCGCAGAAGCATTCGAAAGAAATTTTGACCAAGGACCATCACTTTCAGAAGCACTTTGAAACTACACATATACTTTTTTAATTACTAGAAGAAGTTTACTAGCGACAACTAGAAATTTAAACTAATAAAACAAAAATTTGCTTTAAACACTTATAGGCCAATAGAATAACGGAAAAAGATATGGCTTACGTGTTGTTGCTCGTAACAGGTCAGAAATTTTTGTAATCTCTGGGGTAGGGTACTCACATAATGCACATGCCGAGTCCACTCGCCCGGCACCTGGGGACTGGAGTTATGCAACAAAGTGTGCTGGAAATTTTTTTTTGCTTCCTTGTAAGCGATATAACTCGTACATGGTGCACTTTAGGATACTGGTGCAATGGAACTTTTTTGTTACTTAAATGTTTTTCTATAACTTAAAATAAAAAAAAAACAAAAATAATTTGTTTTGTAGCAAATTTTTGCGAAAAATGGCGAAAAAATGTCTAAAAAACGATATTTTTCAATTGAATTTAATTGTTTGCAAATAATTGTTTATAACACAATTGACCCCTGTATCTTGTAGCAGAAACCTCAACAAAAAAGGAAGCTTCAGAACGTTTCATTCGGCCTGATAGTTTTTGCGCAGTTCCATTTTGCACTTAATGCCCCTAAAAAAGTTGTTAACTTTGGGCAGGCCGCAAGGTCTGAGTTTTCATCCGATCGCAATCTGCTTGACGGGAATTGAAAGGGTATAGTGTCAGCTTTAAATAACATTTGTGTTGCCTATACCCATATTCAATATTAACAACAACTACAGTGGTTTGAAAAACCCGCGAAAATTCCTTAGTTGCAAAACAAAATTTCTCAACGAATTTTCCCATGCGGTTTTAAAATTTGCAAATTCCTTAGAAAACCGAAGATTTAAAAAGAAACTTCTCTAACATGATTTGGACCGAGTTATGGCCCAGTTTGTTTTTGAAACCACGATTGTGACATTGATTTTGTATGCCATATATCGACAGGAACCGAGAATTTCCCTCCAAAATGATGCTGTTGTGCTCACAAGATGCTGGGCCTGTGCCTACCCAACTCACGGTTGGTTACTCTGACTACTGTTTGTAACGTACTCTATGAAAAAATAAAACGTCCTGTATAGTATACGTAAAACGTACGTAGCGACACGATGTATGATTGAGTATTATTGTAATGACAAATAAATTTAATGAAAAAGTAATGAACTACTTATGTGTAATCATGTCCCAAATCATGTTAGAGAGGTCTATTTTCTAAAATCTGAGGTTTTCTAAGCACTTTGCAAATTTTAAAAACGCATCTGGTTAAGTTGAAAATCCGTTGAGAAATTTAATTTTGCAACTAAGGAATTTTCGCGGTTTTTTGAACCACTGTAATTGTTTTAATATTGAATATGGGTATAGGCAACACAAATGCTGTTTAAAGCTGATACTACACCCTTTCAATTCCCGTCAAGCAGATTGCGATCGGATAAAAACTCAGACCTTGCGGCCTGCCCAAAGTTAACAACTTTTTTAGGGGCATTAAGTGCAAAATGGAATTGTGCAAAAACTATCAGGCCGAATGAAACGTTCTGAAACTTCCTTTTTTTGTTGAGGTTTCTGCTACAAGATACAGGGGTCAATTGTGTTATAAACAATTATTTGCAAATAACTAAATTCAATTGAAAAATATCGTTTTTTAGACATTTTTTCGCCATTTTTCGCAAAAATTTGCTACAAAACAAATTATTTTTGTTTTTTTTTTATTTTAAGTTATAGAAAAACATTTAAGTAACAAAAAAGTTCCATTGCACCAGTATCCTAAAGTGCACCATTTACGAGTTATATCGCTTACAAGGAAGCAAAAAAAAATTTCCAGCACACTTTGTTGCATAACTCCAGTCCCCAGGTGCCGGGTGAGTGGACTCGGCATGTGCATTATGTGAGTACCCTACCCCAGAGATTAAAAAAATTTCTGACATGTTACCGACAACAACACGTACAATCCGTAATTCTATTGGCCTATTACCGTTTTCTTACAAAAATCATCAAATTTATAAATAAATAATATTTATCTATGTATATTATTTTATACTAGGGGGTATCCCGCGGGCTCCGCCCCCCCCTCCCCCCGCCCCTCCCTCCTTTCCCCCTCCCTACGCACACCAATACACTCTTGCTCTTTTCATCCGGCTTTGATACAACTACTAAGTACTATCCATCATAATCCAACCTCTTGTAATCTATTCTGTGTGTACCTTCTGCTTAACTATAATTCTACAAAAACCATCGTGAGGTTAACGATAAATTTTTATACGATCAATGACAAATGGTTGAAAATAATAATAATAAGAAAATACTGAAATAGCAGCTTTTGTTCTTCTATATTTTATTTGCAGAAAATGAAGCTATGCAAAAATAATGATGGAAAAAAAATATTCTATGATTTTTACATCGACATCGACATTTTTACATTTACATCGACAATGACAACGAAATTTCGTACTGAGTTTCTTAAAGTTCATTTTATTAAATCGGTTTAAATTATTAATGTTTGAAAATGTATATTATAACCTAAACTAAAAAATATCAAATGTTTTCAACCTACATTGTTTTTAAAAATTGTTAAAATCTATATTTTTCTATGCTGTTATGTTCGCTGTACTAAAGAACAATTTTCTGGTTCTGGTCCTGCCATAATAGCGCTAGTATTTTACGAAATGTTGTGTCAAAAAGTGAGGAAATAGACCTTTAATCATGTACTTTCATCAATTTGTTTCCTCTTTTCTTTTTTAATAAACTTATTATAAAAACCATCTACCAACTTTACTATTTAATGTAAAAATTATTCCTTTAAAAAAAGGTTATTATTCCTTTAAAAAAAATTCGATCTACTTTTCATAATAAATATTACATATCTTGTGACTAATTCAAAATAAAAAAGGTTTTTTAATAAAACATCAACAAAAATTATAAATATATGTATTATGTAACTTAATTAAAATAAAAAAATTAAATCCCCTAAATGCATTCTATACTTAACTTTTTAACTAACTATAAAGAACTACTTTATCGATAATTCTAAGTATCCAAAAACAAAATTTTATATAAGTTTTATTTATATATGAATTATTTATTTATATGAATTCATTCATGAATAATAAAATAAAAAAGCACAATAATTTTAAAGTTATTTAAAGAAAATAATGAATTTATGAATAAAAAAAAACAATTTTAATGTTATTTAAAATAAAAATTTAAAAACTGCATTATCGTAAAACGAAATGTATGTATGAATATGAATAAAATAAGAGTGTGTAAAAAAACAATAATTTTAATGTTTTTTAAAAAAAAAATAAAAAAAATCGCAATAATCAGGTTTCGAACTATCAATCTATAGATCATCAGTCGAGTCTACCAAATTGAACTATATTTGAACTATAGACTAAAGGATAGATAAGGTATCCGTTACGCTTGTATAGAAGGATAGACGTACGGCTATTATATTATTAATTTCAAAAAAATCGAAATAGTAATATAATAAAATAAAATTATAATTGTAAAACTTACCATTTTCTTAGAAAAATTAATCAAATAGATTTCAATTTTTAAAACACTATATTTTTATAAAAATAAACAAACAATAAAAAAAGGTGCGTGTAATCTTTACACGCGGATGAAGTTAAACTTCTTTGGTTACTGTGGCTGGTATTACTAAAAAGATTAAATAGAAAATAAATATGTAATATTGAAATTCAGAGTACCGTTTATTGATAATATAATTTACATGTGTAAAAAAACGCCATATTTATATAATGTATTACAAAGTCAATCCTATTATTATCATAATTTAAATATGAAATTAAAGGTTTATAGCAACTAAGTGAGAGACATTAACTTTACTTTGCAAATTTGCTAAATTTGTTGCAAAAACCGCATCAATTGTTGTACCAAATATTGTTTGTTGTACAGACAGACGCACCCTTTTTTTGCTTTTTTAGAATCAGTAGGCCCTAAAACGTCGAGAAATGCCAAAAAAAAGTGGGGTTAAGAATTTCTATTTTGGCTCGAGAATTCAATATTTTGGTCTTTCAGACGAAATAAATCTATATAGAAAAGCGAATTATTTATTATTCTACCGTTATAATCAACAAAAAAAATTGCTAAGAGCGATCACAAATTTATATCATTTTCACCAAAAGTTCTTTCAAAGACCAACCCATGTTACGTTATCAAATAATTCGTTTGCCTTCTTGTAGTTCTCTGGTTGAAAAAGTAATCAATTACAATTTTATAAATCATTAAATTTTCTGGTCGAGTTCTACTTGTAGACTTAGTTATTAACAGGCTTCTGTTTATACCGGGATGTAACAAATATAAAAAAAATCAACACATGGCCTCTGACACAGGAAAATCTCTAATTCAATTTAATTTAATTGATTATTTTAGAATCAAAACCTCAGAAAATATGTATATAAAATAATAAAAAAATAAGAATAACACACTGAAAAAAACATGTCCTATTTCCAATCGAAATGCAATTTTCTCAACCTCACCGTGCGGTCACATATGGCGAATCAAACTACGAAATTGCTTCAACAACTCTACAATTATAAATCGATGAAGTTGAGACAATCACACGAAATATTTATGTAAAAATAAAATATAGTTCAATTAATCTCAAATACTTAAACTTTAAAATGAAAAATGCATGATATAAGGCCAAAGAAAAATTGGTTCAGGGAAACAGTTATTATCTTTAATCAACTACTGTTATATTGGATATAACACTTTATATTTTAAATAAACCTCATTCTGTTGTTAGGAAAATATTATCGTGTAGTTGTCCCAATCACAGTGAAATTGTTTGCAAATAGTTTTTCTTTGCATGAATAATCAACTGCCAACTTCGAGATGAGGTTGTCATGAACTTCAATTTTTTTTTCAGTGCAATAATAGCAAAAAATAAAAAAAACCTAACTTATAATGTTGATTGTAGTACATTCAATCCTCTTATCCAATAAAACAATCAGCAAGCCCGAATAGTAGCAACAGGTTTGATGATAATTTATCACAAAATTCTTCAACCTACGATCCGTATAATCCTTCAGAAACCCTCAATAAATTCCTTGTTCACTTTCTGATCACTTGTGCGTTCCAATAACTTTGGTTGTTACTAACATCGATTCGGTTAAATCATGATTATTTTAGATTCATTTTTATTGTAAGATGTACTCAAATGTTTAACGAATTTTAACATCGTCCAATTTTCTGTTATATAAATACCCTAATTTATCATAAAATGGTTCGGCTTCCAAAAAATTCACCGTTTGAATTTTTTTAATTTACTGAACAAAACAAATTCTATACAATCAATTCTATACAAACTTATTTTCATTTTTATTTTTAATTTTTAAATCAAATATTATTTATAATTAATCATCTGTTGCAAAAAATTCATATAAAACTAATATTACATTATCACAAATGTAATACCACAAAACGAATTTAGTACTAAAATCACTATCATTTATAATTAATGAACTTTTGTATCTAAATTTATCGCATCGTTGTGTTTAATTGTTTCATTTTTCAAAGAAACAATACCCATACATTGAAAATCCGCAGTATAAAAAAAATAATGAAACAGACAGAGAAAAATTATTCAAACAAACCGTCTCACACCATCAAATCATAACAATAAGGTCCTTTGAAATTTATTCACTTATTAACATTGCGATCATATTTCTTAATTTTACAAAATGAAGTACCTTATTAATGATGGCAAGATCAACACACCTGCCCAGAATCAATGTATTCTATTTCGTTTTCTGTTCAATTAAAAAAATATATTTGTTCCTCACTAAGAAAAATAAAATAAAACAACAATTGACTGTACACCGAAATATAAGATCCATTAATTGAGTTGAAATGAATGATATACATAATAAACTAAAACATGAATTTATTTATACAGTGAAACGTGTTATACGGTCAAATATTATTTATGAAATGATCTTAAGTTGACTCCTACGGAGTCAAGGACCTTACTGTAAAAAAGTGAACACTGTTGCAAATAAAAAAAAAGTAATTTATGATCTAAGGCTTGGTGTTTTATTTATCAAGATAAATAGAACCAAAGACGGTAACCCAAGTGAACACTGTTTTATTTTAAAATTTTTGTGCGATTTGCTTGGTCCATCAAGCATGTATGGGCATGTACGGCCATAATTAGTATAACATAGCTCAAAACCAAATCTGTGAATTGTTTGATCTATAACTTTACTAATCAAGAAAGAGTTAATCATTTTAAATTATTTGATTAAAATAACAATAGAAATGATTTAAACAATTTCAAAATTAAAATCAATATATTCACAGTTAATATGAAAGCAACAAAATCATTAATATTAAAATTCGTGTCTTGAATAACGATTAAAAATTATTAGATGAGCTGTCCTTAAAATCGGACAAACAACCATCAACAAAATTTTATATTGTAATATTTTCTTGCAAGGCAATATTTTCTTCGTAATCTTCGTAAATATGGTAATTAATTACTATAAAAAACTGTCATCCGAGATTCTTAAACCGTTTTTGATCTCCTTTAACTCGACTTTTTTTACAATTTTTTCTTCAAACGGTCCTTAAATGTTAATTGGTTAATTTACCATAATGCATCAATTATAAATAACGTCAAAAATAATTGTAACTGACATTGACAAGGATTGGATTCAACTATTTTACGAATTTTCTTTTCTCCCTACATCGTATATTTCCATTATTGAAAATCGTTTTGAAGGAGATATAAAAAACCAGACTAAAAACAAATCGGTATGGATCGTATAATGTGATTTATTTGAAACGTTCGAGAAGAACAACAATTAAACGTCAATTTTCGTTTGTAAACATATTTGTTTGTTCCTCTCCATTAAACTCGTTGTTTTTCAATTATTCCATTTATCAACAAAAAAAATTCATTTATCAACACTAAATTACTGTTAACAATTTCATTTAACCCAGGAAAATCAAATAGAATGAAAACAATATGTTGTTATTTTTGCTACAATGAACATGTTTACATACCGAAATGGAAATACTTGTTTATAAATAATTTTTATTTGCGGGGTTTGTAAACAAAAATTGGTATTCCAAAATAATTTAAATTTAATATTTGTTGTTGATAACCTATGTAGGATGAAATAATTTTACGCGTCAACTTGTCAATAAAATTGGCATGTTGGTCAGTCAAACAAACGGTTTTTTACCTAAGACTAAATTAACTAACACTGTGCAACTAAAACGTAGTTTTGTTCCTTTTGTTAAATTAAGGAAATAATTTTCTATCAACGAAATTTCTTGTAACTCAATAAATAGTTTTGTAGATTAAAGTACAAGTCATTCGATCTTTCATTTGCAAAACTTACATGCACGAACGAACAAAGCTAACAAAATATGAAGTCTTTCTAATGCGAATATAACTCGCTCGCCGAGAGTTAAGCTGTTTTTATTGATATATATTACTTCGGTCTGAAAGACCTAAGTATTACATGCATGAGCCAAAAGTGAAATTCTTACCCCCACTTTTTTGGCATTTCTTGACGTTTTAGGACCTACTGATTCTAAAAAAGCAAAAACAAAAAAATGTATGTCTGTCTGCCGGCCGGCCGTCATTACCTACGCTCCAGGGAAAACCGCTGGAGGGATTTCAAAATTTTTTTTCTAAAAATAGGTATGATCAAGGGACAGGTCCGAAAGGACGCTGTGTTCGATAACTGTACCGGAAGTGTGTCAAAAAAAGCATTAAGTGTGTCAAAAACAGAAAATTTTCATATTTTTGGCTTAAAAAAAGTTCATTTTAAGTGATTACGAGTAGGAACATTAAATTTAGAAAAATTTTGATGGTTATGGATTGGTATGTGAGATCAAAAACTAGATTATTGCATTATAAGTTTGTCAAAAAAATGTTGTCAAGTGTGTCAAAAGAAAGATTTTTATTTATTTTTTTACCCAATTTTTTGGAAAAAAAATAAAATTAATTATTTATATGACATGAAATTTTGTTAGTAATACTGGTAGAATTATGGTATTATAATTTTGTCAAAAAAATGTTGTCAAGTGTGTCAAAAGAAATATTTTACTTCGGTCTGAAAGACCTAAGACCATTCATGAGCCAAAAGTGAACTTCTTACCCCCCCTTTTTTGGCATTTCTCGACGTTTTAGGACCTACTGATTCTAAAAAAGCAAAAAAAAATGTATGTCTGTCTGCCGGCCGGCGGTCCGTCCGTCATTACCTACGAGGGATTTCAAAAATTTTTTTTCTAAAAATAGGTATGATCAAGGGACAGGTCCGAAAGGACGCTGTGTTTGATAACTGTACCGGAAGTGTGTCAAAAAATCATTATGTGTGTCAAAAATAACAAATTTTGATATTTTTGGCATAAAAAACGTTCATTTTAAGTGATTACGAGTAGGAACATTAATTTTGGATAAACCTTGATGGTAGAGATTGGTATGTGGGATCAAAAACTAGATTATTGCATTATAAGTTTGTCAAAAAAATGTTGTCAAGTGTATCAAGAGAAAGATTTTTATTTATTTTTTAACCCAATTTTTTGGAAAAAAATAAAATTAATTATTTGTTTGAAATGAAATTTTATTATTATTATTGAGAATTATGGCATTATAAGTTTGTCAAAAAAATGTTGTCAAGTGTGTCAAAAACTGATTTCATATATTTTTAACCAATTTTTTGGAAAAAAAAAATGTAGCTGTTTTTATAACGTATAATTGAAAATGAAATTAGACATGGAAATTTTTGAATTTGTTATAGTTTTTGAAATATTTTTGGAATTTTGAAAAACGTTTGTATTTTTGATTTTGTAATAATTTTTGCAATATTTTTAGAATTTTGGAAAAAGTTTTAATTTTTGATTTTGTAAGAATTTTTGGAATATTTTTAGAGTTTAGTAAAATTTTTAATTTTTGATTTTATTATAATTTTTGGAATTTTGAAAAAAATTCAATTTTTGATTTTGTAATAATTTTTGCAATATTTTTAGAATCTTGGAAAAAGTTTGAATACTTAACAGTTTTTGGGAATATTATTAGAATTTAGAAAAAGTTTAAATATTTGATTTTATTCTAATTTTTGGAATATTTTTGGAATTTTGAAAAATGTTTCAATTTTTGATTTTGTTATAATTTTTGCAATATTTTTAGAATTTTGAAAAAAATAGTTTTTGAATTTTATATATATTTTTAAAATTTTGAAAAAAGTTTCAAATTTTGATTTTGTAAGAATTTTTGGGATATTTTTAGAGTTTTGAAAAGTTTTAAATTTTTGATTTTATTATAATTTTTGGAATTTTGAAAAAAGTTTGAATTTTTGATTTTGTAATAATTTTTGGAATATTTTTAGAATTTTGGAAAAGTTTGAATTTTTAAGAATTTTTGGAATATTATTGGAAAGTAGAAAAAGTTTAAATATTTGATTTTATTCTAATTTTTAGAATATTTTTGGAATTTTGAAAAAAGTTTCAAGTTTTGATTTTGTAAGAGTTTTTGGAATATTTTTAGAATTTTGAAAAATTTTAATTTTTGATTTTATTATAATTTTTGGAATTTTGAAAAAAGTTTGAATTTTTGATTTTGTAATAATTTTTGCAATATTTTTAGAATTTTGGAAAAGTTTGAATTTTTAAGAATTTTTGGAATATTATTGGAATTTAGAAAAAGTTTAAATATTTGATTTTATTCTAATTTTTGGAATTTTGAAAAAAGGTTGATTTTATTTATCTTTACAATATTTTTGGAATTTTGAAAGAAATATGAATTTGTGATTTTGTAATATTTTCTCGAAACGCTAAATGGAGAGGTTTGTGGGTAGTTTGCTGAGTGTATCATCTTTTCACTAAATTATGTTAATTTATGATCTGTTACAATTTTTCGGCAACGTATTGATGTTTCGTGTTTGTTTTGTAATAAATTTCTAAACAGAGATAAAAAAATACATGTACTTTAACAAAGAGTTATGTTTGATATACATCGCTGCCTAAACTAAAAATCATGTCGTTATAAAAGTTTTTTGCCGAAAACTATATCAAAATCCTTAAGCCAGACCGAAGTCTTGATATCTCAGAGCTGTGAGATTTCAGCCCCTCCATATTTTTTTATTAATTTTGATCTACGGGTGTGACGGGCAAGGATTTATGTTTTGGGTATTCATTCTTTAACCAAAAATATAAAAAAACAAAAATAAAATTTGCATCCAACAACACCTTAGAAAGCATGTTGTTGTGGCCCTTGGTCTTTAAAGGTTTTTATGTGTTGTTGTGTAAACTCGACGGCATTAAAAAATCGATCGTTCTTCCAAAAACGCCGTGGGTGCGTATTTTGACAAAATTCTATCGTACTATAAGGTGTGCGGCATCACCGTTTTTAGAAGAACGATTGTGTTTTGTTTATAAGATATTCGTGTCTGAGCCAGAGGAAACAAAATATTTCATTAGTATAGGGTTCCTCGAGAGTTTATAGTGCAGTATTTAACATTCAAATTTCAATTGTTATTGGTAATTTTTATAAACTTAAAAGTAAGTGCATGCAGGAGAACACAACCTAATTATACCCCACTTATTTGGAGAACCCTGACTGTTTGGCCTTGTTTTTTATCTATATCATATTGTACAAACTTAACAAGACTTCTTTAAAAACAATAAATTAAAAACAATTCTAAAATGTAAAATCCTATAACATATCAAAAGTTTTCTTGATAGTTGTGCTAATTTTTATAAAATGAATGAAAATAATTACAGGAGTAATTTAAATTTATTGGGTTATTTCCAGCGTTGTCCCACGGAGAAATCTATCCCACGGAGAAATCTGTCCCACGAAGCGTCCCACGAAACAAATATTTCCACCAAATTTGTCCGCATTATCGAAATAATCAAAAAACCTTATATCTACCTACGTACAGTTTGCGGAATATCCTAGTCAAAGCAATGGCTTCACAGTTTTTTCTTGCAGTTTGTATAATGTTATGTATATGTTGATTTAACCATATTGAGAGAACAAACCAGTGCAATATTTTATTTACTAAAATAGTGTTTTAACTATAATTTTCTTAGAAATACTAAACTCAGGTATTTCACTTCAATAATTTACATATCTTTTAATGTCTAACAGATCTACCTCAGCGAAAAGGTTTCTTTGTTTATAGAAACATCTCCCCGGTGTATATACGAGAGATTGAAAGTATATTATGAAAACCAAAATACAAAGTGTTTTACTTAAAAAGACTCAGTTTTGCGTACAAATTCATAAAAATTTAAACTTTTAAACCAGAGTTTACAATTTTCTTTTATTCGAGCACTCATTTCAATCCTTTGAACACACAGAAAAATCAGTCACATATTTTCGAAGTAATGCAAAAAGATATCTTTATGGATCTAATCCAAGAAGAGGCACATTTTAACTTAAGGAAAATCATTTTAGTTTTTTTTAAATGAAAAATATTTTAAAATATGAAGAAATCTTTTTAAATAATTACTCGGAATGTACAGGCTTTTTAAAGATAAATGTAAGATAAAAAGCACACACACACACACACTTTGCTATTAATTGCAGTGACAATTTATGAGCTGTGAAATTATTTTAAAATATTTACACATTCACTTAGAAATATTATATTATTGTCACTTTTCACTTTTTATTTTACAAATTATTTATGTACACAACACAAAATAAAAAAAGAATTAATTAACCGGCATAGAGTTAAATATGTACTATATGTTAACGAATGCCAATTTCTTTTATTAAAATCTTTATGTTACGATCTTAAACGATCTTTACGATCTACTTGCGCAATTTATTTCTTTTTATTTTGAATAGATTCCTACATTGATATAATATGCCATTTAAATAACCCTATAAAGGATTTCTTTTAGAATGAAGTGTGTCATATTATATTGAATATTAAAAGGATTACTATTTAAAATTATAAAAAAAATCCATTCTAACATAAATCTGAGAAAAAATTATATAATTCTAAGCTGCAAAACCATTTAGAATTAATAATAAGAAATTTCAGTTTACTTCAATATGATTGTAAAATTGAATTAAAGGGTATTTTGATCGAAATCATAAAACAAAACGCATTTTCCGGTTCATTGACAATCTCATTAAGTGAGATTTTTTTCTCAGTGAAATAATATTCAAAAATTAAAATCTTCATAATTTGAATATCGTTCTTACTCGTAAGAGTAAAATTTTTGTTTTTTCGATTTTTCTCCTTTGGAGCAGATTGCATTTTCCTGTTCTTTTATTCGATTTGCAAAGGAAGAATATTAGTCACTCTACGTCATCCTTTATATTCATTTTTCTAACAATACATGAATAATTGAACGAATCATTCGAAGCATTTTACGTTGGAAAGTATCAAATTTGACGCAAAATAAATGTTTTGAGTATTTGAAAGAAAATATTTATTTCAATTTAGTAGCAAGAATGATATTTTATGATTTTTACTCCTGTATGTGAGTGTTATATTTTTTTTAAGCTACGCACTCTGCAAGAACAAAGTAAAGGAGTGGTATAGGTAGCGTTTCAAACTCTGTTTAAAATGGTATAGATTTGCAAAAGATAGAACGGGAGGTATACTGTATACCTCTTATACTTAAAGAATACAGAAAAGATATTAATTATTTAGTAAAATTAAAATAAATTGTTTCAATTGTTTTGCAGTCTTTACTTGAATTTGAACCAGAGTGGGTATTGGATTCGCAGCCCATATTCTAAATAATGCAATAAGAAATGCTGCTGATTTAAATGGCAGGGTTAAAAAAATTTGGATATTTACTGTCTTTACTGAAGACGTTGAAGGAGTTCTGCGGCAAAAGTAATGTCGAACATAACCAACTTATTGAATACAGTGAAACTCGCTGGCTGGCGGTAATGCCAGCACTAGAAAGAATTTAGAAAATGTACGAACCACTGCAACCACATTTCCTAACGGTTGAATGTCCAATTAAAATAAAAGAATTTTTTGAAGAATTAAATAGTAAACAAATAGTAAAGGAAAGCATTAAATAGTAAATTTATGCACAATCTAGTTAGCACGTTTTCACCGTTCCACTTTCCCACAATAGAAATTCTAATTAGTTAGTATTTGGAAGAATGTTTGCATTTTGTCCCACATTTTAACGATTTGGCTCTGGTCAGTTTAGGGTAGACATAACTCTTTCTCTCTGAGACAAATAAAGGAAAACAAACAAAAAAACGATTCGACATAAGAGGAGTCACGTAAGGATTGCAATCCTGTGGTGTTTTATGGATCCAGGGACTATGTGACTCATAAATTTTAAATCCCGGGATGCCCGGGATCTAAAAAATCGTATTGAAAAAACATCCTTTTTATTCTATGCTGCACGATCTGCTGTCGTTTATAAATTCACTTTCGAACTAACTGTTCAAGCAAAGCAAAGATATAATAATTTCTAGCACAAGCGCTTTAATTAAAACTGCTTTCTTGATGCTTAAACAATGCAGAGATGATACTAAATTTGAAATTATTTTTAACAAATGAAGGGATTTTGCAGAACTTTGCGGCATTCTCTTCGATGAAACAACACTAGAAGACTAGCAGAGTAACCAATGTAGCTCAAAAGCATTTTATTTTTATTTCTAAGTCGATGCATTTAAATGCTTTTAAATATATGTGTGTATAAAAATGTGTATGTTTTGTTTTACGAAAAAAATCTTTTTATGTCATTTAAATTCTCGCCCCCCCCCCCTCCCCAAGATTTCGGTGAAATGACGCCACTGGACTGTCACAACAACACATAAATACCTTTTAAGACCTAGGTCCCTAGGTCCCACAACAACTGGAGTTCTAAGGGCTGGATGAACGCTTTTTTGAACCTCTGCGAGTTGAAGTCACCTGAGACTAAGGATTCCGGCAAACTATTCCATTTGTATGCAGTTCGTATAAAGAAGTCTGTCTGCGATCTGCCAGTATGACAGCGTGGGATCTCGACCGTTTGACTGGTTGCGGTAGCCGATTGTCGAGTCGAACTTGGGTAAGAATAAGTTTGAGGCATGATGCTGCTGATTTCATCTGAGGACTGTTGATGACGATATTTGTAAAAAACAACAAGGTCAGCAACAGTGTGATGATGTTGCAGGGAATTAAGTTTTGATGTCAAAGTTCGATCACCCACAATTCGTATAGCCCGCTTTTGAACAAAGTTCAAGAGGGCCAAGATGGAAAAGGAAGCAGCACCCCAAACTTGACAACAGTACTCCATGCTGGGACGAAATATAGGACTTATAAACATGGAGAATTGCTCCATGTTTATAAGTATGGTATGGAGTGAAACATCTTTTGCATCTATTTAGGAGGCCGAGTTTTTTAGACGCGCTTTTTGCCCTCTCCATTACATGATCGTTCCAGAGTAGGTCATTTGAAACTGTGACACCCAATAAACGAATGTTTTTACATTCACCTATTGGTTCATATATAACCAAAACTACCAGAACATTCTATGACATAACCCGGGTAAGAAAAAGCTAAAGGGCCAAGCCTGGGCCAAGATCGTGCCATAGCTTTTGGGGATTTTGCCAGGCTTAACATTTTCAAACGGCCAAAGCTTGGGCCATGCTTGGACTGATGTCCTGGGGCAAACCAGGCTTGGGCCAAGTCTGACAAATAAGATTTGGCCAGGTCTACCAAACCAATTTTGTTTCCAGACCTCCCTTAAATGTGTGGAAAGAGGTTGTTGAAAGGGTAACATGTATGAAAATAAAAATAAACATAATATGGTCTGCACATGTTTACAATGCATTAACCTGGTGAATAACACAATATAATAAACTGAACCTTGGTTTAGTTTAGGCATTTACAACTGGCCCAGACCTGGCCCAAAGCTAACTAGCCAAGGCTTGGATCGCCAATACTGGTCCGAGATTGATCCGTTGTTTAACATTGGCAGTTCCTACCCGGGAATTTTCCCTTTATTTTTATTTATATCCATAAAACTTTTTAATTACTTTTTATCTATATCCATATTTATTTTATTTAATAAAACAAACTAGATTAATTCACAAAAATAGTAATAACAATAGTTTGTGTTAAGTTTTCCTAAGGTAAACGCTTAAGATAAGTTTGCGGGTAAACTTTACCCAATTTAAGTTTACCCGCAAACTAATCTTAAGCGTTTACATTTTATCTTGAAAAAAATTACGAAATTCGAATACTCAAAAACAGCAAGATTATTTAACGTTTACACTTTATCTCGCATATGATGCATATGAGTCATATTATATGAAAAAAAATATTGCGACGCTGATGCATAGACTGACTTCACCACAGCCCTGGAAACATAGCGTTCTGGATATATAATGAGCTAATATCCATAAAATACTTTAATTAAAAGCTAACCAATATTATGGACTTCGTAGTTCTAATAATAAAAATATTAAAGCAAACATAAATTCTGTTGTACGAGAAAAAGTAAAAAAAAATTTATCGGAAGTGACAAAGCGGAAGTTAGAATGCAGAACTGTTGTAAACCGTACTAAATGTGTATGTACCAAATTTCATCCAACTCGATTATCAGGTACAGAAGTTATTGAGCTTCCAAAATAACAGGTGCTTGGAGGACCCCCTACCATTTTGTTCACTATCGCTAAAAAAACTAATGGTTCCTTGCCATACATATTTGCATCTTTTTGCAAAGTGTAAACAAAATTATTTAACGAACGAATGTTGTATGCTTCCAACAAACATTGAAACAATAAACAGGTGTTCGGGAGGACCCCACCACTTATCCCAATATTGTCCAAAAACTAATCAATTCTTTGTCAATAAAGTCTTTATCTTTTTTCAAAGTGCCATAAAAATTTATTAATGAATGAAATCTGTATGCTCCCAACAAACTTTAAAAACCAAGTGTGAAAAGTCAGCAGTTGTATGGTAGATCCCCCGCCACTTTGATCAATGTGTCCCAAAAGATGATAATTATCTTCTTACACTAATTGAAACCTTTCCATAAGTTTTATCATAATCACTTCATTATTGTAGGCTGTAGTGTGCATAAAGATACTGAAAAAACTGCCAACAATTAAAAAAAAAATTTTTTTACCGGAAGTAAAAAACTGGAAGTTGGGATGCAGAATTTTTGTAAATCATACTAAATGCTTATGTACAAAGTTTCATCCAATTCGATTATCAGGTACAAATGTTATTGAGCTTTAAAAAAAAAACAGGTGTATGGGACACCCCCCACCACTTTGTTCTCTATCGCTCAAAAACTAATCAGTTCTTTGCCAAACATGTTAGCATTTTTTTCCAAAGTGTCATCAAAATTGGTTCACGAACGAATGCTGTGTGCTCCCAACAAACATTGAAAAAATGATGACACAGTAAACAGATGTTCGGGAGACCCCGTACCACTTATCCCAATACTGTCCAAAAACTAATCAGTTCCTTGTCATTTAAGTTTCCATCTTTTTCCAAAGTGTCATTAGAATTGATTAATGAATGAAGTCTGTATGCTCCCAACAAACTTAAAAAACAAAGTGTGAAGTCAGCAGTAGTATGGTAGACCCCCCGCCACTTTGATCAATGTGTCCTAAAAGATGATAATTATCTTCTTACACTAATTGGAACCCTATTCCATAAGTTTCATCATAATCACTTCATTATTGTAGGCAGTAGTGTGCATAAAGGCACTGAAAAAACTTCAAAAAAGTACAAAACAAATTTTTTTACCGGAAGTAAAAAACCGGAAGTTGGGATGCAGAACTATTTTAAATCGTACTACATACTCATGTACCAAGTTTCATCCAATTCGCTTATCAGGTACAGAAGCTATAGATCTTTCAAAAAACAGGTGCTCCAGGGACCCCCCACCACTTTGTTCACTATCGCTCAAAAACTAATCAGTTTTTTGCCATACATGTTTGCATCTTTTTCCAAAGTGTCATCAAAATTCGTTCACGAACGAATGCTGTGTGCTCCCAACAAACATTGAAAAAAGTGTGACACATTTAACAGGTGTTCGGGAGGACCCCCCACCACTTATTCCAATATTATCTAAAAACTAATGAGTTCTTTATTACTTAAGTCTTCATCTTTTTCTAAAGTGTTATTAAAATAATTTAATGAATGAAGTCTGTATGCTCCCAACAAACTTAAAAAACAAAGTGTGAAAAGTCAGCATTTGTATGGTAGACCCCCCCACCACTTTGATCAATGTGTCCCAAAACATGATAATTATATTTTTACACTAATTGGAATTCTATTCCATAAGTTTCATCATAATCACTTCGTTATTGTAGGCTGTAGTGTGCATAAAAATTTTTTTACCGGAAGTGAAAAACCGGAAGTTGGGATGCAGAACTATGTGAAACCGTACTACATACTCATATACCAAGTTTCATCCAATTCGCTTATCAGGTACAGAAGCTATAGAGCTTTCAAAAAAACAGGTGCTCCAGGGACCCCCCACCACTTTGTTCACTATCGCTCAAAAACTAATCAGTTCTTTGTCATACATATTTGCGTCTTTTTCCAAAGTGTCATCAAAATTCATTCACGAATGAATGTTTTATGCTCCCAACAAACATAAAAACTTTGTGGAAAAAACCACCTGTTGTATGGTGGACCCCTCAACCCTTTATCCAATGTGCTCCAAAAGCTGATAAAATCTTTCTCATGTTATTTAAAAGCTTTTAGCAACGTTTCTGAAAATCGATCGGTAATTGTAGGCTACAGTAGTGATAAACACCTGAAAAAAACTTTTTAACCGGAAGTGACAAACCGGAAGTTGGTATGCAGAAATATTGGAAACAGTACTAAAACCTTATATAGTAAGTTTCAATAAGATCATAGCCCGGGATCAGAAGTTATTCAAGATTTAAACTTAGAGGTGTTCGGGAGACCCCCCGCCATTTTGTCCAAATTTGAAATGAATCCAGATCTTCTATTTTCAAGTGAACCTGTATCATTTGCCAAAGTTTCATCAAGATCCTATGCAGAAAACTCAAACCCACCCACCCACTCAAACCCACCCACCCACGCACACACAGACGTACACCAAAATTTTTTTTGGCTATTTAGATAGAGGATGGTCCAAAACAAAAGATAAAATTAAATTTGGGGTATGTAAGATTTTTTTTTTCACAATAGATTGCATTACTTCACACAATTTAAAATTGTGGTGAAGTAAAAAAACACAAAATTTATTGAACGCAGAAGATCCTCCAATATCACCCCTATTTAATATCCTTAATATTAATTAGTTAATCCTTTCTTTCTTTTTCTTTTTCTTTTTTTGTTTTTTAACGTCACAATTCAATCTTAATGTTTTATTGTTGTATTATATTATTTTACTGTTCTTTTATTTTCATATTCATTAATCCTTTCTTTCTTTCTTTTTTTCTTCCTTTTTTAACGTCACAATTCAATCTTAATGTTTATTGTTTTATTATATTATTTTATTATGCTTTTACTTGCATATCCATTAATCCTTTCATTCTTTCTCTTTTTATTTTGGGGTTTTCTCTTTTTTTAACGTCAAAATTCAATCTAAATGTTTTATTGTTTTATTATATTATTTTATTGTATTTTACCTTCATATTCATTAATTTATAATAGTTTTATTACCTTTAGATCTTAATTCTTTTATATAAATAGCACATTGTAACTACCTCAAATTCAGTTGTTAAAAACCCGTGTCGATGGACTTTTGAAGTCCGAATCTAGTTGGTATTTAAACATAAAAATTAAATTTAAAAAATTCTGTGAAGTTTTTTTTATATAGTTTATAAGTGAGTAAAATTTTGGTGTGACAAGTTTACCCATTCGAATATAAACTTTTTATATGTATGAATTTTTACCGTCATAATTACTTCCAAAAAGGAGAACAAAACATTTAAATTTGCTTGAATAAAATTTTTTTATCAAAGCAGCCTTTTCAACATTTCATAATCCAATTGAAATAGTTGTTATTTTGTTGTCATAGTTATACAATAATTCCAAATTTCATTTTCCAATGAAATTGTTTATGTTTTCTTGTCATAGCATAGTAACATACAATAATTCAAAATATCATAATCCAATGAGAATCAACTTATTTTTTGTTGTCATAGTTATACAATATGTTTGAAAAAATAACAAACTAACATATGCACTTTAGAGCCTCCGTAATATAAAATAAAAATGGCGTTACTTTTGCTTTTGCAGGCTTAAAAGTATACATTTAGCTAACTCCCTAGCGGCAGTAAAGTTAAACTTTACAGCCGTTTGCCAAAAAACATTTTTGTCAGCTTTGTTATAGGGATAAACAAATTTGTTGTTTTATTCTGTAGCAAAACCAAATTCAATTTCTTTAACGTCATAGTGATGAAACTTGGGATATAAAAAGATTTTCAGTCAGTCAACTCCTTATTTTGTTTTGATGAGTTTGATATTCGTTAAAAACAAGAAATCGAAAAAGAAATTTCGTAATGAGTTTAAAACTTTTGGGATAAAATCTAAATTTTATTAAAAAACATTTGATCGAGTTTACTTATTTATGGTTTAATGGTTTGTTTAATGAAAATTTTTGTTTAAATTTTTATTATTCAAATTATCTTTTGACACCTTAAAAAGGATAAGACAATTCATTAACATTGTTTGTTTTAAACTATGTAAACTATTCGGGAATGGACAACTGTAACTCTGTAAGTTTTACATAAAAATTAAAGCATCAATAAGTTAACTATCGGTTCACAACTGAGCTTTTAAATAAAATTTTGCACCATTTAATTGGAAGGAGTAATTTAACGAGCAACTTATTAATTTTTTATCTGTTTTCTTATCATTTTAGAATTTTTTTTATGAGAAGATGAAGTCTCTGTAAAAATGAATTTTTTTCTACTATTGAAAAATCATTTTCGCCAAATAACAAATTGTAGTTGCAATGGTAAAAATACCATAGAAAGCTTTTAAATCAAAGCAACCATTAAAAAATAGAATATGAATTTTGATTGTTGTCGATTTCTAATCAATTTTAATAAATATCGTTTTTCGGCAAACGGCTGTAAAGTTTAACTTTACTGCCGCTAGGGAGTTAGCTAAAGTCTTACTTTTTAGCCTGACAGCAAAAGTAACGTCTAGCGACAGCAAAAGTAACGCCATTTTTATTTTATATTACGGAGGCTGTAAAGTAGCATTTGTTATTTGTTAGTTTGTTATTTTTTCAAACATATTGTATAACCATGACAACAAAAAATAAGTTGATTCTCATATTATGAAATTTTGAAAAGGCTGCTTTGATAAAAAAATTTTATTCATACAAATTTAAATGTTGTTTTCTCTTTTTTGGAAGTAATTATGACGGTACAAATTCATATTTATAAAAAGTTTGATGTATTAATTTCATATTTATAAAAAATTTAAACGTTTGCCGAAAAAATAGTGTATTTAATTCGGAGCTAAAGTGACTTTTTGTGTTTCGTCTATAATTGTCGGCCTCCTACGGTCGGCCGTCAAACTATAGACTCAACACAAAAAGTATCACTTTAGCTCCTAATTAAATAATGTACTATTATATATATTTACTGTCGTAGTAATAATTGCATTTCTTGCGCGAGATGATGACGTTTAACGTTCGTGAAATTGCACCACTCGATCATTGCATCACGCGTCTCGTGAACAAATTTTAACTCACCGAAAAACAGTGTTTTCATCTCTTGTAGCAAAATGTAATATTTTCTCATTCTTTTTAATGTAATCGAAAACTTTTCAAGTGTTTATTACAAACTACACTTCCATTCAACATTTTTACTTTTCCATACCCTTAATGATGAACTTAAACAAAAAAAAACACACCTAATCCCAAGAAAAAAGAAAACGTGGGATTTTAAATATCGTGCTTATTCTTTTTTGCTGAAATAAGTTTATTTGTGTCTATTTTTTATAACTCAAAAACAGAAGAAAAGTGTCAAATAAACTTTCTGTTAACAAATGGCTTTAATTTATGTGGAAAAATAACTTTCGTTGTTTTATTAAGTCTTTCGGTATATATATAATAAATTCGAGTTATTGTGGTTGGATCTGTTGAATCTTACTGAATTGAAATAAGTTTTCTTTAAAGGTTTTCTGGTGAAAGTAGCAATTATCGACGAATCATGCGGTTTACTAAAATAATTTGCGAAAAATGACACTGAAAATCGTAATTTATGCCCTCAATATCAGATAGCAATCCAGTAATAAAAACAGGTTGAGGTATGGGCTAGTTTTATATTCTGGCCATATTCTGGCCATATTTTTTAAAGGTTTTTGCATTATTTTGAATGTTGTTTTATTATATGTTACGCCTATGTATTTTTTTTCCTGCGAAGTTTTCTTCATTCTTCAGTGTTGTTAGTGTTTGCAAATTTTTCTTGTTTTTATGTTTTCTATTTAATGTGTCAATTGTTTCGTTTTTATATCTGTTTTTACTGGCTATGTATTTTATGTTATTTAATTTGTCTTGATAATTTTCTGCATTCATTGGTATACTGTTTAATCTATTGATCATGTGGTTGTATGCAGCTAGTTTATGCTGGTATGGATAATGTGATTTATTATTTATTGTTTGATCCGTTTGGGTTGGTTTTCGGAATATTTTGAATATGCGTTTTGAATCTACATTTTTGATTCAAAATAGTAAAATTACAACAAAACAAACTTAATTTACATTGCAACCGATGTTGCAAGAGATATAGAATAATGCCTACATATATTAACATCAAAGTCAGCAATAGATCCAAAGCAAAGTGGATCATAAAGATAAAAAAGAAAAGTGAAAATATAAAATTGAAATTAAAGAAGTCAAAAGAATCAAAACTAAAAGAAATGGGAACTCATCATAATAACATAACAAATCAATATAGACCGCCACAAAATAACAATAGAATAGAAAATTACACTGAAATACAATTAAACAAGCAAGAAACTCAACTATTGGAAAAAAGATTGAAATACGGCATACAACCAAACAACACAAGAAAAGAACTAAACGAAAATCTGTTTGAAATAGAAAATTCAATATTGAAAACTAACATTCACCACCAAAATGAAATCAGATCAATAATAGTTAATGAAATATCAACAAAAATAACAACTTAAACATTTCAAAAACCAACAGCAAAAAAGAAATAAAAATAATACGCAGTATACAAAATAAGATCAAACAAAACAATGCCACATTAACCAAAGCAGATAAAGGAAATACATTAGTAATCTTGAAAACTACAGACTATAACAATAAGATAGAAGAAAACATCATTAATAACAACATCAAAATTAAAAACAACGAAAAATTAAGTAAAGATCCAACGAATGAATTCAGTGCACAAATAAAAACAATCATCAACAAATCTTTCAACATATTAAATGATAAGAACATAAGGTATAACAAAATGATAAAATCAACAGCACCAAATATAAGACGATTACCAAAAATACACAAACCAAATACACCGATAAGACCATTAATTAATTTCACCACAGCACCAACATACAAAATAGCGAAGCACATAAACAGGAAGTATCACATAAAATTTATAACAGTTATTCAGTAAAAAATAACACAGAATTAATCAATAGAATAGAACCAATAATAATACCTCACAACGCAAAATTAGCATAGTTTGGTATAACCAACATGTATTCTAACATACCAATAAAAGATACAATAAATATAACAAAAAATATGTTAATAAAAAATGGTTTAAACACAACAGACACACAAGAAATAATAAATATAATAACCGAAATAACAAAACAAAACTATTTCACACATAACAATGAGTATTATCAACAAACAGAAGGATTACATATGGGGAGCTCACTATCTGGAACTTTAGCCGAAATATATCTCAATGATTTTGAAACAAAATATATACATAACAACATAAATCTACACAAAGAAAAAATCATTTATTGGTATCGCTACGTCGATGATATAATTTTATTATTCCAAGGAACGAATAGGCAGCTTAATCTACTACACCAATACATAAACAGCATAGAACCTTTCATTAAGTTCATGCTAGAAAGTGAAAAAAATAACACAATAAATGTTTTGTATGTATCAATCAAAAATGTAGATTCAAAACACACATTCAAAATATTCCGAAAACCAGCCCAAACGGATCAAACAATAGATATTAAATCACATCATCCACACCAACGTAAACTAGCTGCATACAACCACATGATCAATAGATTGAACAGTGTACCAATGAATGCAGAAAATTATCAAGACGAATTAAATAACATAAAATACATAGCCAGTAAAAACGGATATAAAAACGAAATAATTGACACATTAAATAGAAAACATAAATACAAGAAAAATTTGCAAACAGTAACAACACTGAGGAATGAAGAAAACTTAGCAGGAAAAATATACATAGGCGTAACATATAATAAAACAACATTCAAAATAATGCAAAAAACTTTAAAAAAATATGGATATATTGCAGCTTACAGAAACAAAAATAAAACAGAAAATTACCTAAAACTAAAAAATTCAAACCTTAGACACAGGTGTTTATAAGATTGCCTGTGACGACTGCAGTAAGTTTTATATAGGTCTAACGGGGCGGTCCTTCACAAAAAGATTTATTGAACACACCAGTGAAATTAATAAAAGTGATCCAAAATCCAGATATGCCCAACATTTAAAAATAGAAAAACACAAATACACCAATATAAACACAAATTTAGCCATATTACATAAAAAAAGAAAAGGACAACATCTAGATAGATCGGAAGAAATAGAAATATATAAACATAAACACAATAGCAACATTTTAAATGATAAAATCAACACTAAAACTAACAAAATATATGACATAATAGTAAAAAATATCAGCTGAAATAGTATATAAGACCATAGTTTAAGCAAAAATTGTAATAATAATTTAAGAACTGAGGATGACGTAAGTCGAAATCGATATTCAATAAAATTAAAAATAAAATAAAATTCAAAACTGTTACTATACGGAAGTTTATATTATTATTAATAAAATTAAAAAATTTAAAAATAAACATTTAAAAAAGTATATTTTTAAATATTGCATTTTATTTCAAAAGTGACAAAAACACACAAACAGTGAATAATATGGAAAACCATAATAACCCATATAGAAGTTTAATTAAATTAAGCAAAAAACTGCGTGAACATAGAGAAGGTCCCAAAAATAGAGAGATGAATATTAAACACATTGGTTTATTTGCTGTCTAAAATCATGTTATATCCCCTTTTTGAGGATTATATGTTTCAAATAATTATGAACTGTTATAACCCTTTTAACTAGGGCCAATAATTACAACACCAACACTGTTATTTTAATGAATTCAATTCTAATTAGTTTCAATTGTATTAAATGTATTAACAATAATAATTCTTGTTAATGCCTCTTATAACCTCTCAGGGATAAGAAATTAAAAAACACCTTTTAATCAATGTAATCAATTTAACAACAGTTCCATTTTTTATTCTTTATTTTACACCATTATCTTAATACTTGTACACTCAAACTTTTATCTTTATACACTCAAACTTTAAATCAAACTTTAATCTTTATAAATTAAAAACTTTATTAAAAGTTAAAAAAACTCAAATAGACAATTATCCTTTTATAGATTAAACTTTTTGCCGTAGGCTCTTGGCGTAATTCGTTGAATAACATACTTGTTTAGCACTTGTTTTATACGCACGTTAATATAAATTTAAAAAATAAAAGATTTAATTTTATTTCTATGATCTCTAAATATATTTCGTCTTTTTAGGACATCCTCAGAAGTAAATTTATATTAACGTGCGTATAAAACAAGTGCTAAACAAATATGTTAATTATCCTTTTTCCTAGTTTTGACCACTTCAGTGTGCTTCCAATCTGTAACTCTAACTAACTACTAACTCATAATTTTTTTTTAAATCAATTATTATTGGTAGGGGAAATGTCTTAAACCATTATTTCCCGTTATCAAACGAAACAACCAATTAAAAATTAATGAAAATAATTTAAACAATTGACCTAATTTAAACTTGGATTCTCCAATATATAGAAAAATTCACACAAGTCAAAAAACTAAGTTCGTTCACATTTCTTTTTATATTTATTTCTTAAATATAAAAATATATGCAATGATGCATTTTGACTTTTATTTAATTTTTACTTCACCACAATTTTAAATTGTGTGAAGTAATGCAATCTATCGTGAAAAAAAAAAATATTACACACCCCAAATTTTATTTTTTCTTTTGTTTTGGACCATCCTCTATCTAAATAGCCCAAAAAAAATTTGGTGTACGTCTATGTGTGGGTGGGTGGGTGGGTGAGTTTTCTGCATAAGATCTTGATGAAACTTTGGCAAATGATACAAGCTCACTTGAAAATGGAAGATCTGGATTTATTTCAAATTTGGACAAAATGGCGGGGGGGTCTCCCGAACACCTCTAAGTTTAAATCTTGAATAACTTCTGATCCGGGCTATGATCTTATTGAAACTTAGTATATAAGGTTTTAGTACTGTTTCCAATATTTCTGCATACCAACTTCCGGTTTGTCACTTCCGGTTAAAAAGTTTTTTTTCAGGTGTTTATCACTACTGTAGCCTACAATTACCGATCGATTTTCAGAAACGTTGGCAAAAGCTTTTAAATAACATGAGAAAGATTTTATCAGCTTTTGGAGCACATTGGATAAAGGGTTGGGGGGTCCACCATACAACAGGTGGTTTTTTCCACAAAGTTTTTAAGTTTGTTGGGAACATAAAACATTCATTCGTGAATGAATTTTGATGACACTTTGGAAAAAGACGCAAACATGTATGACAAAGAACTGATTAGTTTTTGAGCAATAGTGAACAAAGTGGTGAGGGGTCCCTGGAGCACCTGTTTTTTTGAAAGCTCTATAACTTTTGTACCTGATAAGTGAATTGGATGAAACTTGGTACATGAGTATGTAGTACGGTTCACAACAGTTCTGCATCCTAACTTCCGGTTTTTCACTTCCGGTAAAAAAAATTTTTTTGTACTTTTTTGAAGTTTATTCAGTGTCTTTATGCACATTACAGCCTACAATAATGAAGTGATTATGATGAAACTTTTGGAATAGGGTTCCAATTTGTGTGAAAAGATAATTATCATGTTTTGGGACACATTGATCAAAGTGGTGGGGGGTCTTCCATACAAATGCTGACTTTTCACACTTTGTTTTTTAAGTTTGTTGGGAGCATACAGACTTCATTCATTAATTTATTTTAATGAAACTTTGGAAAAAGATGAAGACCTAAGTTACAAAGAATTGATTAGTTTTTGGATAATATTGGAATAAGTGGTGGGGGTCCTCCCGAACACCTGTTTAATGTGTCACACTTTTTTCAATGTTTGTTGGGAGCACACAGCATTCGTTCGTGAACGAATTTTGATGACACTTTGGAAAAAGATGCAAACATGTATGGCAAAGAACTGATAAGTTTTTGAGCGATAGTGAACAAAGTGGTGGGGGGTCCCTGGAGCACCTGTTTTTTTGAAAGCTCTATAGCTTCTGTACCTGATAAGCGAATTGGATGAAACTTGGTACATGAGTATGTAGTACGGTTTCAAATAGTTCTGCATCCCAACTTCCAGTTTTTCACTTCCGGTAAAAAAAAATTTGTTTGTACTTTTTTAAGTTTTTTCAGTGTCTTTATGCACACTACAGCCTACAATAATGAAGTGATTATGATGAAACTTATGGAATAGGGTTCCAATTAGTGTAAGAAGATAATTATCATCTTTTGGGACACATTGATCAAAGTGGCGGGGGGTCTACCATACAACTGCTGACTTTTCACACTTTGTTTTTAAAGTTTGTTGGGAGCATACAGACTTCATTCATTAATCAATTCTAATGACACTTTGGAAAAAGATGGAAACTTAAATGACAAGGAACTGATTAGTTTTTGGACAATATTGGGATAAGTGGTACGGGGTCTCCCGAACACCTGTTTACTGTGTCATCATTTTTCAATGTTTGTTGGGAGCACACAGCATTCGTTCGTGAACCAATTTTGATGACACTTTGGAAAATAATGCAAACATGTATGGCAAAGAACTGATTAGTTTTTGAGCGATAGTGAACAAAGTGGTGGGGGGTGTCCCATACACCTGTTTTTTTTAAGCTCAATAACATCTGTACCTGATAATCGAATTGGATGAAACTTTGTACATAAGCATTTAGTATGATTTAAAAAAATTCTGCATCCCAACTTCCGGTTTTTTACTTCCGGTAAAAAAAAATTTTTTTTAATTGTTGGCAGTTTTTTCAGTATCATTAGGCACACTACAGCCTACAATAATGAAGTGATTATGATGAAACTTATGGAAAGGTTTCAATTAGTGTAAGAAGATAATTATCATCTTTTGGGACACATTGATCAAAGTGGCGGGGGATCTACCATACAACTGCTGACTTTTCACACTTGGTTTTAAAGTTTGTTGGGAGCATGCAGATTTCATTCATTAATCAATTTTAATGGCACTTCGAAAAAAGATAAAGACTTTATTGACAAAGAATTGACTAGGTTTTGGACAATATTGGGATAAGTGGTGGGGTCCTCCCGAACACCTGTTTATTGTTTCAATGTTTGTTGGTAGCATACAACATTCGTTCGTTAAGTAATTTTGATTACACTTTGCAAAAAGATGCAAATATGTATGGCAAGGAACTGATTAGTTTTTTTAGCGATAGTGAACAAAGTGGTAGGGAGTCCTCCAAGCACCTGTTATTTTGGAAGCTCAATAACTTCTGTACCTGATAACTGAGTTGGATGAAATTTGGTACATACACATTTAGTACGGTTTACAACAGTTCTGCATCTTAACTTCCGCTTTGTCACTTCCGATAAAATTTTTGTTTACTTTTTCTCGTTCAACAGAATTTATGTTTGTTGAGATACTACTGCCTGCTTTAATATTTTTATTATTAGAACTACGAGGTCCATAATATTGGTTAGCTTTTAATTAAAGTATTTTATGGATATATCATTATATATCCAGAACACTATGTTTCCAGAGCTGTGGTGAAGTCAGCCTATGCATCAGCGTCGAAATATTTTTTTTGTGAAACCGCACACAATTTTTGTTACAAAATTTACTTTTAAATTTTGTAAGTAAAACATCGATTGACAGGCTTACAACAATCAATAAAATTTTCTATCATTTTCAATTTGTTAAAATTTTTCGGTCTATTTTCTCAAAAACAAAACACCTGTCTTTATAGTTAGTAAATCTTTAAAAGTTTAGTAAATTTTTAAAATATAGAAAAATAAAAGAAAAAAAGGTGCTTTTCGAAATGGCAAATTTAAATTTTAAAAAATCATATAAAAGTATGTATGTTTTTTTCAGTAGTAATTTCCCAAGGACGGTGATAATTTGAAATAACTTTTTGCCAAAAATTTCGAAAGCAAGTATATTGATAATAGCACGAGGCCGTAGGCCGAGGGCTATCATCAATACCACGTTTGCTTGAGGAATTTTTCAAAATTATGAGAATTTATCAGTGAACGAGGAGAATTCGTTTAGAAAATTGTTTGCCATTTTTAATTTCCTTATATATTTTTTATGAATTATACGTTGGTCTACTAGGCTATCAGTTAATTATTTCAAAAACTATTTGATAATTTTTAATATCGCAGTAGATCAGACGTATAAGAATGGGTTAATTTGATTTACTCATACATAGCCAATGCATTCTGCATAAATGTTTTCCACATTCAAACTATTGCAAAGATGGATTAAAGAATGAGTTAACTAATATATTTTGCATAAATTAATGCAAATTCAATTTGTTATAGAATGAGTTCGCTAGTACAAATGTTTACGTTAATGCAAGTATCAATTAAAAGAGGTGTGGCCTATTCATGATGTACGTACTTCGAATATTGTTTTCTAGAAAGCACAGTGGAAAACAACAACTGACTAGCAGAAGTTTCTACTTATTTATTTTTGGATATAAATAAGCGAACAAAATATCAGATGGTCAGTTTTAATTTTGCAATTGAAAGTGTTTATAAACATTCGCAAGTATAAGGAATAATCGGGTGGTACTTGAGCCTGGGTACTAATAGTGGAAGAATTTGAACCTAGTGGAATAGTAAATACAGATTTTACAATTCAGAATATTATTGATTCAAATTGTGGAAAAGCGGTGAAATTCATCGTACATAAATTGAAGAGGACCCTGGAGTTTATTGTAATTAAAATCGGAAGCTGCTGTAATTTGTTGATAAATAAAGTTTGAGATTTTGTTACCAAAGATCCGTCTTCTTACTGTCGTATTTGCTCAATAATCGAAAAGAACCAACGCAGAGTCGTTACAGTATAATTCAAATGTTATTGGTAAAATTCAATGATGTCATTACATTGGGTAAAATTAAAATAAAACTAAGGCAAAAAATGTTCAGTGTAATATTTTTTAGTATCTTTTATCTTACCGTCTTTTGAAAAACATTAAACTTATCTTGTCTCTAAATTTCTTAACAAAATTTCAGTCACCCTGTGTCAAAACTATAGTGTAAACATAAAAAAATATTGCGACGCTGATGCATAGACGGACTTCACCACAGCTCAAGAAACAAAGTGTTCTGGGTATATAATGGGCTAATATCCATCAAATACTTTAACTAAAAGCTAACCAATGTTATAGATTTAACGTAGTTCTAATTATAAAAATATTAAAGAAAGCAGTAGTATCCAATCAAACATAAATTCTGTTGTACGAGAAAAAGTAAACAAAAATTTTAACCGGAAGTGGCAATTAGGAAGTTGGGATGTAGAACTGTTGTGAACCGTACTAAATGGTTATGTTTCAAGTTTCATCTAATTCGATTATCAGGTACAGATGTTATTAAGCTATAAAAAAAAACAGGTATATGGGACAGCCCCCACCACTTTGTTCACTATCGGTCAAAAGCTAATCAGTTTCTTGGCATACATAGTTGCATATTTTCCAAAGTGTCATCAAAATTTATTCACGAACGAATGCTGTGTGCTCCCACAAACATTGAAAACATTGTGACACAATAAGCAGGTTTTCGGGAGGCCCTCGCCACTTACTTCAATATTGTCCAAAAACTAATCAGTTCTTTGTTACTTAAGTCTCCATCTTTTTTCTAATTGTCATTAAAGTAAATTAATGAATGAAGTCTGTATGCTCCCAACAAATTTTAAAAACAAAGTATGAAAAGTCAGCATTTGTATGGCAGACTCCCCGCTACTTTGATCAATGTATCCCAAAAGATGATAATTATCTTCTCACACTAATTGGAACCTTTTCCATAAGTTTCATCATAATCACTTCGTTATTGTAGGCTGTAGTGTGCATAAAGACACTGGAAAAAATGGAAAAAGTACAAAAAAACCGGAAGTGAAAAACCGGAAGTTGGGATGCGGAACTGTTGTGAACCGTACTAAATGCTTATGTGCCAAGTTTCATCCAGTTCAATTATCAGGTACAGATGTTATTGAGCTTTCAAAAAAACAGGTTCTCGGGACACCCTTCACCACTTTGCTCACTATCGCTCAAAAACTAATCAGTTCCTTGCCATACATAGTTGCAATTTTTTCCAAAGTTTCATCAAAATTCATTCACGAACGAATGCTATGTGCTCCCAACAAACATTTAAAAAATTGTGACACATTAAACAGCTGTTCGGGAGGCCTACCACCATATAGTCCAATATTGTCCAAAAACTAATCAGTTCTTTGTTATTTAAGTCTCCATCTTTTTTCTAATTGTCATTAAAATAAATTAATGAATGAAGTCTGTATGCTCCCAACAAACTTTAAAAACAAAGTATGAAAAGTCAGCATTTGTATGGTAGACCCCCCGCCACTTTGATCAATGTGTCGCAAAAGATGATAATTATCTTCTCACACTAATTGAAACCTTTTCCATAAGTTTCATCATAATCACTTAATTATTGTAGGCTGTAGTGTGCATAAAGACACTGAAAAAACTTCAAAAAAGTACTCAAAAAATGTTTTACCGGAAGTGAAAAACCGGAAGTTGCTATGCAGAACTGCTGTGAACCATACTAAATGCTGGAGTACCTAGTTTCATTCAATTCAATTATCAGATACAGATCTTATTGAGCTTTCGAAAAAACAGGTGCTCCAGGGACCCCACACCACTTTGGTCACTATCGCTCAAAAACTAATCAGTTCCTTGTCATACATATTTGCATCTTTTTCCAAAGTGTCATCAAAATTCATTCACGAACGAATGTTGTATGTTCCCAACAAACATAAAAAACATTGGTTAAAACCACCTGTTGTATGGTGGACCCCCCAACCCTTTATCCAATGTACTCCAAAAGCTGATAAAATCTTTCTCATGATACTTGAAAGCTTTAACCAACGTTTCATGAAAATCGATCGGTAATTGTAGGCAACAGTAGGGATAAACACTTGAAAAAAAACTTTTTAACCGGAAGTGACAAACCGAAAGTTGGTATGCAGAAATATTGGAAACTGTACTAAAACCTTATATACTAAGTTTCAATAAGATCATAAGCCGGAATTAGAAGTTATTCAAGATTTAAACTTATAGGTGTTTGGGGGACCCCCCACTATTTTGTCCAAATATAAAATGAATCCAGATCTTCCATTTTCAAGTGAACCTGTATCATTTGCCAAAGTTTCATCAAGATCTTATTTATAAACGTAACCCACACACCCACCCACGCACATAAAGACGTACACCAAAATTTTTACTGGCTATTTAGATAGAGGATGGTCCAAAACAAAAGAAAAAACAAAATTATGTATGTAAGATTTTTTTTTCACGATAGATTGCATTACTTCACACAATTTAAAATTGTGGTGAAGTAAATAAGATGTCACCTAACTTAGCCCCGCCATTTTTAAGAAAATTAAAAATAAAGATTGTGCTGTATTGTGCTAAAGTTGTGCTGGATGTGCTACTCAGAAAGAATGCCATATCACCAATGGAAAAAAGTTGGCACGCTGAAACAATTTTTCGAGCAGAAGTTAGCCCCGCCATTTTCAAAAATCTGAAAAACAAAGGTTGTCCTGTATTGTTCTCGAGTTGTGCTGGTTGTGCTATTTAGAAAAAAAATTCATATCCCTAGTGGAAAAATTTTATAACACTAAAATCAATTTTTCGAGTAAAAGTTAGCCCCGCCATTTTGGAAAAAAAGAAAAACAAAGGGTCTGCTGTACGGTGTTAGAGTTGTGCTAGTTGTGCTATTCAAGAACAAATTTGTACCACCAACAGAATAATTTAAACACGCTAAAACGATTTTTCGAGTTGAAGTTAGCCCCGCCATTTTGAAAAAAATTAGAAACAAAGGTTGTGCTGTATTGTGCTAGGGTTGTGCTGGTTGTGCTACTCAGAAATAGTTCCATATTATCAATGAAAAAAAGTTGGCATGCTAAAATGACTTTTCGAGCAGAAGTTAGCCCCGCCATTTTGAAAAAAATGAAAACCAAAGGTTGTGCTGTATTGTGCTCGAGTTGTGCTGATTGTGCTAGTTAGACGAAAATTTCGTAACCCTAACAGAATTTTTTTACAAAGTTAGCATCATTTTTTTCGAATAGAAATTAGCCCCGCCATTTTGGAAGAAATCAAAAACAAAAGAAGTGCTGTATTGTGTTATAGTTGTGCTGGTTGTGCTACTGAAAAAATATCGTATCACCAACAGAATAATTTAAACCACGCTAAAACCATTTTTCGAATGAAAGTTAGCCCCGCCATTTTGTAAAAATCAAAGAAGAAAGGTTGTGCTGTATTGTGCTACAGTTGTGCTGGATGTGCCACTCAAAATGAATCCCATATCAACAATGAATAAAAGTTGGCACGCTAAAACGATTTTTCGAGCAGAAGGATATTTTCGAGCAGAAAGCATTCGAGCAGAAGATTGAGCAGTAGATTAAGCAGAAGTTAGCCCCGCCATTTTGAAAAAAATGAAAAACAAAGGTTGTTATGTATTGTACTCTAGTTGTGCTGGATGTGCTACTCAGAAAGAATTGCATATAAGCAATGAATAAAAGTTGGCAGACTAAACCGATTTTTCGAGCAGAAGTTAGCCCCGCCACTTTGAAAAAAATAAAAAACAAAGGTTGTACTGTATTGTGCTTGAGTTGTGCTGGTTGTGCTACTCAGACAAAAATTTCGTTTTCCTAACAGAAAAATTTTATAACGCTAACATCATATCTTAAATAGAAGTTAACCCCGTCATTTTGGAAAAAAAAACTAAATTGAGTGCTGTATTGTGTTAAAGTTGTGCGAGTTGTGCTACTTCAAAACAAATTCGTACCCACCGACGGAAAAATTTACAATTTTTTTTAATACCATATATTTTTGGGATTCCCTTATTTTATATATACAAAACAGGCAAGATTCATTTATGCTATCGGACACCAGGTGTCACTTATATTATTAGTACTTATAAATTAATGATTACACTGATTCCTACAAGAATGAATGATGCTAGCGTACAAATATTTTTCATTGGGTATATAGAATCTATCTCTAAGCAGCCAGCTCAAAAAAATTTCATACCACTACATATACAAAACTTTTGTTTTTCATTTTTTCGAAAACGACGGGGCTAAATTGTTCTTGCGTACCAAATTTTTGCATTGGTAGTATGGAATTTTTTTTGAGTAGCACAACTAGCACAACAATAGAACAATACACTACAGCCCTTGTTTTTGTTTTTTTGCCAAATGGCGGAGCTAACTTCTGCTAAGCCTTCTGCTCGAATAATCGTTTTAGCCTGTCACCATTTATTCATTGGTGATATGGAATTTTTCTTGAGTAGCACATCCAGCACAACTATGGTACAATACAGCACAACATCCTTTTTTTATGTTTTGTTAAATGGCGGAGCTAACTTCTACTCGAAAGATCGTTTTAGCGTGTTTAAATTTTTCCGTTGGTGGGTACGAATTTGTTTTGGAGTAGCACTTCTATTTGAAGAAATGATGTTAGCGTTATAAAATATTTCTGTTAAGAATACGAAATTTTTGTCTGAGTAGCACAACCAGCACAACTCAGGCACAATACAGTACAACCTTTGTTTTTTATTTTTTTATAAGTGGCGGGGCTAACTTCTGCTCCAAAAATCGGTTTAGTCTGCTAACTTTTATTCATTGCTTATATGCAATTCTTTCTGAGTAGCACATCCAGCACAACTAGAGTACAATACATAACAACCTTTGTTTTTTATTTTTTTCAAAATGGCGGGGCTAACTTTTGCTTAATCTTCTGCTCAATCTTCTGCTCGAATGCGTGCTGCTCGAAAATATCCTTCTACTCGAAAAATCATTTTAGCGTGCCAACTTTTATTCATTGTTGATATGGGATTCTTTTTGAGTGGCACATCCAGCACAACTGTAGCACAATACAGCACAACGTTTCTTCTTTGATTTTTACAAAATGGCGGGGCTAACATTCATTCGAAAAATGGTTTTAGCGTGGTTTAAACTATTCTGTTGGTGATACGATATTTTTTCAGTAGCACAACCAGCACAACTATAACACAATACAGCACTTCTTTTGTTTTTGATTTCTTCCAAAATGGCGGGGCTAACTTCTATTCGAAAAAAATGATGCTAACTTTGTAAAAAAATTCTGTTAGGGTTACGAAATTTTCGTCTAACTAGCACAACCAGCACAACTCGAGAACAATACAGCACAACCTTTGGTTTTCATTTTTTTCAAAATGGCGGGGCTAACTTCTGCTCGAAAAGTCATTTTAGCATGCCAACTTTTTTTCATTGATAATATGGAACTATTTCTGAGTAGCACAGCCAGCACAACCCTAGCACAATACAGCACAACCTTTGTTTCTAATTTTTTTCAAAATGGCGGGGCTAACTTCAACTCGAAAAATCGTTTTAGCGTGTTTAAATTATTCTGTTGGTGGTACAAATTTGTTCTTGAATAGCACAACTAGCACAACTCTAACACCGTACAGCAGACCCTTTGTTTTTCTTTTTTTCCAAAATGGCGGGGCTAACTTTTACTCGAAAAAATGATTTTAGTGTTATAAAATTTTTCCACTAGGGATATGAAATTTTTTTCTAAATAGCACAACCAGCACAACTCGAGAACAATACAGAACAACCTTTGTTTTTCTGATTTTTGAAAATGGCGGGGCCAACTTCTGCTCGAAAAATTGTTTCAGCGTGCCAACTTTTTTCCATTGGTGATGTGGCATTCTTTATGAGTAGCACATCCAGCACAACTGTAGCACAATACAGCACAATCTTTGTTTTTAATTTTCTTAAAAATGGCGGGGCTAAGTTAGGTGACATGTAAATAAGTCCTAATTTTTTTAAAAAATCGCAGAAGTAACGTTCAAGTTTTTTACTTCACCACAATTTTAAATTGTGTGAAGCAATACAATATATCATGAAAAAAAATCTTATATACCCCAGATTTTGTTTTTTCTTTTGTTTTGGTCCGTTCTCTATCTACATCGCCAATAAAAATTTTGGTGTACATGTGTGTGTGTGTGGGTGGGTGGGTTGGTGGGTTGGTGGGTGTGTGACCTTCCTGCATAGGATCTTGATGAAACTTTGAAAAATGATCCAGGTTCACTTGAAAGTGAAAGATCTGGATTCATTTTAAATTTGGACAAAATGGCGGGGGTCTCCCGAACACTACTAAGTTTAAATCTTCAATAACTTCTAATTCCGGCTTATGATCTTATGGAAAATCGGTATACATATAAGGTTTCGGTACTGTTTCCAATGTTTCTGCATACCAACTTCCGGTTTGTCACTTCCGGTTAAATTTTTTTTTTTTCAGTTGTTTATCACTACTGTTGCCTACAATTACCGATCGATAGTCATGAAACGTTGGCAAAAGCTTTCAAATAACATGAGAAAGATTTTACCAGCTTTTGGAGTACATTGGATAAAGGGTTGGGGGGTCCACCATACAACAGGTGGTTTTTTCCACTGTTTATTTGTGTTTGTTGGGCGCATACAGCATTCGTTCGTGAATGGATTTTGATGAAACTTTGGAAAAAGATTCAAATATGTATGGCAAGAAACTGATTGATTTTTTAGCGATAGCGAACAAAGTGGTGAGGGTCCCCCGGACCCCTGTTTTTTTTTTGAAAGCTCAATAACATCTGTAACTGATAATCGAAATGGATGAAACTTGGGACATAAACATTTAGTTTGATTCACAACAGTTCCGCATCCTAGCTTGCGGTTTTCACTTCCGGTAAAATATTTTTTTTTGTACTTTTTTGAAGTTTTTCAGTGTTTTTGCTTTTATGCACACTACAGCCTACAATAATGAAGTGATTATGATGAAACTTATGAAAACGGTTCCAATTAGTGTGAGAAGATAATTATCATATTTTGGGACACATTAATCAAGGTGGTGGGGGGTCTACCATACAACTGCTTGTTCACACTTTATTTTTGAAGTTTGTTGGGAGCATACAGACTTCATTCATTAATCAATTTTAATGAATCTCTGAAACAAGATGGAGATTTAAATGAAAGAACTGATTAGTTTTTGGCTAATATTGGGATAAGTGGTAGGGGGCCTCCCTAATACCTGTTCACTCTGTCACAATTTTTTCAATGTTTGCTTAGAGCACACAACATTCGTTCATGAATGAATTTTGATGACGCTTTGGAAAAAGATGCAAATATGTATGGCAAGAAACTGATTAGTTTTTGAGCGATAGTGAGCTCCTACTTTGTATATGGGGGGAGGAGGGGGGGGGGGGGGGGGTTGTCCCATTTATCTGTTTTTTTGAAAGCTGAGTAACATCCGTACCTGATAAAAGAATTGGATTAAAGTTGGTACAATTAGCAATTTAGTACAGTTCACAAAAGTTCTGCATCCTAACTTCCGGTTTGTTACTTCCGATAAAATTTATTTTTTTTGTAATATATTGAAGTTTTTCAGTGTCTTTATGCACACTACAGCTTAAATAATGAATTGATTATGATGAAACTTATGGAAAAGGTTTCAATTAGTGTGAGAAGATAATTATCATCTTTTGGAAGACATAGATCAAAGTGGTGGGGGGTCTACCATCCAACTGCTGACTTTTCAGACTTTGTTTCCAAAGTTTGTTGGGAGCATACAGACTTCATTCAATAATCTATTTTAGTGACACTTTGGAAAAAGACGGAGACTTAAATAAAAAAAAACTGATTAGTTTTTGGACAATATTGGGATAAGTGGTTGGGGCCTCCCAAAAACCTGTTTATTGCGTCACCATTTTTTCAATGTATGTTGGGAGCATACAACATTCGTTCGTGAATGAATTTTGATGACACTCCTAAAGTTGAACTATTTAACCATTCTGTCTTTTACTTACTCAAGTCAGGGTTTTTTTGCTGGAAACTTGTGTTAGATGTTTTGTGTCGATGATCGTTCCCTTGCTCATGATTTCCATCTAAGGATTACTGGAAAGGCAGTGGTATTGGTTATAATAGCATCTTCTGTGATACACTGTTTGTGATACACTAAGACCTATTCTCATTGCCGCCATTATGCAGATGCATGGAAGTCGCTGTTTCTTCTGTAATTCCTTTTTCCAGACTAAAGCTGCGTTCTTCTGCTGCACACGACTGCTTCATGCGTGATACGAAGCGCAAGATTTTTTCATATCATAAAAGTTCTAGTGACCGTACAATCGTCTTCATTTGGCTTCTCTACAGGAACTTTTTTCTGGTATAACTCGCAAATAGTTTGTCTTCTATGCCCTTACAATTTCCCCACCCCTCATCGGACTCTGGTTAGACTTACGCTTTTTTTTAAACAGGATCGTCTTGGTTTTTCTAAATTTAAGTTTCTGTTCTCAGCTGCACATCACGCATCTACCGAGTTTAACCTTTTTGTAAAATGCTACAGAGTGTTTCCTCAAAATAATCTCTGACCTCAATGACTATTATATGCGCGTACATAAGCTCCTTGTGGCCCGGGTTATCTACTATTTTCTACTAAACTCCACGTGAGGTGGTTACATGAGTATTGAGGCCACTCTCTGAAAGTAATGAAAAAAGTAAGCAGATAACCTAAAACATTCAAAGACTGATCGCAACACTTAACTTAATTAGGCCAACATCATCTCAAATTGAGGGCAATTTATAGCTATATCGGACAATATGTGTCATAGAAACGTACGCGATTGTCAAACGTAGCCATTTCTGTGTTATTTTAATAACACATTTTGTTACCTTTTCTTTCTCTTTACATTGATTTTAGTACTTTATACACATTCTTCTTTAAATTTTCTTGATATCTTGAGAATTCTCTAAATTTTTTTTTCGGGAAATCCCCACGAATGATAATACACTAAGAATAAGATTAAGAAAGTGATATATTACTTTCTTTCGTCCGGGGCGTTCAATTTATTCGCTCAAAGTTGTTCAAAAATTCGAAACTTACTAATAACTTCGCAACACTTCATTTAATTAAATTGATAAAGGCAGACTCTTTTTTTATATATGTTTGTTTGATAGCTTTAGAGTTGAAAGCTTCATGGGGCATCCCGAATGTAAAAGGGAAGTTTAATCGAAGTTAATCAACCACACTTCATTCTCAAATATTTTTATCGGGAACAGGTATTACAGGTTTGATGCGAAGCGGTTAGCATCTAAAATAATTAACATCATATGCACTGAAGTAAAATACATTAAAATTGTTTTACCGATCATGTTTCGTCGATGTAAACCAAAGAATTAAGAGAATAGAGGAAGTGAAATTGATTTTAAAAGTTAAAGCAATTTTTGCACACCAATAAATTGTTACTAACACACTTGCGTTTTAGTAGAGGCGCCGTAAATATTTCTATTATTGCATTTAATTCCAAATTTGGGCGTATTTTTGGCCCCAAAATTAATATAAAAAAAAGAGACGCAGACATAGAAAAGAAAAACAACAAATAGAAAAACAACATAAAAAAAATTTTGACAACGTAGACCCGAAGCATTCTATTATTGTTTACATTGATTTTAGATTACATTTTTTTCTCGAAAATGTTTAAAATACTTAACACTTATTGATCGAAAAGTAAATTATAATATTAATATTATTACTTATGATAAGAAATCCCATCCTGTATGTGTTTTTGGTAATTTTTACACGTCATTATCACAATCTTCATATTTAATGTTTCATTCAAAATTTTCACTTAACATATTTAATTTTTCTGTAAAATTATTTTTAAATTATAATAAAATCACTAGTATTTCTTATATTTTTTATAAATTCGTCAAAATATCACCACGATAAATTTTGAAAACAATTTTATTAAAACCAAATTATAACCAAGCTAAGTAATGTTTACAAATTTTGTTTTTGACAATTTAGTTGGTCTGAAGTTAAAAAAGAGAGAAAAGAAAAACGGCTTCAAATATTTTAGTGTATATATACAGTAGTTTCATTTCCTTATCTCTTAATTCTTTGATGTAAACTAATATTACTCGTTCTATTTCTTATTGGAATAATAAGTTCAATGGCTATATTATCTTATTTTCGTGAAAGCAAACTGAAAGACATTAAATTTTACGAATACAAACAAACATGTGAAAATGTTTGATTCGAGACTGTTCGTGAAAATATTCAAACGCTTGAGGATTATTGAAAAAGGTAAATGGTTTAATTTTTTTATTGTTCTAACGAGTGTTGTTGAATTTTCTTTATTTTTGTGGAGTTTTTTAGCTTAATTAAATTAAAAATATTAAATTTGTAGCTTAATTAAGTTAGCACAATTTTTTTGTAGTTAATTAATACTTAAATGTTCCGTTTTATTAACACAATTGAAAAAATTAAATTTATGTAATTGAGTTAAAAAAGGAATGAATTAGAAATGTGTGTGTACCAGAGTACACAGGTAAGAAGTAAAACTTCTTTATGACATATTATTTTTCTTCTATTTACAACTTCACAGAAATTGGGTAGATAAGGCTTAAGAAAAAAAAACTCCGATTATTGATAACCAATAGTTTGGTGAGTATATATCTTCGTATATATCTCTGATACACTCTACATTGGTCGTCTGCAACGGTTGATGGTAAGTAAAATCAAAACGCTAAATTCTTTAACAAGATTTGGAAATGTTTGCATGTTCTATTGACAGGCAATTAGTTGAACTGTGGTAGAACTTTGAAGTTCCTCATAAACCAGTTGTTATGAAAACAAAATTTGAAACAAAATTCCAATTATTTATTTTTATAGTTGTTGCTATGACTTCCTTTTCTGAATTGATTTGGAAATTTTACTATTTAGAAAAATTGAAGAACCTTCAACTCTTTTGTTATTTAAATTATAAATTTGTTTACTAGCCGCCAAAGGGTTTTAAGCAATATTTCGAAATACTTTTATACGTTAAACCTCTCAATAATCTGAAATTAATTTGGAAAATATTTTCACAGTTAACATTTTCAGATTAAACTTTATGAATGTTTCTGCTTCTTTAAATTTTGCCCACGGTAAAAGATTACATTGCAAAGTAATTATATTTAAATTCAACTCATGCCACAAAACCTACTTCTAATTTAACCACCAACAAAATTTTCTTTGTTTATGTTTAAGACCGCTTTAAGACCTTCTAATAAAAACTTTTAAATCTTTTCCTTTTATTTTATTTTAAAAATCAATTCTGATAAGATATTTCTTACCAACCAACCATAATCTCAATCGTCAACAACAAATCTTAAAACAAATATAAATTCTTTTTGCTTTTTACATAACCGTACAACAAACCACAATAGTCAATAGAAAATAAAGCTTTTATCTTTCATAATATTCATTGCCTCATCTTGAAAAGAAAAAAACTCTTATTTTTAATTTTTTTATTTATAACAAAAAAAAATTAAATAAAATTACCAAAACAAAATAAAAATCTATAAAAAAACAACATGGTGCGTAACCGAAAATCGTGACGAATTTTTTTAACACTGCTATAAAATTTCTCTCGTACGCCGAAAAAGAAGTTTCACTTCAAAAATGGCAGTTTATTCAATAATTACCTGTTTAATTTGGTCAACGGTTTTTGAAGTTATACTTATCTTCAACAATCACCTATTTTTATAAATGCATTCCACAATAAACTGGTTTTAGTGCAACAGTTCATTTATTTATATAATTTGTTCAACAATAACCGAGTTTTGGTGCAACAAATTCATTTATTTATATACTTTATTCAACCGCTATCTGTTTATTTTGAACAATTTACGTATTTTACGCAACAATTTATGTATTTACCTAATTGTTCAACAATCACCTGATTATTTTTGGCACAACAATTTGGTCACAAACAATAGTAATTTTAGTTTAAATTATTTACTACAACAGCAGTCACCACAACATCAACTTAATATTGATAATTATAATTTTGATGATTTGAGTAAACAACAAATTTATCAAGTAACATATCATATTAAAAAAATTGAAATTATTTACCGAACTTGTATTTCAATTGACATGTCGTAAATAATAATTAGTTCTAAATAATTTTTTTTAAATTTTAATCGAATACATAATATGCATTATTATTTTCTGTGAATTATATGGCGGGAGACGTCGAGATGACCATAAAATATGCAGGGGAGAAGGAAAGTTAACTTTTTTTGATGACAATTTGATAGACGATGAGTTGATGGAGAGGTGTTGATTATCTTTTTTCCTCTTACCTTTTCAAAGCATTTTTTGGCATTTTCTTCTCCGGCCGATAACCAGCCGCTCGTTAACAATTGGCGCCCAACGTATAGATCCTTTTTCCTAGGTTATTACCTATGTTAGTGATACCCAGAAGGCCCTTTAATTTATTTTCATTCTCGGAAAATGTTTTTGATGAATAAAAAATTTCCTGTTTATTTCTGATGCAGCTTCCTCTAACGCCGGACTTTATGAATACAGGATATTTACAAACTCAAAACTGAAAAAAATCTTTAACTTATTAACTGTTGAAATAAATTTCAGGAATTAGTATACTGATTAAGAAGATATTTTTTAAACGGGGGAAAATTCGAAATGATCAAAAATACTGCAATGAGCAATCGACCAAGCCAAACGTTAATGTTAAAGGTGAAAGTTACAATTGTGTGCATTTAAACAAGGATATTTTGTGACTTTATACTTTTAAGGAAAAGTGTTAATATATCAACCACCTCTTTGTACTTAGTGAAATTGTTACAAAGTTATTTTATAAATATTATTCAAATTTTTATTTTTTTTTTCAAAATTTTATGTTTAGTGTTTAAAAATTTAATGTTTAGTTTAGTGTTTAAAAATTTAAAATTTAAAATTTAAAATTTTTAAAATTTAATTAAAAATTTTATAAATCAAAATCTCTGAGTTTATTGTTAGTTTACAATTTACGGCACCGTCGGTGAACGAAGTTTATTCGCACTTGGCCGATTTTATATTTTGTCGAGAAATAATGCCGTTTAATTTGATTTATTAAGTTGGGTTTCAGTGAGCATTGGGTTGTGCCTAAATTGTGTAGTACCACGAGAAAAACACGTAGATATACTTGATGGGAGAGATAGTGGTACAGCATTTAAAACTAACACAATAACCGATAAGAGGTCCATCTTTATCTTATAAAATTTTCATCAATATCACACGATCCATGCAGGTATGTAATAATCGAATATGAATTGTGTTAATAGGGTAGTATCGAACCATGCTTTTTATAGTTCATATCATTATTAGGTATACAAAACTACTAACTCTTTATGAGTGAACTTAAATTTTTATTAGGCTATATCATGTTACAGTTCAAATAATGCAATTTCCAATATGTAGTTAAATTTTTCAAAATTGATTTTTTTTCCAAAGATTCATACAATAAATAATCAATCGTTTATTTGAAATTTAAATTTATTATGAAATTTTCTTTAAGTTTTTTAAGAAAATAGTACATTTTGCTATAAGAAATGAAAACGCTGCTTTTTCGTGAGTGAAAATTTGTTCACGAGACGCGTTAGCTGATATTTATTAGAAATTATCAAAGAAGAAATCGACAAAATAAGATTCAAAAATATGGAGGGGCTGAAATCTCACAGCTCTGAGATATCAAGACTTCGGTCTGGGTTAAGGATTTTGATATAGTTTTCGGCAAAAAACTTTTATGAGGACATGGTTTTTAGTTTTGGGCAGCGATGTACATCAAACAAACCTCTTTGTTGAAGTACAAGTTTTTATCTCTGTTTAAAAATTTATTACAAAACTAACACGAAACATCAATACGTTGCCGGACAATTATAATCAAAATTCCAAAAATATTGTTAAATTAAATAAAATAAACTTTTTCAAAATTCCAAAAATATTCCAAAAATTAGAATAAAATCAAATATTTAAATATTTTCTAAATTCGAATAATATTTCAAAAATTCTTAAAAATTCAAACTTTTTCCAAAATTCTAAAAATATTGCAAAAATTATTACAAAATCAAAAATACAAACTTTTTCAAAATTCCAAAAATATTTCAAAAACTATAACAAATTCAAAAATTTCCATGTCCAATTTCATTTTAAATTACATTTACCTCATAAAAACAGCTACATATTTTTTCCCAAAAAATTGGCTAAAAAATTAAATGAAATCATTTTTTGACACACTTGACATTATTTTTTGACAAACTTATAATGCCATAATTCTCTATAATAATAATAAAATATCATGTCATACGAACTATTAATTTTATTTTTTTCTAAGAAAATAGGGTAAAAAATAAATAAAAACCTTTCTTTTGACACACTTGACAACATTTTTTTGACAAACTTATAATGCCATAATTCTCAATAATAATAATAAAACTTCATTTCAAACAAACAATTAATTTTATTTTTTTTCCAAAAAATTGGGTAAAAAAATAAATAAAAATCTTTCTTTTGACACACTTGACAACATTTTTTGACAAACTTATAATGCCATAGTTCTCAATAATAATAAAAAAAAATTTCATTTCAAACAAAATTTTAATTTAAGTTTTTCCCAGAAAATTGGGTAAAAAAATCAAAAAAATCTTTCTTTTGACACACTTGACAACATTTTTTTGACAAACTTATAATGCAATAATCTAGATTTTTGTCTCACATACCAATCCCGACCATCAAGATTTCTCCAAATTCAATGTTTCTACTCGTAATCACTTAAAATGAACGTTTTTTAGCCAAAAAATATGCAAATTTCCTTGTTTTGACACACTTGACGATTTTTTTGACACACTTCCGGTACAGTTATCAAACACATCGTCCTTTCGGCTCTTCCCATTGAGTAAACCTATTTTTAGAAAAAAAAAATTTTGAAATCCGTTCAGCGGTTTTCTAGATTTCGTCGGTTGTGACGGACGGCCGGACAGCTGGACGGCCGGACGGCCGGCAGACAGACACACATTTTTTTTTTTTGCTTTTTTAGAATCAGTAGGTCCTAAAACGTCGAGAAATGCCAAAAAAAGTGGGGGTAAGAATTTCACTTTGAGCTCATGAATGTAATACTTAGGTCTTTCAGACCGAAGTAATTCATATTCTGTTTTTTCATGATTGCTTTGTTTTAATAACTTTGTAAAATTATATGAAAATACCATAGCAACTACAATTTGTTATTCTTTTTACACAAGAGGAAAAAACATATTTTCACAGGGGATTAAGCCTGCATGAAAATACACTTTTCATCTGCTATCATAGAAAAATTTTTTCTTTAAAACAATAAAACGAAATCTAGTAATAAATAAACAAGTATTTATAATAAGAAAATCGAACATAAATTTCTCAATCGAATTTGAAGTTTTGTTTGGATAGTTTTATTATTAATAGTTCATAAAATAAAATTTTATTGTGATTTTAAAATAAATTATAAATACTTTTATTATATTGAAAAGAAAGGAGAAACGAAAAACGTTTTTCCAAGCAATTTTCCATTTATTTTAAATGGGTTCAATAACATTGTTTTAGTAAATTGGTTTTTGGGTCGATACGTGGAATAAATAATGCTTGAACATAGTCACAATAATAAATTGATTTAATGCAATTTTATTTTTGTGTAATTTATGTTTTTGATTGGTTAATTACGGGGCAGGTTAGAAACTTCAGAAAATGAAAACTGATTTTTGATTTAATTTTATTTATTTAAATAATGTTTGCAATAATTTTATATTGCTTTTTTATGTGGAGTAAAAACGTAAACTATAGAATTTATATTTTCTGCAGGATCTTTATATTAATAATTTAAAAGGTTGTAAATAAACAAAATTTTATTTAAATTGCAATTACATTACAATATGTGTCACAACAACACATAAACACATTTTAAGACCTATAGTCACATAATAAAATATGACATATGCCAATATTCCATGACTGGATAAAGAAAATAATAATAAAATCAAAAGGGAAAAATACAAAATCTTAAAATTGAAGAAACAAACTTAAACTGGGTTAACAATAATTCAGCTAGTGGCATATTCCTTAATCATGTAACGCTTTGTCGCCTCAATGATTAAAGCACAGATATAGAGTAATTTGAAAACCCGTTACTTCAAGCAAGCAATTGTGTGTTATCATCAAGAAATATTCCACAACCATTGGTTGTGGGTGCTACAGTAGACTGAATACAACAAGTTGAGAAATATTTTCATCGACCAAAACTAAGTTACAGCATTAGAAAAAATATTTAAAATTAATTCAATTTACTGCTTAAAATGAACAAAAACGAATAAAACAGAAATGCAATTTTCCACAGACATGTAACAGAACCTAATAAAAAAGTTACGATCGTAAAATAGAAAACTTTTTCGATAGATTTTATTAGTTTTAAATTGCTCCATTAAGCTCAAGTTGATTTATGTTTATGTTTGTATTATAAAATGAAAGCACAGTTATGTGATAAAGTTTCAGGAATTCTTTTTAAGGTTTTTACGATTTGAAAATAATGGAAATTAAATAATGTTAAGTGAGTGATAATGAATTCATAATATCATTTCAATTGAAACTATTATATTATAAAGAGATTTACATTTTTTTCATTTATGTACCGAGATAACCTATATGAATTTCATTTCTTTTGTTTTGCATTTTAAGTTATTGTTTTGTTCACAATTAATCCAAAAAAGATTCATCGCACTCTTTTATAACTTGACATGGTGTTTCGAACCCAACGATTTTTATTTTTTCCCGGTTGCAAGTTGTATGATAAAAAACCAGCACAAAACTGTTGCTTAAAATTTCTAAATTACAAGCTCTATGTGCCTGCTACAACAACCTACAAAACTAAAACCAATTTTTAGGTTATTTTTGTAATTTTTTTTTATTTTTATTTACTAACAAATGAATGATTTACGCATGCTTACTATGAAAATTTAAGCATGTTTAATTCTTTAAAGTGATGGTACTTAAACTGTTTAGGTAATTTTTGAGTTCAAAATAAATTAGCTAATTAATTTTGGTGCTTGTTAAAAGAGCTTACTGTATTATTATAACGTCTCCTAAGCGACAAAATCCCACATTAGGTGTATCACAAACAAACGAAGTAGTAGCACAAACTTTTCTCGGGATTAAACTTCAGTCTCAGTGTTCATTTGTTTAGTGGTTAAGTATTGAAAGCCATACATTTCACTATCAAATATATTGTTTAAACAAAACAATTTACATGAAATTGGACAGTGTAATAGCTATAAACTAGTTGGTCATTTTCTTGGTTCAAAATATTCTTTTCTTCCAATTTTGATTACAATCTTTTGCACTTCAATTTTTTGCATAAATATATAGCTTGAAACCATTTATTTATGTTGACAAAGTGATTACAAAAATATATATTATATTTTACTATTTATTACTCAACAAAATGTTACCTCAAATAGATGTAGAACTGTAGCTTTTCAGCGCGACTTTTTCAACATAGTCTCGCATCTCTGGGACTTGTTACCTTCGTGGGTTTTCTCTGTTAACTTTATTCCTCAAAAGTTCAAAGTCGGCGTTCATAAATTTCTTAACAAAACTTAATTCTCAATCGATACTTATCCCAAGTTGGCATGGTATCTTCGGATATTCAGAGACGTTAGTTTATAATTTATTATATTAACACTAAACATGCCTAACTTTGAAAATAAAATTAATAAATTATTTAGGTTTCTTTTCAAGAATGAAAGCAGGAGGTGGTCGGTGGTAGTAACAAAATTATTTATGTCGGAGTATGAAAGAAATGAAATTTTATATAATGTTCGTCATGTAGACTATAAAACCGAAACAAAAGGCTGGAAATTTACAAAGAAATGTCAGAATTTATGATACTAAATGGTTATGAATATAACATAGATGATATATAAAAAAAATTAAATGGCCTACGGTACGGACCCAATATTTGGCCGAAGAACTAAAAATATGTAATTTTTTGTATACTATTAAACGGACATCAACATTTGTTTTACGTTTACAGTTGATTCTAGATATTTGCACTTGTTTGTGTGTCCTTGTTATAAAAGTTTTTAAATTAATTTATTCATGGGATAAGTGGCAATACATTTTTGTTTTCTTTTGCTTATGTTAAAAATGCTGTTTTTGACAAATAAAGAGAAATTTAAGCGATAAAATGAAGAAAATATTACGTAAGATAACTCAACAAAGTGATCATACAGTTAAAGTAATATATTCTAAAACCAAAAAAATCTTGCTGTCGGTGTTAAAATAGTAGTATGTTGAATAGTTGAATGTACAAAATGTTTATTTTGATAGATTTATTCTATTTATTATTATTTACATTATTTCAAAAAATGTCCTAAATAGCTCATTTTTACAGATTTCAAACAGTAAACGAAGTGGGTGGTTCCTACCAACCTTCAGCTTATTAGTTTATTGTGTTAAACTTCTTGGATGCCTCAACAACAGCTGATGATTCTATTTCAAACTTGGATGAGCCCGAAGAATTCGTAAGTTTTATATTTTGATTAAATTTACAAGTGATTTTCTTGCCAAGCAACTCGCCCAGGGCCGTTATGAAATATTTTAAAGTCATCCCTTACTTCACGACCACTACGACATCCTGAAATATGTGTTTTCCTATTGATAGGTTGCATTTCTTCACGTTGTTCTTCACGAAAAGGACTCACATATATCGTTAGTTACACTCTAGTTGAGTACAAAGTTTTTTTTTTTTTCAACAAACATGTTATGTAGAACACAAGCTGCCAGGGTTATTTTTTTTAATTTATCTGGAGAAAAATTTATTGTCGTAAGAAAAACTCTGGATCTGGTAGCCGAAATTCCAAAACTGCTTTCAATAACTCTTCTCCCTCGACAAAATCTACAGTTACAGATTCTTTCTTATCTTAAGATGTCTTTCAAGGGATATGGTTTCATTATTCTGTATTCTACCTGAGGAAAAAATTATTAGCAAGTACAATATAAGGTGCATTAATGCTTTTATTTGGAAGCACTGTACTATCTGGTGTATTTAATATTGTCATGAAGGCACCCTTAAGTGTACTTTTTGCATACACTTCAATGTCGCCCACTCTGCTATTTGTGCATACATCTATATATATGAACTGATAGTTGGCATCAGAAAGCGCGAACAATACCATACTATGATAATTTGTGTAATTAAAGATATGTGATCAACTGCGATTTGGACAACAAATGCGGATATGCTTACCATCCATTGCACCAAATGAATTAAAAATATTCCATTTTTCCTCAAAATCCTTGGCGATACTTTCGCATTCCTCTTTTGTTCTTGGAATCTATAAAAAATTATAAATATTTTAGATGCTTTTAGTAGGTTATCCATTAAGCTCAAGTTGATTTATGTTTATGTTTGTATTATAAAATGAAAGCACAGTTATGTGATAAAGTTTCAGGAATTCTTTTTAAGGTTTTTACGATTTGAAAATAATGGAAATTAAATAATGTTAAGTGAGTGATAATGAATTCATAATATCATTTCAATTGAAACTATTATATTATAAAGAGATTTACCTTTTTTTCATTTATGTACCGAGATAACCTATATGAATTTCATTTCTTTTGTTTTGCATTTTAAGTTATTGTTTTGTTCACAATTAATCCAAAAAAGATTCATCGCACTCTTTTATAACTTGACATGGTGTTTCGAACCCAACGATTTTTATTTTTTCCCGGTTGCAAGTTGTATGATAAAAAACCAGCACAAAACTGTTGCTTAAAATTTCTAAATTACAAGCTCTATGTGCCTGCTACAACAACCTACAAAACTAAAACCAATTTTTAGGTTATTTTTGTAATTTTTTTTTATTTTTATTTACTAACAAATGAATGATTTACGCATGCTTACTATGAAAATTTAGGCATGTTTAATTCTTTAAAGTGATGGTACTTAAACTGTTTAGGTAATTTTTGAGTTCAAAATAAATTAGCTAATTAATTTTGGTGCTTTTGAAAAGAGCTTACTGTATTATTATAACGTCTCCTAAGCGACAAAATCCCACATTAGGTGTATCACAAACAAACGAAGTAGTAGCACAAACTTTTCTCGGGATTAAACTTCAGTCTCAGTGTTCATTTGTTTAGTGGTTAAGTATTGAAAGCCATACATTTCACTATCAAATATATTGTTTAAACAAAACAATTTACATGAAATTGGACAGTGTAATAGCTATAAACTAGTTGGTCATTTTCTTGGTTCAAAATATTCTTTTCTTCCAATTTTGATTACAATCTTTTGCACTTCAATTTTTTGCATAAATATATAGCTTGAAACCATTTATTTATGTTGACAAAGTGATTACAAAAATATATATTATATTTTACTATTTATTACTCAACAAAATGTTACCTCAAATAGATGTAGAACTGTAGCTTTTCAGCGCGACTTTTTCAACATAGTCTCGCATCTCTGGGACTTGTTACCTTCGTGGGTTTTCTCTGTTAACTTTATTCCTCAAAAGTTCAAAGTCGGCGTTCATAAATTTCTTAACAAAACTTAATTCTCAATCGATCCTTATCCCAAGTTGGCATGGTATCTTCGGATATTCAGAGACGTTAGTTTATAATTTATTATATTAACACTAAACATGCCTAACTTTGAAAATAAAATTAATAAATTATTTAGGTTTCTTTTCAAGAATGAAAGCAGGAGGTGGTCGGTGGTAGTAACAAAATTATTTATGTCGGAGTATGAAAGAAATGAAATTTTATATAATGTTCGTCATGTAGACTATAAAACCGAAACAAAAGGCTGGAAATTTACAAAGAAATGTCAGAATTTATGATACTAAATGGTTATGAATATAACATAGATGATATATAAAAAAAATTAAATGGCCTACGGTACGGACCCAATATTTGGCCGAAGAACTAAAAATATGTAATTTTTTGTATACTATTAAACGGACATCAACATTTGTTTTACGTTTACAGTTGATTCTAGATATTTGCACTTGTTTGTGTGTCCTTGTTATAAAAGTTTTTAAATTAATTTATTCATGGGATAAGTGGCAATACATTTTTGTTTTCTTTTGCTTATGTTAAAAATGCTGTTTTTGACAAATAAAGAGAAATTTAAGCGATAAAATGAAGAAAATATTACGTAAGATAACTCAACAAAGTGATCATACAGTTAAAGTAATATATTCTAAAACCAAAAAAATCTTGCTGTCGGTGTTAAAATAGTAGTATGCTGAATAGTTGAATGTACAAAATGTTTATTTTGATAGATTTATTCTATTTATTATTATTTACATTATTTCAAAAAATGTCCTAAATAGCTCATTTTTACAGATTTCAAACAGTAAACGAAGTGGGTGGTTCCTACCAACCTTCAGCTTATTAGTTTATTGTGTTAAACTTCTTGGATGCCTCAACAACAGCTGATGATTCTATTTCAAACTTGGATGAGCCCGAAGAATTCGTAAGTTTTATATTTTGATTAAATTTACAAGTGATTTTCTTGCCAAGCAACTCGCCCAGGGCCGTTATGAAATATTTTAAAGTCATCCCTTACTTCACGACCACTACGACATCCTGAAATATGTGTTTTCCTATTGATAGGTTGCATTTCTTCACGTTGTTCTTCACGAAAAGGACTCACATATATCGTTAGTTACACTCTAGTTGAGTACAAAGTTTTTTCTTTTTTCAACAAACATGTTATGTAGAACACAAGCTGCCAGGGTTATTTTTTTTAATTTATCTGGAGAAAAATTTATTGTCGTAAGAAAAACTCTGGATCTGGTAGCCGAAATTCCAAAACTGCTTTCAATAACTCTTCTCCCTCGACAAAATCTACAGTTACAGATTCTTTCTTATCTTAAGATGTCTTTCAAGGGATATGGTTTCATTATTCTGTATTCTACCTGAGGAAAAAATTATTAGCAAGTACAATATAAGGTGCATTAATGCTTTTATTTGGAAGCACTGTACTATCTGGTGTATTTAATATTGTCATGAAGGCACCCTTAAGTGTACTTTTTGCATACACTTCAATGTCGCCCACTCTGCTATTTGTGCATACATCTATATATATGAACTTATAGTTGGCATCAGAAAGCGCGAACAATACCATACTATGATAATTTGTGTAATTAAAGATATGTGATCAACTGCGATTTGGACAACAAATGCGGATATGCTTACCATCCATTGCACCAAATGAATTAAAAATATTCCATTTTTCCTCAAAATCCTTGGCGATACTTTCGCATTCCTCTTTTGTTCTTGGAATCTATAAAAAATTATAAATATTTTAGATGCTTTTAGTAAGTTATTTCGAATTTTTTAATTAATTTTAATGTTTGTTTAAGGTGAAAGCAAATACTGAAATTGAAAATAATGATGGCCGAAACACAGTAAAAAGAAAAAACCCAATTTAACGACAATTTGAGAGTATCCCTCTAAAATACTACTACGAATATTTTACGCTAGGCACATGTGACAAAGAAAAATTAGCTAAAAACAGATACTTACTCTCAAAAACTCTCCCTTTAAAGCTTTGTAGATTGCATCACAAGTTTCAGGAATATTATGTGTCAACATATACTGAGGAATTCTAGACTGGTATTGAAGGCTTTTGTAACATTCTTCAGTGGCTGAAAATCTTAACGTTACCATGAGTCGTTCTTGAACGCTGATTGGGTTACGGCAAATGTGTCATTTGTCTGGAAGTTAATGGTCCCACCCTTCTAATCAAGAATTTGAAACATTCTTCATCCATTCTTAAAAAATTGTTGTAGTGTTTTTTGTCCTCCCTTGTCAACTCTGAGAGCAAATTTTGTTGAATACTCACCAATGTTACTGCTTATTTCTTATTTTTTCAACTACAGCTAACATAATGGCTGCTGCACCTAAAGCAGTTGCAGCAGCAAATGCAAAATCTTCATCCATAGTTGTATTGTATGTACGAATCAATATATATATATATATATATATATATAAAAATATATATTAATTTATATAAATATGAATTTAAGTAAATACTATCAATGCTAACATAACGTACAAAGTATATGTACTTACGAATAAAATGTTTGTTTTATTTCTCGTTAAACAAGTTTTCTATTGTAATACAGTTCTAATGAATATCGCATTCGATAAATTTGTAAAAATATTTTTTAATAAATTTGACCCAGTGTGATGCTTTTACCTTCTTTTACCGCAGTCATCAAATAAAAAAAAATTATTTGCTTAAACTTGAAAAAGAAAATATTTGTCCAACATATTTGATAGTCTAATATAGGTCTAAGATAGGAAAAAATTTAAAGTGTTTCTAATCCCAACAGGAATAATTATAACATTGCTTCCAGCACAAAGCAAAGTGTTCGAAAGTCTGATTACCCAAGAAGAAAATTTGTTTCTTCATTCACATGTTTATTTTTAAAATAATATGTTTGAGCAAATATATGTATATACATATTTTCTTTAAAATGTTTATGGCATATCGCCCAAAGCGTTTCTAAACGAGATAAACAATTTCACATATGCAATTTAAAAACAGTCGCTACATGAAAGTTATTGAAAAATTAATTAGCAGACTTCAACCTTCATAGTATAGTCAAATCATTAAATGTCATGTAACATAACACAAGTTATAAAATATAAAGGCGCTGAAATCTCAAGCTCTGAGATATCAAGACTTCTGTTATACTTGAAACTGCAAAAATGGCATAATTCAAACTTTTTCCAAAATCCTAAAAATATTGCAAAAATTATAAAAAAATCAAAAATACAAACTGTTTTCAAAATTCCAAAAATTATAACAAAATCAAAAATTTAAACTTTCAAAATTATTAAAATATTCCAAAAATTATAACAATATCAAAAAATAAAACTTTTTTAAAATTCCAAAAATTATAATAAAATCAAAAATTTAATCTTTTTCAAAATTCTAAAACTATTCCAAAATTTCTTACAAAATTAAAAATTGAAACTTTTTTCAAAATTTCAAAAATATTGTAAAAATTCACAAGTTCAAAAATTCAAATTTGCTCTAAAATTCTAAAATTATTGCAAAAATTATAACAAAATAAAAAATACAAACTTTTTTCAAAATTTATAATAAAATCAAAAATTGAAACTTTTTCAAAATTTTGAAAATATTCCAAAAATTTTTACAAAACAAAAAATTGAAACTTTTTTCAAAACTCTAAAATTACTGCAAAAATTCCATAACGCAAACTTTTTCAAAATTCTAAAAATATTGTAAAAATTATACCAAAATCAAAAATGTAATGGCATACAAATAATTAGTTTTAATTTTTTCCAAAAAATTGGGTAAAAAATAAAAAAAAATCATTCTTTTGACACACTTGACAATATTTTTTTGACAAACCTATGATGCAAAAATATAATCCCGACCATCAAGTTTCTGCACAGTCATTGTTCTTACTCGTTATCCCTTAAAATGAACGTTTTGACACACTTGACGACTTTTTTGACACACTTCCGGTACAGTTGTAGTACACATCGTCCTTTCGGCTCTTATCTTTGAGTATATCTCGTTTTGGGAACAAACATTTTTGAAATCCCTGCAGAGGTTGTCTAGACTTCGTCTTTTGTAACGCCCATTTTTTTTAGCTTTTTTAGAATCAGTAGGTCCTAAAACGTCGAGAAATGCCAAAAAAGGGAGAGTAAGAATTTCATTTTTCTCGAGAGTATAATACTGGTCTTTCAGACCAAGCAATTCTTATTGCCAATGAAAAAAATAATTACTCACCGTAGATTAAATTTGGGCTTATAAACTTTTCTGCGTTTAAGGTCGTATGCTACCAAAAGAGTATATTCTGCACTTTCATGACGTTATATCATAATAAAAACTTCGACATTCATATAACAATAACAAGTGAGCATATATATTCAAAACCAGCATTGTCGTTACAGTAAATAAAATATACTCGTTATGATAGCAATTTAACGACATCATTTTATTTGCTTTTATCCAATTTGTTGTACAATTTATCATTTTATTTTAAGTGTAGGTAGTTTTTTTGTAATATCTTTGAATTGATTTTTATAATTGGAAAAATGTTTCATGGTTTCATGGAAAAGAAGTCTCAAAGAAAAACAGTCAATTAGGAAAAGTTTAACAAACAATTTTTGTTAATGATAATGAATTGGACTGTTTTAGTGGAACCTATTTAATCTTAAAGAGGAAGAGCTTTTGATCATAAAAACTACCGTAGAAAACAAAGTAAAATTACATTCTTCAACGGCGGCGTAAATAACGGTCAGAAAGATTCAAATGAAAATAGTCGCGGGCGAGGTTCAAAATATGATTTTCGGGACGTAGAAGACTGTACTATTTCTACTACTTTTTTTAAACTACCAATTAAATATTTTCATTTATAATTACATACAGTTTACAATATAGATGGAAAACTGAATCAAGACAGCTGATGTTAACTCGACCATTACCGACATTTTGAAACTTCGGTAATCGTTAGTATAATAAACATATTTAAACACGTTTTTAGGTAGATTTCATATAAAAATCTACCTATTGCAATGGGCTTCATCTCGGAATTTCGGAAAAATTTTTGTGCCAAACGACTTTATATGATAAGCGGAGACAAAAAAACAAAAAAAAAAAAAAATTTATATATATATATATATATATATATAAACGATATGAGATATAACGAAAACGACCGGCACTCTCACGGTCGCATTTGTTGAGATAGATCAAAAAAATTTTCTGTACTTGTGTGTTTTAATAATATCTTGGACAAGTTCGTGAATCAGCAAAATCCAACACGTGGTTAAGAAACTAGAGGCTTTTTTCTGAAAAAAATTGATTTTTTAAAACCGTTATAACGGCCGTTTGGATACTAATATTTCAAAAAATTTAACAAATTTAGAATTTTTGGAATGTTTTTTATCAATTTGTTTTAAAACTAGACCTCTGCAGTTAGAGGTTCTTGAGTGAGCGGCTCCAACAAAAAAGTTTGCAAAAAAAATTTTTTTTTTGAAACAACCGGCACTCTCACGGTCGCATTTATAAGGCCAGATCAAAAAACCTTTTCAAAAAATGTGCGTTTTGTTAATATCTTGGACAAGTTCGTAAATCAGCCCAATCCAATACATGGTTAAGAAACTAGAGGCTTTATACAAGAAAAAAACTCTGTTTTTTAGATCCGTTATAACGGCCGTTTGGATTCTAATATTTTTAAAAACTTCATAAATTTAGAATCTTTGAAACCTTTTCAATCAGTTTCTTTAAAAAAAAAGACCTCTGCAGTTGGAGGTTTCTGAGTGAACGGCTCCAACAAAAAAGCTTGTAAAACACAAAATGCGTTTGAATCAACCGGCGCTCTCACGGTTGCATTTGTAGAGCCAGATCAAAAAACCTCTCTTAAAAATGTGTGTTTAATTAATATCTTGGACAAGTTCGTAAATCAGAAAAATCTGACGCATGGTTAAGGAACTATAGGCTTTATACTAGAAAAAAAAGTGTTTTTTTTAATCCGTTATAACGGCCGTTTGGATACTAATATTTTTAAAATCTTCATAAATTTAGAATTTGTGGAAACATTTTAATCCGTTTCTTATAAATATAAACCTCTGCAGTTAGAGGTTTTTGACTTGTTAAAGTTTGCAACAATCCCCAACTACCATTTCCAAAAACCTTATAACAGTCAATGTCAACCTTATAACAGTCAAAAAATAAAAGATTTGAATAGAAGAAATTAATTTTTTTTTCTTAGAAATAAACTATTTTCATATTTTGCAGTAATTGCACGACATATGATATAGAGCAGGTTTGTGTCATAAATTATCACACACATGTTCTGTGGTAGATTTGATATTTGTTTGTTGCAAAATTGGATAGATATAATTTTGCTTGTAGGTAGCTAATTTTCTTTTTAAAATTTGTTCGATATCTGTTTGAAATTAGTTTGTTTTGTTTAAACTAATCTGATACATCAGATTCTACTGGCACACAAAACTGTCTGATCTCGAAATCTACCTATTTCTAGCGGATATACGTGCCGCTTGGACTTTTTATGTTTCTATTCTTTCCCTAGTTTTGATACAGAGTGTTGTTAAGAAATTTAGAGAAAAGACAAGTTTAAAGGAATATTGTGCTAGAACGGATTAACCGATTTTAATAAAAAAATTCTGGTATAAAATGTACTATGTTAGTCTTTATAAAAATATTGCAATGATAAAGAAAGATTTCTATTTTTGTATAGTTTTTTTAATTTTACTTTTTCAATCTTGACGATATAAAAAAGTACCTTTTATCCTTATTTTATTTTATTTTAAAAATTTGTTATTCACCCAAAAAATACGATAAGATAAGATAAGCGTAATTTTTTGTTTTTTAGAAAAGGTATTATTAGTTTGGAATTTTTGGTACTTTGTAACATTTACGTGTAAACATGAAATTTTTCAGTTTTAATTTTTCAAAACACAAATATTCAAATATGACGAATTCCAAAAATACATTTTCTTCTATATATTTTTGGTTTTCTAAAGATTTAGTCTTTACCAGGATAATATTTTTATGAAGTCTTGCTTAATGTTAATAAACTGACATTGGCCTTTTATTAAGCATTGTAATTTTACTCATGTTAGTTGTTCTATTAGTTAATAAAATGTGCTATAGTCAGTGCAAAGAATCTATTTTGAAACCATGTATGGTTTTCCTATAATCGTTTTCAGTTCGGTGAACAAAATTAAAGCAAAAATTGGATTTTAAATTGAACCTTGTTTGTTTTAAATTTAACTGTGTCAGACCATCTGTGTTTATGTGTATATATGTATATGTATCAGACCATCTGTTGGTTGAACTTAAAAAAATATATATTTTCGAGTTAATTTTTGATGAATGTCCAAGACGTCTTTAAAAAAATGATATGTAATATTTCAAATTATGCACCGCCTTACGACAAATCGTACCGTAAATATACTAGTAAAAGAAAACATCACAAAGCTTTGTGGCCTATGTAACATTTAGCAGTGCAACCTAGACCCCAGATAGGATCAGAGATTGCACTTACTAAAGTTATAGACATTTTACTAACTAGTTAGGAATCCGGACCCGCTTCTACGACTTTGCTCAAGCGTATATGTTTGGTCGTGGGTTGTCCGGGAACTAGATAGTCCTGGTAATAAGCGGTTCATAACATTAGAAATAATTAACAAGGAACATACCAACCTTACTTACCTTAAATTTCTCTGTACCATGTTCTTTCACAAATTTTTCACGAGTTATCTACATCATGATAGTGGGATGGCTCAGGTTTTATCTGTTAGATGATAACTTCCACCCCTCCCCCCCTCAACCTCACCATCCTGGCGTTAACCCATGCATTTATGGTAGCGCAGTCGACCGAGCCAAATACGTTGATGTCTTGAATCATTTATCATAAAAATAAACCAATATTTGCCATATCTAACTCTAACTTAACCCAAACAAATCAAATTAACATAAAATTGACTTACCAAATTTTCTAAAACTTACTTTCCCAAGCAGAGATTCGGAAGATCAGGATTCCAACGTGTATTTTCCCCGTAATTACAAGTTTCGTTGATGAAAGTCAAACACACAATTATTTTCCAAAACAATATAATTTTCATTTATAATATCACGAGTCGTCAAATAATAGTCGATTATTTTTCATTACCATTATTACGAATGTCATTTGAGGTTTTTAACCTTAAATGGCATGAGTGGTAATGTTGAAAAATAATCGACTAATAATTTGGTGACGAGTCGTATTTAGCAGACAATTTAACGAACAGAAATAGTAACATTATTTCATACAACATAGTAAAATATTATTTCATCTTAGTAGGCGCATAAATGTTATAAATTTGTAATTTATTTTTTACAAATAAACATAAACATGCAATCATTTATGAATGAAAAGGACATTTTTAAGATTTGCAAATTGCATTTTCACATAATTTTGTATGTGAATTTTTGTTTTAAATTAATATATTAAGTAGGCGGAAAATATTCGAAAATATTCGCTGTTCCTTCCTACCAGAAAAAAATAATCGAAACAAATCGTTTTGATTTGCTAAAAAATGGTAAATGAAGCGTTTTAATTTTACCTTATTGAAACTTTATTTAGTGAGTTGAATTGTCAACTTTATTTTAAAAAATAATTGAAATTTTATCAATCAATAAAGCTGGTCGTTTTATTTTTCACAATAATGAAAATTTCAAATTTCTCTTAAACAATCAATGATTCTCTGATCAATCTAATTTTATATTTTAACTTGAATGATCGATACTTTCACTAATTCTTAACAAAAACAAAATCAAAATATATGAACCAAAAACAAAAAAAAACACGAACGAAAAGCAAAAACTAACCAAAACAAGGCTATGACCATCCGGGTCCAACGCCACTTTTCGAGTCCCAACCAAAACTGCTTCACTCAAGTCAACACCTCGTGGTTATCCGAGCCCTGGTCAAAATGCCCTTAGTTGACGAAAGTCGAGAAGAAAATAAAACGTAATTCCAGAAATTTAATCAAATTGTAGGAAACATTAACTTTCCATTAACAATTAAACGGATATAGTATATTTTCCTACAAGAGATGCAAAAACCGTTTTTTTCTACTTCAAGCTACGAAAATGTCATTTTAATATATAGTAAAACCTATGTAAAAGGGAAACTTTTTCTAAGTAGTGACTGAAAATGTTTTCAGTCACTAGGACTGAAAGTAAATAAGTTTCGGTGGTCGCCTACAGGTGGTGGTTATTTAAACGATTGAATATTTGATTGAATATTTGAGATTTTGATCGAAACGAATCGAAACTAATTATTATATCAATTGTGTGTAATTAGTTAATTAAACTAATAATAAGTGTGTTTTTTTCTATATCGGAGAAATCGGAGCGATAAAATAAAATTTGTGTCAGATATATCGTATAATTTTTTCCTCCGATAATTAACTGTCAGATATAAAATATATTCTCTGAGTTCTTTCCGCCAAAAAAATAAAAAAAAATTTATTAAATAAATAAATAAATTTTATTAAAAATTTATTTTTATTTGTTTTCAATTGAAACTTTACCTACAATTTTTTAAATTTATACTTTAAACGATGACTTCCAGTCGGTAAAAAAAATATCTGTAATATCTGTAAAAGTTTTTAGAGAAAATATATGAACTATTTTCATTATTCATATTGTCAAATGCATTTACTAAAAACTTACAAAAGGCCATATCCAAATTTGACTGTGTAAAAAATAAACATAAAACAGCTTTTTTACCGGTTGTTATTCCATCTGTAGGCGAACACAATAATAACGTTATTTTACACTGGTAAAAATGCTTATCTATGTTTATTTTTTACACAGTCAAATTTATATATGTCGTTTTGTAAGTTTTTAGTAAATGAATTTGTAAATATTGTCATATATATTTACAAGCGTAGAAAAAATAGCGTTTTCTACGCGTGGTAAAAACGTTTTTGCGTTCCTGAACTTATTCCACTCGACGCTATCGCGTGTCGTGGACAAACTGTTCAGTCACGCAAAAAGAGACGTGTTCACCACTTGTATAAAAATCTACTATTTCTTGCTTAGGAAATGCAATTTTTTCTATGATAGTAATTAGTAAATATATAATCGACATTTTTTATAAATTATAAAATTAGTATTCAACAACATAACATTAAAAAATATGGAGGGGCTGAAATCTCACAGCACTGAGATATCAAGACTTCGGTCTGGGTTAAGGATATTGATATAGTTTTCGGCAAAAAACTTTTATGAGGACATGGTTTTTAGTTTTGGGCAGCGATGTACATCAAACATAACTCTTTGTTAAAGTACATGTATTTTTTATCTCTATTTAGATATGTATTAAAAGACTAACACGAAACATCAATACGTTGTTGGAAAATTATAACAGATCATAAATTAACATAATTTAGTAAAAAGATTATACAATCAGCAAACTACTCAAAAACCTCTCCATTTAGCGTTTCGAGAAAATATTTCAAAACCATAAATTCATATTTCTATCAAAATTCCAAAAATATTTTAAAAATTAAATTAAATCAAAAATTCAAACTTTGGTCAAACAAAATTCTAAAAATATTTCAAAAATTATAACAAAATCAAAGATTAAAACTTTTTTCAAAATTTTAAAAATATTGCAAAAATTATAACAAATTCAAAAATTGTAACTTTTACCAAAATTATAAAAATTATAATAAAATCAATGATTTAAAATTTTTCAAAATTCTAAAAATATTCCAAAAATTCTTACAAAATCAAAAATTGAAACTTTTTTCAAAATTCTAAATATATATATAAAATTCAAAAATTCTGTTTTTTTTTTCAAAATTCTAAAAATATTCCAAAAATTTTTACAAAATCACAAATTGAAACTTGTTTCAAAATGCTAAAAATATATATAAAATTCAAAAACTTTTTTTCAAAATTCTAAAAACATTCCAAAAATTAGAATAAAATCAAATATTTAAACTTTTTCTAAATTCTAATAATATTCCAAAAATTCTTAAAAATTCAAAGATTCAAACTTTTTCCAAAATTCTAAAAATATTATAATAATAAAATTTCATGTCATACAAATAATTAATTTTATTTTGTTCCAAAAAATTGAGTAAAAAATAAATAAAAATCTTTTTTTTGACACACTTGACAACATTTTTAAGCTTATAATGCCATAATTCTCAATAATAATAACAATATTTCATTTCAAACAAATAATTAATTTTATTTTTTTCCAAACAATTGGGTAAAAAAATAAATAAAAATCTTTCTTTTGACACACTTGACAACATTTTTTGACAAACTTATAATGCCATAATTCTCAATAATGATAATAAAATTTCATTTCAAACAAATAATTAATTTTATTTTTTTTCCAAAAAATTGATTAAAAATATAACTAAAAATCTTTCTTTTGACACACTTGACAACATTTTTTTGATAAACTTATAATGCCATAATTCTCAATAATAATAATAAAATTTCATTTCAAACAAATAATTAATTTTATTTTTCCAGAAAATTGGGTAAAAAAATAAATAAAAATCTTTCTTTTGACACACTTGACAATATTTTTTTGACAAACTTATAATGCCACAATTCTCAATAATAATCATAAAATTTCATTTCAAACAAATAATTATTTTTATTTTTTTCCAAAAAATTGGGTAAAAAATAAATAAAAAACTTTCTTTTGACACACTTGACAACATTTTTATGACAAACTTATAATGCAACCATCTAGATTCCTCCACATTCTTTGTTTCTACTCATCATCACTTAAAATGAACGTTTTTTAAGCAAAAAATATGCATATTTCCTTGTTTTGACACACTTGACGATTTTTTTGACACACTTCCGGTACACTTATCGAACACATCGTCCTTTTGTGTACCTATTTTTAGAATTCAAAATTTTTCAAATCCCTTCGGCCGTTTTGTAGATTTCGTCGGTTGTGACGGCCGGCAGACTCTCTCTCTCTCTGGCGTTTACATCCCATGAAGGGATTTTGCCGCCTGTGCAATAAGCTTCCAATCATCGCGTTCCATGACCAGTTGACCCCAGTTTTGACATCCTATATCACGAAGGTCTTGGATGATGTCATCACGCCAGCGTTGTCTAGGTTTGGAAAAATTTGGAAATCCTTCAATCGGTTTTCCCTGCAGCGTAGGTAATGACGGACGGCCGCACGGACGGACGGACGAACGACCGTCCGGCAGACAGACATACATTTTTTTTTGCTTTTTTAGAATCAGTAGGTCCTAAAACGTCGAAAAATGCCGAAAAAGTGGGGATAAGAATTCCACTTTTGGCTCATGAATGTAATACTTAGGTCTTTCAGACCGAAGTAATTCATATTCTATTTTTTCATGGTTGCGTTGTTTAAAAAACTTTGTAAAATTATATGAAAAACCATAGCAACTACAATTTGTTATTCTTTTTACACTTAGGGAAAAAAACCCATTTTCACAGGGCAGTAAGCATGATGAAAATCGACTTTCCATATGCTATCATAGAAAAACGTATTAGTTACAAAAAAAAAATCGAAAGGCTGAATTTTAGAAGAAAAGAAAGAAAAATGAGAGTTAAATAAAGTGAAATTGGATCAAGATTTATGTTAATCCAGAATTTTGCATTAATTGTTTTCTGTAAAATTTACAAAAAACGAAACATGGGAAAATTGTGTAATTTAAATTAATGCCATTTTGCATTATTAGCAAAACTGAAACTTGGTTAAATGGTTTTGAGAGATGGAATGTCATGAGACATGAAAAATAAATGATTAAATAAATCTGGAATTCGTTGGAACATTTTACTTGTTAAAAATGGTGAAACGAATGTTATAGCAGCAGATATTTCGAAAGCATTTTTGTGAATCTGACGTACTAACATGGTCAACAATCTTTTGGCCCACATAGTTTGTTCCATTGGCATGTTGATGTACGACTTAGTGGAAAAATAGTAATATTTTTGTCCTATAACACAACAACGTATTCACCAAAAATATAAAAATTAAATTCTACCAAAACAGATGCAAAATTATTAAATTTCCAACTACAGAAAAAGCCCGATTATCCGACATTCAATTAACCAGAATATTCAGTTAACCGGAATTCAAAATTTTTGAATTTTTTCCTCTTTCACAAGAAAAGTGTTTTCTTTTGTTTGGCAATTAACAAGAAAAATTTAAAAATATTCTTTTTCTATGATAGCAGATGAAAAGTCTATTTTCAAGCAGATTTAATCCCCTGCGAAAATGGCTTTTTTCCACTAGTGGAAAAATTATTAACAAATTGTAGTTGCTATGGAATTTTCATAAAGTTTTTAAAACAAAGAAACCATGAAATAATAGAATATTAATTTTGAATTGTATGTTGTCGGTTTCCGATTTGATAATTTCTAATAAATATGGTTTATATATTTACTATCATAGAAAAATTGTATTTCCTACGCGAATTAAAAACGTTTTACGTTCCTGAAATTGCCCCACTCAACGTTACGGCGTCTCGTGAATTTTCACTCACGAAAAAGCAGCGTTTCCATCTCTTGTAGCAAAATATACCATATTATTTATTTTATATATTTATTTGTGTATTTGTATAAATTATTATTTGCAATCAATGTTATTATAAACAATTTGAAATACACATACAAAAATAAGTTTCTAGTATTTAATTTGAAAATATATCGACGAGAATCCTAATAAAATATTTATATGCCGAATAACATGAAATCGTCGTAAAATTTCATTTACATTCAATTATACGGAATTTCCGATTATCCGGCATGCTTTAATCCCCGAGCTTTCCGGATAATAGGGCTTTTACTGTAGCTAGAACCACACCTGCAACGAGTAATCTTGAATACAATAATTATTAATTACATTCGCAAAACAACTTAAAATTATTTAGAACACAAAATTTTCTTTATCCTAATAAATTTTACGTTTATTGCTCCAACGAAAGTTTTGTTTTGTTTTTAACCATTTAGCGAAATAACATTAAAAGAATATCTGCTTTAGCGATGAAATTGTTGGTAAAAGAAAAACAGTCTAACGTTTTTCCATTAGTGAAATTTTCATAAATATTTACGGATGAAGAAAAAAAAAATTTCTGAATTGAATTTCATAAATTTCTATTCTAAAGGTAGCATTTTTAATCAATTAAATTTTACTAGCGAAAATTTATATAATATTTTCTTGGAATTCGCTTTTTCCATTCATCGAAATTATTTTGATGTTTATTATTTGAACACTGATAATGATTTGTTTTTAGGAAGTAATTAAACGAAAATGGTTCGAGTGCACACCTTTCTCTATGTGTGTGGCATTGAAAGAAATACATTGTTGTTGGAACTGAAAATCATATTAACCGTCGTCATCCTCTCCCAATAATATACGATCTAGAGCAACAAAGTGGTTTTTGCTCTCGTGTTAAAAGATTAAATATAGTTAATTTCCTTTGATTTTCTTATTTTTTAGTAAGTTGGATAATTTGTAGGTAAAATATCGTGTTTAACACGAGAACAAAATGGGTTTGTTGCCATGAACAATATCCGAACAAAAACAACAAAGTATAATTTACTCACTGTTGAAATAATTTTAATTTAGTATTTTATTAATATAATTTAGTATTTATTTCAGAATCACTGTTGCTCCAAAAGCAATACAAAAACGATAAACTTTTGTAATGTAAAAAACTGCGTAAAATAATTATACGTTTTACCTACGACTGGAGAAAATAGATATATTATTTAATTAGAAGCTAAAGTGCTATTTTTTGTGTTGAGTCTAAAGTTTGGCGATCGAACTTTGAGAGACCGAAAATTATAAACGAAACACAAAAAGGGACTTTACACTAATTTTTCGGCAAACGTTTAAATTTTTTATAAATATGAAATTACAACATCAGTTTATTTTTAAAACAACTTGTTAATTTAATGCTGCCGTAAAAGTATGAAAAGAAAATGGCGTCAATTTATTGCCGCTGTAAATGTATGAAAGTTACTTTACTGCCGTCGTAAAAAAATTAAAAAAATGGTGTTACCTTACAAACGCTCTTATTATATGTCAAAAAAATAAAACTCTAACATTTTCCCTAGCAGCAGTAAAGTTAAATTTTACAGTCGCTTGGCGAAAACTATTTTAAATGAATTATTTATTGGTTTTAACGATTTAAATTAATCCACGTCAGTGATCAGCAAATACGATCCACGCGTGCAACTTGGCACCTTTAACAATTATGTGAGAAAATGCGTCTAAATTTCACCTTAAATTTGCCTTTTTGAAATCAGAATAGAAATTTTTTTAAAACACATAGTATTGTTGTAAAATTTAAAATATTTCGCTTTTTTATGTTTTTGAGTGTCAGTAGAGTTAAGTTTCAAAAATACTGAAAATTTCAACTCTCCCGATTCGGTATTTCCCAAAAAAATTTTCCGAGATATCGAGAAAATTTAGAAAAAAATGTATAAAGCTCTAAAGTCAGCGCGTGAAAGCAAAGAAATTGATTAAAAAATATAAAAATAGAATTTCAAAAAACACAGTTTGTCAATTGCTGTGTGTGGAAATCGCTTACGCTTTTGCGACACAAAACTACCCGATACAGGTAAATTGCTCTCATTTTGATTCGATGTTGGCTTAATTGTTTAACATGAGCCGATCAGTCTTTGAACGTTTTGTGTTTTTCACCTACTTTTTTCATTGAACGACGGAAAAAATTGGTTTGGCTTATGTTGTGCATTGCTTGCGTTTGGTTTTCAGCTTTGCTCATGTAGCAAAGGCAGCATGGCATCATTGGCAGAATCAGATACTGCTTCGTTTTTTTGAACTGCTTGACACTTTGTTTAAAAGTGTAATTGTCTGTAGTTAAGTATAATTATATTAAATTAATCAAAATTTATATATATATGTTCTGTCTCTAAAAGCCACAATTGAGTTATTTTTCACTTTTTTGTGCCTCTTTTGTCGTTTCTGAAGTTGGCTTCATTTTTTTTTAAAGTTTATCTTATTTTCTACAGAAAAGGGTATTTGAACCTACGATGGTTATCATAATTTAACTATTTTTTTTAATGCCGCGGCCGTTAGTAAACACAAAGCCATATTATATCAATCAATAAATTTTTTAAAATTATTCGGTAGTTTTATAATGTTGAAAGTGTTATCAATCAGTATATGATCAAGAATTGGACACATTACTATATGAACCCAAAGTATTTTTAGGCATTTTCAATCATATACAAAATGATTTGAGTGAATCAAAAGGTGTTGATCTAAAAACCTCAATTTTGTTAGAAATCAAAGATTGTTTTTTTATTGCCATACTTCTTGATGAAACATTAGATATATCTAATCGCAATTGTCAACAATAGTACGATTTGTAACTAAAACAGAAGAAGTTTTTGAAAGACTCTTAGCTTTTAAAGATATTAGTGTGATACTGATCTGCCAAAACCTTACCACGTCATGTAATCAAGAAATCTAGAAGAATTATCATGTGGCGATAAATTGTCAAATTTTCTGTTTTTTTATATAATCTGTTTACCGTCTATCGAAACTGGTCTGTATGTTTTTTTTGGAAATATTTTGTTCTTTTGAATTCGTTTGATGTTGAAAAAATTTACGGTTTAGGACGTAAAATAGTAATTTTAGGCATTGTTATTTCAATTTTGGCATTGTTATTTCAACAGGAAAAGAAGCCTGCTTTACGCACAATTTTTAAATCGTATAAGTGCATTTTACGGTTTAATCGTACAAAAATATATTTGCTTTATTTCTGACTTATTTGTATATAATATTTCTCTTTTCTGTGAAAATTTTGTATTCTTTTCTCTGTAATAAAAGTATTTTTTAATCGTAAAGTATTTGGTGAAAAATCTTTGTTGCTCTATCTTTCTCACACTCTCCCCCTCTCTCTCTCACTCTATCTTTCTCCCTCTCTCCCCATATATCACCTTCAGCTTCATTTCATCTTCCTCAATTAAAAGTGTCTAAATAGTCTTTTCAACATGCAGGTTAATTTCCTCAATTTTTTTAAAATTAATATTAAAACATGTTTTATATCATATTTTAGATCCTCCTTAATTTTTCTATTTACAATAAAAATTTGCTAATTTTTCTTAGTGCCATCTGCAAACGTTGTTTCTTTAGAAAATGTTACGTCATATATGTGCATTAAATTTGTTCATGAATACCAGCAACTTTAAGAAAGAAACAAAAGTAATCGTTCTCCTGAATCATTTTTCTCATTTTTTGTCAGATTCACCGTACGCGGCTGTCGGAAAACTTGTTTTTTTTATAATAACTGAAGCCAAACATTATGATAACGATGAAAATATTTTGCATTCCAAACAATTATCAGGTTCCGTTTTTTGGTATCAAAACAATAATCTAAAAATACCGTTATCTTAAAAAACTTTTTATTTTCAAAACCAACATTTCAATAATATTTATCATACGATAGTTAATGCAAATTAAATTATAATATTAGATCAACATTAAATTAACATGTTGTATTCGAATTGTTAGAAAAACTTTGATTACATTTATCCAAAGAAAATATAAAAACCAAAATGAATTTTATGCTTTTATCTTTTCAGCAATTTAAAATATTCAACATATATAACCAAGCAAAACTATAAATAAAACATACGGAACAATCATGAGCATAAAAATTGCATATCTAACACGGAAAACTTTACAACATAAACCATGTTACATGAAAAGCATAGTAAAATAAAAAAATAGTGTTGGGAAATAGTTTTTATAGTTGAAAATTGTTTTTATTACAAATATGATATAAATTTGTTCTAGAAACAACTATTTCCTACTATATATGAGGGTAGGTTGAGTTATACAAACATGTATATCATAGCTATGTAAAGTTGTATTTTTGTTTGGTTTCAATAAAAACTAATGAATTTCTAATTAAAATTTTTGTAGCATTGTGTTTAACATAGTTTTTAAAGAACTTTAACTCAAATCTCAAAATGATTATTGTAATAGAACATTGTTATTTACAAATAAACATATTTTACTTTGAAACTATAAGACCATGGTTTATAGCGTTAAAGGGATAGGTCGAATAGTGCCTGACTAAATTTAAATCTATACTAGACCAACGATACAGAGCTTCACACGTAAAAAATAATGAGTAGCATTTTTGGACATTATTAAATGTTTAAGAAAATTGTTGTTATTTAAAACAAACTATGTGTCAAAATATGTTCGACACCAAATACTGTAAATATAAATGAATTCGATTCGATTTTGCACCTTAAACAAACAGGCAAATAACTTTTCGTAAAGAAAAAATAATCAAGTGTTTTTTTTAACATGAACATAAATCGTTCACATTTCAACCGATGCTGCAAGAGATATAGAATAATGCCTACATATATTAACATCAAAGTCAGCAATAGATCCAAAGCCGCACAAATAGCTGAACAAACAGCTCAAACTACACGGTTAACAAAACAAATTCAAGAACTCTATACAACAATAAATTACATAACATTACAAGTATACAACCTTCAATTACTAATATCTAAACAATATCATCAAATAGAATATGAAATAATAATGGAATCGGTAAAGAATGATATGGAAAGCACGATAAAAAAGAAAAGTGAAAATATAAAATTGAAATTAAAGAAGTTAAAAGAATCAAAACTAAAAGAAATGGGAACTCATCATAATAACATAACAAATCAATATAGACCGCCACAATATAACAATAGAATAGAAAATTACACTGAAATACAATTTAACAATCAAGACACTCAACTTTTGGAAAAAGGATTGAAATATGGCATACAACCAAACAACACAAGGAAATAAATAAATGAAAATCTGTTAGAAATAGAAAATTCAATATTGAAAACTAACATTCACCACCAAAATGAAATCAGATCAATAATAGTTAATGAAATATCAACAAAAAATAACAACCTAAACATTTCAAAAACCAACAACGAAAAAGAAATAAAAACAATATGCAGTATTCAAAACAAGATCAAACAAAACAATGCCACAATAACCAAAGCAGATAAAGGGAATACATTAGTCATCTTGAAAACTACAGACTACAATAATAAGATAGATGAATACATCATTAATAACAACATCGAAAAATTAAGGAAAGAACGAATGAATTCAATGCACCAATAAAAACAATCATCAACAAATCTATCAACATATTAAGTGATAAGAACATAAGGCATAACAAAGTGATAAAACCAACAGCACCAAATATAAGAGGATTACCAAAAATACACAAACCAGATACACCGATAAGACCATTAATTAATTTCACCACAGCACCAACATACAAAATAGCGAAGTACATAGACAAACTATTGAAGTATCACATAAAATTTGATAACAGTTATTCAGTAAAAATAACACAGAATTAATCAATAGAATAGAACCAATAATAATACCACACAACGCAAAATTAGTATCGTTTGATATAACCAACATGTATTCTAACATACCAATAAAAGATACAATAAATATAACAAAATATATGTTAATAAAAAATGGTTTAAACCCAACAGATACACAAGAAATAATAAATATAATAACCGAAATAACAAAACAAAACTATTTCACACATAACAATGAGTATTATCAACAAACAGAAGGATTACCTATGGGGAATCCACTATCTGGAACTTTAGCCGAAATATATCTCAATGATTTGGAAACAAAATATATACATAATAACATAAATCCACACTAAGAAAAAATCATTTATTGGTATCGCTACGTTGATGATATAATTTTATGATTCAAAGAAACGAATAGACAGCTTAATCTATTACACCAATACATAAACAGCATAGAACCTTCCATTAAATCACGTTAGAAAATGAAGAAAATAACACAATAAATTTTTTGAATTTATCTATCAAAAATGTAGATTCAAAATATTCCGAAAACCAACCCAAACGGATCAAACAATAAATATTAAATCACATTATCCACTCCAACATAAACTAGCTGCATACAACCACATGATCAATAGATTGAACAATATACCAATGAATGCAGAAAATTATCAAGACGAATTAAATAACATAAAATACATAGCCAGTAAAAACGGATATAAAAACCAAATAATTGACACATTAAATAGAAAACATAAATACAAGAAAAATTTGCAAACCATAACAACACTGAGGAATGAAGAAAACTTAGCAGGCAAAAACTACATAGGCGAAACATATAATAAAACAACATTCAAAATAATGCAAAAAACTTTAAAAAAATATGGATATATTGTAGCTTACAAAAACAAAAATAAAATAGAAAACTACCTAAAAACTAAAAAAACCTAAACCTTAGACACAAGTGTTGATAAAATTACCTGTGATGACTGCAGTAAGTTTTATGCAGGCCAAACGGGGCGGTCCTTCACAAAAAGATTTATTGAACACACCAGTGAAATTAATAAGAGCGATCCAAAATTCAGATATGCCCAACATTTAAAAATAGAAAAACACAAATACACCAATATAAACACAAATTTAACCATATTACATAAAAAAGAACAGGACAACATCTAGATAGATTGGAAGAAATAGAAATATATAAACATAAAAACAATTAAAACATTTTAAATGATAAAATCAACACTAAAACTAACAAAATATATGACATAATAATAAAAAATAGCAGTTGAAATAGTATATAAGTAATAGTTTAAGCAAAAATTGTAATAATAATTTAAGAACAGAGGATGACGTAAGTCGAAATCGATATTCAATAAAATAAAAAATCAAATTCAAATTGTTACTATAAGGAAGTTTATATTATTATTAATAAAATAAAAATTTTAAAAATAAACAGCAAAAAGTATAATTTTAAATATTGCATTTTAATTCAAAAGTGACAAAAGCACACAAACAGTGAATAATATGGAAAACCATAATAACACATATAGGAAATTATTATTGTAGATTATGATGATGATCATAAAGTGGCTTAAAGTAGTCCTACGGCATAATAAAATAAAACAATATTTACATGTGGTGAGAATTGGTAAAGAACATCATCCAAAGGGTTAAAATCGTTCTAGCTAGGAGTTTTAGGTAGTCGAAAAACTCCCTCGTATCACTAACAATCGAAACGATCGACTTCATACTTCACATACAAGTTGTTTAGGTGCCATAAAATATACGTATGTTTTTAGAAAAACTTTAAAGTGCTTATTTTGATAAAAGGGTGGTCCGAACTCCGAAAGATTTCTGGAAATTCAAACTAACTTTGAAATTGCATTACAAGAGAATGGCTCACCCGATATTAACGGTTTTATGTACATTTTAAAGGTAATTCACTAACCATTTGAAAAAAAATTATGCCATAAAGTTTTTATTTACACTGTTAAAAAAATTAATTTAATAATTTTTTAAAGATGGCGCTGATGTCGTAGGTCAAGCATTCTTTAAATTTTTCTTCCTTAATATAAAAATTCTAAGTTTATCCTAAAACATAGTAAAATTTAAAGATACATTTTTTTTTGTTCCACCTATGTTAATTTTTGAAGATGTGGATCTCAGGTCGAAAGCTTTTAATTTTAGATAAAATTCGTGATATGGGCGATCGACACTAAACATGTTTGATCGACTATAAGGGCCGGTTGTACAATCGCAGTTCAGCCGAGGTTTAAGCTGAAATTATGCTAAACCTGATATTCTTTTCAGTTACGCGTTGAACAATTGCGGTTTAGTCGCGAGTATGAGCTTAAGTCAGGGTTCAAGTTGAGCGCCCAATTTTGTTGGTTCAACTGCGGTTCAAGAAACTAACCTAATTTGTAACCTAACCTAAGCTCCTATCGCGTTCTACTAAGCTTTAGCTAAACTGCTATTGTACAACCAGCCCTAAGTACTTGGCAAACAAGAAGGTGAAGGTGAACTAAAAAGTAAACTGTTTTTAAAAATTGTTTAAAGTGCTTAGTTTTAGACCACCCTGTTGGTCCAAAAGATTTCTGGAAATCCAAATTTAGGATAACTTAGAAATTAAATTGCTAGAGAACGGCTTACCCTATTTCATCAATTTTATGTGCCTACACTGTTAAAAATATTAGGAAATAATATATTTAAAAATGCCGTTGATGCCAATTACGTCAAGAATTATTTTAGCTCTTTTTTCGCAATACACAGGAAAGGTTAGGTAAAGTTATAATGGCCATCTTAAGGGACGGGACATAGACACAAGCGGTCCGTAGCCATACTACAAAAAGAACTTTTGCTGTTCAAAATACTACCTTTTTGGAAACCAGCCAGAGCTTCTTAAGAAGCCACAAATGTTTCTGACGTTCCACTTGCAGACGTACGTCAAATCTTGAGAGATGCATGCACCCAGCAATCTGAGTCTGGTAAGAACCAGACCAGAACACGAGCAGAGAAAATGAAGAACAGTTGCAGATATTACATTATATTTTACCCAGCCTGATGCCTCTTTTATAGCTGTAAGTTAAGCCTGAAAGACACTAAGTGATCAAGTAGGTGAAAGGAGAGGTTCAAATTTAGTTCGTTGCAGAACTCTTTAGTTCTTTGTTTCCTTTAAGAATAAGCCCAAATTAATTAGTAATCTTTGTAAGTGACCTACAAGGAGACTCTGTTGAGAGTTGGCAATAAAATTCAAACCTTTGCCTGCAATATGCAAAAATTTTAAGAAAAAGTTTGTTTTTGTTCCTAAGAAATTGTTTTTTAAAGATTAGCATCTCAGGTCGAAAATTCTACTTTAACAACTAATAGTTTTGAAATGAGGTACACATTTTTAAAAATTGATATCTTTAGAACAAAACTAAATTATTTCTTTAAATTTTGGCGTGTTCTGTCAGCAAGGCAAGGTCCGTCGGTTGTCCAGATCACGAATTTTATCTATGTTTCTCACCTGAGTGAGATTCACATCTTAAAAAATTAATATTTGTGGAACACAAAAACGCTATATTTAAATGTTATTATATTTTAGAGAAATTTTGAACTTTTATACTAAGGAAGAAAAATTAAAAAATGTGTAACCTACGACATCAGTGCAATTTAAAAAAAATCTTATATATTAACAATCTTAACGGTGTAACAAAAAACTTTACGGTGTATTTTTTTTCAATAGGCCAGTGTATTATCTTTCCAACGCGAATAAAACGGTTGTTCTCTTGCAATTTGACTTCAAAGTTACCCTAAATTTGAATTTCCATAAAACCTCGGAAAGTGACATCTTACTGCTATTGCCAGTGGTATGTGATTTCTCACGTTAACTCTTGTACTAATAGCAGCGACATGGAAACACTGGGTTGTCAAATCCGTAGATCAACAAAATTTACAATTCGACAAAAATTGACCCCCAATACGTTCATAACGTATCTTCAGATATTTAGAGATTGTAACGACCACAATCTTTGACTCAAATTTGCCATCAGTTCCCCATACAATTGCTGGACAGGGCTCCCAAGTATGGGACTGCGTTCCATGGTCGTGGTAGTTAATATTTCATCTCTCACTACAATAGATTTATATTTACTTTATATTTTTCATATTTATTTATATTTATTTTTCATTCTCTACTTGTACCGATTCTTTCTATTGTTTGTACATACTTACCAACTTTGAATTGCGACTTTGGGTGATGTTGTTGTACTGAGACCCGGTGTGTCTCAACTGGGGGATCTTTTCGAGACATGCCAGGTGCAACGACTCATCAATGCTGTTGTTCAACATCTTCGTTTTTTTCACTTCTTTATTTATACAACTTGCTGTCTGATTGGTTACATCGTTGAAAGTATTCAATCCAGTCAATTCACATGTTTCTCTTAGGATTTTTAAATTTGGCCTTTTCGGCCAAACTAACGATTAGTGCTGTCTGTTATCGCTACCCTCAGTTATTCGAGCTTTGTAAGCACCAGAATCTTTGAATTATTTACATTAGACTACATTTTCTTTTGTATACAACCCAAAATTGTATGTTCCATTTTACATCTCGCACAAGACTTGCAAATGCGCTTATATGTTTTGCTATTGCCTGTTCAAATGTGTTTGTTTCTTTTCTTTTTTCTCGATCAACTTTTTTTTAAAATAAAGAGAGTACCAACTGCATCCGAATAACAAGAAATTCTTTTTAAAGAGAAAAAAAAAACAGTTAAGGTAGGGTATTAAATTTTTTTTTTAATTTTTTTAATTGAATGCATAATATTTTAAGATTATTGTGTCAAAATTTCAAGTCGATTGGAACAAAATTCATGAAGCTACAAGTATTTTTAAATTTGCTTATGAACGTTTTATACCAGATTTTTTAGTGTTCAAAACTTTAAAGCGTTTTCCCCACAATTCACGATTTCAAGGTCGGTGTCCCTTATAACTTCAAAACTACTGCACTGATCCTTTTGAAATTTTAAACACTATTTCTATACATAATTTACGAGGTTACGCTGGAGAGTTATGACCGCAATTCTACTTTTTTCCGAGATACGTCCGAATAATTGCTGCCTTTGACGTGTTTTTTAATATTTCTTCCTGAAAATTTAATACAATATTCTTTAAATGTCATACTTTAATGTACTATTGGTTTTAATAAAGAGATTTTAACTGTGTCGTCACAAAAATTTCACAAAAACATACCTTTTTTCTTACGAATTTCAAAGTTGACCCTGTGGCAACGGTAAAACGTGTTCGTAGAATAAATAAAATAAGACAGAAATTGACACTTAAGTCGATCGTCCAAAAACAAATTTTTATCTCGTCGTTGGTCGAGTTGGTTAAATGGTTAACCATAAACTCTAATCAGAAGGATGCCGGTTCGATTCCCGAACCGACCGCAATTGATATAAAATATTTGTTACGGATCTTTCGCTTTTCAAAGCAATTTTTCATTCTATTCAATTGAATACATTCTTTTCTAGTGTCTTATAATTCTGTTGTAAATATGTTTTTTCGCATGGTAAAATGAAAATAAGGTATTCTCACTAGAGTGACAGCGATGCCATTTTGATTTTGATTGACGTCATTCAGAGTTTTATATAATACGTTTGTTGTTATTATCAATGAGAAAAGCTATTGTTTTTAAATTAAAAATATATTTAGTATGATTTATAAGTTAATTTATTAGTTAATGAAATGCTTGAAATTAATTCATTCATTAATTAATGAACTTTAGTATTTGTTTTACTATTAAAACATATACAAATTTAAATGCCGAACTACGTTAAAACCAAAAGTTTTCAACAAATGTGAAAATTCATACTCAAAACATAAGGTTTTTTAATTTCCAGAAAAATAAATCAGATTGTAGTAATCATGTGGAAAAAAAATGTTCGTATTTATTATAAGATAGTTTGTTCCTTACACTTCACTGAAAATGATTGGACTTTAAAAGACAAACTTTTAAATACTCTAATGAGTAAAAGATCGTTGAAATGATGGTTAAAAGTGGAACCTTATCTTAGAACATACAAGGAAGTGGTTATTTCCAATATTTGCACATCTAAAGGAACGCACATCCAAATTGCTCGAAAAGAAACGTGCTATTGCTAGTACTTGATCAATTTGACTTCAAGAGTTTCCATTCGGTTTAAAAACATGTCTGCTTATGAATCGATCGATGCGAAAAGAAAGTACTGGCAATTCTCAAATTATTTGATAATGCAAACTCAGTCATTCTCTCACCATTATCATTGTTGGTGTTGATTTCATAACCTCCTCTAGTGCTATGTAGAAAATATTGACGGTCTTAGCTTCAGTAGGTGCATGCAAGGCAATAAAAGAAATATTGTTTTATGTACCCTAAGTAGCAAATCCTCTCATTGACCAGGATGAATTTCAACACGGCTTCTTGTATGTGGGAACCAACAAGGAAATCAGTACTAAATTCATTTCGAGAAGAATGACCACTACTGCATAAAGAGTGACTATTCGAATTTTGTTTTCCGATTATTGGCTGTCTAATTTCTTGCAAAGAAATGATACCCATCCTATGCCTCTCAGCCTCTGTTTCTATGCTTATTAAAGCATCATGAGATCAGGCTGCACACGTTTCACGTTCCGATTCGGTAGTTTGGTTCTTTCTCACGTCCAGGTAAAACTTCTGTTGTTTTGTTAGTGTCTGGTATTCTTTTTTTGGTTATCAAATTTAACAAAACTTTTTTTTCGGAGTGATGGAATTAACCTCAGTCCCAACCCAAATTTTCGTTAATGGTTCTGTTATGATGTTAAGGTTATAAGAAGTTTTAAGGCGCCAATTCACCGTGATGTAGCGTAATAGACTAAGAAGATTTTCTCTGCTTGTCTGCGATACACCAACCTAATTCTGTCTGCATTACCCCTGCAGCATGGCGTGGACGTCGAATTTCCTACTCTGTAAAATGTTCTTTAGAGTTAGAAAACTTAATTAACAAATTGTTAATGAAAAAAATAAGGAAAACCATAACGTAAAAATTATGTTTTCTCTAATTTTCAAATTAAAACATTTTTTGTTTCTTTATATTTACGCCGGATGACGTCACACAAAATTTTCGATTAGCTGTCAAGAATACCTTATATTCGTTATACCATGGTTTTTTCGGCAAACGGCTGTAAAGCTTATCTTTACTGCCGCTAGGGAGTTAGTTAAAGTGTTACTTTTTTGACTTATAATAAAAACGACTGTAAAGTAACGCCATTCTTATTTTATTTTATGGTAGTAGTAAAGCTCCCTAACAGTAGCATTTGTTATTTTGTTATTTTTTCAAACAAATTGTATAACTATGATAACAAAAAATAAAAAATTGATTCTGATTAGGTAATTAAATTTTGAATTATTGTATGTAACTATGACAGCAAAACATAACAAATAGTTTGATTGGATAATAAACTTTTGAATTGGAGCTTGCTTTGATATAAAATTTTATTTATACAAATTTATATGTTTTTTACTTTTTGGACGTAGTTATCATAATTGATAAATCATAATAATAAATTTTTTCTAAATTATATTTTCATAATTATAAAAAATTTAAACGTTTGCTGAAAAAATATTGTATTCAATTCGAAGCTAAAGTGACTTTTTGTGTATCGTCTATAATTGTCAGCCTCCCTACGGTCGGCCGTCAAACTAAAGTCTCATTTAATTCTTTTGTTAATATGAGTTATTAAATTTTACTAAATAAAGATTTTTCTGGACGGGGGACCATTTGGGTATCTTATTTTCTTTTCCTTTTTTGTGTAAATATCTCGGCAAAGAAAGCAAAATTAGTTTCTAAAAAGATTTGAATTAATAATATATTTTAAATAACACTAAATATGCCATTAAATATAAACATTCAATCAAAAAAATTAAAAGATCCTCTTGCTTCGATGATTCTTCATGAAACTGAAATTCACACTTCAGTTCGAGGACAAACTATTGAAAGAAGAAGATTGCCATCTTGTGTTAGCCAAAACTGTCCTTAAAACCTTACACTCAAACACTATCGCATCCAAAATATTTGAATATTGTATTTACAATCTTTAGTTTACCTAACCAGTTAGTAGCTAGTAAAACTCTAAAAACCAAAACAAAAAAAATTAAAACGAAAAGTTTACCGATTATAGCATCGTTAGCAGATTTCACATGATTCAAGTTTTTATTGAACATTCAACCATATGCTTCAATTAGATTGTATAAAATTTAGCTTGGATGACGTCAAACGATCAGTTCAAACAAAGATCGAATAATTAAGATCCAGATTTTAAAAAAACATGCAAAATCTATTTTTAAAACTCAATTTTCTTATACATATAATATTTAAAAAAATTTTATGCACTAGGTATAACATTATGGGTTTTACAAACGTCACTTCATGGGTTATATAAATTAAATCAACATTAAAAAGATTATTTTTGAAAAAAAAATTGTGCTAGGTAATTTGACAACAATATCACAATGAAGGCAATGTTTGAGATAACACTTTCCTTTGAGAGTGCTTAATTTTCCCCCGCTATCACTTAGTCTTTCTTGACTTCTGTTTATTTTCAGAGATTCAAAGACTGTACGGGTTCGAGCCCTGAAGATCTCAACAAATCAATAACATGTTGACCAAAACGTTTAGATACTCAAAACTCGTAATGTCACAGGTGGTTCAGATAATTATGAATCAACAATTTTAAATCAATGATATTTTACAAACACGCTATGTCTAGATCAGCCCACTCACCTTACTTACTTGCCTTTGAATTCTAGGCGATACCCCTTTCCTTTGCGTTTAAATTAAACAAAATAAAAATCAGTTTCTTCAATTTTATCAATACATAATTATATCAACATAATATATTTTTATAACATTACATAAACTTTTATCTTTTCTGTGTCATAAAAAAATTATTTCATTTAATTAAATCAAACTAAATTGGTATTTTATTTTAATTAGCAATTAACATCTTTATCAAAATTCATTTTAAATTTTGCTATGTTCATAATTTGTCCTCTTGGGCTCATTTTGAAGACAATCTATAAAATAACAAATATGTTGGTATGATACCGTAACGTAATGGCTTGGAAAATGTAATGAATTAAATAAATTTTTTTTTCAACTTTAAAAATATTTTCTGTTTTCTTTTTTTATTCACTTAACAAGGATGATATATTAATATAACGACAATCTCGATTTGGAGTGCGTAGTGGTTAGGGGTAGTAGGTAAAAAGAATATACTTATATATCTTTTTTTATTTTGTTATTGATTTTTCTTTTAAAATATTCATTTTCTCACGTTAATATTAGTTAGAAATAAGACTTCTAATTTATTACTAATTTTACTATCCTGGCATGGCCAGATAAAAACACAAATAGCCCGGGATCAATTGTCCACACGTGTGGCATTACAAATTAATAAACGGTAACATTAGCCAAATCCATCCGTTCGGAGCTGCTCGATTATTTATTAAAATCGTCGGTCATCGATCAATCGGTCACTTCCAAAAACCGTTTATATATAAGTCGAAATTGCGAATAAAACGGTCTAGTTAATAATTGAAGAACCATCTTTTAAAATAATATGTATAATTCGTGTGTAGCTTCGGACATTTTGACCCGAAATAAAACGAACGATCAAAAATAAGATGAAATAAGATGAATAAAAGATTACACATGCCTATTCCTAGTTTGGTCAAGCAATTGTGATAAAAAAATCATGATTTTTCTGTCATATGCATAGTATTAAACGCACTCATTTATCATTGAAAAATCGTACTCTTATTTTATATGTCAAAATTTTTTAGAAAATTGGAAATGAAAAATGATAGTATTTTATTAACTTATTATATTAAAGATTAAAAGAAGATACATTTAATTGTATGGTAAAAAATGGAGTTAGATATTGTACAGAAGAAACTTTAATAAAGTTTGAAACATAATATTCAACGGAATGAAGTTAGCAGAAAAAAAGTTTAATGTAAGACATCGCAATTTTTTATGGTTTTGCATTATCGAGGACTACCACTATGATACTTTTCTAAAATATATTTTCTGTTCCTGATAAATATGATTTTTAGGGTTCCGTACTTTAAAAAAGTAAAAACGGTACCCTATTGGTGAGACTTCGGTGTCCGTCCGAATTTCTACATAATCAATTTACTCACAAACTATAAGTGCTATCAACTTGAAATTTTCTACAGTTTTTAAACGTGTTTTTCCACGCCTACTGATAACAAAAAAATTCAAATATTTGTTTTAATCTATATTTTATGAACATAGATAAGGAGATAGTAAAACAAAAGTTTTTTGTAAGGAATCGAGTTTGGTCTAGAAAAATCGAGAAAGTTCAAAATATTTCAAAAAAAAATTTCAATGATTTTTCGACTGCTTAGTTTTTTTGATATTGCCATAAACGGGTATTGTCTTTCCTGTCCCCCCCCTTTAACTTCGAACGTTAGAAAAGAAAAAATTTGAAAAAATTCATGGTTATGGTCAATGTTGTAAAGATTGAATCAAAACTATAGCGGTCGGGTCATCATTTCAAATGTGATTCTGAGGGGGTTGAGAGTGGAAATTTTGAAAAAAAATTATTTTTGACCTCAGTGAGTGGGGTGTCATATGAAAGGTGATTTTTTTTCTAGTCCAAGCCAATTTTTTTTGCAATTTTTAAAAGCGCAGTTTTTGAGTTATGTTAAAAAATGTGAAAAAAAATTTCCTGTCCCCCCCTCTTAACTTCGAACATTACAAAAGAAAAAATTTGAAAAAATTCATAATTATGGTCAATGTTGTAAAGATTGAATCAAAACTATAGCAGTCGGCTCATCATTTCAAATGTGATTCTGAGGGGGTTGAGAGTGGAAATATTGAAGAAAAATTATTTATGACCTTGTTGAGTGGGGTGTCATATGAAAGGTGATTTTTTTTCAAGTATAAATCAATTTTTTTTGCAATTTTCAAAAGCGAAGTTTTTGAGTTATGTTAAAAAATGTGACAAAAATTTCCTGTCCCCCCCTCTTAACTTCGAACTTTACAAAAGAAAAAATTTGAAAAAATTCATGGTTATGGAAAATGTTGTAAAGATTGAATGAAAACTATAGCAGTCAGCTCATCATTTCAAATGTTATCTTGAGGGGGTTGAGGGTGGAAATTTTGAAAAAAAATATTTTTGACCAAGTCGATTGGGGTGTCATATGAAAGATTGATTTTTTTCTAGTCCAAAACAATTTTTTATGTAATTTTAAAAAGCGCAGTTTTTGAGTTATGTAAAAAAATGTGAAAAAAATTTCCTGTCCCCCCCCCCTTAACTTCGAACATTACAAAAGAAAAAATTTGGAAAAATTCATGGTTATGGGAAATGTTGTAAAGATTGAATGAAAACTATAGCGGTCGGATTATCATTTCAAATGTTATTTTGAGGGGGTTGAGAGTGGAAATTTTGACAAAAAATAATTTTTGACCCCCACTCGGCATATGAAAGGTGAATTTTTTTCTAGTCCAAAACAATTTTTTTGTAGTTTTCGTTTTTTTCGGTTTTGATTCATTTGATTAAAATTCTAAAATTGTGTTTTGTGAAGGACTATTCACGTAAAATAATCGTAGAAGAGGATAAATTTTACTACGTTGTAGGAAATGTATATTATAGTAAATATTGAGTGAAACGAAGTAAAGAAATGAACAAACAAGATCAGATTAGATCAACACAGTTTAACAAGTCAGATGAACTAAACTGCAGGCGAAAGGCGTTAGGTTGAAAAATTACGCAATAACATACCAGATACCTGTTTGCTATTCGATAGATTATCATTTAATATGGTTGCATTGCAAATGTTCTCTGTGAAGTTGATCACTAATTACAAACATTTTTGAAATTTTTGAACTATTGAACTACTGTTGAACTAGAAAATTGTTACAGTCAAGTTAATCGAGGTTGGGGATCTTTTCTTTTCGTTAAGTCTGATACAGTACCACCAGTGCAGAAAAATAGTAGCCACCATCACTTTGAGTTTAGCTCTGCTGGCAGTCATTGTGAATGTTCAACTAGCTGAAGTACAAATCCTGTTGGTATACTATACCGATCTCCCCAATGTTCAGTAGACAAATCACTCGACTGTGTTAACAATGCACTCGTTGGAAATAATTTGACGACACTTTTTCTCCGTTTTTTCCGTTGGTTTCAATAAAAATCCTCAAAACTGGCTCTCAAACTATTTTCTACAAAAAAATTTACAAAGAAAAATTCATGAACCAACAACAGTTGAGGCTACCACAATTGATAATGTATTTTCCAATATAAATAATTTAGAAGCTGGCGTTATTGAAGCTTTCTTTAGCCACCATAAACAGCTTTGGGTAAGATTCAACCCAACTTGAAACTATACTTACAAAAACTGTTTTTTTCTCAAATTATATACACGGAACCCTCAGCGAGCGAATTATATTCGCACTTGCCTGACTTTTATAATTAAATTGGCAATTACAATGGATGCGTCATGAGTTCGTTGTGCGTTCGATGACAGCTTAAGTAGAATATGCATGCAAATGTATAACAGTAATTTAAATTATGCGTTACAGCGTAACGAACGCATGACGAACGCATCCAGTTTCATTTAACCATTTAAACGCCAACATAGCTAAAATTAATTTTTTCTACGATCGTGCAAAAAGTAACTATTTTTTGCACTATGTACTGTGCCAAAAGTTTAATTTTTTGCACTAGTGCAAAAAGTAACTTACTAGTGCAAAAAGATTTGTACTAGTGCAAAAAGTACCTTACTAGTGCAAAAAGTACCTTAAGATCGTAGAAAAAATGTTGTGTGCAACACGTGCAAGAAGCATATTTGCTGCACTCAGCATGGTTGCATCGTGCAACAAATATGCAGTTATGCAACTTCATGCATCGTGCAACAAATATGCACTTTTTACACTAGTTACACAAATAACTATTAAAAACAACACATCACAAAAACGTGTGAAAAATAACTATTAACGCAAGTCTGATTGTAATTACGTATTTTTTTTTTTATTTAGCGCATACAGATGTCAGCGCATGTAGTTGATAGAAATTTCACAAACGAACGCACGCATTAACGTTTTATTCTAATGCATAAAGCTCACAAAAAAATTTGCAAAACAATAACTTAATTTTTTTAATAAGAATAAGAATAAACAAAACAAATGAAATTATTTGACAAAATAAAATTTGTTTGGTAAGAATTTTACTAATCAACACATGTTTTATATTTGTTCGATTTATTTTTGCCCAAAAAAAATGTCCCAAGCTACACACGAATTGTTGTGAACTTGAAATTTCTAATATTTAATCTCTTTAGAATCTTGTTTGATTTTATATTGATTTCTTTTCTTTTTGGTGCCACGTCTCGTTCATTTTGGATGTCAAATTTTAAGATTAATAAAATATAAGTGAAAAATTAATAAAAGGACTAAAATAAGTAAGTTAATTATATGTAAGCTCTGTATTGTTTTATATTTAATGTTAAATTCTCGAAACAGCGAATAAATGTTGTTCTAGCTAGAGTAAATGAAATAAATAAATTTGTCAACCCCACGCCAGGCAGTTTTATTTATCGCCGCATAGCTCTGACATTCTTTTCGGAGTTCAAGTCGCCGGATCAACGCGAATAATAACAATTTCATCTTTAAAATAATTGGCTATGTTTTGTTTTATTCTTACAAATGCAATTTGATATCTTTTATTTTTGTTTCAAACTGTTCAGCTTATGTATGTTTGTAAAAACTACTTTCTCAAGACGATCTAAAACAATACTACTTAAGCTGTTCTTTTCTTCTAAGCAATCATTATCTAAATAATAATTCGTTCTCTATTTTATAAGCAATCATTTTTTCAAGAACGAATCAGTTTTGTTTTTAGATGGGCCGTTGATATTGGATTGGTCGTTCGTTTTAAATAAAAAGTCACCAGCAATCATTTTTTCAAGTTGGGCGTAATGTCCGAAGCCTTACGGATGATTTTGCATCATTCACTACTGACTATATTTGTATTAGAGGGTACTCTAATTTTACTGCATTTTTGTATCGTTTGTATTTATATATCAATCCTAGTGTTCGGTGGAGACAACGTGATAAAATCATGATTTTTCGAAGTACTATACGCAGCCATTTATCACGAAAAAAATCAGATTTTTTGTTGGTTTTAAATGTTAAAATGTTTTGAATTTAGGTGACAATAAAAATATTATATTTTGGTTGTTAACGCTTTTGGTTTTGTTTTGTTTATGCTCACATTTTTGTGATAACTGTTCTTGATAAAATTGATTTGTGGTTTTCGGACTAAATTTATCTTTTATATTAATTAATTGAAATAAAAGTGACCTATAAAGGTTGACGTATAAATCCATCTTTTAATCTTTTGACTGTTCGGTCCGGTTTGACACTATATTGAACGAAGTGAAGTTAGAAGAAAAACATTTGACGTAAAATATCGTGATATTTATTGATATTGCATGACCGAACACTACCAATGAGATAGCAAATGTCTATCTGAAAATATGCATTAGTACTATAAAATTTTATTATATTTTTTATGTTGTTTTTTGTGATCGAGTTAATGAAATTGTTTGCGTGTGAATTGCAATTGTTGTGGCAGCTGAAAGATGCTGGTAATTGAAGATCGTTGATCGTAAAATAAAAATTGGTAATGCTTTATACGGTTTGGAACTCTTAACCGTCTGTTGGTTTTTTTTCTACATTAGTATTATACATGGATAGTTAAATCAAGCCGATAGAATACAAAATTTGAACCCAACCATTTCCGATTTTTTTAAAACTTCGGTAATCGTTAGTATAATCAAAAATTAATACGTGGTTTTTTATTTTTTTACTGGTTTTGATACAGTGTGGCTCGAAGTTTGTTAAAGGTTATTTGGTGAAAAACACGTGAAATCAGCAAGGTCTGGAAATAAGGTTTTAATTTTGTATATTTAGGTATTGGAATTCGTTGACATCAATCAAAAAAAATTTCTGAGTTTTATTTTTTTTTTTTAACGCTGTCTTAAGATACAGGGTGCTGAAAAATCAAGAAATTGCTCGACCCTGGTGTATTGAAATGGCTCTACAGTCAAAACTACTGGACTGATTTTAATGCTATATAGCTCAACATGTAGGTATTGAACAGAGCTAATCAAAATACTAAATTCACATTATTTGACCTTGAACATTTTCTTTTAGAAAAAGAACGGTAAAAAATTCAAATTCGATTTTCTAGAAAAGCGTATTTTTGAAATTTTTGATTTTTTAATATGTGGTACATATGTTACTAACATTTTATAAAAAATTCAGGATGGGAAAATTTTTTGTTTTTTTTTATTAATTTTATTGCAGCACGCCTTAAAACTTTTCATCATAAAAAAAAGTGGAGTTAAAAAATGAACAGTTTTTTTTGGATTTACATATATGTTTTTATAATAAATTTTTAATTTTAACTCAAAATAAATATTTTGCACATTTTTTATCATTTATTTAATTTACATTACTAAATTCCGTAGAGTTAGAATAACGTCTAGCTAAGATTGATCCATCATTTGTTGGAATGTACAGTACCTGATCAATGAATTGTACTCACTCAAATTTTTAACAATATTATATAAAAAACAAAGATTTTAGTTTTTATAGAACCTTAAAATGGTATAATTCAATTTATTAATTATTAGAACATCTACTTACATACAAACAAATCAAGAATAATTAATGTTGGTTAAAAAAATTAATATTTTGTCCACTTGCCCTTATTTTTTAACAATTGCTTTATTCTTTTTGGCCACTTTTAATGCCATTGATTGCTGTTTTCTTAATGTCACCGTCATTTTTCCAAATATATTTTATTTTTTCAATTAAATCAGACTTATTCGTCAATTGTTCTTCACTCAATTTTTTTTTTAGAGCTGCCCAGACATTTTCAATGTCGGGAGAGTTGCCTGGCCACTCGAGAACCTTGATTTTTCTGATTTTAAATAATCAGAGATTGTTTTTGAGCGATGACAGGGTGCTCCACCTTGCATAAACTCAAAATGCTCCGTTCGACGAAACCAAGATCGAAGCTGGGGTCGTAAACTTGTTTGCATTACAGTTAGATACTGTTGAGTATTCATACTACCATTAACAAAATGAATTTCTCCAACCCCTTTGGCAGAAATCATACTCCAAATCATGACTTGTGTTGGATGTTTAACAGTTTGAGTAACACACTGGGGCAAAAACTTTTCATTTGGACGGCGACGTACAAAAATATTTCGCTCATCTGTGATCTGTATCATAGATTCATCAGAAAAGCAAACCTATGGATATAAAATATATTAAAAGAATTTAAAATTTATCAACTTACAACTGCAGTTTAATATCTTTTTGAACTTACTTTCATCCAAGCTGACTCAGTATAATGTCTATATCTCTTTGCCCACATCAGACGCTTCTTAATCATACTCGGAGTCAGTTTTTGTTTTTTTGCTGGACGACGACCTATAAGGTTTGCTTCTTTCAACCGTCTTCTGACAGTCATTTCTGATACCTGAACTCCGGCAGTTAAAATATTTTGATGGATTACTCGAAGAGGTTTTCGTCGAAGATTTTCAGCACAGTGTACTATTTTTCTATCCTCCCTGGAGGTGGTTTTCCTTTGTGATCCCTTATACTGTGGCTCCAAACTTTCGCCGTTTTTTACTTTTTTACTAATATTTTTTACTAATGATTGGGAGACATTGAATTTTTTTGCAATTTCGCGTTGGCTCATATTAGTTTCTTCTAGTAACACTTTAATTTGCAGTTTGACTGCCACGGAAATTGTCCGGTACCCATAACAGCGTTTAAATTTTCCGCTAATTGCATGAAATTGGCGCCCTAATTAATTCTTATTATTTGTCATATGTATTGTAAAAGATTATAGACTTACCAAAAAATTATAAAGCTTAAATATATGTCAGTATTTTCACTAATTTATAGACAAAATTGCATAAAATATTAAAATCATTCACTCCGTATTTTTCAATCTTTTTTTAATTTACCTTTTTACTATCATCTGAACTGCATAAGTTTTGACAGCTAACAAGGGGATTCACACATATCATAATCAATTTTAGGATAAACCAACATTTGGTATCAAAATTGTTTATACGGGTATGTAATTTACATTTGTTTAAAAATTTTACCGTGAGTACAATTCAATGATCAGGTACTGTATGAGTGATATCCTCGTGTTCCACGAATTGTTTTTAAATTGGTGTATCTATCAGCTTGTTGATTTCGTTTTGCAATGCAACCTGCCTCCGTTACATAGAAAAAATTTATGCTATCTTGAAAATTGCCTGAAGCTGCTGCCCAGTTATATAACTCCAGAGGTGTTGATATAACTTTGTCGTATTCTTTCTTAAGACTCGCAGCTACCTTTCTTTTTACTGTTCCTCCAACTCCATCACATCAGAACTGCTCTAACCAGGTAACGGGGAGGTACAGTTCACCAAGGAGTAGTTAGTTGAAGACATACAAACGATTTTTTTTATCGCAGTACTGTAGCCACACTATATTCTGATCTCAGCTATAATCTTATCTGGTAATTGAAGTACACATAATACATATTTTTGTGTTAAAAATAATATAAAATTTGCTGTGATAAAATATACTATATCGAATATTAAGTAATCTCTCTGGACTAAAATTGCCCAGCTTTATTTTTTGAGAGTCAACAAAACATATATTGTGATTAAAAATTAACTAAAACTCAATTTTTCTCCATAAAACAAAAACAATGGTTCCACTACACCTAAGTGAACAAAAAATAGAAACTAGGGAAAAGTATAATATGAGTCTAAACCAGGGATGGGGAATCTTTTTACCATTAAAAGCCAATTATAATTTTGCAAATCGTTAACAGGCCGCATTATGCCGAGTATTGTTACAAAGTTTGGGGGGCTGCATCTGTTACTATAATGCCCATTTTAGACTCTGTTCAAAAGCTTGCTAAACGAATTGTTAACTTTTTCTGATCTCGTTGTTGAAATGAAATGAAATGAAATCCATTATGCCTGCAAACAGTTAAACTGTTGAGATCACTAACTCACCACTGTCATACAGTGACAGAATGCAGAGGGATTTCTTTGTTTGCAAAACGAAATCAGCTAGCTGATAGATACGCCAATTTAAAACAATTCCTGGAACACGAGGATATCACTCATACATTCCTACAAATGATGGACGTTATTCTAACTCTAAGGAATTTAGTAATGTAAAATTAAATAAATGATAATGTGTAAAATATTTATTTTGAGTTAAATAAAAAATGTGTAAAATATTTATTTTGCGTTAAAATTAAAAATTTATTATAAAAACATATATGTAAATCCAAAAAAAACTGTTAATTTTTTAACTCCACTTATTTTTATAATGAAAAATTTTAAGGCGTGTTGCAATAAAATTAAAAAAAAAACCAAAAAATTTTTCCCTCCTGAATTTTTTATAAAATGTTAGTAACATATGTACCTTTCACATATTAAAAAATCAAAAATTTTAAAAATACGCATTTCTAGAAAATCGAATTTGACTTTTTTACCGTTATTTTTCTAAAAGAAAGTGTTCAAGGTCATATAATGTGAATTATTATTTTGATTAGCTCTGTTCAATACCTACATGTTGAGCTATATAACATTAAAATCAGCGCAGTTGTTTTGACTGTAGAGCCATTTCAATACACCAGGATCAAGCAATTTTTTGATTTTTCATTACCCTGTATCTTAAGACAGGGTAAAAAAAATAAAAACACAGAAAATTTTTTTTATTGATGTCAATGAATTCCAATACCTAAATATACAAAATTAAAACCTCATATCCTAAATTGCATGTTTTTTGCTGATTTCACGTGTTTTTCACCATTTAGATTTTAAAGACCAGTCAAATTAGCTTTTTGTGAGGAAAAAATTAGTAACAGGATGAAAACAAAATTAGTAATTACTTCGTTGGTTGTTAATTATATTTATTAATTTTAATAATGTTCGTCAATCAATATATAGAAATAGACTTTGATTAACCAAAGTTAAATTTATTTGCATTGGGCAGAGTCATTTTGTTTCTAGGAAATAATTAAAGAAAATTAATTAATATCAATCTTATATTTTTTAAGTATTTCAACTGTATAATTGAAAAATAACTTTTTAAAATCAAGTTTATTCAGTTTTCTCATTACCTGGAAAAGTTTTCTTAGGTGATGCTTAATTTTTTTTACACCATCTCAAAGTAGACGTTTCAACAAACATAATGATTAATTATTTTTTTTGAAAAATTGTTTCCTATACGGGAGAATTTTTGTGTGAAAATGAGGTCACTTTTTTGGTTTAAAATCAAAATCAAACGTAAAAATAAATATTTTGATTCCAAAATATTACTGCGTATTAGGGACATAATAAGGTACGTTTTCACCAAACTTTGTGGGAAAAAAAATTTTTGTGGGAGATAAAAATTAAAAACGAAAAGCGCTTTTTTCCTCGGTTTTTTCTATTTTCACGGCAAAGTTTAGGTTATGTGAAAAAATGATTTAAATATATATTATAGGTAATAAAAAGGTCTAATGAAAATAGACCTTTTTATTACCTATAACCTTTACTTTAAACTTTTTTCGATAGAAGGTCTAGTTTCGCTGAAAATCATGAAAAACCATTTTCTACCCCTAAAAGCTCACACCATTTCACCACCGCAACTCGGAGCACCTTTAATTTTTGTTTCCCATCATTTGCGCAATATTTTCTTATATATCCATAGTTTTCATCCTGTTACTAATTTTTTCCATATATTGCCTGTTTTTAAGATATCTAGACTGGTCTATTAGAGAACAGGAATGTTTAAAATTAAATTGTGCTCGACCGGATTGACCGATTTGAATATTTTTTTTATTTCAGAGGGACTAAGTAAGGCGGTACAATATTTACCCAAAAAATACTAAAATAACAGACAAGCATTAAGAATTGGTAAACTTGTTTTTAGTAAATAGCACAGAGTACAAAAAATGTTCTAACTATAAAAATATTCAAACAACATTTTCTCTAAAACAAAAAATAACGCTTGTCTTTAGTTCTAGTATGTTCTGGATAGTAATGATAAAACTTTAAATTATAAAAAAATAGAAAAAAAGAGCACTTTTTAAAATCGCCATATTTGAAAAATTAAAATTTAAAAAAACATATCAAAATATTATTTTTTTTATTAGTGTAAAACTTTTATAAGGCCTTAGTTAGTCCTCTCAAACAAAAAACAAATTATTCAAATCGGTTTATCTATTCGACCGCAGTCTAACTTTAAACTTTTCTTGTCTTAAAATTTCTTAACAAATTTCGAGCCACCCTGTATCAAAACTACGAAAAAACTAAAATAAAAGAAGCACGTATTATTTTTGTTGTTACTATACTAACGATTACCGAAGTTTCAAAGAAATAGTCGGTTTAGCACCATCGACGTAATAGTTAAGGAAAAACACGATAATTTTGGAAGCTTTAGTCATATCCAGAAAGTTAATTTAATTGCTTGCGTGTGAATTGGAATCTGTTGTGGCAGCTGAAAATTCTTTGTTATGAAGAAGTTCTTGTGGAGGATGCTGATAGTTGAAGATTGTATATTGTAAAGTGAAAATTGGTAATGTTTTATACGGTTTGGAATTCTAAATCTTGGAACTCTAAATCGTGTGTTTTTTCTACAGTAGTAATATGTAGTTTGTTACGTATCGGATAGTTTTGCGTAAATATAAAAATTTTATTTAGCGTATAAGAAAGGGATCGAGAACTTTGGGCGCAGTGATAACAAAGTGATAGTACCTGACGGTAGCCCAATGCTAGTTAGGTTGGTGAACTAGTCTTCGGTGAATTATAAACTAATTGGGATTAATTTTTTGGAAAATTTTTAAATTGCTTTGATGTCTTTGTGATGTGTTTTTTTTGTGATGGTGGCCACTAAATATATTGTTTTAAATGTTGTTTTTTATTAGGAGTAAGGTTGGTAATGCATAGAGAAAGAAGTGGAAATTCTGCTGCTGTTGTTCTAGCATGTTATGTTTTTGGTGAAAGTAAAGTTTTGTGTGTATGTAATTAGTTTAGCTATTTTGCACTTTTCAAGACCGGTGATACAATCCAAATGTTTTTATGTATATTATAGTATTCTATAGTACTTTGCCTAAACTAGTGTATTCGATCCGCAATAAATATAAGTGAAGCATTTATTTTCTCACTGAAATTAATTTTCATTTCATAGTCGCCAACATCACTAACAAAACTGGTTTTAATAAAAAAAAGTCGGACAAGTGCGAATAAAATTCGCTCGCCAAGGGTTCTGTGAATTAAAAGAACACAATATCAAAAATAAATGACATAAAGTTATGTTGTAAAGTCTTTATATCGCCAGACTATGGACGCATAACAGAATAAATATTTAATCGTTGACATCGATAGCGAATGTCGATTCTACATTCATCAAAAATGACACAAAAATTGTTACTTGAGGTTAAATCCATCCAGCCATTAAAAAGCTGGCTAAAGCTTTCTTTAGTTAACATAAACAGATATGGATAAGGCTGTTTATGTTAACTAAAGAAAGATGTAGCCAGCTTTTTAATGGTTTAAATTGATAATATTTTTTTCCATAAGTCGGAGTCAAAATTTAGGGTGGTGGTGATATACATAAACTTAAAATAAAACATTTTTAACAATAATTCAAAAACTATGCATCGCAAAATTCTAAAAAATATTGCAATGTTTCTTAAATTAAGTGTTTTTTCAAATGACACAAAAAGTTTTTTTTTACTCTCCCCACACCCATCCCCTAAACACACAGAAATATAATTATTTGAGACTTTGCTATAATTGTCATTTAAAGTTTACCAAACTTCCTGTCTATATGCATTTTTAGAAATTTTTCAGTCAATCAGTGTCGAAACGTAGGGTGAGCGCGGTTTGAAAGTTTTTTTTGACAATAACTCGAAAACTGTGCACAGCGAATTCTAAAATAAAGAGCGTTATTTCTTAAATTCGGTGCTCTTTCAAATGACACCCCACTCGCTTGGGTCAGAAAAAGTTTTTTTTACCCTCCTTACACCCATCCTTTAAACACACAGAAATATAATTATTTGAGAGTTCGCTATAATTTTCGTTCAAAATATAGCAAACTTCCTGTCTCTGTGAATTTCTTCAATTTTTTCTGTCTATCAGTGTTGAAACGTAGAGGGGGGGGGGTCACGGTCTGAAATTTGCACATTTTGTAGAATATCTCAAAAACTGTGCATCGCAAAATTCTAAAAAAATTGCGATGTTTCTTAAATGTGGTGCTCTTTCAAATGACATCCCATTCGATTGGGTCAAAAAAAGTTTTTTTTGTCCTCCTAACATCCATCCCTTAAACACACAGAAATATAATTATTTGAGGGTTCGCTATAATATTCGTTCAAAATATAGCAAACTTCCTGTCTCTGTGAATTTTTTCAATTTTTTCTATCTATCAGTGTCGAAACGTAGGGAGGGGGAGGGGGAACGGTCTGAAATTTGCACATTTTTTAGAATAACTCAAAAACTGTGTACCGCAAAATTCTAAAAAACATTTCAATGGTTGTTAAATTCGGTGCTCTTTCAAATGACATCCCACTCGCTTGGGTTAAAAAAGTTTTTTTTCACCCTTCCCCACCCCAATCCCTTAAAAGTACAATAACATAATTATTTGAGACTTCGTTATAACTTTCGTTCAGAGTTTATCAAACTTCCTGTCTCTGTGAATTTTTTCAAATTTTTCTGTCAATTAAGCTCGAAATGCCAACTTTTTGTGTCACTTTTTTGACAATAATTCAAAAACTATGCATTGCAAAATTCTAAAAAAAAAAACAATATTTTATAAATTAGGTGCTCTTTCAAATGACTCCCCATTTGACGTGGTTCTAAATGATGTTTTTACCCCTTATCATTCCCACCCCTTTAATAAATATAGTTTTGAGTATCTGCCACTTTTCTATATTTTTCATTAAAAACCTACTCATTTTTCTATCATTCCAAATATATTTCAAGATTTTCGATGAAATAGGGTCGGAGTTAATCGGGGCAATAAAACATAGAGAAAACGTCATTTTTCGAAATTATACAAAAAATGGTGAGGTGTAAAATTCCAAAATACATTTTTAAGAAATGCTGAAATAAAGCCCTTTCATATGATACCCTACTCGTCTCGATAAAAAAATGTATGTTCTCAAAGGCTTTACATCGTACCTCTGTAAAACAAACGAACCAACTTTATTTATTTTTTAACCCGCCATCTTGTGTGGATAAGTTAGTTTTATAAGCACCTCAAATTTTAAGTTCATCGGATTAATGGTTAACGAGATAATCGAAATAATGTGAAAAACACGTTGTACTCTCACCAATAGTGTTCCGTATAAAAAACGGAACCCTAATAAATCAAAAATTCGTTTGCTGATGTAATTTTTTCTTAATTTTAAATATTCCAAACCATTACGATTTCAGGAGTACTTATCACTTTTAAACTTTTTATTAAATCATCGATTTTTAGCTGGATCAAAATTAATAACTTTCAAATCGTATTTTTTTTTTGCAATTAATTTTTGAATCTAAAAAATTTAATTGAAATTACATATTTTTTTTCTATCCCGAAGTATTATATATTCAGTTAAAAATAATTTTAATTTTTTGATACATTAAATTTGTTGTTGTTTTATTTATGGTTAATTTTATGTAAAAAATATATTTGATTTTTTATTGTTTGTTTTATTGATTTTGTTTTAAATAATTTAATCAATCAAAAAAAAAATTTGTTAGGTTCCATCACAAAATACTTTGTAAGAGCAATTTATTTTTGTTTTGAAATTTTTTGCTATTTGAATTTCAATATTTAAACAGGTTTTTTATTTAAATTGAGAGCACTTAAGTGAATTAATTTTAGCTTACGCAAAGAATTTTTAATGGAATTACTGGTTCTTGAAGTTTTGTTTAAATGATTTTGTTTTATGAAAGAGGCGATTCAAATACTTTTAGACGTAAAATTCATTTGAATTTTTTACATTATTTATTTAAAATTTGTTTGCTTTTAATTCAAATAAAATTTTTGTTTTAAAAATTCGTTAAAAAAAATTAATAACGTTGAGTTTTTATATTTTGTACGAGAGCAATTCTTTCAGATAAATCACTAATTCTACTCTCCATATTGGTGGTACAGAAAAATTTCAAATTTACTTATAAGTGTTCAATAAGTTACAATACATATATGTAATTATCGCATACGTTAGATTTTATTACTAATTTATTTAATTTCGACTACAAATACTTTGCGTTATATGCATTAATTATTTTTTATGTTAAAGTGGTTTTCGAAATTTGTATGCGGTAGAGATAAAATTAATAAATATTTGGAATTTTAAAATAAATATGATTTTTTATACAAATTAGTTAGATGAAGAAGTTTTTTTTAATATTAATTTAATATTAAAAATAATAAAATTAAAAGTTTTTATTACTAAACTTGTTACTTTATTATTATTTTTAGTTTCAAGGACACATTTCCGATAAAGGCGTAATTAAAGTAGGGGAGAAGTTTTCGTTGTTTTATTTATCACGTTAATATTATCAGTTTTTTTCTTAAATTTTAAATATCGAAAACAACCCGTTTTACCCCTACGACAACGCCTGTTTAATTGCTACACTTGTGAGATTTGTGTTACATGTGTTGTTTGGCCATTATAATCCTTACCACCAGCATTTCCATGTCCATTTACTTCATCACCATCTTGGGCCACCGGACGCCATCGATCCAAAAATTTTGGACGAAAAAGTAAATTAAAAGTCGTTCGAAATTGACGACTCATTGAACAGTAGAGAATAAAGTTGATTGCTGAGTTAATAAGTGCTAGGATGTCCATTAGTTCGCCTGCAAAGAAAAGAACGAATTTACTGTAATACATAAACCAAAATGTTATTTTGTCATAATATTTAATTTTTTTATATCATCAATCGATTTTTTATATTATCAATATATGATAATTAATCAGTAATATTGGTATTGTTTTGTATTTAATGTTAAATTTTCGTTATAGAGAATAAATGTTGTTCTAGAGTATATGCAATAAACAAATTTGTCAACCCCACGCCACGAAGTTTTATTTATTGCCGCATAGCTCTGTCATTCTATTCAAAGTTTAAGTCGCCGGATCAACAAAACACACTTTATATTTGCTTCTCTAATATGACGAATCCATTTGAATTTTTCTATTTATTTGGTCTTTATTGTGCTGATTGATAGTAAACGAGATTGAAAGATTAAATTTTTTTCATTAAATGAAAGGGAACAAGAACTTACAGATTTACATTCCAAATATCAGTACAATTAATTGCTGATGGTCACAACAATAGTTCCTGGGCCCAAACCGATTTCATTTGATGATTACCACTTATTTTATACTTCGTGAGGCGTCTGTCTTTCACGAGTCCGACAACTTTTGCTCTGCCATTTTCCTCGATTTGGTCGCTTTTTCGTTCGGAAACCTCCGAAAAAGCCGATTGGCCGGGATCTTGTAAAGTTGCTACCACAGTTTTTTTTTAACCATGAGGGTGGAAATTTGTTTTAGGGAAACGAGGGTAACCTTTTCCGACAAAAGTTTGTCTGCTGTTGTCGAGTCCGACAACCCAAACATGCGAAAATGTCAATTGTCAGACTCGACAATAGCAGACACGTTATTGTCGGACAACTTTACTTTCGTGTTAACAAATGTCCCCCTCCCCCCTAGTTAAAAATAAAAATTGTGGTAGCAAATTTACTAGATCCGGACAATCAGCATTTTTCGGAGTTTGCCGAACGAAAAAGTGGCCGAATCGAGAAAAATAGCAGAACAAAAGTTTTTAGACTCATTAAGGACAGGCGGCTCACGAAGTATAAAATATGTGGAAATCATCAAATGAGACTGGCGTGGGCACAGGGACTCCAATTATAATTTACCGTTACTTGATATTTTATTTTCATTTTCATTTTTAAACTCCCAATGCGCTTGTGCATTCGTACATTTTCTTTGCATTTTTTCAATTCCTTATATCCGTTACATTATTTACATTGATATAGATCATGTAAAGAATTTATTCCGTAGATGTAAAAAATTGTGTAAATTAATTTTTGTGAAGAATTTACACAACACTGTGTTTCGTAGTGTGTCAACAAATCATTAAGTTTCACAGAACGACTTGGTATTTAAATACAAAGGCATTCTATTTATCTCATTGTTGTGTTAAGTTGTCTCATTTCTCAAATGAATCCAAAATCTCAAATAAAAAAAAATATATATATCAATCAATATATATTTTAATCAATGATTAAAATTGCAAAAATATCTCAGATACAACACATAAATCGGATCGCCTTATTCAGATCATACAACATCAACGCACCAGTGCAGTTCAATTTACTTTATTTTAATATCCATTTAACAAATAAAAAATACATTTGTCTGACATGAAAAACGAAAAATAATAATAAAAAAAATTGATTAGTCATCGAAATATTAGATCCGTTAATTGAAAGATATATATTTTGAAGTAATAAACGAAAATATGAATTTATTGATTCAGTAAAACGTTATATACGGTACGATATTGTTTATGAAATGATCTTAAGTTGTTTGATATTACGGAGTAAAGGTAAGATCAATGTGTTGACTGTTTGTTTTTAGATTTTAAAAGAAAATTTCAACTGATCAGATTTTTGTTGGTCGTTACAAATAATTTGGCAAAGAGTTTTATATTTAATATACATCTCTGCCCAAGACTAAAAACAATGTCATTATAAAAGCCTTGTGTCAAAAGCTGTAAAAAAACTCTAACACAGACCCAATTCTTGATATCTGAGAGCCTAGAGCCACTCAATATTACTTCGGTCCTAGGTAATACAATCTCGATCCAAAAATGAAAAATTTCCCCCCACTTTTTTGGCATTTCACTACTGTGAAAAAATGTCCGCCTGTCTGCCAGCCGTCACAACCGACAAAATCTAGGTGGAGCGATTTCAAAAACTTCTTTTTTCTAAAAATAGGTTATGTGCCGACAAGAGCCGATGGGTTCGACAACTGTAACGAAAGTCTGTCAAAAAAATCAAATCATAGTAGCTTTGAATCTGGAGAAAACTTAATGATTGACATCTGTATGTGAGACCAGGACCTTGATTATTGTGTTATAAGTATGTCAAAAAATCGTTAAGTGAATGATTTTCATATATTTTGTTTCCCATTTTTTGAGAAACATATTATGCATAAACATAAACATAAACATATTAGACTACAAAGATAAAGAACGTAAAATTAATTTTTTGTATGACATGAAATGTAACTGAACATAAATTATGGTTCTATCCAGGTCAAATTCCTTCCAAATTATAGGAACAGTTGGAAAATATCAAGTTTTTGGAGATCATTGTCGTTTGGGACAGTTGGAAAATAAGTTTGAATTTTTTATTATGTTATATTTTTGTAATATTTTTTGAATTTTGAAATTACTTCGGTTTCAATCTTTGATTTTTGATTAATTTTGGAATGTTTTTAGAATTTTGAGTAAAGTTTAATCTTTTGATTTTGTTAAAATTTTTGCAATATTTTTTGAATTTTGGAAAAAGTTTGAATGTTTGATTTTATTATAATGTTTGCAAAATTTTTGAAATTTTTAAAAAAGTTTCAATTTCTTATTTTTTAATAATTTTTGGAATATTTTTTAGAATTTTGAAAAAGTTGTACTTGTACTTTTCTTGCGCTTTTACAAAGAATTTTATGTTTAATATACATATCGCTGCGCAAAACTAAAAACAATGTCCTCATAAAAATCTTTTGCCGAAAACCATATAAACACCCTTAACACAGACCAAAGCCATGATATCTCCATGCCTCGAGATTTTAGCTCTCTCATATTTTTATTATTGAAAGCGGGACAACCGATTTTGAAATCGGTGCAACATTTTTGTTTTGACAAATGGAGTTTATACCACTGAAGTTGAACAATCAATAAGATAAAACATGATCTGGATAATTGTTCTGTATATAATTGTTGACATCGTTTTAGTTTAGACTTCGTATTAAATCTGTATTATATTCCAAAATGGAGGCGCAATAGAAATCTAAATCGATTATAGTAGATCTCTCTATATACACGGATAAAAACTATCTAAAATATAATATCCCATCAGCAAAAGCCTGTTCATGACTGTCAAGAAAAACTTCATAACTAATAATAACTGTCAAGAATAAGACTTCAAGCTAATTACTTTAGCAATATTAATAATATAAAAAAAAAAGCAGTCTTGACGACTGCCGACAGAAGAGAAAACTTAAAACTGTGAAATAGCTGTATTTTTACCGTCTAAATGCATCAAAATCTTTACTTACTTTACCACACTTACACACTGTTATTAAGTGAGACTAAACATCAAAATCAATAAAAAAGAAAAAAACAAAATATGAATCAAGAAAACGAGAATAAAATTATTTATAATATATTATCATTGATTTTAACAATACTTGTTATTCGTACTTTCAATTGCGTTTTCTTTATTGAAAACTATAAAGAAAAACAAACAAATCAAATATGAAAAACATTTTTTATTTTACTTAAAAGTACAATAACAATTTTGCTTACTATACCACACTTACACACGTACACAAACCGAAAAAAAATCAAATTCAATAAAAAAAAAACAAAATATAAATCATGAAAATGAGAATAAGATATAAGAAACTGACAAATGGTTACCATTTATCTTACTTTGTTTTAATATTTATTTTATGTTTAATATTTATTTAGCGTGACGTTGACTCGAATATATAAATTTTTCCCCATACAAAATCGCACAACGCGCATTCGTTCTCACTTCAATAACTTTTTTGGATAATGCTAATCGAAATGTTAATTGAAATAAAAATCGAATGACTATACAATATGAATGTTTCCGATTTTATTAGAATCATGGGTTTGAACATTCTTACGACAGGTAGAGTATTTTTACTTAATTATTGTTTTCATTTTGGTTTTTAATGCAACTAAAAACCAAAATGAAACAAACGCTATTAATATTTATTGAAACCGAAAAAGTAATCTAAATGTAAAAATAATATAGTCAAAATAAATAAATAAATCAAATACATAATCGATTTATAACGTAAGCGGACTTATAACGTAAACTTAACAAACTGACGATCATCAATCATTTTCAATCTTGTTTTTTGAAACCAGTTGATTGGAAAACTTGAGGCGAAAGTTTTTCTATATAAATGACCTGGACATTTTGGGGTTGACCAAAATTGAATTTATTTATTCTAATCGTGTAGGTTATATTATGTTTTGGTTTATTTTAATGAAATTTTAGATTCATACAAAAAAAATGGTTTTATGTAAAAATTTGCAGAATTACAACTTATAATTTCAAAAAGTGATATGATACGGAAGAAAACCTGAAAACATTAATGTTTATTTGATGTCTCTCGCAAGTTTATTCACGGCACGTATTTTGATATTAATTGAATTTTTTTTATTCATTAGAAATTAGCACACGTAGACAGGACCTAATTACATGCAAGTATATACATCATTTATTTAAAGCTATATAAGTTATATTAAGAGGAAAAAACGAAAACAAAAATTTGTAAAGAAATTAAAATTATGGAATTAATTAAACTTTAAAATAATAAATAAATTGAAATTAATTTAGCTTAATATATACATATATATAAAATTTATTGGGATACCAATAACAGAAAACTTTTTAAAATATAATTTTTAGATTAAATTGCGTAACAATTTCCGCATGGAGGGATCAGTTTTTATTGTTTTGAAATTTATTTTTATTTTTGATCTACGGGTGTGACAACCCCGCGTACTCCAGACCCTGCTATTGACGTACGAGTTAACGTGACATATCACATACTACTGGCAATAGCAGTGAGATATCACTAGCCAAGGTGACATCTTAGGGGTGGTGGCGGATGAACTGTATTCAGTCAACGGTAGCACCCTCAATCTTAGCTGTGAAATAATCATTGATGATGGGACGCTATTGCTTCCTAGAAGAAACGAGCCTTCATATAACTATGTGTGGGCTTTAATCTTGAATAAAGACGGTGCGTCACAGGATCAAGGAATATGCAACTGGCTGGATTATTGGCAACTACATTTTTGTTTTGTTTCAGCAAATTTTTGTAAAAATTTGCTATCTACAATTTTCTCTATTCTATCATAAAATATTGGCCTATGCCATATTTTGTCAGTGATAGGATTTTTTGTTTAGTTATCCATTCTTTAACCAAAAATATAAAAAAACAAAAAAAGAAAGATTGCGCCCATCCACAGCTTTGAACGTATGTTGTTGTGGGGCCTTGGTCTTAAAAGGTTTTTATGTGTTAGTGTGAAACATATTGTAATTCCTACTACACAACACATTTTATTAAAAAAAAATAGTTTGTCAATACAGGTAAAAACAGTCTATGAATATTGGCTACATTTCATTCGAATTTAATGAACTCCTGCATTCTAGTCTACACATTACTCGCAAACTCTACCTAAAATTACAAAAGATACCCAAATACTGTCAACACAGTACATGGTTAAAGCAACAAGTTTAGTTCCATTAATCAGACAAACAATACTTATTTCACATGCATACCCCGTTACAACAGCAACGATTGAGCAGAAATCTAGAATATCTCTACTGAGCTGAAATCTAGAATAGGTGAATTGTGAAAGCTACCTGGCAAACATAATGTGCCTGGTGCACGAGTGTATGCACATTTCGTGCACTATTTTATATAGAACTTTATAGGAGAAATACATAAATATTTGATGTATGACTTTTATGACTAGGATCTAATGACATGTTATGAATTTTTCTCAAACTAATAATTGTGGTAATGTCATTAGGACAAATGTAGATAGTGTTTGTATTTTCAAGTTGTGTATTTTCAAATGTGTATGTATGATTGTATGTGTAAATGATTGTACGTATTGGTAAAAGAAAAAAAATCAAAAAATTTAAATATTGACTTGCATATCAAAAATAAAATTGATTTTTCATAATTTTTCGACTCTACATAATCCCAATGAAATATAAAACACCATTGTATTTAACCTCAATTTTTCCTGAACAATATTTCAAAACTAAAGTCAACATCGCATTGGTTCCAAGAAAAAAGGTCAAAGCAATTGTATTAAAGGAATTTCTTTTGCAAAATGAGGAATAATTTATATTAAATTACGATAGTGTAAACAAGTTAAGTGAAATGCGATTATGTTAAGTGAATTAATTGTAAACAAAACGCTGCATCGTACACATAACACCGTGTTAATAGAAGTAAAGTTATTTTTTAATTTTGAATAAAGTTTTAAGTGTTATATAATAGAAATATTTTATAATTTTTTTTTTTATGATCGTAGAGTTAATTAGACTAAATACACTAAAATTACCTAATTGAATATTACAAAAAACAGAAATACCTAATGAGAAAAATTGAACTTAAAGTATAGTAGAATTTTTTTACCAGCGAATTTTTGACAGATAGCACGCAGCAAGAGATAAAAGATGAGACAAAAAGTAAAACAGAGATGTAATATTTATTTTGGAATAAATTTGTTTTGAAAACAATTACATTAGTTAAATTTCTACTCCTAGTTCGTACCATTTGTTTACATAGGCGTCGTTATTTTTATTATAATTATTTTTAATTATCAAAATTTTGTTATACAACCTACAAAATCATTAATATTTTTACTAGTTTTTGGTTTTCTATTATAATTGGTTGAATTTCAATAGTAATTTATTAATTTTATGCGTTTTTTTTTATCAATTTCAATGGGACCCCAACAGTTTTTTTTATATTTTAATCTGAGACACTGAATATGTACGCATGCACATATGAATATGCGCACAACGACCAATTTTCGTATTCGCCTTTAAAAAATAAAACTATATTTTCGATATTGACATAAATAAATGCTTAAAAAATAATTTTTTAATTTGAATAACTTTTTTAATCGAAGCAAACAGTACAAATAATATTGAAATAATGGAGGACATTATGTAACGTTTAATGTACAGAAACTTTGTCTTGCGTATAAAGTAAATATACATTCAAATAACATCTAGAAAGAAATATTTTTTGTATTATTTTGGACACTGTTTATATGGGAAATTTCTACAATCAACCGTCAGAGTTTCTAAAGCTATTGGAAGAATATTCTAGATAGAAATATTGTTTGTCTAATTTTGCGTTTTTGCTTACTAAACAGTGATGGAATCCATGAAGCAAATTTGGGATAGACGTTTATCGAATTGAGAACTAGGCCAATTAGTAGCAGTTAGAAAAATGTGACTATATTATAAAGCAATCAATTTAAATATCAGTAAACCAACATAAAACAGGGCAAACATAAAATAGTAAAAGAATATAATAATTTTTTTAAATCGCTAAAATTAATTCTTCTATTATAGTATGATTTTTTGTGTTGGTTTTCTTACCTTCACCCATAAATTTCCTTCGCACTTACCATTACACTTAATTTAAAACATAAATAAGATAAAGTTGATCAATTAAATATTACGAAAGTTATATTATCTCATAAAAAGTTAAATAAATCCAGTAATTTTATAAAATGTAAAAATACTTTTTCATTCTTCCATTCTTTCATTTTTAGGGTTCCGTACTTTAAAAAAGTAAAAACGGTACCCTATTGGTGAGACTTCGGTGTCCGTCCGAATTTCTACATAATCAATTTACTCACAAACTATAAGTGCTATCAACTTGAAATTTTCTACAGTTTTTAAACGTGTTTTTCCACGCCTACTGATAACAAAAAAATTCAAATATTTGTTTTAATCTATATTTTATGAACATAGATAAGGAGATAGTAAAACAAAAGTTTTTTGTAAGGAATCGAGTTTGGTCTAGAAAAATCGAGAAAGTTCAAAATATTTCAAAAAAAAATTTCAATGATTTTTCGACTGCTTAGTCTTTTTGATATTGCCATAAACGGGTATTGTCTTTCCTGTCCTCCCCGTTTAACTTCGAACGTTAGAAAAGAAAAAATTTGAAAAAATTCATGGTTATGGTCAATGTTGTAAAGATTGAATCAAAACTATAGCGGTCGGGTCATCATTTCAAATGTGATTCTGAGGGGGTTGAGAGTGGAAATTTTGAAAAAAAAATATTTTTGACCTCAGTGAGTGGGGTGTCATATGAAAGGTGATTTTTTTTCTAGTCCAAGCCAATTTTTTTTGCAATTTTTAAAAGCGCAGTTTTTGAGTTATGTTAAAATATGTGACAAAAATTTCCTGTCCCCCCCCTCTTAACTTCGAACATTACAAAAGAAAAAATTTGAAAAAATTCATAATTATGGTCAATGTTGTAAAGATTGAATCAAAACTATAGCAGTCGGCTCATCATTTCAAATGTGATTCTGAGGGGGTTGAGAGTGGAAATATTGAAGAAAAATTATTTATGACCTTGTTGAGTGGGGTGTCATATGAAAGGTGATTTTTTTTCAAGTATAAATCAATTTTTTTTGCAATTTTCAAAAGCGAAGTTTTTGAGTTATGTTAAAAAATGTGACAAAAATTTCCTGTCCCCCCCTCTTAACTTCGAACTTTACAAAAGAAAAATTTGAAAAAATTCATGGTTATGGAAAATGTTGTAAAGATTGAATGAAAACTATAGCAGTCAGCTCATCATTTCAAATGTTATCTTGAGGGGGTTGAGGGTGGAAATTTTGAAAAAAAATATTTTTGACCAAGTCGATTGGGGTGTCATATGAAAGATTGATTTTTTTCTAGTCCAAAACAATTTTTTATGTAATTTTAAAAAGCGCAGTTTTTGAGTTATGTAAAAAAATGTGAAAAAAATTTCCTGTCCCCCCCCCCCTTAACTTCGAACATTACAAAAGAAAAAATTTGGAAAAATTCATGGTTATGGGAAATTTATAATATAAGTTTATAATATGAGTTATGGGAAATGTTGTAAAGATTGAATGAAAACTATAGCGGTTGGCTCATCATTTCTAATGTTATTTTGATGGGGTTGAGGGTGGAAATTTTGAAAAAAAATTATTTTTGACCTTGTTGAGTGGGGTATCATATGAAAGGTTGATTTTGTTCTAGTCCAAAACAATTTTTTATGTAATTTTCAAAAGCGCAGTTTTTGAGTTATATTAAAAAATGTGAAAAAAAATTCCTGTCCTCCCCCTTAACTTCGAACATTACAAAAGAAAAATATTTGAAAATATTCATGGTTATGGGCAATGTTGTAAAGATTGAATGAAAACTATAGCGGTCGGATCATCATTTCAAATGTTATTTTGAGGGGGTTGAGAGTGGAAATTTTGACAAAAAATAATTTTTGACCCCCACTCGGCATATGAAAGGTGAATTTTTTTCTAGTCCAAAACAATTTTTTTGTAGTTTTCGTTTTTTTCGGTTTTGATTCATTTGATTAAAATTCTAAAATTGTGTTTTGTGAAGGACTATTCACGTAAAATAATCGTAGAAGAGGATAAATTTTACTACGTTGTAGGAAATGTATATTATAGTAAATATTGAGTGAAACGAAGTAAAGAAATGAACAAACAAGATCAGATTAGATCAACACAGTTTAACAAGTCAGATGAAGTAAACTTCAGGCGAAAGGCGTTAGGTTGAAAAATTACGCAATAACATACCAGATACCTGTTTGCTATTCGATAGATTATCATTTAATATGGTTGCATTGCAAATGTTCTCTGTGAAGTTCATCACTAATTACAAACATTTTTGAAATTTTTGAACTATTGAACTACTGTTGAACTAGAAAATTGTTACAGTCAAGTTAATCGAGGTTGGGGATCTTTTCTTTTCGTTAAGTCTGATACAGTACCACCAATGCAGAAAAATAGTAGCCACCATCACTTTGAGTTTAGCTCTGCTGGCAGTCATTGTGAATGTTCAACTAGCTGAAGTACAAATCCTGTTGGTATACTATACCGATCTCCCCAATGTTCAGTAGACAAATCACTCGACTGTGTTAACAATGCACTCGTTGGAAATAATTTGACGACACTTTTTCTCCGTTTTTTCCGTTGGTTTCAATAAAAATCCTCAAAACTGGCTCTCAAACTATTTTCTACAAAAAAATTTACAAAGAAAAATTCATGAACCAACAACAGTTGAGGCTACCACAATTGATAATGTATTTTCCAATATAAATAATTTAGAAGCTGGCGTTATTGAAGCTTTCTTTAGCCACCATAAACAGCTTTGGGTAAGATTCAACCCAACTTGAAACTATACTTACAAAAACTGTTTTTTTCTCATATTATATACACGGAACCCTCAGCGAGCGAATTATATTCGCACTTGCCTGACTTTTTTTGTTTATTATTATTATTTTTCTATTATTCGTAAAACGTCTGAGTAATGCGTCTGAAATGAAGGTATATATTATATTTGTAAGGCGTTTTACAACATGTGCACGGTATAGTTCACATCATGTGTTATGAAAAATTTTGTGGTACATAGAAAGGTGATTTCGAATAATGAAGATTATTTTATAAATAAAGCTATATAATAAGTTTGGAGAGAAAGAAAGGAGATTTTTTATGTTGATCAGGAACAACAGGAACATATAAACGAAAAAAAAATATAAAAAGTTTTGAAAAATTAAAGAAAATTTATAAAAATAATAATAATAAAAAATAAAAATTCTAAAAATCGCAATATTGAAATTAAAATATATGTTTTTGAAATAAAAAATACGAATTGATTTAAAACAATTAATAGAAAAATAACACCTAAAAAAAATCAGGCAAGCGCGAATATAATTCGCTCGCTGAGGGTTCCGTGTATATAATATTTAAACAAACAACAGTTTTTGTTAGCATAGTTTCACGTTTGGTTGCATTTTACCCAAAGCTGTTTATGGTGGCTAAAGAATGCTTCAATAAAGCCAGCTTATAAATTATTTATATTGAAAAATATATTATCAATTGTTGTAGCTTATAATATAATATAATACAATAATATAATATATTATCAACTGTTGTTGGCTCATGAATTTTTGTTTGTAAATTTTTTTGTAGAATATAGTTTGAGAGTTAGTTTTGAGGATTATTGAAACCAACATTAAAGTCACCTATCACAATAGTTGGAGGAAAAAGTGTCGTCAAATCATTTCCAACGAGTGCATTGTTAACACAGTCGAGTGATTTGTCGACTGAACAATGGGGAGATCGGTATACCAACAGGATTTGAACTTCAGCTAGGTGAACATTCACAATGACTGCCAGCAGATCTAACATCGAAGTGATGGTGGCTACTATTTTTCTGCACTAGTGGTGTTGTATCAGACCTTACGAAAAGACAAGATCCCCAACCTCGATTTACTTGACTGTAACAATTTTATAGTTCAATAGTTCAAACATTTCAAAAATGTTTGTAATTATTGATCAACCTCAACGAAAACATTTGCAAAGCAACCATATTAAATAATAATCTATCGAATAGCAAACAGGTATGTTATCGCATAATTTTTCAACCTAACGCCTTTAAGCTGAAGTTGAGCTCATCTGGGTTGTTAAACTTGTTTGATCTAATCTGATCTGTTTGTTTATTTCTATATTTCATTTCACTCAATATTTTACTATAATACTATTAGAACAATGCTTTAAAATGTAGCAAAATTTATCCTCTCCTACGATTATTTTACGTGAATAGTCCTTCACAAAAACACAATTTTAGAATTTTAATCAAATGAATCAAAAACGGTGTTTTCGAAAACTACAAAAAAGTTGTTTTGGATTAGAAAAAAATTCACCTTTCATATGACACTCGACATAGTCAAAAATAATCTTGTTTCAAAATTTCCACTCTCAACCCCCTCAAAATAACATTCGAAATGATGAGCGGTTGCGCTATAGTTTTCACTCAATCTTTACAACATTTCCCATAACCATGAATTTTTTAAATTTTTTTCTTAGGTGATGTTCGATGTTAAGGGGGAGACAGGAAAAACAACACTCGATTTAGGCAATATAAAAAAAACTAAGCAGTCGAAAAATCAATGAAATTTTTTTTGAAATATTTTGATCTTTTGCGATTTTTCTAAATCAAACTCGGTTCCTTACAAAAATCCTTTGTTTTACTATCTCCTTATCTATGTTCATAAAATATAGATAAAAAATATTGTAATTTTTTTGTTATCAGTAGGCTTGGGAAAACACATCTAAAAACTGTAAAAAATTTCAACTTGATAGCATTTATAGTTTGTGAGTAAATTGATTATGTAGAAATTCGGACGGACACCGAAGTCTCACCAATAGGGTACCGTTTTTACTTTTATAAAGTACGAAACCCTAATATAAAAAAACATAAACTTTTTGTTTTGTCATATCAATTTGTTTGGCTCAATATTAGCATGAGCTCTATATTAGGGTTTCTCATTTCCCGTAGAAATTCAAATCCCCGGGAAGCCGGGACAAAAAATATTAAATTCCCGGGATCCCGGGAAATCCCGGGAAACGCTAAAAAGCTAGATTTTTCTAATTGGGTGGTAGAAAAATGTGTAAAATTAAAACAGCACAAAAAATGCGCTATTGATTTTAAAATTTCCATTATTTTTAATTAAAAAAACTTCAAAAATTAAATAAAAAAGAATACATAAAAACAAAACAAAAATAAATTCATAATACTAATACTACTTTGTCCGAATTTTCGTGACGAAACGTCCATTGAACCATCGATGGAACCATCCGTCCAAGAGAACCATTAAACATAAATTAAGAGAAATGAAGCTCAAGTTTTAGGTAGATTTCTCAGAAAAATCTACCTATTTTAAGTTTGGTTGGTTTTAATTTGTTGTGTTTATATTTGTCAAAACAACCATACAAAAAAACCATGATACCATATGTGTCAAAAAAAACATTTTCCTAATTTTGAACGAAATTAATTACTACAGAGGGAAAAGAATTAAAAACTACTCGATTTTCGAGTGAAAAATCTTTTAATATCTTAGAAAAAAATACAAAAAAATGTTAATAAAAATTAGCGGGATACCCGGGATCCTGGGATAAAATCCCGGGAAAACGGGATGAAAATTTACCCCCGGGATCCCGTTTGAGAAACCC
>OY856186.1:289521958-289634880 GCA_963693315.1 Diogma glabrata | reverse complement strand
GGAAAACGAAGAGGAATGGAAACTATAAAATCCTTTTAGGTTTAGATAGAGGCGTACACTATATTCGTTAAGTGTTTTTTCTATGACCAAACTAGAAATTGTCACTTATAGTACTGTTTTTAATAATTTAATGGTGTACGTTTCATTATTGTTTATTTACTATAATGGAATCATCTAGATAACAGTAATGAAATATACATTACGCACTAATGCGTAATGCAATAATAAACATCCAATTGTCATGACAACAGTTTTCACAATAAACGAATCAAATTTCAAAAAATACCAAACTTGCACCTAACAAATAAAAATTGAAAATATAAAGCGTCACTTACATATTATTTCAAATAATTTTCTTGATTTTTTAAAAATTTATGTGCAGCAAGCTTTATTATCAAACAAAAAATAAAAAATAAAAATAATACCATGGCGACACAATAACAATGAAACAATCATAACATATTTAATTTTATTTAAAACGTCAATAGAATTTTAATAGAGACAACAAATTTATCAGTACATTATAAAAAACTAAATTAAATATGGGAAATAGTATTTTTTATGACTTAATTCCAAATAATTATGGGAGCTTACAGTAGAATTGAACTTTATAGTATGAAAATTACGAACTTTAAATATTTAGACTCTGGAATTTTTCTCAGTACAATGGAATTTTTTCAATTTCAGTACAATGAACATTCAAAAAGTACGCTAGAACAATTGAAACAAATTCAGTACAATACATCTCTTTTACTAAAGACTGTAAAATTCCTAAAAATATATATAAACAAATATTAAATCATGATGCAATGCAACATAAAAATGCGATATTTCTTAATCTCAATTTTTATTCCCATATCCATTAATATGACAGTTACACAATAAACTTATTGCCGATTGAGGAAAAAAAAAAACAACAGAACCACCTATCGGTTTTCAATAAAAATGTTATAAAACGTCGTTTAAAAATATAATAAAAAAGTTGATATAGATAGGTATTTTTGAAATTAAAATTTTATTTTATATAAAAAATGTTAAATAATTTATATCGAAATACTGTTGCAGGTATTAAAAAAGTGGAAAGTGATGTAAATAACCCATGGGAAATGGAAAATTGACAGTTAAATAGTAACGTTTACAATGGGTAAGAAATGTTTGTGTTTATGTGTAAATCGTGTAAATTTGAAATTGCGTATTCTTTATTAATCATTACACAGCTGCTGGATCTAATAGCAAAGAACCGGTAAAGAATCGTAAATATGAAGCCGTTTTCAATGAAAAATTGAAAAATAGTTATGACCGGTTGAAGGAAGATGCAGGTTCCAAACAAGCAAAAAAGTGCATTTTGTGCACCACGCCGATTGTTGGTTGTAAAACCCATATCGAGCGGCATGCACCGAGTGATTTCCATAAAAAATCTTTTCAAAGTGCTCAAAATAGCATTAAGATAGATGAAGGTTTTCATAAAAACTTCGAATCGATTAATAAAAATACCAAACAGCCAGAAATAGCATTAAGCTTGTTCGTTGTGGAACATAATCTCCCATTTTCAGTGTTAAATCATTTGAATTTATTACTAAAAAAAACAATAACAGATTCAAATATAATTGAAAAAATGAGCACAAATAAAAAGCCAACATATTATAACTGGCATACTTGGACCAGAAAACACACAAAAAATTGTGGTATTTAAAGAACAATATTTTTCCGTAATTATAGATGAGAACACTGTTAACTCCTTATGAAAAAATTTGGCAATAATCATAAAAATATATGATCAGCAATGCAAAGATGTGTTTTTGCAGCTAACACCGATTGCAGATTCAACGGCTACAGGAATTTTTAATACTTTGATTAAATTATAGTTAAATTATAAATTTTAAGACTTTGATTACTTATAGTTGTGAGAAAAGTTAAAAACAGTAATCGACAGTATACTGTATTTAGTTAGATCAGATTTGTGATAATATAAATATCATAAACGCCATCACGAAGACTTTGATTAAAGTTTTGGAGAAAAATGAAATTCCATTAAAAAACCTTATGAGATTTACAGCCGACAACTGTAATCTAATGATGGGCACGCATAATGGTGTGCAAGCTAAATTAAAAGACCTGGTTCCAAAGTTAGTCGTTAATGGCTGTTTTTGTCACAACATTAACCTTATTTCAATGACTGGAGCAAAAAGTTTTCCAAATACAATAAAAAATTGTTAATTAAAAATTGTTAAGGGAAATAAACCACCACTTCTGCAACAGCTCTAGAAAAGATAGCTTTACTAAGTTTCATTAATATTGGAACAAAAATTCACCAAAATATAAAATTTGCTGCTACACGCTGGTTGTCTCGGCAGGTAAATAATTATAACTGTGTCAATAAGTCATATGGGGATAACTCGAGTTATGACATTATGCCTTTTCGCTTTTTTCGGTTTTGCTTTTCTTAGGAGTACATTTTACTCTTTACCGTTTTCACCTACGACTTTTGATGTGAAATCTAAGACAATGTGCAAAAGGGAATAACTCAGAAACATTTTATTTTATATTGGTCAAAAGGGAATAACTCAAAAATTTGATATAAAAATAATAAATATCTGACGATATTACTTTTTGTCAACGGAAAAATTTAAAACTTGTAAAGTATAAAATAAGTTATTTCCTTTTGTCAAATAATAGTTGGTGCCTATAAAGGCATAAAGCTAGATATTTATTTAAAATTAGTATTTTTATTCTGACAAATAGAAATAACTCGACTTATTATTTGATGCACCAGAAAATCTGATTTGACAAAAGGGCGTAAGACGTTAAATCCACGATAACTTCTTAATTATTAATCTGAGATAGAAAACAATCAATAAATATGACAAAGCTAAAACTTTCGCGTCATATCCCGGTATTTATTTCAATCTACACATATACAATTTTATCACAAAAGAGTGTTAATCTTAAAATCGCTCTCCTGAAAAGTTAGAAAAATGAGTTATCCCCTTATGACTTATTGGCACAGAATTAATAAAAATATGTATCTATTGCTCACGTTTTTTTATTTTTAGGCGGCTATAACCGAATTCTCCAGCAGTAGCAATTACTCCTCTATTACTTTGGGTTGGGTAATTTTGAGGCTAACTATGGGAATGAAAACATCGAATTTATTTCATTTCAATTAAAAAATAAATTGTTAAAATAGTACTTCATTTTTCTTTCACACGCCTTAGATATTATCAATAAGGTTGATAGAGAAATGCAGTCGGAAGAGGCAAGAATGCATGTCTTCATACCCTGTATGAAGAAAGTATTTATTTAAATTATTTACCCGAAATTTGATTATAAAGGGTGCATTAGACGACAGCTCTTTTGTTAATTTAAATTTACAAGCAAATAGAATCCCATTAAATGAAACTTATTGTGATACGCAAGTTGAAGTTTATTTAAGAAAGGAAAATTTAAAAGAGGATGAAATCAAACAATTTAAAAAAACGTTCAAAATTTTTATTACAGCTTTTGTGAAGATCTAAGAAAGCGTATTCAGCTTGATAATGAAGTTTTGAATTTGTTACCAGCTTTTCACCAGAAACCGTGATTTCGGGAATAGTGAATAGTATCTTTAAAGTGATACTCACAATGTTTAATGATTCTGAACTAAAGAATGCAGAGCAGATAAATACTGAATATCGCGCACTGGCTGATTATACCAAAATATAAAACATTGCCGATATAACAATTTTCGGCAAATGTTGGTGCCATCAAGAATCAACTTAATGAGCCAATGTTTGAAAATATTTTTGGAATTGTCCAAGGAATTTTATCCATTCCCCATTCTTCTGCAAATGCCTTACGATTTTTTTTGATTCAAAATTTAATAAAAACTAAATGCAGAAATCGAATGCATGTAAATACTTGCTCATTTTTGATACAGGCAACAAATTTAATTAAAGATGATTGCTGTTATAATTACAAAATTCCAAAGGATTTTTTTAAACTAACCTCGCTAATAAAATAGAAAAAATATAAAGACTTATCAAGACTTCGGTCTGGGTTAAGGATTTTGATATTGTTTTCGGCAAAAAACTTTCATGAGGACCTTGTTTTTAGTTTTGGGCATCAATGTATATCAAACATAAAACTCTTTGTTAAGTACAAGTTTTTTTATCTCTGTTTAGAAATTTATTACAAAACAAACACGAAATATTAATTCGTTGCCGGAAAATTATAACAGATCATAAATTAATATAACTTAAAGAAAATATGATACACCCAGCAAACTGCTCAAAAACCTCACCATTTAGCATTTCAAGAAAATATTACAAAATCATAAATTCATATTTCTTTCAAAATTCTAAAAATATTCGAAATATTAAAATAAAATCAAAAATTTAAACTTTTTTTTTAAAGTTCTAAAAACAATCCAAAAAATATTACAAAATCAAAGATTGAAACTTTTTTCAAAATTCTAAAAATATTGCAAAAATTGAGACAAAACCAAAAATTGAAACTTTTTCCAATATTCTTAAAATAATGCAAAAATTATATCAAAATCAAAAACACAAAATTTTTTCCATATCCAACAAATTATAATAAAATCAAAAATTTAAATTATTTCAAAATTTTAAAAATTTTGCAAAACATTAATAATTCAAACAATCTTTTTGCAAAATTCTAAAAATATTCCAAAAATTATAACAAACTTTTTTCAAAATTCCAAAAATTATAATAAAATCAAACATTTAAACGTTTTCAAAATTCTAAAAATATTCCGAAAATTCTTAAACAATCAAAAATTAAAACTTTTTTCAAAATTCTAAAATTATTGCAAAATTTCTTAATTCACAAACTCAAAAATTCAAACTTTTTCCAAAATTCTAAGAATATTGCAATTTTGCAAATATTATAATGAAATCAAAAGTACAAACTTGTTTTAAAATTCCAAAAATATTTCAAAAATTATAACAAAATCAAAAATAAAAATTTTTTTCAAAACTCAAAAAATCTTACAAAATCAAAAGTTGAAACTTTTTCCAAATCAAAAATTCCAAATTTTTTTCCAAAATTCAAAGATTCAAAAGGAAATTTGCCTCCTGCTGAAAAGCGTGATCTCACCAGTGTTTCTTAACCGGTGGTCCGCGGACTATTAGTAGCCCGCAGAAAATGTTTTGTGGTCAACAAATTTCTTTATATTTATTACCAGTTACAATTTAATTTTATTCAAACGCTTTATTCACTCCTCAAATGTGAATACTATTTCACATATTAAATTTTTTTTTCTACGATAGCATATAAAAATTCTATTCTATTTTCTATATACCTTATAAAGCCGGAATATCTACCGATTCTTGGAAGCTGGCCAGCGTTCAACCCATATCAAAGAAAGGCAGTAAGATAGACCCTAACAATTATAGACCAATTGCAATTCTGTCGGTTTTAGCTATAATATTTGAAAAATATGTTAACTATCACTCAGAGAATTCTGTTGTTAAAAACTATCAAAATAGCCATTAGATTAATAATTTGGTGATTATTATACAGCTAATCACAATTTGTGATTATTTTCACTAATTTCGTAATAACAGGCATTAATAAAACTAATATTATTTGTTCGTAATATTTACTAATAAAAAAAGTTCAAATTTTAAATCTAAAAACGATAGCTTTTATATTTATAAAAATTCTTATTGAATTAATAACATAATGAATTAGTTGCATATTAGGTATCCATTGGATAAATGACATATATTATTAGAATAATAAAGTTGTTTTTAAAATAATATTAGGTTATCAGATTAATAATACAATCTAATTAGATTAATAATAGGTTCTTATTAAATTGATAATAATAGGTTCTTATTAAATTGATAATAAAATGTTATTAAATTAATAATGGAACTTATTAAATTAATAATGGAACTTATATTTTACTTTTTTAAATAAAAGAGAATATAAAGTTTTTATTAACAATTTTATCTAGTTTAATTATTTTCATTTAGTTTTAAAGTATTTACATTTCACAGTTTTAATTTTAAAATAATACATAATTTTGTTTTAAAGCATTTTTAAATTTACATGTGACAAAAATTGAAAGAACAAAAGGAGTTCATATATGTTCGTATATAAAATAAAAAATATAATAAAATATATTATATTTTACTATATTTTTTATTAATTATTAATTTACATAGTTAAACTAATAATATATATTATTGATTTGAGTTTAGCAAATCAATAATATATTTATATATTTCTTTTTCTCCTTTCAATGTATAAAAATACTTTTGGATAAAATTTCAAAATTGGTTGCTGATTGCGGATTTTTTAAGTTGAATAAATAAAATATTTTGAAGCACAGATCAATTGCTTTTCATGTTGTATAAACTTCATACCATACACTAACAAAACATACTAGTATTGGCTTTGTTATAGATCCAGTAATTAACAAAAGTGGCTGAATTGGTAATTTTTGATCCAAATAATTTTGTAACGTCTCTTCAATATTTTGAACAGTTTCACCTATAATGGCAAAACTGTTTTGAGAATCTCGAACTCTGTATTTCTTATAAATTTTATGCTCCAAAGTTTTGTTGATTGGACGGAGTATCCTGTGCAGTAAAAACATAGCTAATAGCAGAACACCATCTAAATAATATAAAACAGAAAAATATTATATTATTACAGAATCAAACATTAAATAGGTTTAATTGTTTTCATTCAAAAAAATTACAAATGACATGTCCAAAAACAACTTTTTAACTAACAGCCGGGTATTCAAATACTTTAGAATAGGGAATACAATACCGGTATACCGGTATATCAAAAACCGGGCTATCGCTAAATTTTGACCGGTATTCAGTGATTTGAATCCCGGTTTTTGGTATTTATGCAATAAATTAATACAACCAAAAATTCTTGGAATTTCACTGTAACGTTTTTAATTTTTCAATCGTTTTTGTTTGAGAATTTATTTTACTTATGAAGGTAAGCAATTTTATATGTACTGTTGGATGAACTAAATATTTGCTTTTCTTTCGCATATATAATAACTAAGAGTAGTTTAAGCAATTAGTATTTAATGAGATGAGTTTATTCTCAAGCAAAAGTTGAAGCAAACATTGTAATTTCTACTACTAAACACATTTTATTTAAAAAAAATAGCGTGTCATCATCAAAGAATATTCCATAACTAAGACTAAAGGATGCTATCGTTGATTGAAAAACTTCATCCGCCAGCACCCCTAAGATATCACTTTGGCTAGTGACATCTCACTGTTATTGCCAGTGGTAAACGATATCTCAAATTAACTTGTATGCCAATAGCAGGGACTAAAGTACGCGGTTGTCACACCCATAGATCAACAATTTTAAATTTTACAAATCTTCCTGCGGAAAGCTAAGTAATAAATTCATTGGTATTAATGCATTGTTACCGTTTGAAAATCACTATCAGCGAAGTGCCACCATTTTTAATTAGTTAATTCATCATGATTGCCATGTTTAATCATACATAAGCTAGCTTCTTTGTATAGTATTTGTGCGAATCCGGTCTCGTAATTGAGTTTTATACCGATATAATCGATGTTATCAACTATCTTCACTTAATTTTAGAAAAATTTATTACATACCATTGCAAACCAACAACATATATGGTGAAGATGATAAAATTTGTAACATCATGATGTGTTAAATTCCACTACATATAATTTTGATACACACAAATGTAATTGTTTCAGATTATACTTTCATTTTACCAATTTCATAAAAATTATGCTCATCCAAAAAAAACATTCATCTAACAAACTAATTCCGTATAAAACGATATTTAAATAAAAGCCAAATCAAATAATTATCAACATTTAGGCAAAATCCCTTAAGATAATTATATTAATAACTTTAAAAAACTGCATAATCGATCAATTTTTTAAAATTCGTAAAAAGAAATTTTTATGATTTTTATGAATTCATAATTAACTCGAGAACTCGAATATATAAATGTTTCCCCATACAAAATTGCACAACGCGCCTAAAGAAGTTTTCACTTCAAAAAGACTGAACTTTCGGACCTCATAAAATATCTCCATTAAGCGTAGGAAGAAGATTTTACCACAAATCGGAATTTGGATAGTAATCTCATGTTTCAGCATATGCCGAAAAACGATATAGTAAAGTTTCTTTTATGATGGCCCAATGATGAGACCATAGAGGAACTCGTGGAAGATAATGTCGAGCTTATAGCAAAAATGGAAGATGAAACTGAGTCTGAGTTTGGAAGTAAAAACTTAATGAAAAAGAAAATAGATCAAGCGGTTTGTAAAAAACAGAATTACACAGTTGCTGAGAAAAAAACTCGGTTAACTCAAGATCTAGTTAAGGGCCTACGAAATGAAATGATTCATTCTAAAGATGAGGGAACAAGGGGAGTATATTTGCAACAACTCTATGAATTGTTTCTTACGGTTCAACCAAAATTTGTTTTCATCTTATAGATCGTTTTCATGAGCTGGTATTTTGCTAAATAAGCTGAGATCAAGACTTGTTTCGTTTTAATCAATTAATGTGATATGTTGTGTTATTTATTATTTTTTTTTATTTTGAATATTACGTAATATGTTAATGATTAATGAATTTATGTTTTTTATTTCAAATAAAAGTTGAAACAACATTTTTTGTATGAAAATTAAATTTTTTTAAATACCGGTATTAAAACCGGTATACCGGTATTTGTATTTTTAAATACCGAAATACCGTCATTAGATTTTACTCCGGTATTGTATTCCCTACATCAGAAACAGAAACAGAATTTCATACAAATGTGACAGCAAAAAATTCTGTTGCTGTAAAATTTGAATGGAATTCTGTTTCTGTTGTATGTGATTTTCAAGTTTTTGGAGCCAAAAAAAAAAAAAATTAAAAAACTTACTTTCTTTAAATTGAGAAGCTTTTCAACAATCTCTTTTAATTTTTCATCTTTAATTTGTTCTTCAAAAATGGGCTGAGTTTTCTGAATGAATTGCTTTAAAATAAATGTCTATCTGAAAATTTTAAAAGGAATATTAATATAATTAAAATGTTATTGAAATATACTAATATTGAATTATTAATTACCAGTTTATAACCAAGCGGTAATTTAAATTGCTGCCATTAGGTTAAAATTTCCGAAGTTAATTTTAATTTTGAAATATCGCTGAGTCTCAGTTGTTTAGTTCTGTCACATGCAGACTCAATTTCAACCCAACTATTCTGTTCATCGAACAAAATTTCTACATGTTCTGATGAATCTGCTTCAGGAACTGAAAAATCATTTTTTTTTAACACGGCATAGTCAGTACAAAAATTTACAAAGTTTCACATACCAAACGTATGAATTCGTACACTTGCCAACTATTTGTTTTTGTTTTTAATCATAAAATTTCTTATCGTTTAATAAAAGAATTTTAATTTTTCTATTTCTAAACAATACTTTTAGCTTTTCACAAAACTGTTAAATATTTTGTAAAGTTGTTGTTTATTCAGCGTCTGGATATAAACTGTGATTCTTACCAAGATTTTATTAATCGTTATTAAAAATAATAACCTATGGTTAGATTAATGTATACTATTATTAATCTAATAACCTACGTTTTTAAAGTAAAAACCTCGATGATTAATCTAATAAAATGATTATTAAAATTAACTACAAAAATAATAATTTATGTTTTTATCTTAATAGCTCTACGTTAATCGCATGATTTTTTATTTGATTGCCTGAATTCATAATTTTAATAAGAATTGGTTATTAGTTTAATCAACCGTTGTGATTTTTTTAATAATATTGACCGTATTTTTATTTTAATAAACATTTTTATGAAAATAATAACAAAAAGTATTAATCGAACGAATAAGGCAATTACTTTAATAAAAATCGTTATTAGATTGATAAAATAATTTATTACACATTTTTAAAACGGGCGGTTATTAAATTTACTAACAAAATTCTCTGAGTGTACCATTTAATAGATTATTTGGAAGTGTCGCGAATTATTGATGATAAACAGTATGGTTTTCGTAGAAGTCATGCAACAGGTGATCTGTTAGCCTACGTATCCCATCTCTGGAACAAATCGCTTGAAAACCATGGTGAAACATTCACTATTTCGCTTGACATTTCTAAAGCATTTGATAAAGTGTGGCATAAAAATCTCATAGCTAAATTAAAATCTTATGGCATAGACCATTTTACTGTCTCATGAATTCATAGTTTTCTTACCGGTCGCCAATTTCATGTTAATTTAGATGGTATCACATCCAATATTTTCACAACCAATGCTGGGGTTCCCCAAGTTTCTGCACTCTTACCAACCTTGTTTCTTCTATATATTAATGACTTACTTATTTTCACAGTGCAACCAATCCATAGTTTTGCTGATGACAGCACATTGCATGCATCACATGCATCTCCTAAATTTCGATCTCATACTACAGTTACCACTGATATATAGCTGCTGATTCTATCAACAAAGATCTGGAGCGTATAATGGAATGGGGTGATCGTAATCTTGTTTCATTTAATCCAACCAAAACCAAACTATGCCGTCTATCACGAATTGAGCGACATAAAAATTTCCCTATTAAAATAAAACAAAAGGAACTGCGTGAGGTTGAATCAGTTAGACTTCTTGGAGTGGATATTCAAAATAACCTGAAATGGAATAAACATGTGTTCAACCTCGCTAAATCTGCAATGCAAAAATTAGGATTCTTGAGTCGATGTAAAAAGTATTTCAATCCCGATCAAATTTTGCTAATCTTCAAGTCCTTTATTCGTCCATGTATGGAGTACTGCTGTCATGTTTGGGGAGGTGCTTGTCAGTCAACAATAAAATGTCTAGACTCTGTACAAAGAAAAGCAATACGGTTGATTGGTAATACCAAACTAACGGGCCAGCTTGATTCACTCCAGCACAGAAAAAATGTAGCTGAATTGTCAATTTACTATAAATACAACTTTAGCGAATTCTCCTCTAAGGAAATTCAAAATATCCTTCCATCGTGTGCGCAGTATAATCGACAAACAAGAGCTGCTGAGTTATCCCATCCATTTGTTGTACAAATACCTCGTTGTAGAACTGTGTCCTTCCAGAACGACTATTTTAATAGGGTGGCCAAATTGTGGAACTCAATGCCTTCCTCTGTATTTCCCGATGAATTTTTCCCTCAGGCATTTAAAGAAAATGTCCATCATCATTTAAAACAATTAGTATAGTTATCCCTTTATCCCTATTCCTTGTATTTTCCTCATCTCCCACCTTTATAGTTGACATGGTATCTTCGGATATTCAAAGAGTCTAAATAATGAATATTTCATATTTAGTGTGCTAAACATGTCTAACTAATTAATAAAAAAAAAATTGTTTTATTTCACTCCTTTGGAGTGGTATTTTGAAAATAAAATGACCTACAATGATTAACATTAAATTTTATGTTAATGAAAATTAAGAAACTAATTTTTTCCACAATATGAATTGAATTTTCAATATAATCGTAGTAGCTTTTGGCTTTTTCAATGTTCGAGAGAGGGACATGCGCATTAGTTTGAATTTATTGGTTTTTATACTATCCGAGCAAAAATATTTTTGTGGATTTTTTTATAAAATACAATCAAATTATTTATAAAATACAATCAAAAAATTTATTTCGGAGTTCAATGCTTCATATAAATCGTTTTATTGTGTTCCGCAGCATTCATATTGTGTTCCGCCACAGTAATATTTACAGCTGTTTATTTTATTCTATTGAAACTAATAACGCACACACCAATGGGTTTTAAAACAGCAAAAATCAACTATATTTATGGTTGCCGGAAGGACAAAACAATTTATTTGATTGTATTGAACTCTGAAATAATTTTTTCAGATTGCATCTTATAAATAATTTGATTGAGTTTGAGTGAAAATATAGAAGCAATAATTTCAAAATAATGCGCATGCCCCTCTCTCGAATATTGAAAAAGGTAAGGGCTACTATGATTAAATTAAATTAAATTTCCATTGTGAAAAAATTAGTATTTTTTATGATTGTTTTTTAGTTTCTCCATCCTCATTAAGACTAGTAGAAGTAGTTAAATTTTGTATGTAGGTCATTTATTTTCAAAATACCAAACAATTAAATAGGTATCGAAATTGAATAAAATTTATTTAATTGTTTGGAATTATTGGTACAAAAAACTAAAACAAATAAGTTTTAAAATAATTCAATTAAAATTAGCATTAAATAAATAAGCAAATAAGCATTAAATCTTTCACTATAAATAACTTTTATTTCGAATTAGGAGTAAGAACGTTTTCTTTTCATTTTGACTCCTGAATTTGGAATTGTTATATATTTTATCTTATTCGCTCTGAAAAATAGAGTAAGTTAGTTATATAAGAAGTGTTTAAGCTCTGCTTATTCCAAATTCCATCCAAATTCGTTCTTTTCTATTTTTTGGTTTCTTTAAACTTTATTTCATCCATTCCTGTTGTTTTAAATTATATTACATATGAAAGTGTGAGCAAGATGTAACCTGCGTTTCCACTCGTCTTACATGATATATTCGCAAGGTCCGCAATAATTTTTTTTAAATATTTATTGGTCCGTAGCATGAAATTAGTTGAGAAACACTGATCTACACGCAGACCAAAGAGTCGAAATTTGAACTCGACCATTTTTGATTTTCCTGTAACTTCTCATGTTAGTAGTATGCGGACAAAATAAAAAAAAAACTTATTTTAGAATTTTTTTAAAGTGTACACTTTGAGCAAAGGGGGCACTGAAGCATAAATGAAAAATGAAAATTTTGTCAAACCGAAGTAACTTTGAAATTAAATTGCTGAAAAATGGCTATACTGATTTCAACAAACTTTTTTTTGTTTGATAGATGATTTGTTAACATTTTGAAAAAAAATTTAATTAAACGTTTTCTTATTAATTTCAAAATTTAAATTTAAAAAAACTTTTTTAAAGATATGAATATTAAACAATTGAATATTAAACTTGTTTTTTAAATATTTAGATTTCAAATTTCCAAGTTTTTTTAAAAATATGTAGATTCCAATTAAATTTTAAAACTCGTATCCCTACTTTTTAGAGCATTTCTTACGCGACTTATACGGAGCCGATTACGGTGGTAAATTTATTAGTCAAATCCACATGGATAGACGGTTATTAATTTGATTCTGTTTCACACTATTTTATTTACGTCTTACGATAGGTGTAAATAGCAGAGTTTATTCAAACACTCATTTTGCTCCTCAAAATAGAATTCATAAATTAAAATGTTTACAATTTCAATATCGTTCGTTCTTCCTCAAAGAGCGATAATTTTAGCTTTTCGATTTCACTCCTTTCGGGTTGTTATATTAATCATTTTATTTTTCGTTTTTTTCATTCATTTGCAAAAGAAGAAAATTAGTACTTTCTTGGATGAATGATCAAATCATGTTAGGTTTAAAACACCGCTTTTCACATGTTAACTGTTGCTTTATAAAAACAATTGAGAATACGAATAAGATTCGATCAGACTATGAGGCTTAATATCTGCTCACATGATTATTGTTTTAGCTGCAGTGATGAGTAGCAGCAACAAATGGTGTGAAGCCAGCAATTTGAATGTCGGTCGGATGGTAATAAGTTTTTATTTGTTTTCGATGTAGTTTCATTAGAAATAAATTTTGTTGGAATAGCTACGAACCGTTTGGTGCATTTTATCTCGTTTTATTTCAGGGAACTACCGCTTTACTTAAACAAACTAGAACTGAACCACTTTCCTCTTGTTAAGTTTTTCTAGCTATTTTCGCTCTGTAAATTTTGATTAATTTTATTGATTGAAATCTTACAAAGCGAAAATTTGAAGAGCTCCTGAAAACTACTCTGAACAAAACATATCCTATTTCGAATTGAAATGTGGCTAACTCAACCTTCGCCGCAAGGGCGGATACGGAAATCGATCTCCGAAATTGATTCAACAGCTGTACAGGTACAGCACGATGTAATTGAGACAATCGCACTTAATGCTTGTGTGAAAATTAAATATAGTTCAATTTATTTCAAATACTTCTATTTTTGAAAAGTTAATGATATAAGGCCGAAGTCAATTTCGTTCATGAAAATAGTTATTTACTTTATTCAACAACTATTATATTGCATGTAATACTTTATATGTTAAATAAACGCTGTTGTCAGGAAAATGTTTACGCGTTGTTATACCGTGTAATTGTTTTTAAGTATTTTTTCTTTGTTTGAATAATATACTGCTAACTTCGAAATGTGGTGGTCATTACTTTAATTTTTTTCAGTGTACTATATTGTTGTGACATTAACATTTTAATCAAATTTTTATAAAGATTTCTTTTAATCCATCGATAAAAATGTTTTGTTAATCTCATTCATATGCCCTTGTTCAACCTAAACTCATACTATAAGAAAAACCGAATTTATTCTCTTGAGATCCAAATTTTATTTTGTTTTTCGAATAATTTTTTATCCGTTACGGTATCGTCATAAAATAGATTCAATCTACTGATAACTTTATTTAAATAAATTAAACGTCGGCCTTAAACTGGAGCAAAGATTGAAAAAGTATAAATATTTTGGATTATGGTTGTTTGTTTATGCTTTTAGCTATTTTTATTTGAGAAGTAGATTTAAAGCTTAAAAATTATGAATAAATGGAAAGTTCATTTTACGAGAGATGAATTACGGATATGCTGTTTTTTATCCGAAAAGTAAAGAAATCCAACATAAATTGATTTTTAAATAAAATATAAAAATAACGTTATAAAATTTGTATGTCATAACTGTGTTGTTTGCTTTATAGAAGATTTGTACCTGAAGCATTCACCTAAAAATATACGATAAAAGTTACGGGTAACATCAAATAAAGCTCAAACTTTTCGGGTTACAATGATTTTATTTTAACCGTTGGAAATTGTTTTTATTAGTATAATTCCGGTTTGAGTTTAACCGTTCCAATTAAACGAACACTTGGCAAAATAGCCTTGATGCATTGTTCATTACAAAATAATCAGAAACGTGTTTATCTTTCAGTCAATTTTCTAAAAAATAAGTTGAAACGAGTGACAAATCGTTGTTTGCGGCAACGGCAATTTTCAACATATTGTTCTTGGTTAGAAACAACCAGTAATAGGACCGTTAATAGAATAGAACCATAACTACTCCGGTTTAGACTCCGAATTGTAACGTTATAAACGTTCCTTAATTAAAAAAAACAAAAATTTAAGATAAATTTTATCTATTATTCTATATTCCAGCTAAGTTTGCCCATTTTAAGTTCACTGTCACAATTCCAAACTTTTACTTTTCCTTTTCACGCAAAAAACTTCGATGTCAAAAAATTCTATTTTAAACGTTTGCATTATATTTTCATTTCTCTGGCAAAATACAAATGTATTATCATAATTTGATAATTTAAAAAATAAACTCTATTTACAATATTATATACGTAATAAATATACGACAGTTTAAATTTCTGAATTGACTATTTTCAGTGCAAAAATTTTATCAAAATTCTTGCAGGTTGATGGTAGTCAGTCAGTTTTCGTAACATGTCTCAGTTTGGTTGTATCGGTGATATTTTTTTTCCGTCGGGTCCGTCAGTATTATTTGCTTTTATTTATTGCTATTTTTATGTTTTTTAATTTTTTTTTTTGTAGTAGGATCAACTTGGAATTAATAAATTCGTTTCCTTCTTAATAATGGAAAAAATATTTATCTTCTACGGCGTCTAAATTATCTCTTGATTGTTTAATATTTCAATACATAATAAAAAACATGTAAATCGATCCCAATATCTAACAACCAACTGGATATCTAACCCCATAATTCAAAACTAAAATGCAGAAATAGACAGAGCGAAAACGGCAAAACCTGCATTGAAAGAAAAAATTCGAACACTACAACCTCTTTTGTTCCAACCGAATATTTCTTGTCACAATAACCTCAAATTCGGTTGTCTTATCTTCAAAATACAAATTTGAAGTTACAACAACCGCAATTGAAGACACAACAACCGAATGTGATATCATCGTGACCGACTAATCTCTGTTCCAACCACAAAAATGATTGATTTTTTTTTCAGTGTTCTACTATATCCATTTCTGACAAAAGTTTTTGCTGTGCTATTCTTTAAGGCCTGTACTAAATCTTCTTTTCTCCTTATTATTGGCGATATAAATTATCGTCATAGACCACGCAATGAAAGCTAATTTATTCGCGGAACGCTTTGCCTCAATTTTGACAGTTTTGTAAACTCAATCAAAGAAACATCCCGAATCCAGCATTCAGGTGTTATGAAATATTAACCCGACAAACATTCTGTGCATAGTGCAAGTCTTTGCACTTTTTATTTAACTATTTTTTCAAGATTTTTTTAAATAGTCTAGTCTTAAATTAAATTAAAGTTTAAAAGTATTTGAGTGCTAACGTCATACCTATTTGTTTTAATTTAACATTTTTAAATCATGTAAACATGCATACAAAATGTGCATAAAACTTTCAAGCATAAATACAAAAATATTTAATGTATGGCTGTTTTGACTAGGATCTTCTAATACGTTATGATTCTTTTCTAGAGCAATATTTTTGGCAACGTCAAAATGAAAATATATGTGTATGATTGCATATGTAAATGAGGCGTTAATTTTTTGAACGATACAATTTAAACGAAAAAAAATCAAAAAATTTAAATATATGGCTTACATATAAAAAATATTATTAATTTTTCACATTTTTTTATAATATTAAAAAAAATAAATTTAAGTATTAGTAAACCGACATCAAAAAGGACAAAAAAAATATTAAATACATATAATCATTTTTTTGAATCACTAATATTAATTATTCAAAGTGCCCGTTTGTTTTCGTGAGTTTTCTTTCACAAAAAAATTTCATTCGCACATAATTTTAGATTAAAATAAAATTAAATTCATCAATTTATTATTAGGAAAGTCATATCAAGTCATAAAAAGTTAAATGAAACCAGACATTCTTTATTATTCAGGAAACATGCAGTCACTTTTTATTATTCAGGAAACATGCAGCTAACGTTTGTGTGCAAAGCGTTTTATAACATGTGCACTGTATGGTCATCATGTGCATGACGTGTATTATGCACAATTTTGTGTACGGGGATTTTGTAGCATGCACATGCCACGCAATTTTTTAAGAATTGTTTTAAGGGGAAAAAGCTTCATTTAAAATCAAAAATTAACAACAAAGCCGCCGGTCTGGACAACATTCCTCTTACTATTCTAAAATCATTTTTAAAAGGACTTTAAAAATAGTAACAGATTATTCAGTCATATCATACAATGAATACATATCATACATCTTAAATTGATCTTAATTTCTAACCTCAATTATAATACAAATATTTATAGTTATATTAGGTAGCATACAAAGTATTAAACAAAGTATTAAATTTATTTATAATTTCGGTCTTGAATGGATCCCTATACCTTATCGAAAATTTCAGAAAAGTTTGTGTCATTAGCGACAAATTCTGGAGACCAGAAGGCTAATAAAAGAAGAATGTATCAAAGTATAATGTATCAAATTAGAAATGACTGATTTTCCCGAATCAAATCTATGCTGATTACGGCGGATCAAGTCTCTAAGAACTATAAACAATGGCTGACTCACAATTTCTACAAATAATTTAGGAACGGTGAACTGAATAGAAATAATTCAGTAGTTGAAAATTTCACGCTTATCTAAATTTTTAAAGATGGGCGTTATAAATGATGATTTCCAGATATTCCTATGGAGACCGAAAAGATACCCTGACTTGGGGGAAAGATTAAATTAGTAGTAAAGATGCTTTATCATACTAGCAACTGTCCTCTTTATGAGTTTTGGAGGAACCAAAGCTAGTTCCGGGTCTGTTCCAATGTCCAAAAACTGAATTGAGTTACAAACTCGATAAGTATGATTTCTCGTTTTTTCGTTTTCAGTGGAGTGCAAAACGTGTGATTAGTGAAGTTCATTAAAGTTAATGGTGGTGGTTGATAAATACTCTCAAAATGATGTGCAAAAGCTGCTAATAAAATATGAAGAGGAAATACCCATGTGAGTCATATGAAGTACTTTATTACTACGCATATGCTTAATAAAACTCCAGAACTATTTGGGATGGATCATCAATCAGTTTTAAAGCAGTTTTATCTTTATGTAGGGCAAGAGCTTATTGTTCCTCAATTTTAAATTTATATTATACAAAGCAGATACAATATCTTCACTATTAACATTATTTTGCAAGAAAGAAATTTGATTAGTCAAGAAAATATTATTTGAAGACTATTAATTCATGTTTCTGTAACAAAAAATAAAATATTTTTGATAATCAACTGCAATATCAGTTGATTATTTGATAATTTCAAATTATTAGTATAATTAAAATGGGATTGGACTAAATGAATGATGACATTACATTTTAGAGAATTATGTTGGGTTAAAATGAAATAAAAATAAAGCAAAAAATGTTTAGTTGTAATTTCCCAAGGGCGGTGATAATTCGAAATAATTTTTTGCCAAAAATTTCGAAAGCAAGTATATTGATAAAGGCACGAGGCCGTATGCCGAGGGCTATTATCAATACCACATGCATGAGGATTTTTTCAAAAAATTATGAGAATTTATCAACGAACGAAGGGAATTTGTTTAAAAAAATGTTTGCCATTTTTCATTTATTTATATATTTTTTATGAATTATACATTGGCTACTGGGATATCAGTTAATTATTTCAAAATTAGGCTGATAATTTTTAATATCCCAGTAGGCCAACGTATAACTATTTGTTATTAGTATAATTCTAATGTTATTTGTGAAATTGAATGATGTCATTACATTTGAAGAATTTCATTGGTTTAAATTATAATAAAACTTAGGCAAAAAACTTTCAAGGTAATATCTTAACTTGATACAATAAAAAAAAGTGTGAAAAGTCAGCAGTTGTATGGTAGAGCCCCCGCCATTTTGATCAATGTGTCCCAAAAGATGAAAATTATCTTCTCACACTAATTGAAACCTTTTTCATAAGTTTCATCATAATCACTTCATTATTGTAGGCTGTAGTGCAAAGACACTGAAAAAACTTCAAAAAATTGCAACAAAAAATGTTTTTACCGGAAGTGGAAAACCGGTAGGTGGGATTCAGAACTGTTGTGAACCGTACTAAATGCTTATATACCATGCTTAAATTTGGACAAAATTACGGGAGGTCGCCCAAGCACCTCTAAGTTTAAATCTTCAATAACTTCTAAGCCCGGCTTATGATCTTATGGAAACTTGGTATATAAGGATTTAATACTGTTTCCAATATTTCTGCATACCAATTTCCGGTTTGTCACTTCCGGTTAAAAATTTTTTTTTTCAGGTGTTTATCCCTACTGTAGCCTACAATTACCGATCGATTTTGCATTAAACGTTGGTAAAAGCTTTCAACTAACACGAGAAAAATTTTATCAGCTTTTGAAGTACATTGTATAAAGAATTGGTGGGTCCACCATATAACTGGTTGTTTTCTCAGATTCAGACTCCAACTCAGACTCAGATTCAGACTCAGACTCAGACTGAGAATAAGACTCAGACCCAGACTTAGACTTAGACTCAAATTCAGACTTAAACTCAGACTCAGACTGAGACTCAAACAGAGGCTTAAGTTAATACTCAGACTTAAACTGAAACTCAGACCCATACTCAGATCCAGACTCAGACTAAAACTGTACTCAGACTCAGGTTCAATTTCATATTCAAACTCAGAATCAAACGCAAACTCAGACTTATAGACTTAATCTAGACTTAATCTTAAGAAACATCCGTGAAGTAGATTAAATAATTTCCATTTAAGCAGTTTTCTATCTAGCTTTCATGCTTTTAGATAAGGAAGCAAACATCTTATGGTAAAAGTCGTTCCATGTTTGTACAAATTTTCTCTGCGTCCTCCTATTTTTTCGTTCAATATTAAGTCAATATATAGAAATCAATAATTTATAAAACCCATCAATAACACAAACTCAAACCTTAAACTGAATAACTTCCTTCCTTGAATAATATCTAAAATCTTTTTCAAAGTATTTTATTGTTGAAGGGATTCATTTATACATAAAATCAAGTATTTCTACATAACAAATACATAAATAACCGTGAAGCACCTTTCAATTCAAATTTAAAACTGCTAAAATATATAAAAATCTTAACATTTTCGTACTAACTTATAAAAATATTGTTGTTGTTATTCGTTTTATCTTATCCCTAAACATATCAAATCACATCTTATTTAAAAAAAAAAAATTATGTATTATCCTTTATAGTTTATACCGTAAACATATACGTTCAGAGGATTCAAAATTTCGTAAATTTAAAGGTAAAATTTTCAAGAAAAACCTTATTTCCATTTTTTGTAATCTTCACTTAGTATTTTCCACTTTGTTATTGATATCGTTGTGAAATGTGTGGAATATCTTAATTTTTTACAAGTTATAAACTTTTCTACACTTATAGAGATATAAATTTATTATATTTTACCTGAATAGCATCTTAAACCATAATATTTCCTTTTTTGTAGGAATGTTTTTTATTTTATAATTTATTTATAATATTTATTTGTTTCTGCTTTTGTTGAGAGGACTAACTAACGATATGATATTTTCATATAAAAAATGTAAAATACATTAAAAAGCCAATTCACAATATCTATTTATGTATGTTGTAGGGCGTAAAGTATGTCTTTTCCGCTTGAGAGTGAAATTGCAGCAATCACTCGAAAGCAAAAATAGTACATTATGATGCTAGGACGTAAAGCTAAAGATTTTGGACGGATGTGGAGTTTGCAAATCGAGGCGCTAGCCGAGATTTGCACCCACATTAAGTCCAAAATAGCTTACGTCCGTGCATCATATACTATTTTTTATTCGCCGCAAGCAAAATATTTTAAGAAAAGTTGTTTATTCTAAATTAAAATTATAAATTTTCATAAATTTTAAAATAAAAATATGTGGAACTAAATATGAAAAATATTTATTATTTTTTCCAAATTCTATGACAACAAATGATAACAACTATTTTAATTGGATAATGAAATTTTGAATTTGCGGGTTGCTTTGATAAAAAAATTTATTTTTCATAGAATTTAAACAAATACAAATGCTTTTTACTTTTTTGGACGTAGCTATGACGACAAAATAAATAGTTGAAAAGTAATACTTTAAAGCCGCAAATCACAGTAATAAAGTAACACTTTAATATATAGGCGAATAAAAAGATATTTTATGCCCGAATTTCATACAAGATTTTTTGAGCGAGTAAGATTCTGTATTATTTGCATAAATTAACATACATATATTTACACAAAATAGTAAAATATTTTTTGAGAAAATTGTTTAATCCAATTAGTTTTGCTTTTCATATTTATTTTCCTAAAGTTCTATAGAAACCAATTTTTTTTAAAATTTCCATATTAATTTAAAACATTTTGTTTTTCAATTGTATTTGATCTATCTATCGTATAGATAAGTTTTATTTATTCGCCTACATATTAAAGTGGTACTTTATTACTGTGATTTGCGGCCGTAAAGTGTCACTTTTTAATATCTTGCTGTCATAGTTACGTCCAAAAAAGTAAAAAACATTTGTATTTGTTTAAATTCTAGAAAAAACAGAAATTTTTATCAAAGCAACCTTTAAATTCAAAATTTCATTATCCAATTAAAATTATTGTTATTATTTGTTGTCATAGTTATACAATTATTTTGAAAAAAATAACAAATATTTTGTCAAAGGTTACTTGTTCAACATATTTTCATTTCAAAATTTATGCAAAATTATAACTTTGATTTCGAATAATAGTACATTATTTAATTAATTTCGAATAATAGTACATTATTTAATTGAGTCTATAGTTTGACAATTATAGACGAAACACAAAAGGTCACTTTAGCTCCGAATTAAATACACTATTTTTTCGGCAAACGTTTAAATTTTTTATAAATATGAAATTAATACATCAAAACTTTTTATAAATATGAATTTGTATCGTCATAATTACTTCCAAAAAAGAGAAAAAAACATTTAAATTTGTATGAATAATTTTTTTTTATCAAAGCAGCCTTTTCAAAATTTCATAATATGAGAATCAACTTATTTTTTGTTGTCATGGTTATACTATATGTTTGAAAAAATAACAAATAACAAATGCTACTTTACAGCCTCCGTAATATAAAATAAAAATGGCGTTACTTTTGCTGTCGCTAGACGTTACTTTTGCTGTCAGGCTAAAAAGTAAGACTTTAGCTAACTCTCTAGCGGCAGTAAAGTTAAGCTTTACAGCCGTTTGCCGAAAAACAATTTTTTATTCGCCTATATATCAAAGTGTTACATTATTACTGTGATTTGCGGCCTTAAATTGTCACTTTTTAACTATTTATTTTGTTGTCATGGTTACATCCAAAAAAGTAAAAAGCATTTGTATTTGTTTAAATTCTATGAAAAATAGAATTTTTTATCAGAGCAACCCTTAAATTCAAAATTTGATTATCCAATTAAAATAGTTGTTATCAATTGTTGTCATGGTTATCCAATAATTTGAAAAAAATACGAAATATTTTGTCAAAGGTTGCTTGTTCCACATATTTTTATTTTGAAATTTATGCAAATTTATAATTTTTAATTAGAATAAACAAATTTTTTTAAAATATTTTGCTTGCGGCGAATAAAAAATAGTATATGATGCACGGACGTGAGCTATTTTGAACTTAATGTGGGTTCGGCTAACGCCTTAATTTGCAAACTCCACATCCGTCCAAAATCTTTAGCTTTACGTCCTAGCATCAAATTGTACTATTTTTAAATATTTTGCTAGCGGCGATTAAAAAATAGTATATGACGCACGGACGTAAGCTATTTTGGACTTAATATGGGTACAAAACCCACATCCGTCCAAAATCTTTAGCATTACGTCCTTGCATTTTTTTTTTTTTTTAAATAAAATGTGATGTGTAGTAGGCATTACAATATGTGTCACAACAACACATAAAAACCTTTTAAGACCAAGGTCCCACAACAACATGCGTTCTAAGGATGTTAATGGACGCAAATCTGTTTTTTTTTGTTTTTTTAATATTTTTTGTTAAATAATGGACAACTAAACTATAAATCCTATCACATATAAAATATGACATAGGCCAATATTTCGTGATAGGATAGGGAAAATAAAAATAAAATAAGAGATAAAAAGCAAATTCGTTTTAAAAATTTGCAGGAACAAAACTAAAATTCGTTTGCCAATAGTCCAGCTAATGGCATAATCCTTGATTATGGGACGCAGTATATTTTTCAATGATTCACTCAGATATATAGTTATATGAAAGCTCGTTTCTTCGAGCAAGCTACAGCGTTTCAGCATCAAGGAATATTCATTAGCTAAGATTGAGAGTGCTACCGTTGACTGAATACAGTTCATCCGCCAGAACCCCTAACATATCACCTTGGCTAGTGATATCTCACTGCTATTGCCAGTGGTATGTAATATCTCACGTTAACTCATGTGCCAATAACAGGGACTGGAGTACGCGGGGTTGCCACACCCGTGGATCAAAAAATAGAAAAAAATTAACAAATTAATAAATGCATGCGTACCATGCATGTACTATTATTGTGTTTAGTAAAATGTATTTTGAATTATCGTTAAATTGACGTAATTTTTTGTTTGTTTTTTTTCTAAATTTCTTCCAAATTATTTAATTTCAATTATATATAAAATTACAAACAAAAAAAAATTCTAAGATTAAACAATTTTCGCAACGTAAAATTTCACAAAACATATATGTCTGTAAATATATGTATGTTGTTTTTGGAGATAGCCACTTTGTATTTTGTTCTTTTGAGTTCGTTTGATGTTGTCAAAAATATTTACGCTTTAGGGCGTAAATTTGTTATTTCAATAGGAAAAAAAGTCCTGCCTTACGCACAATTTTTGAATCGAAAGAGTGCATTTTACGGTTTACTCGTACAAAAAATAATTTGTATTCAGAAAGTTTTGTATAGAATTAAATTAGCAGTTACAATAATCATTATTTGTACATATTGTGTTTTATTGTGTTGTTTGAATCCAGTAAGCGAACAAGTTTTAAAACAAGCTCATTACTTCACCACAATACAACTGACAATTGATGAGGTTTGCAATTCGTATGAAAATTTTGGAAAGATACCTAAACTACCTCAAAGTAGATTTTGTTTTTTATTTTGAAACAATTCGAAAATAAAATAAGAATGAAAAAGGGCATGTTGTGTGGTTTGGTAAGCTCATACAAAAAGGATCTAGATGAAACGATGGTGTATTTTATTCGGGTTCACATGAACATAAAAGTTTTAAACTATGTATTTTTAAAATTGGACAAAGCTCTCTGCAAACAATGCATTTTCGTATGAAATTTGGTACAAACACTTTCAGTACGGTTTTAGTTTGCTGGGAATGCTGGGAAAAATGTGTACTTGCAAGTTTCAAGGTCTTTAACCACTATACTGCGTACAGTTATGAAGCAATGTTGATGAAATTTTGGGTAATATTTTTAGTTAACAAATAAAAATAAAATTTGCTTTTGAGGTTTTTGTGAATAGAATAAACTCAAAACTTTCCTTCCACCGTCTTATTATGGAAGATTAAAATGATGCACGAGTGGCATTAATGTGCTGTCATCACCAAAACTATATGGAATAGTTGTACTATATAAATAAGACAACCATTTATGTTTAATGAAACAAGGTTGGTGAAAACCTTCCCGTTAACACATAATCATTTCTTTTCTATTATCTCAAAAAAACCAATTTCCAAAATTTAATTTCCGGTTACTAATTAAATTGAATAGGAAGCGTTGTTAATTTGTGGGACGTAATTATGAAATCGAAGTCCCACATGAGTTTGATTGTTGGCAACTCCATTTTAGTTTTGTTCCTGCAAATTTTAAAAACAAATTTGCTTTTTTCCTCTTATTTTGATGTGCAAAATCTATAGGTTTGTAGTAGTTACGAATCCCGTTACGAAAAATTGTATTGCAATTCTATGCCGTCACGCCTCATGAAAAATAATTATTAATTTTTTTTATTAATAGTTTTGTTTTTTAAATTTTTGAATTTTTTTTCTTAATTTTGTTTTAATTTTTTTATTTCATTTTTTTCTTTTCTTTTTTTGTAATTTTTTTTTATTTGTTACCATCGTCATTCGTTTGTGATTTTTTTATTAAAAAACGGGTTGTGTTATAGGAATTATAATATGTGTCACAACAACACATAGAAACATTTAAGGACCAAGGTACAACAACATGCGTTCTAAGGTTAATAGATGCAAATTATTTTTATGCTTTTTTGTTTCTTAGGGTTCCGTACTTTTAAAAAGCAAAAACGGTACACTATTGGTGAGGCTTCGGTGTGCGTCCGAATTTCTATATAATCGATTTTCTCACAAACAATAAGTCTATCAACTTGAAATTTTCTACAGTATTAAAATGTATTTGTCCACGCCTACTGAAATCAAAATTGCAAATAAAATCTTTATTTTATAGACATATATAAGGAGGCAGTAAAACAAAAGTATTATTTAAGGAATCGAGTATGATTTAGAAAAATCGAAAGAGATTAAAATATTTCCAAAAAAAAATTCACGGTTATAAGAAATCTTGTAAAAATTGAATGAAAACAATAGCTTTCGGCTCACCATTTCGAATGTTATTTGGAGGGGGTTCGGTGTGGAAATTTTGAAAAAAATTATTTTTGATCTTTGAAACTTTGAAACCTGCATGCATGATGAATTTTTTTCTAGTCCAAAATAATTTTTTTTCTAATTTTTAAAAGCATAGGTTAAAACTTTTTTTCAAAAACATGAAAATTTTTTCCTACTCCCCCTTAACTTCGAAAGGAAAAAATTTGAAAAAATTCGCGGTTATAGGAAATATTTTAAAAATTGAATGAAAACTATAGCAACTGGCTCATCATTCAAATTTTGTTTGCAGGAGATTGAGGGTAAAAATTTTGAAAAAAAATTATGGTTGATCTAAGCGACTTGAATGTCATATGAAAAATGAATTTTTTTCTAGTACATGAATATTTTTTTTGTAATTTTCGAAAGCACAGTTTTCGAGGTCTTTTCAAAAATGTGAAAATTTGTTCCTGTCACCTCCCTTAACTTCGAACATTACAAAAGAAAAACTTAAAAACAATTAGCGGCTATAAGATGTTGTATAGATTGAATGACAACGATAGCGGTCCACTGGCTTATCATTTCAAATGTTATTTTGAAAAAAATTATTTTTGCCTTGACCCTATAACTGGTCATTTCTTTAAAATAACATTTGAAATGCATGTCATATGAAAGGTAAAAGGTTTCTAGTCCAAAACAGTTTTTTTTTGTAATAAGCGAAGGCGCTGTTGTTGATTTATTTCTAAAATTGTGTTTTTGAGAAGAACTATTCTCGTAGAATATTATATATGTACATGAATCCTTCGGCGAACGAGTTGTATTCGTACTGGTCCGACTTTTTTTTGTAAAGAATGATTAAATCCAATCACATAATAAAATATGGAAAAGGCCGATATTTGGGGTTGAAGAAGAAGATGTATATTTTACTATTGTTGGCATAAAAAGCCGCTGGATTAAATTAATGTTTGTTCAGTTGACACAGAAATTCATCTTCTGAAATTGTATGTATAGAGATTGTAATTTGACTAGGCTTAAACTTAAACATACACAACACGAAAAAATCAGACAAGTTAGTATATTTAAACAAATTACCAAATTTTCGAGGGAAGCATTGGCATACATTATATTTTAAAACTTATTTAGTATAATTATATGTTCATCACATCTCTTATAGGCTCCAAATTATGCTTACACCATTAAAGCGAATAAGCTATTTACATTGTCTGTAAATTCCTAAAAGAGTTCGAGTAGTTGGTCCACAAAACAATTTTGAAAAAAGTCCCTGAAATATGCATTAATTGTGCATGTTACAAAATCTCCGTGCACATAATTGTGACTTATACATGTCATGTACATGATGCACGCCATACTGTACACATGTCGTACAAAGCCTTCACACATATGTGCATGTTGGCGGCATGTTTCACGAATAGTAAAAAATGAAATTTATTTAATGATAAGAATAATAAACAAAGATTAAAAAATGGAGTTTTATTTTCTAAAATGGCTGGTTTCATTCATTCATTCATTTCATCGTAATAATAAATTGATGAAATTTATATTATTTTTCTTCAAAATTTTTTGCGATATAGTTGTTTTTATGATTGTAATGAAAACATACACACAAACCAAACGGGCACTTTGAATAGTTAATTTTTGTGATTTAAAAAAATTATTACTTTTATTTAATATTTTTTCTTTGTCATTTTTCATGTCGGCTTACGGATTTACGGATATTTTAATTTATTTTTTTTATAATAAAAATTGTGAAAAGCTAAAATACGTTTTATATGTAAGCCAAATATTTAAATTTTTGGGATTTTTTTTTCATTTAAATTGTATCGTTAGGAAAATGGACACCTCATTTACAAATGCAATCAGACACATACAATTTCATTTTCTAACTTAGAAATACGAGCGCAGTCTTGATTTGTAGTAATGACGTTACCAAAAATAATAGTATAGGAAAGTTTTATAGCGTTTTAAAAAATCCTAGTCAAGAAAGTCATACATAAAATATTTTTGTATTTAATGCCTGAAAATCCTATACACATTTTGAACACATGTTACATCGGTCTGAAAGACCTCAGTATTACATTCATGAATAAAATTCTTACCCCTACTTTTTGGCATTTCTCGACGTTTTAGAACCTACTGATTCTAAAAAAGCAAAAAAAAAAATGTATGTCTGTTTTCCGGCCGTCACAACCGACGAAATTTAGAAAACGGCTGAGTGGATTTGAATTCCAAAAATAGGTACACTCAATGGTAAGAGCCAAAAGGACGATGTGTTCGATAACTTTACCGGAAGTGTGTCAAAAAAGTCGTCAAGTGTGTCAGAACAAGGAAAAATGCATATTTTTTGCATAAAAATCGTGCATTTTAAGTGATTATGAGTAGGAACAAAGAATGAGGAGAAATCTGGATGGTCGGGATTGGTGTGTGCAAAAAATAGTTTATTGCATTATAAGTTTGTCAAAAAAATGTTGTCAAGTGTGTCAAAAGAAAGATTTTTATTTATTTTTACTCATTTAATTCGAAAAATAAAATTATTTATTTGTACGACATGAAATTTTATTATTATTCTTGAGAATTAGAAGTTAGTCAAAAAAATCATGTCAAGTGTGTCAAAAGAATGATTTTCATTTATTTTTTTAGAAAAAAATAAAATTAGTTATTATGAAATGAAATGTATAACGAACATGAAATTATTATTATTGAGAATTTTCTTGCATTATAAGTTTGTCAAAAAAATATTGTCAAGTGTGTTTAATTTATTATTTTAGATAATTTTTTGGAAAAAAAATTCTTTGCTTACGTAAATATAATTGAACATGGAAATTTTTGAATTTGTTATAGTTTTTGAAATATTTTTGGAATTTGGTAAAAGTTTCAGTTTTTGATTTTGTAAGAATTTTTGAAATATTTTTAGAATTTTTGAAATATTTTTAGAATTTTGAAAAAATTTAAATTTTTGATTTTATTATAATTTTTCTAATTCTGGAAAAAGTTTCAATTTTTGATAGTGTTATAATTTTTGCAATATTTTTAGAATTTTGGAAAAAGTTTGAATTTTTGAATTGTTGGAATATTATTAGAATTTTGAAAAAGTTTCAATTTTTGATTTTATTCTAATTTTCGAAATATTTTTAGAATTTAAAAAAAAAAATAGAATTTTTGAATTTTATTTAAATATTTTTAGAATTTTGAAAAAAGATTCAATTTTTGATTTTGTAAGAACTTTTGGAACATTTTTAGAATTTTTGAAAAATTTAAAATTTTTGATTTAATTATAATTTTTATAATTTCGGAAAAAGCTACAATTTTTGATTTTGTTATAATTTTTCCAATAATTTTAGAACTTTTGAAAAAAGTTTTAATCTTTGATTTTGTAATAATTTTTGAAATATTTTTAGAATTTTGTTTGAAAAAAGTTGAATTTTTGATTTAATTTAGTTTTTACAATATTTTTGGAATTTTGAAAGAAATATGAATTTATGATTTTGAAATATTTTCTCGAAACGCTAAATGGAGGTTTTTGAGTAGTTTGCTGATTGTATATTTTTTTCACTTAATTATGTTACTTTATCATCTGTTATAATTTCCCGACAACGTATTGATGTTTCGTATTAGTTTTGTAATACATATCTAAACAGAGATAAAAAAATATATGTACTTTAACAAAGAGTTATGTTTGATATACATCGCTGCCCCAAACTAAAACCATGTCCTCATAAAAGTTTTTTGCCGAAAATTATTTCAAAATCCTTAGCCCACACCGAAGTCTTGATATCTCAGAGCTTGAGATTTCAGCCCCTCCATATTATACAAGATTTAAAAATGTTAAATTAAAATAAATAGGTACGACGACGTTAGCACTCAAATACTTTTAAACTTCAACTAAATTTAAAATATATACACTAGAATATTTTTAAAAAAATTTAAAAATTATTAAAATAAAAAGTGCACGAGATGTGTATAGACTCATGCACCCTGTTCATAATGTTTGTCAGGTAGGTTCAAAGAACATGGTAAGAAATTAGTGATTTTTATGCAATGTGTATGAAAACTAAGGAGATGAACGAAGAGCAAAAGGTACACGAAATTTTTGAAAGAATTAACAAGAAACATGGTGGCCAAAAACTACGCACGTGCACGTTTTAGTGAAATTTTTAGAACTATTTCAGACCAAACCGCAACATTTAATAAGATAGTAAGGATATATATTGCCTTCTACTGAATTAATCCCCTCCCTGGATCAAAGTATGTGTCTTCTAGTTCCAAATCCAAATTATAGAAGACATTAGTAAGACCGGCTCATAATATATATTGTTACAATTATAATACAAAATCGCAACGAAAACAAAAATTCTCAGAATTTCTCAAAATTTTAAACAGATTTTGGATTTACCTGGCATATTCTCGATATAAGTTAAAAGTGTATTTAAGTGTAATTTTGTTTGCAGAAAAACCGATAGTTGACATACTGCGATAGTGTAAACAGTTTAAGTTGGAATGCAATTTTGTTAGTTTCGATTGTAGCAAATATTTTTGTAGGGAAAATGTGCTGTTTCGAATAATAAAAAATTCTTTTCTGTGTGTGTAACACATATGTTATTTGACTATTTTATTTTGGAATAAAATTGAATATTTAAAAAATAAAATAAAAGTTTTTGTAAATCAAGAGACGCGGTAGTGTCTTGCGCGCCATGTTTTGAAAGACACTACTAGTATATATACTGTGCATCGAATAGGTTTTAAAGGTTAAAATTTTCATTTCCAATAATTTGCATTTTTTCTACAACTGTATTCAAAGTTATCAATAAAAGTATATCTTATTTAACTATATGTTTCTCATTAGTAAAAAAAAAGTCAGCATTCATGCTTTTTTCTGAAAGTTTATAAAATCAAAATTTTGCTTTCCCAAACTTTTAGTAAAATTAAAATGTTTTTACAAATTTTTATACCACGTTGGTAGCATTGATATGAATGTAGTAATTTAGTATCATTTTGGCGAATTTTCAAAAACCAACCAAATGTACAGAATTGAAAAACACAAAATTATGCGAATTGAAATATATTATCCCTCAATATTGGTAATATTTAACAACAGTTAAAAAACTTAAACACGAACCCAGATTAGTTTGCAAACATATAGTTGTTTTCGATAACAAATATATGTTTGTATCCAGAAAACCCATCAAATTTTTTATTAATATATTAAATGGAAGTTGGTAATTATAAAGATATTAGAAAAAAGAATATATTTAGACTTTGCTTTCAGTAAAAAGACCTATTATTGATGTGTTAAAAAAACGATGTTGTGAAAACATGTATTTGGTCTATTATGTAAATTTGTTATCTGAGAGAACCCAACAAATGTTATATCGATAATAAATTTTAATTTTATTTCATTTTATTTTAGAAACGTTGGTAGTTATTTTGAAGTGATGAGATTAAAAAATAATTTAGTAGGCTTTAAAATTTTGTGTTTTTAAGCTTTATGAGATATAAAGAAAAGAATTTGAGAAAATTTTATTATTATTTTAAGGGTTCCGTACTTTGAAAAATAGAACATAACCCTTATAGTGAGGACTTGATTGTTTATTATCCATTATTCACAACGACTTTCTCACTGAAAATGAAAATATATGTATTTACGTATATTTATGTGGTAAGATAAGGCGAAAATGACAAATATGTGTTGATTTCGATATTGAGGTGATATATAACTGTAAAAACTGAAATTTTTTAAAACTTTCAGTCAATCATAGACTATAAAGTTTATGGAAGACACCAATGGTACTTGGCTGAACATAATCAAGAATTTTTAAAAAAAATTGTTTGATTGCGAAACACTTAATTTCACATCTTTTTTCGCACAATGTTGTTTTGTTTATTATTTATTTTGAGTAAATAGCAATCGATTTAAGCTTTTATGCTATCCTCAAGAACTTTTATAAAATTGTTATGTTAATTTTTTAAAATTATTAGTCAAAGACTATAGTTTTTATGTGTGTGTTTCCGTTGTATGTAATAATTTTATTAATTTTCCAATGCATTGCTTTAGACTTATTTTCGAATATTTCTTTTACTTTTTCATGAGTTGTTCATGTCATGAGTTGAGTGAGACCTGTTTACATAAAAACGATACTTTTATTTTTTTAAATATTCCACCTAGGTCCTAGATTGATAAAAAATCGAGAGTAAAGTTCTCTGTAGAAAACATTTTATATGGATAATAATAATTTGATTCTCCCATATTATATTATAACTTTACAAAAAACAGTCAAATCGTCGCAAAAACAACCAAAAGGCTGTAAAAAAGCCGCGCCATGTTTTTCTTTAGCTTGAAACTATCATTTTAACTATAACAAATTAAATTTTTGTATCTTATTCTTTACAAAAACTTCTCAAATCATACAGCACTAGTTATAAAATTTCTTAATGGCATTTTGTTTTCTAAACATCTAGCTATATTATATAATTTAAGTAATACTCTAGAACTACATATCATAATTCTAAAATATATAATAAATATGCACATATATTAAAATTTATTTAAGCAGAGGAAATATAATTTATTTTTTTTTTTCTATAAAAAACCGCTCACTTTCACTTACATATTTCTTGAACAAAATCCTTGGCGCGACCTTTTCTCAATTAATTTAATAATGTCATTCCTAAGGTCTATTTTCAGACGACTGTGAAAAGCCGATGAATTCAACAGTGGACTTCTAATTATATTAATTAAGTCAGTATCATATTTTCTACAATTTTCCTGAAGTATAGTAATCTATTTGAAATTCCCTTTATATTATTACGGTATGCTTAATTTTATATAAGACATGATTTGCTGTAAGAATATCTAGCAAATGGCAACTATAACAATATAACGATGACTATGAAATAACATTATCAATAAATTTCTTTTCGTACTGAATTTTAACATTCATTGATATTCATTTAAGATTGCCATTTAATCAATGGTTATTTCAATATAATGTTTATTATGAGTCAACCATAGTCACTATGCGGTTGGCTTTATTGTCATATTAAGAAAAGGTCGCACCAAGGTTTTTGTTCAAGAAATATGTAAGTGAAAGTGAGCGGTTTTTTATAGAAAAAAAAAATAAATTATATTTCCTCTGCTTAAATAAATTTTAATATATGTGCATATTTATTATATATTTTAGAATTATGATATGTAGTTCTAGAGTATTACTTAAATTATATAATATAGCTAGATGTTTAGAAAACAAAATGCCATTAAGAAATTTTATAACTAGTGCTGTATGATTTGAGAAGTTTTTGTAAAGAATAAGATACAAGAATTTAATTTGTTATAGTTAAAATGATAGTTTCAAGCTAAAGAAAAACATGGCGCGGCTTTTTTACAGCCTTTTGGTTGTTTTTGCGACGATTAAAACACTAACTACAAATATTTTTAGTTAAATATTTTTCAAAGTTTTTACAAAACCGACTTAATAATAAACAATATTATTATTTGAAAATAAAACTGAATAAATTTTAAAAACTACAAAAATTCAAAAAATTAACTTACCAATTTTTGAATAGCATTCCACAAAGAACACTGCACCAAAAATTGCACTCAAAAATCCTAAGACACCTTGAGGAACTTCTGTTATCAAAAATAATAACAAAACCGCTAGTAACATTCTAGTGGTACGATCTGTTTGTTTTTCTTTTTCTAAAACTTTACTATTTTTGCGTTTTTTTTCTGCTTTTCCATTAACAACTGTCTTTAAATTTGTTGAACTGCTCATTAATTGTTTACGTCTACGTTTTGCTTCTAGTAATGCACTGATGAGACGTAAACTTAATATTGTTAAGGCAAAGCATGGTATCAATTTTATAAACACGCTGTAAATCCATAAGTTGGCTGTTACAATTTTTGGATTATTTATGGCTAAATCACTGTAACCAACACGATATAAAGTGGCATTAAAAGCACCGTCTAATGATAAATTTGATATATATTTGTTTCCATCTGGTCCTAATAGTTCATGTGATGCTCTTATGCTGTATGATAAATATATTGGAATCGTTATTATTGGACATACGATATATGAACTAGCAATTGCTATGATGGTTTTTTGCATTTGACACAATACACGATTTCTTTGTGGATGTGCTACAGCAATATAACGCCATACCGCTAATGTTACCGTCAACCATATCGATATTGTATGACATATTTGAGAAAATATTGAATGTGATAATACAATAAAAGAGTTCCGGTAACACAGTCGTTCTAATTTTGAATATTTGAAAATATTTGGGAGAACATATTCAATTAGCGAGTATGGAATATAGTCAACCATAACGAGAAAGTCTGCAATTGCAAGTCCTGTTAAAATTGCGTTGGTGGGTGATCGCATCTCCCGTCGCGTTAACACAACAATGTTTAATGTGTTGGCTATACATCCAAATATGCATACTAGAAGACTAACATATCCATGATAACCAGTATACCTATAAAAAAAGAAAGAAGAACTTAATTATTTTTTCTAATTGTTTTTATAAAACAAAACATAAAAGATATCTTTATTATATAACATTTCTAAGAAAAGTAAATCTATTATAATTATTTTGTTGAATGAAGTTTCAGTTATGAAAATAATCTTTATCAAATAAAATCTATTAAGACTTTTTTGTGGAAAAATAATAATAAATATGAGAAAATAAATAATAAAAATAAAATGAGAAATTAATAATTAATATGAGAAATTTTGAAAATCAAGTTAAAAATGTTAAGTTTGAAATTGTTAAGTTCCTATCCTAGCCCAAACCCCAAAAGCTGTGCCATAATCTAAAACAAAATAAAATTTCAAGTTAAGTCATTTTTTCGGGCACTAAGAACAAGATTTTACACTTTCTCATAAACCGGGTAAGAAAAAGCTAACGGACCAAGCCCGCTTGGTCCATTAGCTTTTTCTTACCCGGGTTATGAGAAAGTGTAAAATCATGTTCTTAGTGCCCGAAAAAATGACTTAACTTGAAATTTTATTTTGTTTTAGATTACACTAGTTTACAAGAAAAATCTCCTGAAATAAATCCAAAATTTTCTTATGGATTTTGACCTGCTGAACACGAATATCATATTCAGTTGGTGAAAGAACATGTAATTCCGGTTTATGATCTTATATTTTACAAAACAATTATTAACGAAAAAAATGCATAGTAAATATGCTAACAAATATTTTGAGCTATATTTTATAAAATTCCATCAAGAATAGAAGTTACATAGAAGTTAGTTACGCTTGAAAAAAATTGAGAGAATTAAAAAATTCACGTTTTTTTTTTAAAAATCTATATTTAACGCAATAATTTTTGAACAAACAATGATTTTAAATACTTTTTTCTACTTCTATCACAGTAAATTATCAATTACATCACACTATCCATGACATGTAAATTGATTATTACAAAAAGTGTAACGTAATGAGAAAAAACGTGTTACGTAATGTATTTTCATATAAATATTACCTAATACTTTTAATAAAAAGAATTTTTTTAATTAAAGAAAAATTTGATTTTTAAAAATTAAATATTTCAATGCATTTTGACACAGAATAATGCAAAGCCTACCACAATTTGTAAACTATTTGCAAATTGCATTTAATTTATAATTAGTAGTTCACTTTTTCAAGTAATTATACGCGTTTGGGCATTAAACCAAAGTCGTAGAAAAAGTATATAACAAACCTCGAGCTGCAAACCATTTTCCATGCCCGTGAAGGTACTGCACTCGCCGCTACGCGCCTCGTGCGCAATATTTTCCCTCGCATGTAAAATGCTATTTACAGCGCTAGGTATGTAATATACTATTAATTACTTGGAGCTTATAGTAAATAATCAGAGTAATATTAGAAAAAAATCAAAACGTTCCTTATATAACTCCTTTACTCGGATCTTTCAGAGTAAGTAACTTAAAATAAATATAGCACTCCTAAATACAGTTGTGAAAATAATAAAATATCGTTCTTGCTCCTTTATTGAAATAAATTGTTTATTTTACGAATATCTCAAAAACAAGAGCTAACCTAAACAAAAGAATATGATATTCGTTTTCAGCAGATCAAAATCCATTAGAAAAATTGGGTTTTATTCAGGGCGACAAAAAAGTTCAGAATTTGTGAACTAGTGTTATCATATCTCTAAAATGTTTTTAACATCGTCAGACAGCGAGTAATATCATTAGAGCAATAACAGGAATATCATTTTAATTTTTAAGGAAACATAAGAACAAACACTATACCTAAGAGGATGTAACTGGCCCTGGTCCATAATTTTTCGTGTTTTATATTGTGTTTAAAATTTGAATTTTGTACTTTGCTGAAACAATAGCGTAGTCAGCAAGTAGTATGTGGGTCTGTCTGTCAATAATTGCAAATTCATAACTACATACATAATGCAAGAACATACATAATGCAAAAAATATTAAGAAATTATTTGATTGTTCAATAGAACGAATATCAAATAGGTCAAGTTTAGTTAGTAGTCGAATAAAGTACGAATCAAGTACAAATCAATATAACATAACATAACATCAGCCTTCCCATATTTTTTAAAACGTTAAACTACATAGCCTCATTAATTTTACGATACTCAAAATATATAAATTCTTAGGAACTCCTTAATTACATTTGAAAACATGGCATTCATATCATTATAAAAGTTAGAATAACATTATGTAAAATTAAAATCAATTTTCGTCATATTATTTCCCAACAGATTAAGTTGTTCGAATGACTATGAAAAGACACGAAAAGTGAACGTCATATGTGATACGACTGATTAAATTCTAACTAACAATTAGTCTTTTTATACATACATGACATATTTACATATTTAATGCATAAAAATTTGATGCTGTTGGTTTATTTTCCCATATTAGATTGAGTGTTGGATTCTTTAAAATGTTTTTATTAAAAATACAATTGGGTGGATTTTTTTCTGAAAAATGTGTGGCTTGGGAAATTATTTCGTTTTCGTTTGCATGTTGTAAATCAAAGTTTTAAAATTGGTTTAGAGCTTAGACATTTCATCAAAATTGTTTTGAAGTTGAATAAGATATAAACGATGCTATCAAATCCGGTTTTCGTTTAGACCAAGGAATGCCCTATGTTGACATATTGTTGGCAATGAAGTACTAAGAGATGAGACTAATGAACAAACTAATGACATGATTTTTATTTATTGATATATAATAGTCCCTGGGCCCACGCCGATTTCATGTGATGATCACCACAAATTCTATACTTCGTGAGATGCCTGTCCTTGATGAGTCCGCGAACTTTTGTTCTGCCATTTTTCTCGATTCGGGCTTCGGCCGCTTTTTCGTTCGGAAAGCTTCAAAAATGCCGATTGCCCGGGATCTTGTAAAATTTTTATTTTAACTATGGGGTTTGAAAATTTGTTTTAGAACACGAGGGTAACCTTGTCCGACAAAAATATGTCTGCTATTGTCTAGTCCGACAACCCAAACATACCAAAATGTCAGTTGTCGGACTCGACAATAGCAGACACATTTTGGTCGGACAAGTTTACCTTTGTGTTCTAAAACAAATTTACAACCCCCACAGTTAAAAAAAAAGAAATTTACAAGCTGGGCGTCATGCATTAGTGACAAAACTTTTTATCGTTTCATTTACGTTATCGTTTATCGTTTTCCTTTTACGTTTCATTTTATTAAATTCGAATATTTTATTTGTGAGTGCGAGGGAAAATCATTTAAATCGTCCACACCATTTCTTTACAATTGATAATGTATTTGTGTTTATTTTCAGATTTGATTTGGTGAATTGTTAGTATTAATTAACTAATTTAGCGGAATTTTATTAATTTAAAACAACAAATGCTAATATCGTGTTTTTTTAAATTCACATTAAAACATTTCAGTTGATCGATTACGGTGAATGTTTGAAGCTGAATTAATTGAAATGTTTTTGAAAAATTAATATAAAAAAATAAACAAATGTTTTTTGATTTAATTATATGATGATTTATCAAATTGATTAGCAAATGTGTTTGAAAACATAAAAAAATGTTAATCGTTTGTTAATTTACCACGAATTAATTTACCAAATAAATCTGATAATTAATATTTGTTATTGATGTTAAATGACCTTGATCGTTTTCAATCGCAACTTTTGAATATCCATTAACAAAACTCTCTCAATATTCAAAGTCTGTTATTTGACGCCATATGCCAAAGCTAATGAGCCTTGCTATATGCAAAAAAATTTGTTAGCGTCTTGAACGTTTTTGTAACGCCCTTATGACAAATGAAGATAGCGGTCGTTTTTTTAAGCTGTTGATTAAAAATTTATGTGTGTGATTGCATTTGAAAATGATACGTCCATTTCTTCACCATTTTATAATGATACAATTTAAATAAAAAAAAGAGAAATACAAAAATTTATATTTTGATTTGACTTATATATACAAAATAATATAAATTTTCCATAATTTTCTTTATATTATAAGAAAATAAATTTAAATATAAGAAATCCGACAAGAAACAAGACAAACAAAATATATTAAAAGAGCATAATAATTTTTGAAATTACTATAATTAATTATTCAACGTACCCGTTTGTTTTTTGTGTTTATTTTCATTACCTTCACAAACAACTTTTCGCAAAACTAGATCAAAATAAGGTACAATTTATTAATTTAATATTACGAATGACATATTATCATCTTATAAAAACTTAAATGAAATCACCCATTTACAATTCTTCCATTCTTTATTCTTATATTCTTCATGCAATTGACATGAAAATTGAAGTGAAATATAAGTTATTACGGACTTGAATTTGAAAACTTCCTTTCAACCCTATGTGCATTTTTCGTGTTTGGCAGTTGACACACTAAATTTTAAATGTTCATTATTTAGACTCTTTTAATTCCTCGATTTCCCCACTCTAATAAAATAATCGTTGTGGAAAGAGATAGTTCTATGACGAGGTAATAAAACAGCAAACGGGTAAGATAGCTGTGAAGTTCTTGTTCATCGATTGTACTGCACAGACGATGGAAGGATATTTTCAATTTCAAGATAAAAAATTCGTTAAAGGAGTATTTGTAATAGATTTTTAATTCAGTCACATTTCTTTCCTAATGGTTTACCTTGTAACGACCAACAAAAATCTGATCAGTAGACAATTTCTTTTAAAATCTAAAGAGAATCAACTTCTTTCCGTTATACCAAACAACTTAAGATCATTTCATACATAATATCTGACCGCAAACAACGTTTCACTGTATAACTAAATTCATCGTTTAGTTTATCTTTCATTCGAACGCAATTAACGGATCTTGTTTTTCGGTATATGGTTAATTGTTGTTTTATTTTATTTTTTTAATGTTTTAACATATATATTTTTTTTGTTGAACAGATAACGAAATAGAGTATATTGATTCTGCGCAAGATCTTGGCATCATTAATAGGGTACTTCATCTAGTGATGCTTGAGCTAAAATATGTTCGCAATATTAACATTTGATTGAATTTTAAAGGACATTATTGTTATGATTTGATGACGGAAAACGGTTTGTTTGAATAATTTTTTTTCTGTCTATTTCATTTGTTTTTTTTATACGGCAGATTTTCAATGTATAGGATGTTTTTTTTTGTTGAATTGAATAAGAAAACCAAAGCGAAAGAGATAAATAGAAAGCCTTTTTAAAAGACCCAGTCGTTGTCATTAGATATAAGTGTTATTTGATTTGAAAATAAAAAATTGAAAATAATTTTGTGATTGATTGTATACAATTTTTTGTTCAGAAAATTAACAAATTTCAAACGATGAAGTTTTTTGGAAGTCAAACCATTTTATGATAAGCTAAGAAGTTGTTATAATAAACGTTGTTGAACGTTTTTTAGATTTCGATTATAAATCTAGGAAATTTAGCAAGTAATTTAGCAACAACCGAACAGTTATTGGAAAGGGCAAGTGATCAGAAAGTGAATACGCACTTTGTTGTTTATTGAGGGTTTCTGAAAGATTATACGGTTCACTTGTTGAAAACATTTGTGATAAATTGTCATTAATCCTGTTGCTCCGGCAATTCAATTTCAGGGTCACTTAAAAAATCAGGCTGCTAAGAGAACAGTTCACCCGATATCAACAGTTTAATATGTATTGGTAATGCAAAAAGCTAGCCTATCGAAAAAAAAAATTTATAGTAAATTTTTGTTTACACTGTTAAAAAATTAAGATTTTTGGCGTCGATTCCGTAGGTCAAGCATTTTTTAAAATTTTTTCTTCGCAATATTGTTGCATAAATCTTTTTAATCTTCCGATAGGAATATGAAATAGTAATAGATTTAGAAAGTAAGATTTATATAACAATATATAAAAACATATATAAAAATTATCAAAAACAATAAATAGATTAAATTAAAACTAAAAACAGAAGCTTAGTACGTGTGTTTTTGTATAAATATTTTGAACAAATATTAAAGTTCAAGCCTTCCTCTATAGCATGCCAAAATCTAAAGAAAACATTTGTTTTTGTTTTAAAGTTATTGGTTTTGAAAGATAAGCATCTCAGATTAAAAAATTTTAAATTTCAGATTAAAATTTTTGAACTTAGATGCACATTTTTAAAAACTTTATATTTTTAGAACAAAACCAAACTTTATCTTTAAATTTTTCTGTTTTAATTTTTAATTTTTCTAAGGTTAGATTTATATAATAAGAAAAAATTCAAAAAATGCTTGACCTTACTGCATTAGCTCGTTTTTTAAAATTTTATTTTTAACAGTGTAAGTAAAAACTTTAATTTTGGATTTTTTAAATAGACCGATAGACCAATTATCTCTTTCCAACGCATATAAAACCGTTGATTTTGGGTAAGAAGGTCCCTTGCAATTTGATTTTAATGTTACCTTGGGTTGGAATATCCAGAAGTCTTTCGGATCACTTTCAGCGTCGGTCGTCTAGGTCACGATTTTCATTAGAACTAAGTGTGCTAAAATAATACAATCGTTCTAGCGGTGCGGTGCTTAAATAAAAAGATGATAGGAAAATATGAAAGCGTAATAAAATACGAAAAATCGTTTATCGTGCACAAGTGTTTTTCTTATCGTGTACTTGCAGTACACACTACAAACAATTTAGTCACTACAAACGTCAATGTTGGCTTCATTAAACCTAAATCAAACTCAAATTATTAAACATAAATCAAAATTTTCATTTTGCCGCCACAAGGTCTAAGCTTAGTTCAAAGGTGTTTTTCAAGAAAATCGATTTGCAAACAATTCTTAAATCAATTTTATATCGAAAAAAGCCGGAAGAACAAATGTAGAGCTTTCAAATTTTTATAATATTACTAAAAATTTATGAACATTCATAAATTTATATAATTCTGAAAAATCTCTTCTATCAAGAACATTTTTTTATATTAATTTTTAAAAAGTCCGTACGGTTATTAAAATATAAAAAATTTATTCAAATAAATTGGGTGCCAGACGGAATTTTTAAGCTCGTTTCATAAAGTGAATAAGGAAAACAAAATCATTTACATCTAAGGCCTAAGCTAAGAATAATGGGTATACATTTTTTATTTATATTTTATTTTAAGTAATTAAAGTTGAGGATGACTTTACAATCAGTCAGTAAATAAGTTTAGGCGATTCGTAACATTATTTACCTGTTCTTCCTTAAATCTTCGGGGTTGACGATTATAACTTAACTTCTGTTGACAAAATGTTTTAATGACATTTCTATTAGAATTTATTTTCCAGCATCTTATGTATTTGTTTATTTGGTTTTGTTGTTAGCCTGTAATAAATTTATTTTACCTCTTGGTGGTTAATCATAAAAAATGTATGATGTTATTTCTCTTTAGTAGCATAACAAGGATATGACAGGTAGGTAAAATCAATTTGTAAAACAAAATTATACCATGAAATCTTGAAGATAAATTTTCATTAGTTTTTGTTGTCTCAGAATAGAAAATTTATTTACGGAACTATAAATTTATTGTAGGAAATAAATGTTTTGATAGTAATTTTATATTAGGATATCAATACTATAAAAAGGGTGAAATGGTGAAAGGTTGAAATTTTGATTGTGATTTGTGATCGTTTTATATTTTTTGAATTACAATAAAAAAAATTGATGAACTAATGAAAAACCAGACTGTAGATAAAAAAAAAGCAATTAATTACTAGAAGTATGATTTTAATTAAAGCTCTAACCGTAACACCCGTTGTTGGTCGTTTAATGAAATTATTATTTCTTATCTTTAAAACTTTTCGTTAAGTGTATAAATCGATTACTCTTTCAACGTTGTTACAATATGGAATTAATGTTTACCATAGAATTTTCACCACTTTTTCTTCAAACTTAAGCATGTCTAGTGTTAATTATAACAAATTATAAATAAACGTCTCTGAATATCCGCAGATACCATGCTTACTTGGATTTGAGATTATTAATCATGTTTTTAAACAAATTTATTAATGTTCGTTTTAAAATATTTTAATATTAAAATTATCCAAGAAACCCACGCAGGTAAGGTATTCCAGAGAGGCGAGACTCTGTTAAAGAAAACACAACGGAAAGCGACAGTTCTACACCTTGTGACTCTAAGTATAAAATCGGTTTGATTACTTCGGAACTACGTTCGTACATAATGTACTTTCAATAACCATCAAATCATCATCATTTATTCTGTGTTACAAGGAATCAAGCATGCATGTCTATAAGGTTCAATAGCTGTTTAGCATCAAGACACTTATAACGACGAACTATTTCCAATTTATACTCTGAACATAATAGTTATCAAATTCAATAATAATTTTATTAATTTTCTCTAATTGTACTAAACATAGACATTTATGCGTACCACTGTACATTTTTTTTGATGATTTAAATAAGTTCAAGTAAATTAAAAATACAAGTTTTCATAAATGATGGAAAATGAAACAGAAGATCGAGGATAATATGATATAAAAACGATCAAATTGTTTGGATCGAGTTAGTTAGTATAAATTTACGATCAGTAAATTATGTAAATTGAAATAAGATTAAACTCAGTCATCACTGAATCGTCATGCAGCTTATTTTTGAGGAGTTTTAATGTTGTTAATTATTTCAAAAATTTTGATTTAAAACTAAAAAGAAAATAAATTTGCTGTTCATATCAATTATTGTGTTAATATTGTAAAGGTTTTTTATAGTTGTGAATTTAATAAAATGTCAAAACCTCAATTGCATTAATATGTAAACGAATTATGTTTTACATTGAAGAAATAAAATTCATTTGTTAAACAAGTGTTATGACTTATGTTATCAGTTTTGAAAATAAATTTATAACTTTATGAAGGAAAACACGTCTCGCCAAATGGTACATGAACTTTGATGATGACGAAAAACAAAAATTTATTGAAGAAGTTCATGATGTTGTTACCGTACGAGATGCTAAACACAAAATGGTCTAATTCTATTTGCAAACATTAATCGTCAAGTCCGTTTATGAAATTTTCGTGCAGTGACTTCATTATGTATTACTTTTTGTGGAGGAGCGGATTAGTTTTTGCTTGATATAATAAAACCTTTAATTAACCATCAAGATAAACGAAGATGTGAAATAAAACATGAAGAAGACAATATTGAAGAAATAAATTAATGTAAGCTTTTTTTTGATTTTAATTTATATAATTTTTGATTTGCTTGTAGTTAAATTATTTTTATTTGTTGGTCAATTGATAAGTTTCATTACAATTTTTCTGTGATTCATATAAGAGATTTCCAAGTGTAAATTCTGTTTTTCGTAGATTCAGTTTTCATATATTTTTGAATTTTCCGGTGTAGTAAGGTAAATATTATATTATTATATTTCGTATAAAGTCCAAAAATCGTTCATGGAAATAAACTACCTATATATTTGCCCCACGCCATATGTGAGAACTGAGAACAATATTCCCTGCAGGGACGTATAAATGATTTGTATACTAAAAATAGACTTTTTGCTATTGTAAAATTTACGGTATCGACCCAAATAGCCCAACTTTTGAACAGTAACCTTAGCTAGGCTAAACATATGAGTATGCCACTTCATATTATTTTCAATCTCCACTACTAAAAGTCTAACAGATTCCTAATCTTTAAGATCGTTTTAATCAAACTTTAAGGTAAACGGATTAGGTGCTGATACCATAGAAAAATAGCAAACTTGATTTTGTAACTTGTATTAATTCAACACTTGTACTTATTGAACTTTTTTAACAATGCATAAAAAAAATGAAATGCCGGTTCTTTCTAAAGCAAATATTGAGTGGGAGATCTCTTATCAACAAAAAAACTTTACATTAACATACGTATAAGAAATAAAATCAAGATTCGATTACAAAAAGATTAAAATCAATTATTATAAAACAAAAAATAATTATATGAAAAAAAAACAAAAAATGCTCACTTTAATGCTTTCAATACTAGTTCTGGGGCCCTATTCCCGAACGGCCGAACACATAAATGTCATCACAATATTGTAAATTCACCCAATATTGTGAATTTCGTATTATGTAACACCAATTTGGTGAAAATTAAACACAATATTGTGAATCTGACAAGAACAATATAGCTACTGTCAAAATCACAATTTTGCTTTATGTTTTGTGTGTTGACTTTTTTATACAAATTTCATCGATTGACGTAAACATTAATTTATAACGCACAATTAAGTCTTTAATAATATTAAATAATCATATTTTTATATAAATATCATTAAAACATATCTATTTATTAAATATATTTTTATTTTATTTTGAATCTTTTTTTTTTTGTATTTTTTCAAAACCCCCGATATAGAAGCCTTCTTCATTTTTTAGTACAGTAAAAATCGTGATCTTGTAGCGCCATTTTGAAATTAAAACTCAATATAAAAAAAATTCAAAAAATCGCCAATAACGCTCATAACGCCATCTGGAAAAATAAAACTCCATATAAAAAAATTCAAAAATATTTAATCAAAAACACTAATCCAATTTTTTGCATATGGCAATGTTCATTGTTTATTGCAAATGGCGTGAATGGGTAGGGCTATGATATATCGGGGGTTTTGATTTTTTACATATTTCCATTGAATAAATATATAAGGAAGAATAATTACGTGTTGCTACACGAATATTTTTTGACGTATGTAATTTGTATATCTGTGCGTTCTTCATCCATGACATTTGACATATTTCGTTTGTATTTTAAAATAAAATGATAGCTTTTATCCGAAATTCTACTTTAAGATATTCAAATTAAACAAAATTTATAAAAATTAAAGTTTAAATTAATGTTTTACAAAACAATTATTAGTATTTGTGCAGTAGTTTATTCATAAAAATGAAGTGTTGCATTAAAATATGTACAAATAACCTTAAATACACTGAAATTTGATCATCGAATTTCATATCAATGATTAGAATATTTTGACTAATACTACGCATAAAAAGGGTTTAGAATGATGTTTTGATGACAAAAACATAAAGTATTTACTTTACAAAAACTGTTATTTTCTAGTTTAATTTTATATTTTATTACCCTACATAAATGCAATTTTTCTTAATCCATCGTTGTCAAACCATATTTCAAACGTAATCACAGCCGAATATAAGGTGTTCTTAAAGTAATTCAATATGATTAAAATTTGTGTTGTATGGACAATTAAAAATATTTATAGATCGAAATATAAGGAAATATTTTATCCAAACATATTAGGCTTTTAAATTTATATGTAACATTTATTATTTCTTTTATTTGTTTTGGAAATATAAATATGCAAATTGTAAACAGTACCACCCAGCTAGAATGCAAACACTATCAAACTTCACCAATACTAAAAATTACATGCTTTACTCAAAATGTCTAGTTACTCTTCCTTAGATATTTATTCAATGCATATTTCTTTGGTTGTTGGGCATGTCATGGAACATGACATTGGTTTTTTCAGCCCATATAACCAACTTTTTACATTTATTTATTTTTCTAATTAGCGTTATATAATTCAAAATGATCATTTATCATTATTAATGTATTTCTATGTAAATCATGATAGCCTGTGGTGAGGTAATGAAACACGTATCTTCACAGCGTCATGCGCAAGACCAATTCCGATACAGAATAGTATCTGTCATTTCGCTGCAATAGACTAAGTTCCACCACGCTTCACCACACTTCATGGTTTACACTTTTATTATAAAATCTTTATATAATTCAATTTGGTTATTTTCGTTTAAATTTTAAAAATTTCAATTATTTTAATAAGATTAAAATCTTATATTTTTTTTTTTTTTTTTTTAATAAAATGTGTTGTGTAATAGGGTTTAGAATATGTGTCACAACAACACATAAATACCTTTTAAGACCTAGGTCTAGACCTGGGTCCCACAACAATTGGCGTTCTGAGGTGTAGATTAACGCTTTTTTTAAACATCTGTGGGTTGAAGCCACCTGAGACTAAGTGTTCCGGCAAACTATTCCATTTGTACGCAGTTCGGACAAAGAAGTCTCTCTGCGATCTGCCAGTATTTTGTATTTTTTAACATTCAAGTAATTTCATTTTTATATAAATCAAATGCCTATAGAGTAAATTCAACTTCTAATTTAAAGTTTATAAATCCTTAAATAATTTCAAGTGTACTTATATATCTATCGTTATTGAATAAAACTTTAAAGTATTCTTCTCCAAATTATATATGAAAATCTTCAGTTATATGTTTATTTTATATTTTTCAGAATCCTGATATCAACGGTATGAATGATACCATGTTTGATTTATGTCGTACATCCTCTTACGAGTACTTTTAAGATATTATAGATGAGTTTCTCTTACGAGCGTTTTCTTGAGGCAAAATCGATGTTGCAATTGGAAGAAACTCCGCCTCCAATTACGTGTGACATATCAGAGAGCGGAAACCTGGACGAAGAAAAGGATAAATCAGTTATTTTGAAGTATATAATTTCACACTTTCGATTAAATTTGTATTAGCTTATTGAAGCTTTTAATGACATGTTAGGATGTTTTGCTCTTTCGAGTGTTTACTAAATCGTTGAGACTATGACAAGTATGGCACCTCTTATTATAGTCGTAACACAAATCTGGTGAATGTTTATATGGAATAAAGCACTAAACTTCCAATACATTAAGACATGTTAGGTATATAAGGACTAATCCGATATATGTATCTCATATTTAAAATTGACAGGAACACTCAGCCGTTCGACCTAAAACGACCACGGATCTCCAAGATATTCATACAATGATAAGTCAGGTATTTATTATTCTTGATAAAACGGGTTAATTTTAGGTTAATTTTCTCATTCGAGAAATTTCTCTGACGATCCGGAATAAATGACAGAAATACTCAGCCGTTCCACCCACGACCATGGATCTCCAAAATATTAATTCTAATGATAAATCAGTTATGTTATGTTCTTGACAAAGCGTAGACATCTAATATGATTTGTAGGTTTATTTTCTCGTTCGTTTGACCAAATAATTGTAAATGGAAGCCCCCTGAAAACTTCCAATCACATGTTGACAGTTATGTGTTAACCAGTTAAGAATTTGAAATCTGAAATCAGACATGTTAATTTGTGTCAATATGTATAATCTATACTGTAAAAATTTATGGAGCATGTGTTGAAATTTTCTATCGAACACACGCTTTTTGATTTGAAATATTCCTGAACATCCTCGTGAATTTTCATTTTTTAATTATTTATTTATGTATTTCCAACTTTAAACTTTTGATTAAAATATAGATTTAAACTTATTTATGATTTCCACTATGTCTAGTTTTAAATTTTTCTAAAACCATGTAATGAACATACGATGTTCATTAACACGTTTATTAATGTTTGTCACACTTTATGATTTTAACTTTTTAAGTTATTTCATATAAATTTTTTATTTTTATTGAAACTATTTATTGATTCATTCCAATTTAATTTCACTACTAACACCAACCGCCAAATTCTGTAACTGTGAAGCGGTGAAGTGATAAGTTTTTCAATGAAAAGAAACGAAGAAATTTTTAACACTTCACCGCTTCACAGTTACAGAATTTGGCTGCAAGTCTCGAAAATAGGATCCATCTAATATTCGAGAGTGTTAATATTTAAAATTTCATCAGTTTATAATTGTTACATTACGACTTGTCTATTCGACAAACCGGACCGAAGTGCCTTTGCATCTTTTAAGATTAAAAAAATTAGTTGTCAAAAGTACGAATCTAGTACCAAAAATCTGTTATATTTTTGTAAAAATTTGTTGTAATTTGTTTGACACAAATATGAGTTGCAGAATACCATTTTTAAACAAATAGTTAAGCATTTTGGTGAAATTGACAATATTGTCGATTGATAAATATGTGTTGGGGAACAGGTCCACTGTAGCTGATTTCTTCAATATTGTTATATTTTTTTCTGATTTGATTTGTTAGAATATCCAATTGAAAATGTACCATTAATATTGCTGTTATTATTCAAAACGAAACACCCTTTTGGTAATCCAATTTATATTACTATAACTTGAAAATACATATCCTGTGGAAAAATGGAAATTCTAGGCTAACACATTTTTTTTGCAAAAAATCGGCTAATCCAATATTTTGTAGAGTCAATAGCAATCCATTGACCTTTTGCAAAATTAATCGGTATTATATCAAATTATTTTCGTCAAAAAAATATCCTCTATATTTTTATTTTAAAATTTGAAAAATTACAAAGATTTTAGATAATTAAAAAATTTCAGTTTAAAAACAAAATCAAAAATTGATAAATCTGTTTTTCATTGTGTCTAATAATTGAGTTGATCGAACAAAAAGACCAATGTTTTATTAGCGAGAATTTTCTATCTTTGGTTCTTTTCAAATATATACTGATCATACTTACGTTCAGTAGTTATTTAGAATTGTCATCACATGATCTCATTGACAGATCCAGTTGAATAAGAAATCATTTTTTCTCTGAAAAAACACATCGCTCATCTATTCTTATCACAAAAAATCAATACACATATATGCTAACACAAATATCAAAGGTTACAATGTCACATTTAATAAATTCATTTATGATGAATGTGTTTTGGCCCAGTTTTTGATTATTTGATTTTTGTGATTTTGTCTTTATGCGATGGACCTCTTGTTAGTATATGTTAAAAAAAAATTTAAATTTAGGTGGAGGTGTATAATAATCGGTGTCTAATAGATATAGAATGTAAATATTTATATATTCATTTTTTTCCTCCGTACATCACTAATAAACAAGAAATGCGACGCCTTAAAAAAGGAAGCACAACCAGCTTCCGAAAAGTCGACAGTCTGAAATAAACCAAAAATCACCCTAATGGCCTAATAAGTCAAAAGTTTAAAAGTTTCAACTCAAAACATTTTTTTTCAAAACTTTTATGGCATAAAAAAAATTATTCCGTTTATAAATAAGAAATTTTTAATCATGTCAATACAATAATATAAAAGAATAATAAATATTGACATATAGATATACAAATATTTTCATATACACTAGACTCTAAGTCAAAAGGATTATTATAAACCTTCACCAAAATTTAAATTTTTTTAGTATATGGAGCATTTCACGTGAACGGGAATAATGAAAAATTTTTTTGTCTCCAAATTTTGTGGATTGGACTCCATCACAAAACAATTTTGGAATTTTTTTAGATTTTTTGGCCAACCCTCTTGCCGTCAGTGACGATCATAAATTTGATTTTTTTCTTAAACGACAAACGTCTTCTTTTCGTAGGCAATTTAATGCGCATAAACAGTTTTTAGAAAAATCTTAGTTTGGTTGCTTTTTTCCCATAGAATACGATAAAATTATTTAAACAAATTTTGAAGGTAGTTTTCTTCCTTATTTTGGGGTTTTAAAGTTTAAAACCAATTTTTCGAAATATTTGACACGTTTTTTTTAAATTTTTTTTTAAAAATTAGTTTAACATAAACACTTTCAAATATTTTTTATCGTGTAATGGAAGGAGTATCGATGTGAGCGGTAGAGGGCAGTGAATGTTAAAAATTACCATCAAAACCAGTTTTCACGATATATCTTGTGCTGTAAAAGAGAAATTAAAGTTCAGATAATCTATTATACAATAAACACGGTCACTGAATTTAAATCTGGTATCAAATTATTAAAATTCAAAATGGCGGCTCCAATAGGGCGGCCAACAATTTTTAAATGGAAGAGCTTAGCAAATTGAAAATTATATTCGTAATTTACGGAAAGTTCTAAGTTAAAATTGCCTTGTGCAAAATTTTCCTACATGGAGCTATTTCCGAGAAAAAAAATCACAAAGTTTTAGAACTACGTGAAAACTGTGTTTTTTTATCTTCAGCGCCCTCTGGCGCTCACGTCGATATAACTTCCATCACGCGATAAAAAAAATTTAAAAGTGCATATTTTAAAATAAATTGTAAAAAAATTTTAAAAAAAAGGTATCATACATTTAGGAAGATTGATTTTAAAGTTTAAAACCCCAAAATAAGGGAGAAAACTACCCTAAAAGTTATTTTTTGTATTCTATTGGAAAAATGCTAACGAACTGATATTTTTTAAGAAAGTGTTTATACGCATCAAACTGGCTACAAAATTAAGACGTTTGTCATCCAAGAAAAATTTTCAAACGTGTACTGATGCCAAGTGAGTTGGCCAAAAAATCTAAAGCAATTCCAAAATTGTTTTCTGATGGAGTACTATCAATCCCGAAAGTTTGAGGGTTAAAATTTGTTTGTTTCTTCCCGTTCACGTAGACTGCCCCATATACTTACAAGAGGTCCATTGCATCAAGACAAAACCACAGAAATTAACATTTAATAATTTCTTGAACAACCTTATATTGAATATTTTGATGAAAGTTTTTGTATTCTCTCATGATACTTTTATAACCTAATTATTATTATTGAAGGTCAAAAATAAATTAATGAATTGATTTAGGGAGTTTTTTTGGATGTTTTTGTTTTTTATTTGTTTATTTTGAGATATACTAATCAAATTCAATTCAAGTTTCTTTTTGAAATTGTTTTGTTGCTAGACAATCCCATTTTAAATATCCATTGTTTCACAGGCGATAAAGGCGAATCCTAACTTTAAACTATGTGAACAATTCTAAAAGATTTGGTAACATGAGAATTAACTAATTAACTTCCATGAACGTATACGTATTAAGATTCCTTGTGCAAAGTGGTTGTTGTCTAACAAACAAATGCTGGTGGAGGCGATTTTTGATATCGACATTTTGATATCGAAGCAGTCTTATTTTAGTTCACGGTTTATTTCACACACCTACACAGTGTGTAGGTGTGTGTGTGTGTGTGTACAAAAAGTGCACACGTCTTGACGTGACCACTAAGCTAACAACTCCATCCCACTAATTGGTTGTCAATTAAATCAGTTTTTGTTTTTGCATGGAAACAATTACGAAGAAAAGTTCTAGTCAAAAAGTAGAAATAATTCGAATTTCACAAAATGTTTGTCGTCACTCGTCATCAAAAAATATGTTGTGTTAACATACATAAAATTTTTCTAACTTAACTATAATAAATGATATACATAGTAAAATATGACAAATTATTTATGTGGTAAAAATTGTCTGTTCTTATACCAAAAAGTACGAACAAGAAAATTTAACATTTGGGAAAATAAAATCCTAAAATCACTTTTGTTTATGTGCTTTCGTAAAAATTGATCATCATTAAATCATAAATTAAATTATTTTCCATAAAAACCAAATATTAAAAGAAGCTTGTAATCTTAAGAATCAATAAATCGTCTCACCTTTAAACTTTATTAACATAAAAATGAAAAATGATTGATTTTTTAAAGCAATATAGGTATGTATATCCTTTTTCCGTTTTTAGGTTCAAGATGTCTTTTCTGAATAAAATTAATAATAGCCGTATTTTATTTGCCAAATTACACTAACAATTTCATGTATCGAAATCCAAATCCGAATCTGACAAAATAGTTGGTTTTGAAAAGTCAGAATTGTATTTTAGTTCGCGTACTCAACACGTAACTCGCTATCTATCATTTTTTAATTCTAAAAGTTGTCATAATTTTGAAGTTTTGACAGTATAGTAGTATTTATTAATAAAAATGTAGGTATAATAAGTATAAGTATAAGTAATGTAAGTATATTAACACGCAGAACTATCAAATTATAACAATAATTAAAAAATTAAATAAATAAATTTGCTGATTTTTATATTTTTTATTTACTAGTACCTCCATTTACTAGTACCTTTTATTTAACAGTAACCTCCAGAAAACACTTGATATCCAAATCGAATTCTATGGTTCATTTTATTTGAAAATTGCGTATTGACAGTTCAATCCGAATTTCGATTGGGCAAATAAAATACTACTAATCTCTTTTCTGAATAAGATGAGTACAGTTATTTATAGTACCGGATTATTTATAGTACAAAAAGTTGAACTTTAACGTCCTAGGACTTTATAAAATTTTATAAAGTCCTAAAGTCCTAAAGTCCTAAGACATCCTAGGACTTTATAAAATTTTATAAAGTCCTAGGACGTTAAAGTTCAATTTTTTGTTCCATAAACGTTGAACTTTAACGTCCTAGGACTTTATAAAATTTTATAAAGTCCTAGGACGTTAAAGTTCAACTTTTTGAGCAAAATTTAAAACTCATTTCGTTTTAATTTAATAAATTTCCAGTATGAAATAAAATTTTGTATTTACCTCAAACGAAAAGTGTTTTTAAAGGTACTCACTAGTAAGTTCGGCCTCGGCTAGACGTCTCGGCCGTAAACCACTATCTCGTACTTTAAAGTTTCACTTTTTGTTCAAGATAAATAAATAACTGGGCTATTATTTTGAAAACGTACATTTTTTTGTTGATTTTTAAATTTTTGATTTTTAAAAAATCTGAAATTTTGATATATTGTTGGCATTGACAAAAGGAAAAAAGTTATTTCTGCTTTTATTTTTTGAGTACTCTGAATCGGAGTTATGCGCGGTTGAATTTTGAGGCTTTTTTACGTAGTTTTTGGTAATGGTGGCAATGTTTTGTGAATAGGTGCCACAAATTTCATCCGACTTACGTATGTTTTTGCAAGTAAAAAGGAAAATAATTGAATAATTGAAATAAGTAAGTTTAAAATTAATAACTTTTTTCTTTTCCGCTAGGCGGCGCGTAAAACCTTGGTTTACTTCAAAGCTCATATCTCAAAAAGCATCTTTTTTTTTTTTTGTTTTTCACAAATTTTAAAGTAAATATATGCAGCTATGAAATTGAGAAATAAAAAGTCAGCAATTCAATATGGATTTTTTCTTACGATTTTTTAAAGTTTGGTATATGAAAAATTCACATGTGTTTTTTTATTAAGTTAATAATCCTGTACTAAATGTGGATCTAATAAATTAAACATTTCATATTTTAACACCTGCAATAAATTTGAACCATTTTTTGTGTATTTCTGATTGAGAAACAGGTTTTTATTCAGAATAAGAATTAGAGATCCCAATGATCGAAGATTTTGTTATAATTTCAACATCACCAACACTAACATTAGAAAAAAACATTAAAAAAATATTTTTCCTATAAACATTATAATTTAATCAATATTATAAATAAATACATTAAAAAATTAATTTATATATTTTTTTTGCCTTTAAATTGAAATATTTATGATCATCAGAAAAAGAAAACATTTTGGCAATTATTTTATCGGGTGTAGTGTTTGTGATTATTAACTTAATAAAAAGACACATGTGAATTTTTCATATACCAAACTTTAAAAAATCGTGTTTGTGATTATTAACTTAATAAAAAGACACATGTGAATTTTTCATATACCAAACTTTAAAAAATCGTAAGAAAAAATCCATATTGAATTGCTGACTTTTTATTTCTCAATTTTATAGCTGCATATGTTTACTTTAAAATTTGTGAAAAACAAAAAAAAAAAAGCCTACTTTTTGAGATATGAGCTTTGAAGTAAACCAAGGTTTTACACGCCGCCTAGCGGAAAAGAGAAAAGTTATTAATTTTAAACTTACGTATTTCAATTATTCAATTATTTTCCTTTTTACTTGCAAAAATATACGTAAGTCGGATGAAATTTGTGGCACCTATTCACAAAACATTGCCACCATTACCAAAAACTACGTGAAAAAGCCTCAAAATTCAAACGCGCATAACTCCGATTCAGAGTACACAAAAAATAAAAGCAGAAATAACTTTTTTCCTTTCGTCAATACCAACAAAATATCAAAATTTCAGATTTTTAAAAAATAGTAGTTTTTTTTTCGATGTACGTTTTCAAAATAATAGCCCAACTATTAAATAAATCCTACGAATATTTTCCTTTATCATACTTTATTGATCGATTAACACTACCCTTTCCTATTCTGTAAATGTCAAATTTAGAAATGGCATCATAAATCACCTCACCATCGATTTTTCAAATAAAAAATTTAAAATATGATATCCATAGACCATAATGAACATCAAGATTAACTTCAAACTTTGAAATTGTTGAAGAATATTGTGACGATTATGGAAGACGATAGAACACAACAACAATAGAAAATCTTCAAGAAAATTCTCGTTAGAGAATTATCTTCGAGAAAATTCTTCTAAAAAAATGTAAAAATCAATAAAACCAAATCAACGTAACCAAAGTAAACATTTAATAGGAAGTATTGGTTTTCTTGAATAAGGATTGGTTAACGAAATAAAAATTGGTAAATAAAACAATTGAAAAGAATAGATTTCACACCTAGGTGTCAATATTTGAAGATCGTCTTATTGTTGATAAAGGAAGGAAAAAAAGGTGTGTTCTAGAATATTGCAGTAATATCGAGGCTATTTCATGTAGTATAAATAAGAGGTGTTCTTCGAGGATAGGATTAGTATAAAATTGTTGGTGATACAAAAAGTATAAAAATATTAGCCGTGATATAGGCGAAGTAAAATTAACAGTGTTATAAGTAGAAAGTTATTGTAAGTGATATTGTGAACAAGTATAAAAGAATTATAAGTGGTGAAATATTGTTAGTACAAGAAGAACTAAAAGGGGAATAGTAATAGGAGAAATATTTTTATTGTAAAATCTTGAACGAATAAAATTATAACGTTTGGAAAATCCATTGTGTTTTAAATTTCCTGATTTAGTGATCGAACTAAATAATTGTAACTCGGCTAAGAAACGTTACAATATAAATGGATTTTAACATATTTTATTTGATTCCATAAAAGATGTCTTATTTTTTGTTTGATAAGTCGTTGCTGACATTTTTATAGAAAAACAAAAATTAAGTAAAAAATAAAATAAATCGCAAACTTCATTAATCAAAATTGATAAAAATAATAGTATTTTAATCGATCATTACACTACTTTATTCTCTGACAAAAGATTTGTGTATAACATAAAATAAAAACATTTTCTTCAATTAAAACAATAAATCTTTATTGATTTAATTGATAAATCAAATTTCTGATTTAAAAAAAATGATGATAAAAAACCATACCATACCATACCAAACCATACCATACCCATATAATCAACCAGATTCAACTAAACGAAATAAGAGAATTTAACTCAAAATTTGATTTTTGCACAAAACGTATCAAAGCCATTATGATTATAATTTGAAAATATTTTTAATAAAATCAAAACAATTTGACCGAATGGCATCGTACCAATTGAATAATGATAATTAGGGTTCCGTACTTTGAAAAAGTAAAAACGGTACCCTATTGGTGAGACTTCGGTGTCCGTCCGAATTTCTACATAATCGATTTTCTCAAAAATTATAAGTGCTATCAACTTGAAATTTTTTACAGTTATACAATGTATTTGTTCACGCCTACTGAAAACAAGAAAATTATGAATATTTGTTTTTATCAATATTTTATGGACATTGATAAGGAGATAGTAAAACAAAAGTTTGTTTTAAGGAATCGAGTTTGGTTTAAAAAAATCAAAAAAAATTCAAATATTTCAAAAAGTCCTTTTAATGAATTATCGACTGCTTAGTTTTTAAGTTATTTCCAAAAACGTGTGTTTATTTTTTTGTCCCCCACCTTAACCTCGAACATTACAAAAGCAAAAAATTGAAAAAATTCAAGGTTGTAGGAATTTTGCATACAAAAATCCGTTTTTTTGTTTTGGTTGTTATAATTTCAAATGTTCATTGGAGGGGGTTGAGAGTGAAAATAACGAAAACAAAATATTTTTGGTCATGTCAAGTGGGGTATCATATGAAAGCTTATTTTTTTTCTAGTCTAAAACAATTTTTTTTGTAATTTTCGAAAGCACAGTTTTTGACTTATTTTGGAAAAACTGAAATTTTAGTTTTGTCCCCCCCACTTATCTTCGAACATTACAAACGAAAAAATTTAAAAAAATTCACGGTTGCAGAAACTTGGCAATAAAAAAATGAAAAATTTTTTTTGGTCGTTATAATTTCAATTGTTCTTTGGAGGGGGTTGTGAGTAGAAATTTTGAAAAAAAAATATTTTGGACCTGGACAAGTGGGGTGTCATATGAAAGGTGACTTTTTTTGTAGTTCAAAATATTTTTTTTATAATTTTCGAGAACACGGTTTTGGACTTATTTATAAAAATGTGAAAATTTGATTCTGTCCCAACCTTTATCATCGAACATTACAAAAGCGAAAAATTGAAAAAATTCACAGTCATAGGTAATTTTGTAAAGATTGAACGAAAACTATAGCGGTTATCTCATTATTTCAAATGTTCCTTAGAAAGGAACGAAAGGGGTTGAAAGAAGAAATTTCGAAAAAAAGTTATTTGTGACCTTGACAAGTGGGGTGTTATATGAAAGGTTATTTTGTTTCTAGTCTAAAACCGTTTTCCGAAATTTTCAAAGTCACCATTTTCGATTTAAAATCGTGTTTTTGTGAAGAATTTCACGTAGAATTTTGAATTCTTTGATCAATTTTTTGAGGATCAATTTTGTTACTTTGCGCAAATGTATAATTTAGTAACTAATTCAGAAAATATTTTATAATATTAGGGTTCTAAAATAATATTGAATAGATTATGGTTAGTCAGATGAACTCGGCATAAAAAACATTATTCGGGCTGACCATTGCAATCTAGTAATCTTCATGGTCCAAGAATTGTAACCGTTTGTTATCGGTATACGCATTCCATTAATTCTCAATGATTTCGAGAAAAACTGTATTTATGTTTGACTAATAAACGAATTAAATTCAAAAATGTTGCCACCATTATGTCACAGTTATGGGTAAAATTCAACCCAACGTATAACTACATTAGCAAATACTGTTTTTTCATATTATTGTATACACGGAACCCTCGGCGAGCGAGTTATATTCGCACTTGACCCGACTTTTTTTTATAGAAAGATTTTCATTAGACAATAGATTAAGTTCATTAGGCTATAGGTTAGAAAATAATACATACTATTATTATGGAAAAAACATACAAATAAAGCTGATATTAATAAATGAAAGAGAATAAAACTAATTTAAATAGAATGTAAAATGTATACACACATTATTAAGTAAAACAATTTTTCTTGCTTTCCAACCATTTCTAGGATAACACTATCAATGTTTCTGGTTGACTTAATATTATAATCTTTATAATGGAAGTGAATTGGTTTTACATCAATAATTTCATAAGTTATTGGTTGACTTTTTGTTTTATTTAAAAAAATTTCGGTCATTAAACTTTACCCTACTTCATTTACAATAAATTTATTAGAAAATAAAAGATTAATTTTACACGCCATTATAAAAGATTTTGTATAACTAATGAACACTCTTGCAACAGGGCTGTCGTTAGGAGTAGGCAGAGTAGACAGGACAGGCTTCTAGGGGTCTCGTCTCGCATTTCGCAATTATTATTGTATAGGAAAATATTAGTCAAAATTATAACATTTAACATGTAACATCATTTTGTAATTTTTTTTAAAAATAAAGATGTTGTATAACGAAGATGTAGTAGAATATTGTACAATTTATGTTTGTATATGTAGTAATAATATACAGTTTCATGGTGGCGTTAGACGCACGTCAGATTTTTCTTAGCTTCATAAAAATCAGTTAACAGTGTTTGAAGTTTAAAATAAATCGCTGTTCGGTAGACAAACAAGATTTTTGTAAACGCCAGATCGTATGAGAGTTTTATGAAAACCCTGCCGTACACGAAAATTGTAGTTATCGAACTGGCAAGCATTTTGTTGGTGAATATAAAAAGTGAAAAATTTTTTTATTGAAATTTTATTGCAAGTTCGGATGCAGAACTGTTTGGAATCTCGTCGAAGAGTTATGTATCAAGTTTCATTAAAGTTGATTATCAGAGCTAAAAGCTGTTGAAGTGCCAAACTAACAGGTGTTCCGAAGTCATTCCATCACTTTATTCAATCTAAAAAAACTAATAAGTTTCTTAAAAACTTAGTCATAATTAAAGGCTGTAGTGTCCCAAGAGATAAATTTTATTGTGTTATAGAAAAAATTTTTTTTACTGGAATTGACAAACCTTATTTGGGATGCAAAATCTGTTGAAAATGAAAGAAGAAACCTAAGTTCCTAACAAACAGTTACAGAGATCCCTACCAACTAACATTCATATCTTTGTTTTTAATATTTCTGATATTTCTGAAAATTTTATTATTTCTGATTTAAAAAAAGGTCTGTAAAATTATTGTAGAAGTTATGAGAAGAAAAAAACAATTTTTTTTTTTTTTTTTTTAATAAAATGTGTTGTGTAATAGGGTTTAGAATATGTGTCACAACAACACATAAATACCTTTTAAGACCTAGGTCTAGACCTGGGTCCCACAACAGCTGGCGTTCTGAGGTGTAGATTAACGCTTTTTTTAAACATCTGTGGGTTGAAGCCACCTGAGACTAAGTGTTCCGGCAAACTATTCCATTTGTACGCAGTTCGGACAAAGAAGTCTCTCTGCGATCTGCCAGTATGACAGCGCGGGATCTTTACCGTTTCACTGGTTGCGGCAGCCGATTGCCGAGTGGAACGGGGGTAAGAATAAGTTTGAGGCATGATGCCGCTGATTTCATCTGAGCACTGCTGATGACGATATTTGTAAAAAACAACGAGGTCAGCAACAGTGCGACGATGTTGTAGGGAATCAAGTTGTGATGTCAAAGTTCGATCACCTACAATTCGTATAGCTCGCTTTTGAACAGAGTCCAAGAGGGCCAAGATGGAAACAGAGGCAGCACCCCAAACTTGACAGCAGTACTCCACACTGATAAAAAAAGCTATGTAATATTAATGAAATTGGTTTTATTAAAATATTTTTGTTAAAATAACATGGTTTATGTTACGTTTCAATAAAATTGACCTTGCTAGTTTTTTTCAATTATGTTATTAATACAAAAATCGCTTCGTTATTTTACCTAAGCAAATACATTTTGTAAACAAACATTGGTTTTGTTAAAATTACATGGCTTTAGTTATTTTAACATAGCGGTAGTTTATTTTTATTAACAATGGTAAAAATATTTAAAATATACTCTGTTAAGCATATATTAAAATTACAGAGCCGCTATGTTAAGAGAAATTGAGTTGCGATGCTAAGTTACAGTAACGGACTACTATGTTAATCAAATTGAAAGAATTGTTATATGTATGTGGTGCTATTTTAAAATAAGAGAACATTTTGTAAAAAGCCTAAATTCATTTAAGGATTGCATTTAACATTAATTCCATTTGAAATGTGTTTTCTTTGTGCTTTGAAATGAAAAAAAAACTTCTCTTGCAACTAAAAAATCCTATAAAGTGTTTTGTTAAATAAAAGGACAATATACAACATTAAATTATTAAAAAATTTAACAAGTAAGTAATTCAATCTTTTTGTGAAGCATTTACTAGTCTCTAATTATATTAATATTATATATATTATTATTTTTGAAATCCTGATAGCTCAATTTCTATTCGCGGAAAACTTATTATTAACTCAAGATGATATAAATAAACTCTTTAAGGGTAACAAATGCAGATACTGGGAAAAGATACAATTCGAGCATTACATATATAAATTTCAGGATAGGAGAATAAAGAATTGGTAAGTTAAATTTAAATGTTTACCGCTTACTAAAAAATTGTTACGTTTTCGTTAACTGAACTAAATTAATCTAAGTTTATACACTCATATAATCTGAGTTTTAACTTAGAAAAATTTAGCTTTATATAAAAATTTAAAATAAATTAAAGTTAAAATAAAATTAAAATTAAATAAAAGTTAAAACAAAATATATTGAATGGAATAAAATTATAAAAAATATACAATAAATTATTGCAATCGTAATACCATTTTCTGAATTAAATATACTCAATTTTGTTTACTGAATTAATTTGCTCGGATTAATTTTAATTTGGCAACGACAACGCAACATATCCTTACTATTCGAATACCATAAATTAAATTTTTATTTACCCATTTCAAGAAATATTTTAAAGAACAACAATCTACGGTAACATCATCAACAGTATCCATAACCGAGAGTTTCATTAAATGGTTTAAGGAATCCTAGTTATCTTAAATCTGTTTTATCCAATCTAAAATGTACGTTTGTTTCCTATGTAAAACATCAAAAATTAATGACAATTTATTTATAACGCATCGTAATATAGAGCACAGATGCAATGCAATAGATGCATAAGTAATGATGTTTTCTTTTATTAAATTTTAGATTTAAAATAATCAACTTCTATTCGAATCTATTCGAATTTTAAACATTATTTTATTTTTTTGATTTGTATTGGCTCAATAAAACAAATAAAACAAATACATTTATTAAAACTATATACCTCCATTTTAAATGTTAATTACAATCCTTCTCATGATAATATTTTTTATATAAAACAACAATTTTATAAACATTTATAATAAACAAAATAAATTATATAGAATGATTAATAAATAAATAAATAAATTATAATGAAAAATAAATTTTAATAAATAAATAAATTATAAATAAAATTTATACATAATAAAAATGTTCATTTAACATAAATATATACATTAAGGTGACTTAACTAATAATACATTAATTTAATTCATATAATTAAGTTGTGTAATTAAAAATCCAATTATATATTATATATAAGTATTAATAAAATCATTGTTAATAAATAAATTTATTTACAGTACATCGAACAAATGTTTTTTTTCCCAATTTTAGAAAGAGTCCAAAGGTCCAAAATTGTTAATTTTAACCAAGTTTCTATAAAATATATAGTAATTTTAATTATCGCAGTCAGTTCATTAGCATGTATAAATAATTCTATTGTTTTCACTTAGCAAAGTCACATAGTGAAATAAAAGTTTACAAAAATTATGTTAAAAGTACATATATCTTTGTTAGACTAATAAAATCTTAATAATCGGCTATGTTGGTATTACAAAATATTATTTTTTATTTACTAAAAACTATGTCGTTTTCTAAAAAAGCTATGTTAAGAGTACATATATGTTTGTTAGACTAACTTATCTTTTAAAAATCGGCTATGTTGTTATAACAAAATATTATATTTTGTTTACAAAAAACTATGTCATTTTGTACAGAATGAGTTTGTAAATTTATGTATATTTAACGTAGCAAAAAATGTTCTAATAACAAAGTGCTAAGGTGGCTGAAAACTCACATAAATTTCTGTTAAATTAATTCGTGTTTTCTGTTGAAAATACTTACTTTTTTCTTTCAGTGCATACAGGGACGAATATAGGACTTATAAACATGGAGCAATTGGTATGGAGTGAAACATTTTTTGCATCTATTTAGGAGGCCGAGTTTTTTAGACGCGCTTTTTGCCATCGCCATTACATGATCGTTCCAGAGTAGGTCATTTGAAACTGTGACACCCAATAAACGAATGTTTTTACATTCACCTATTGGTTCATCACACATACTAAATAAAATATCTTTGGGGAACTCGGTCTTTAATCTGGAAACAATCAATAGCTGTGTTTTGGTGGAGTTGAAATTGACAAGGTTTTGGTCACCCCAGTCGGCGACTTTATTCAGGTCTTTGTTCACGTTTATGGCAGCGTCTCTCCGGGCAGGATTAATTCGTTCGTGCATTTTACCTTTTGAAGGAAGGGGCTCGAACGACTTGTGCAGAGTACTATCATCTGCAAAACTATTTATTGGGTTGCTGGTGATTTTCAACAATTCGTTGATATAAATCAAAAATAGGGTTGGGGACAATACTGAGCCTTGGGGTACACCAGCGTTAATTAGTTTAGACTCAGAAGAATATCCGTCTAAGGTTACCGAAATGTATCGGTCGGATAGAAAATTTTGAATCAGCTTCACAACATTGGGATGAAAACCGTACGCAACGAGCTTGTTGATTAAGTTGGCATGCCAGACTCGATCGAATGCCTTGGAGATGTCTAAAGCGGTATGTTTCACCACCTTTATCAAGTATGCTGTTCCAACAATGCGCTACATAGTTTAATAGATCGGTAGTTGATCTTTTGTTTCGAAAACCGTATTGGCTGTCGGATATTAAATGATTTTCTTCCAGAAATTTTGAAATATGTGTATTAATATAATGCTCATAGACTTTGGATAGGACCGATAGTAAAGCTATTGGCCTATAATTTGAGATATCGGATTTTGGTCCCTTTTTGGGGACGGGCTGGACATTTGCCAACTTCCAGCACGAGGGAAATATACCAGATTTGTAGGATTGGTAGAATATTTTAGTTAAAGTTGGTGCTTGCAAAGAACTTGTTCTTTGGAAAAGGTTTTTAAAATAATGGGTGGAATATTGTCCATTCCTGATGCTTTGTTGATGTTTAACCCCTTTAAAAGTTTAGCGACTATTTTGGGTTTGAAGTGAAGTTCATTCATATTAACTCCTGAAGACTGGATTTGGGGTATTTCTTTAGGAGTTTCCAAAACAGTGGAGTTCAGAGCAAAGCGTTCAGCGAACAAGTTAGATTTTCTTGCGGGATCATTGACGATTAAATCACCATCAATAATAGGGGGAATAGAAGATTTTGTACCAGAATTTAAAGAATTAATGGCACTGTAGAAACTCTTGTCAGAAACAGACATAGACGTAAGTTTTGAGGCTTTCGCTCTGTCAATTTCGGACTTTTCGTTTGAGATAATCTGATTAGATATTTTGTTGGCCTTTAGATATTGGGATCGATTAGTGGGAGTTTTGTTATGAATCCAAATATTAAATGATCTACGTTTGTTTCTAAGTGCCGTTTTGGCAGCTTTCGAATACAAGTATTTTTGTTTGGGTTTTACTATGGAGAAAGGGACAAATTTATTGATAGTAAATTGGATGGTTTCTGTAAAGTTTTGAGCAGAAACATTTACATTGTCAGTGTAAAAACAATGACGGTCGAAAGGGAAACCATGGAAAAAATTTTGAAGACCACTCTTATCCATTTTTGAGTAGTGAAATATTTTACGGGGTTTGGGAGCTGTAGTTTTAAGTAAATCAGTTTTGATAACTGATGAGATTAAATAATGATCAGAATTTCCAATACTACCTTTCGCAACATCGACACTCGTAATATCTGGCATTGTGGTAAGATAGAGATCTAGTAGAAAACTATTATCACCGCCATTACGGGGAGTGAAAGTCGGGCTTTTTACAATTTGGAATAGGCCCTGAGACGCGGCAAAAATTTCTGCCAGTTTTCCACTATTGTCAACATCGTCGGTCGATTTGGAGAATTCCAACCATGATTTGTTGTGGACGTTGAAGTCACCGGTAACGATAACTTCACAATTAGGGGACTTTGCTCTAATCTCGTCCATAATTTTTGTCAGTATATTAAAAAAGTTTGGGTTACGTTTGTTGGGGGACCGGTATAAAGCTATTGTAAAAAAAGTCATTTCTGGAAGACAAATCTTTAAAACCATTGTATTGAAGCCGTCACCGTGTAGTTCAAAATTTGGAAAGCGCGTGTACGCAACACTCTCATGAATGAATGCGCATACGCCCTGATGGAGTTTGAAAGCTGATTCGAGCCTATATTTGGAATTAAGCGATTCTATAAAGAGAAAATTTTCAGAAACTTGTGTTTCTGTAAGGAATAGAATGTTCGGTTTGTCGTGCTCAAGATGATGTTGCACGTGGTCATGGTTAGCGTTCAATCCGCAGATGTTTTGAACATGTATTTTAAAATTTTTTATTGATTCATATATGTTTTGTCTCTGCAAATTCCGTGGACATGCCGCTTTATGGGCGGGTGGATTGCGCAAATTTGCTTTACCACTTGCAGACTTATTTTTTTTCGGTTGTACTGCCATATATATATATCAAAATGTTTATTTTATTTTTTTGTGTTTTATTTTAAAATGCATAACTAAGTAAAAAATCCTATCATACTACAAAATATGACATATGCCAATATTTCATGATAAGATGAAGAAATAATAACAAAATAATAAGTGAAAAACAAATTGTGAGAAATTTGCAGAAAACAAAACAAAACTAAATGCCAATAATCCAGCTGATGCAGCGCACCCCAGACGCACCGCCCACCACCTCAATCGAGGCACAAAGCCCACACATAACTACGTGTTGGTTCGATTCCTCGGAAGAGCTAATGAGCGGTACCGCTACGGAACGCTGCCCAGTTAAGACTGGAAGTGCTGCCGTTGACTAATTAAAGTTCGTCCGCCAGCACCCTAAGATATCATCTTGGCTAATGACATCTCCTGCCATTGCCAGTGGTATGTGATATCTCACGCTAACTCATATGTCAATGGCAGGGACTGGAGTACGCAGGGTAGTCAGACCCGTAGATCAACATTGATCATAATCGATCAAAATCGATCCCTCCTGCGGCGTATGCTTTGCTTGTATGTATATAAATAGATTGTTTTGGTTATTATTGTTAAATTTTGTTGGTAGTATGGATGCTGATGATTAATTTAATTTTTGTTTTTTAGATTTGTTTTCCATATATGCTGTGGAATAAAAATGTTTGTTGTAGCATAAAGTTTTAGTTAAAAATTAAGATAAAAATTAAAAATTTACTGCATAATAAGACATTCAATTTCACGCAAGTTCAGCAAATTTTTGGGAAATTTTGACTTGACCCCTTTTAATTTTGATTATTTTTTGTTTATAGATAGTCTTTCATAAATAAAAATAGAAGTTCTCTTAGAATTTTTTTTTTCGACCAGGGGTCTTCACAGGGTGCCCCTCAATTTTTTGTTATTTTGTTATGTGAGTGCATTTTGACGAGCGATTGTAGAAAAACTACTCAATCGATTTTCATAAATGATATATCGTTGAATAGGTATTAGAACATTTTTAAAAATGTACACTGTTAATTTTTTGAAATAATTTTTAACAGTGTAACATAATAAAAAACGGTGTAATTGAACAAAAGATGGCGCTACACCTTTTTTTTTTTAAACTAAATTGAAGCTTATTTTATATCTAACTGCTTGTGAAAGGTAAGGACTAGCGATATTTTTTGTTTTAAAGATAAAATTCGTTGTGCATATGACTGTAGGGAATCAGTTTTTTTGTTCTGAAGGAAAATTATAAAAATGGCGTTATAAACTAAGAGTTTTTTTTTTATGTTAAATATCAAATATTTTAGTATTAAATGAACTTTTTAAAATATTATAAAGATTATATATGTACAATAAAGAAAATATGAGCAATTTCAGCATAAATCCACAAAAGCGCTTATTGCTATGTACATTAAATGAAGCTTGTGTGGAGTTTAAAAATAAGTTTCCTGATGTAAAAATAAGATTTACTAAATTCACGTCCCTTCGACCACAAGAATGTATAAAATTATCCCAAGGAGTTCATAATGTGTGCGTGTGTACCATACATCAAAATATGAAACTAATGATTCAACACTCTAAGATATCTTGAGTTACTGATGCTGCTTTCCAGAATTATAAAACATTAAATGACTTTGTTTCATGTGGTGAATTAACAGAAGATTGTCATACTTTGAAGTGCAATGAATGTTCAAAAAAACGTCGACAACTGGAAGAAAGATTACTAAATGATTTTGACGTTAAAGGAATCCTTCAATTCAAATATCAACAATGGATTACCACTGATCGATGCAATTTGGATACTTTAATAGAAACTGTGAAGAATTTATGAAAAAATTTGTTTACCGTTTACAAATTTTGATACCACACAACTTTATAGCAAAACAGCAATCTACATTCATTGAGGAAAGAAAAAAAATTAGAACCAGGAGAGCGCTTTGTTCAAGGGGATTTTTCTGAAAACTACGAATTCATAATTCAGGATTCGGTTTAAGGTTATCATTATAATAATTCACAAGCTACTATTCATCCATTTGTCATTTATTTTAAAAGTGCTGCAAGTGAATATATATACAGCACCGAAGTTTTATACTCATTTCGGATATAAACGATCACAACAGTACTACAGTCTATCTTTTCATTACAAAACTTATTGAATTCATCACAACGAATATAAGTTCTAATATTAGGAAAATAATTTATAACACCGACGGGGCACCTTACCAATATCAAAATAAACATAACCAATTAACTTATGCCACCATAAAAAAGACTTTAAGGTTGATGCAGAATGGCATTTTCATACTACCAGCCATGGCAAGGGACCTTGCTATGGGATTGTTACGGAAGCGTGCTGCACACCGTTATAGTATGGGGAGCAAAGATATTATTGATACACCAAAAAAACTTTTCGAATGGGCTTTAAAATGGGAATCCACCATAAACTTTGGATACGCCGATAAAAATGAATATCAAATAACAAAAGAAAAATTACAAAATCGATATAAAAATGTGATTACTATGTGGAACTCAAAAATTTCATTCTTTTGTACCATTAAATACTAAGACAATAATTTCAAAAATGTTTTCCAACTCAAAAGAACTTTTGAATGTAAAATAAGTAAATAATTTTTAATAACTATATTTATTTTCTTTAACCTACATATATAATTTTTATGATATTTTAAAAAGATTTTCAATAATAAAATATTTGTAATTTAATGTTAAAATGCAATCTTTTACTTTATGATTCCATAATAACATAATACGAACATAATACTTCTCCAGTCAAAAGTTCCTAAATAGATTTAGTTGTTTATACGGCTTTTTGGTTTGCAGTCGAGACTGTCAAATTATTTTTTATAAGAGTGTAACTGAAGTGATTACTAAAAGTGATAAATAAACATTTCATTTTTTTATGCCATCTAATACAAAGAAAATAATTGCAGAAGTGTTTTCCTATTCAAAAGAAACTTCTGTAAATAAGTAAATCATTTTTAACAATTGTATTTATTTTCTTTATTGTAATACATATATAATTTTTATAATATTTTAATAAGTTCATTTAATAATAAAATATTTGATATTTAACATAAAAAAAAATCTCTTAGCTTATAACGCCATTTTTATAATTTTCCTTCAGAACAAAAAAAACTGATTCCCGACAGTCAAATGCACAACGAATTTTATCTTTAAAACAAAATATATCGCTAGTCCTTAACTTTCACAAGTAGTCATATATAAAATAAGCTTCAATTTAGTTTAAAAAAAAAAGATGTAGCGCCATCTTTTTTTCAATTACACCGCTTTTTTCTTGTGTTACACCGTTCAAAATTATTTCAAAAAATTAACAGTGTACATTTTTAAAAATTTTGTTCTAATACCTATTCAACGACATATCATTTATGAAAATCGATTGAGTAGTTTTTCTACAATCGCTCGTCAAAATGCACTCACATCACAAAATAATAAAAAATTGAGGGGCACCCTGTGAAGACCCCTGGTCGAAAATGAAAATTCTAAGAGAACTTGCATTTTTTATTTATGAAAGACTATCTATAAACAAAAAATAATCAAAATTAAAAGGGGTCAAGTTAAAACGATGTTGAATCTTCGTGAAATTGCTCTATTATACAGGGTGTTTCATAATATATGCGCAGGACTTCAGGATATGATAGCTCGTCTAAAAATATGAAAAAAAGTATGCCGAAACTTACCCTCTAAAATGCACCATATCCGAGAAACAGGGTGTTGAAATTGAAAAAAAAAGGTAGTGGGTGTGTTTCTCCCCAACTACTACACTACTGGAAAAAGTACGGTTTTGAGCTGCTCATTTTAACCGCCAACGTTTTTTACACAAAAAAGTTTCACGTAGTCATACGCTCTAAAGTCGACCGTTTTCGAGAAAATCAACTTTTATGTTGAAAAACATGGTCAATTTTTTGAAATAAAATTTTTTTTCTTCATGGACATCTCCCACTTTTAATTCAACTGTTTATGATTTGTTATTGTTTTTTTTTTAATTTTGAAATTATGAAGTTAACGATTGGTTTTGGTACTTGTTTCAACGTTTAAATAAATTTTATTTAATTAGTAAGAAAAAAAATTTTATTTCAAAAAATTGACCATATTTTTCAACATAAAAGTTGATTTATCTCGAAAACGGTAGACTTTAGAACTTATGACTAGGAGTAACTTTTTTGTGTAGAAAACATTGCGGTTGAAATGAGAAGCTCAAAGCCGTACTTTTTCCAGTAGCGTAGAAGTTGGGGAGAAAAACACCCACTACCACTCCAAAGCCTACACCAATTAAGACGTTAAAAAAGAAAATTTCCGCACAAAACATAGCTTATTATGAGTAAAAAATGCTTACGAAAGTTGTTTTCTGTACGATAAATGGTTCCGGAGATAGTCGCAAAAAACGAATTGTTTATTTCAATTTCAACACCCTGTTTCTCGGAAATGGTGCATTTTAGAGGGTAAGTTTCGGGATACTATTTTTCATATTTTTGGACGAGCTATCACATCCTGAAATCCTGCGGATATATTATGAAACACCCTGTATAATAGAGCAATTTCACGAAGATTCAACATCGTTTTGACTTAACTTAACTTTTTTGTGTAGAAAACATTGGCGGTTGAAATAAGAAGCTCAAAACCGTACTTTTTCCAATAGCGTAGAAGTTGGGGAGAAAAATACCCACTACCACTCCAAAACCTACACCAATTAAGACGTTAAAAAAGAAAATTTCCGCACAAAACATAGCTTATTATGAGTAAAAAATGCTTACGAAAGTTGTTTTCTGTACGATAAACGGTTCCGGAGATATTCGCAAAAAACGATTTTTTTGCCCTGTATCTCAAATGGTGCATTTTAGAGGGTAAGTTTCGGGATATTTTTTTCATATTTTTGGACGAGCTATCACATCCTGAAGTCCTGCGCATATATTATGAAACACCCTGTATATGTAGTTCAATTTTATTTTAAATAATGTTTTTCCTTAAATCGATGTATGGATAGATGGATGGATGAGGAATGTATTTTTATTGAATGTCAATAACAGGATTGGCTGTTTGACTGTATGGCTCGTTAAAATGAGGTTGAAGCGGTGGTGGTTTTGAGGGGGGCGAGGTTTTAAGGGTGGCGTAAAATAGTAGATGTGGTATAGTATAAATTCTTTATAGTTGTTTAAGCAATGATATATTATTTGATGATTGGCTGGCAAAATCTCTATTAGCTTGACATCTTCTGCATAAAACAGGCATTTACACGTTCCACAACAAAAAGTTACCAAAACATATGCAATGTAATTACTTTATTCCAGGGTTGTGCCGTAGACAAAATAGATTACTTTACATGTATAGATTACGCATAGATTACGTGTAAATTACGCGAGATATTTTCGTGTAATCTATAATGTAAACTATAATGTAATCTATTTAATTGATATGTGAATTCTAAAATTTTTTAGCCATAAATTAACTTTTTTCAAGATCGCAAGATCTTGTTTTTGACAATATTATTGATCATGTCTTTTAAGAAAAAATTTTCAGTAGGGATAATACAATATTTCCACATATTTCTTCTTAAATCAAAATTAATAGATTACGCCAAATTTACATAGATAACATAGATTACATTACATAGATTACATGTAATGTAATCTATTTTAGATTACGCGTAAAGGAACAACCCTGCTTTATTCTGTTGTTCAAAAACTTTAACATAATATTTATTAACATCATTTTTTAATTGCATTGGTGAAAGCAATGTTTTTCAGAATGGAGAAAACTATGGGAAGATATTTTGTTTAAGGCTTGTCCAAAAGAAATATTTTTAGTTTGTTTGACAATAACTAACACTGCTGCAATTATATAATATACTAAAAGGAGTTTATTGCACATAAAAAAATGTCATTAGTACATAAAAGGTTAGTGACCGACGAACGACATTTCTTTTATTAAATGAACGATCGGTTGTCGTTCATTGTAGTGATCCGTTCAATTTATCTCAGTCATTCACGACCGATATATTACTAATTCCACATACAATTTGGTATGGTAACTTCAACAACTGATGTCTGTTGTTTTATTTTATCAACAATTTTTAACAAACAGTCAGTGAATTTACCAGACCAATCTGTTGATATTTATAAACAAGAACAGTCAGATGTTAAATTGACGAACATGTTTGTTGAAATATTAAAGAAATAATTTTACGGGTTTTTCATTAGTGTTCTCCAAATAATTTTATTTAAAAAATTGCAGTTTCGTTGTGTAAATTTACATATGACAAAAAGCACTGTAATTAAAACATGAATTTGTTATTGTTATATAAATGTGATGCATAGTAGAATTTTATTGCCAGCGAATTTTTGACAGATAGGACGCAGCAAGAGATAAAAGATGAGACAAAAAGTAAAACAGAGATGTATTATTTATTTTGGGATAAATTTGTTTTCAAAACAATTATATTAGTTAAATTTCTACTTCTAGTTCGTACCATTTGTTTGTTGTGATATTTGTTTCGCGTCGTTATTTTTATTATAATTATTTTTAATTATAAAAATTTTGTTACATTGCCTACAAAATCATTAATATTTTTACTAGTTTTTGGTTTTCTATTATAATTGGTTGAATTTCAATAGTAATTTATTAATTTTATGCGTTTTTTTTGTCCATTTCAATGGGACCCCAATAGTTTTTTTTTGATATTTTAATCGAGACACTGAATGTGCAAACAATATGCGCATAACAAACAAATTTCGTGATCGCTGGCAAAAAAATTCTACTATACATATTTAGGACGAAATTTATGATGAAAACTAAAATATAATTTGTCGAAATTGTCCCGCCAACATTTTCAATTTTTGAAATTCTAAGAAAATAAAATATTCCGAGAAAAAGAAACAATTAACTAATTAAATAAATATACCATTATGGAATTATTCTCAAAAACATAGCGATTCATTCACTTTGATTAATTTGTTTAAATCTAAATATTGATCTTAAATGATATATATTTTTCGTAAACATTAATCGAACATTAGTTAAGTATTAATTATCTGAAAATCTAACTTTTTTTAAATAGCTCATGTTAACTATACTAATTTCACGTTCATAAGGTATACCAAAAACTATAGAAAAATGATATTATTAATCTGAAACTATCTTTAAAGTTATGATTTATTTATTTACGTATGTTTCATTTAACAACGAAAATCAACGTACGTAAATGTTGTTAAAAAAGATTTAACAGGAATGTTTGTTGAAAACTGGACATCAACATACATATATGTTGAACCGATTATATTCAAACAACACGTCGTTTCAATTCAACCGACAAATGTTTGTCAAAATTTACCTACAAGTGTGTGGATAATTTTAGTAGTGAAAACACATATTATATTTATAAAAATAATGCGTCTATTAATCTTAAGACTTCGGTTTAATATTTCTCGTTCGAAACAGCTCTCGTTATTAACAGCTGTTTTTTATTGATTCGGTTCAGGTTCAAGGTTTGAAAAAAACCACGTGAGTCACGCAAATAAAAAATGTTTAAACATTTTTAAATCTGGTCTTCACTGAGCTTTTTAACTGGCATTTGGATTGCTTACTTGTTATACTTGTAAATTGCATTTAATTGGACAAATATGAAGGTCAACATGAAATTAAATAAATTATTACTATATTTTCTTCATAAAAATATCAATATATAAAGTAAAATATGGATGGGTTAAAATCTCAAGCTCTGAGATATCAAGACTTCGGTCTGGGTTAAGGATTTTGATATAGTTTTCGGCAAAAAACTTTTATGAGGACATGGTTTTAGTTTTGGGCAGCGATGTATATCAAACATAACTTTTTGTTAAAGTACTTGTATTTTTTATCTCTGTTTAGATATGTATTACAAAACTAACACGAAACATCAATACGTTTTCGGAAAATTATAACAGATCATATATTAACATAGCTTACTGAAAAGATTATACAATCAGCAAACTACTCAAAAACCTTCCATTCAGCGGTTCGAGAAAATATTACAAAATCACAAATTCATATTTCTTTCAAAATTCCAAAAATATTGAAAAATTATAATAAAATCAAACTTTTTTCAAAATTCTAAAATTATTCCAAAAATTATTACAAAATCAAAAATTGAAATTTTTTGCGAAATTCCAAATATTATAATAAAATCAAAAATTTAAAATTTTTCAAAATTCTAAAAATGTTACAAAAATTCTTACAAAATTAAAAATTAAAACTTTTCCCAAAATTCTAAAAATATTGCAAAAATTATTACAAAATCAAAAATTAAAACTTTTTTCAAAATTCTAAAAATATTTCAAAAACTATAACAAATTAAAAAAGTCCGAGCGGCAGGTATATCCGCTAGAAATAGGTAGATTTCGGGATCAGACAGTTATGTGTGCAATTAGAATCGGATTTATCAGATTACTTTAAAAAAAACTAACATTAGATACAAATAAAACTAACAATTCATTTTAAAAAACATATTGTGAATTAATGGAAATGAATGTAAAATTAATTAAAATAGATATAAAATTAACTAAAATTATGCGAAATCTACCTAAAAAAATTTAATTACCGCCACTGAGGTAGAGTACAAGATTTTTTTTTTTGTTGTTTTTCGTAGGAAGTTGGAAATTTTCACCGAAAACATTTGAAACACGACTTTAGCATTAAATAATTATATATCAAATAATTAAAATAATTATTCTTATTTTGTTGACTTATAATTTTTGTTGCAACTAACACTTCTAACAGTCTAGTTTAAACTAATTTAGAAACGATTATAAGGTGATAATTACCATTGCATAATTTCAACGGTTTTTTAAACCATTTTTTGCTTCTAATATGATTACAACTATCCATACGCATACATCACATATATAGGTGCATACAACTACAACAACGCAAAACATTTTTTCCAACCAATATTTTCAACAAGTTAAGAACAATTTCCATACACACATTGTTTTAATTATCATTTCCATTTGCAGATCTATTATCTCTCTATTTCACGTATTTTACTAACATTTTCTTACATAAAAGTAAATACCTCATTAAATATATGCAATCTTCTAAAAACCGCTTGGAAATTTAGTTTAACCCAAAATGCAATTCATTTTGGTAAATAGAAAATGTAATTTTTCTATGAAATCTACCTATAAAAAAATCTAGCTAAAAAAATATTAGAAAAACATTATCAATCTCATAATATTCAAATGTTGTTTTTTTTAAACAATTCGAAATAAACAAAATAAACTATAAACAAAAACCAATACTTAACTCCTTCTTTTCATTTTCCCACAATTTTTGTTTTTTTTTTAAATAGACAAAGAAAAAAAACTTTAATTTGATTTTAGGGGTGATGTATGTAGTTTTATCTATCTACAATAAATTTATTTTAAGGTTGTTTGGGATTACGGTTATTTTGTTTAATGTTTATAAGTTTAACACTTATCTGTAATTATTTAGTCTAATTGATTGGTAAAAATACGTTTCATATACTTAATTTTTTAAGCGCCCATTGTATGCATGAATTTAGATATGATTTGTTTTGTGTTTTTATTTATTTATTTTTCAATTTTTTTCGGTTTTTATAATTTTCTTAGTGGTATTCACTGGCTTTAGATTTTTCACACAATAGGTGTAGTATAATGCTTATAAAATTGGAACCTATTTTGTTAGAATGTTGAAAATCTCTGACGTTATAAATGAAAAATGTATCTAAGAGAAAACAGGAGTTTAAACAACATAAACTGAAAAATGATGAAAGCATAGCCGTTTGCGTTTGTATTGGTTTCAACAAACTTAGCGGCTCAACCTCTGGACTTGGATCATTTTTTTTTTAAATTCTGAAAAGATTTATATTTGAAGTACGTGAAAAAAAGTTTTCAAATATGAGCTTGGCCATTTCAGCTAGATCAAGGGCAGCAAAGTTTAGTAAATTTTTAAAACAGCTGATTTTTGAGGAACCTGAAACGCCAAAGTTGTCATCTGGATAAAAATGATAGAAAAAGGTTCAAATATTCAATATTTTTAAATTTTATTAAAATATTATTATTAAAACGGAAGTTATAGCGCCCTAAATTATTCGACTTTTTAGGCTCTAGCCGCTTAACCGGTACCCGGATATGGCCAGTTCACGAACTTGTCCAAGACATTATTTGCCGAAACATACACAGAAAATTATTTTGGTGTAGGTCGAAAAATGCGACCGTGAGAGTGCCGCTAAATTCCGTTATACCTCATATCGTTATATATATATATATATATATATATATATATATATATATATATATATATAATTTTTTTTTTTTTTTGTTTTTCCATCTCCGCTTATCACATATAGTCGTTTGGCATCAAAATTTTTCCGAAATTCCGAGATGAAGCCCATTGCGTAGATTTTTATATGAAATCTACCTAAAAACTTCCATGACCAATTTAATTTTCAATTACATTTACGTCATAAAAATAGCTACATTTTTTTTCCCAAAAAAATGGCTATAAAAAAAAATGAAATCGTTTTTTGACACACTTGACATTATTTTTTTGACAAACTTATAATGCCATAATTTTCTATAATAATAATAAATTTATATGTCATACATATTATTAATTTTATTTTTTTCCAAAAATTGGGTAAAAAATAAATAAAATCTTTCTTTTGACACACTTGACAACATTTTTTTGACAAACTTATAATGCCATAATTCTCAATAATAATAATAAAATTTCATTTCAAACAAATAATTAATTTCATTTTTTTCCAAAAAATTGGGTAAAAAAATAAATAAAATCTTCTTTTGACACACTTGACAACATTTTCTTGACAAACTTATAATGCAATAATCTAGATTTTGGTCTTACATACCAATCCCGACCATCAAGATTTCTCCAAATTCAATGTTCCTACTCGTAATCACTTAAAATGAAAGTATTTTAAGCAAAAAATATGCAAATTTCCTTGTTTTGACACACTTGACGATTTTTTTGACACACTTCCGGTACAGCTATCGAACACATCTTGTGGCTCTCCCCATGGAGTAAACCTATTTTTAGAAAAAAAATTTTCAAATCCGTCCATTTTCTAGATTTCGTAGGTTGTGACGGCCGACAGACATACATACATTTTTTTTTTGCTTTTTTAGAATCAGTAGGTCCTTGAACGTCGAGAAATGACAAAAAAAGTAGGGTTAAGAATTTCACTTTTAGCTCATAAATTTAAAACTTAGGTCTTTCAGACCGAAGTAATGAGTTCTAATAGCACAAAAACAAATTTTTTGCAAATTGAAAACGCTCGAAAAATATTGAATATATCGAAAAACTATGTATGTGGCATCTTTTGCAAATTTATATAACTAAAATTTATATATGCCACAAATCTTGAACTCGATAAATATATGGGTTATGTTGTTGTTGTTTTACGTAGTCAAACCTTTAACCTGACCCGAATGAATAAAACGTATCTAACGTTAAGTTTAATATCTGATTCTTGTTCATTTTATAAAGCCAATTTTGGCATAATATTTTAGATCATTTGTGAGAGCACACGAAATGGTTTTGATACGGGCATGGTTTAAAAATATGGCAATTTGGGCAAACATTGATTTACCAAATAGGGTGTGTATTGTTTGGTTGAATGCTTGCGTAACTGGAGCTAAAACAAAAATAAAAAAGTCCAAGCGGCACGTTTATCCGCTAGAAATAGGTAGATTTCGGGACCAGACAGCTTTGTGTACAAATAGAATTGGATGTGTCAGATTAGTTTAAATAAAAAATTTAAGTAGAATAGTCCAAGTCCAGAATAATCCAAAAAATTTATCAAACCAAACTAAATACATTAACGGGAACTACTTTATCCATGCGATTTCGGAACAGTTTTATTTAATTTGGTTAAAACTACTTATAATAACATATTAAATCCACCAAAAAGCAAATAAACGTTCTCACAACGTCACACCTACAACACCACCACACATAATTTATAATCTAAAATTGTCAAACAACTTTTACACCTCAAATAATTCAAATATCTACAATTTAGGAAGACTTTTGTAAATGTGTAATCAATATGCATATAAGAAAATATTCCTTAATTTAAAACAATAATGACTCAGCTTTGTTTTAACTTTTTTTTAAATTTTTGCGAAAAAAACAAAAACTGAAAAAAAACAAAAGAAATTTTTTTAATATTTTTTCTATGGGATATTTTTATATGTTTATGGAAGTTGTTGTTGTAATTGAATGGCATGCATTAGGTTTAATGCTAATTACATTGAGACCTTTTGGGTTAGAAAGCTGAAAGTTTCTGAGGTTATAGTTGAAAAGTTTATCTAAAAGTAAATATGAGCTAAATAACATTAACTCAAACATGAGGAAGGCATGGCTGTTTGCGTTTGTTTTCGTTCTAACAGCCCTGGTGTCTCAACCTCTAGACTTGAACTATTTTTTTTTTAAATTTTGAAAAGATTTATGTTCTAGTTAACGTATGCGCACATATTCAAAAGTGAGGTTGGCCACTTTCAGCCAAATCAAGGACCACAAAGTTTATTAAATTTTTAAAACAGCTGATTTTTCAGGAACCTGGAACGCCAAGGTTGTCATTTGGAAATAAATGATAGAAATATGTTCAAATATTCAATATTGATAAATTTTATTAAAATATTATGATTCAAACGGAAGTTATAACGCCCTAGATTTTTAGATTTTTTTAGCTCTAGCCACTTAACCTGTACCCGGATATGGCCAGTTCGCAAGCCTGTCCAAAAAAATTTTTTGCCGCAACGTATACCGAAAAAATTTTCGTTGTAGGTCAAGAAATGCGATCGTGAGAGTGCCGGTAAATTCCGTTATAGCTCATATCGTTATATATATATATATATATATATATATATATATATATATATATATATATATATATATATATATATATATATATATATATATATGTATATATATATATATATATATATATATATATATATATATATATATATATATATATATATATATATATATATATATATATATATATATATATATATATATATATATATTTATATATATATATATATATATATATATATATATATATATATATATATATATATATATATATATACATTTTTTTTTTTTGTTTTTCCGTATCCACTTATCATTCATAGTCGTTTGGCACCAAAATTTTCCCGAAATTCCGAGATGAAGCCCATTGCAATAGGTAGATTTTTATATGAAATCTACCTAAAAACGAGAATGGATGGTTAAATTGTCATTATATATATGTGTTATATTTTTTTCCACCAGGTTATACATTGAAATTGCAAATTGTTGTGGATCTTTTATCCAAATTTTGTTTGAGTGCTATAACGGATCTCTCAAATGTAAGTAAGGTAAGTTTAAAACCTTAAAGCTACGTTGAAGGCAGGTGATTAAAAAGACACAGTAATTGGGATGTTATATAAGATGAGAAAACAGAAATATTAGTTTTGGTTTATTTGATGTGGAAAGATTAGATTATATATGGAAAGCAGAAAATATTTATAATATGTTTTATAAAAAATATTTATAATAAATAGCCGGTGATGTGTTTAAATATTTTTCTTTTTTTTTCTTTTTGGTGAGTGAGTGACACCATTAATTTCACTCCCCCCTATCACACAGGGATTGTATGGATGACGGCTATGTAGTGCATTATATTAAGCAGTATCAAATTAAAAAAAAATTCCGTTAGCAATTGTGCTGTTACAACAATTTTTAATAATTTTTAAAAAAGTTAAAAAATTAACAATCTATGTATTTGTTTCTCTTACTGTTTTTTTTTTGCTCAAGTCCAAAATTTAGTAGTATAAAAAACATATAATGTAACTAAAATATAAATTGAAAAAAATAAAATAAAATGAAAAAAAAATCTTAGAGTATATATAAATATAGCGAGAACTTAACTACAAAAATGTTTGAAGAGAGACTAAAAAATTCAAGATAGCACATCTGTCAAATATAATGTCTAGTTTCTCCATTTTCATTTGTTTCTCAATGTTTATATTTACTACCCCAAATTTTTTTATTAAATAAATTAAAAACAATTCTAAACATAAATCCTAAGAAATATTAAACATTTTCTTCACAGTGGTGCTATTTCTCATAAAATGAATGACAACAATTTCATGAATAGTAATTTAAATTTATTGAGTTATTTCCAGTGATTATTTAAGTCAAATGATTTATAAAGGACAAGGAATATATTCTTACGTTATGAAGAAATATTTAAGTTATGTGATTATTCTCAAAGTATACTATGGACATTTGCTGACAAACTTTTTTCATTACCAATAAAGATTTATTTTTCATTGATGCAATTTCAACAGTTTTAGGCTTGGTTGTAACAAATTATGGGAGAGTTTTTTTTTGTAGATTTAAAGAAACACGTAATCACGTATTCACAATTTTGAATCAAATGAAAATGTTATGAACGACTATGGGAAGAATATTTGGATTCTTAGAGAGTAAAACCAAAAGAAACATATGATTAACAATTGGTGGATTGGTTGATGGAAATTTATATATGACAGAAAAAGATGAACAAAATAGACTAAGGTCACACCATCAGACTAGTGACTGTGAGTTCCTACATTAACTTCACAAAATGTAAAAAAAACTTTTAAAATCTTTTAAAGCTTTAATGATATCCGAACAAAATTTATAACAACAATAAACGATCTGTTGAATGTTCTCAATTCCCAGTTTATACCAGTGTGAAAATGTACAAAGAAAATCTATAATGCTTAAGATTAAATAACAAGGGAAGCAAAATGTTACAACAGTTTATTTCATTTATATATTTCATTTCTATAAATATTTGCAAAATAGTTTTAATACCATTGCCTTAAGGGATACATTTATTTTTATTTATTTAGGTTATCCAATTTAGTTTCGATATTGGACTTTTTATATTCCAATATGTATTTGATTTAACATTTTAAATAAGTTCGAAAAGCAATTTATATTTTAATTTAAAATTGCATAATAATTGGTTTTTTTTTATTAATTAGTTAGACATGTTTAGCACACTAAATATGAAATATTCATTATTCAGACTCTTTGAATATCCGAAGATACCATGTCAACTATAAACGAAGGAGATGAAGAAAATGGAAGGAAAAAGGATATAGGGACAACTATACTAATTGTGTTAAATGATGATGTACATTCTCTTTAAATGATTGAGGGTAAAATTTATCGGGAAATACAGAGGAAGGCATTGAGTTCCACATTTGGCCACTCTATTAAAATAGTCGTTCTGGAAGGACACAGTTCTACAACGAGGTATTTGTACAACAAATGGATGAGATAACTCGGCAGCTCTTGTTTGTCGATTATACTGTGCACATGGTGGAAGGATATTTTTAATTTCTTTAGAGGAGAGTTCGCTAAAGTTATATTTATAGTAGATTGACAATTCAGCCACATTTCGTCTGTGCTGGAGTGAATCAAGCTGGTCCATTAGTTGGGTATTACCAATTAACCGTATTGTTTTTCTCTGTACAGAGTCTAGACATTTTATTGTAGCACCTCCCGAAACATGACAGCATATTCCATACATAGACGAATAAAGGACTTGAAGATTAGCAAAACTTGATCGGTATTCAAATATTTTTTACATCGACTCAAGAATCCTAATTTTTGCATAGCAGATTTAGCGAGGTTGAACACATGTTTATTCCATTTCAGGTTATTTTGAATATCCACTCCAAGAAGTCTAACTGATTCAACCTCACGCAGTTCCTCATGGGTTTATCTTAATAGGGAAATTTTTATGTCGCTCTATTCGTGAAAGACGGCAAAGTTTGGTTTTGGTTGGATTAAATAAAATAAAATTACGATCACCCCATTCCATTATACGATCCAGGTCTTATAGAATCAATTAGCAGCTCTCTAACAGTGGTAACTGCAGTATGAAATCGAAATTTGGGAGATGCATGTGATGCATGTAATGTGCTGTCATCAGCAAAACTATGTATTGGGTGCACTGTGGAATTAAGTAAATCATTAATGTATAGAAGAAACAAGGTTGGTGAGAGTGCAGAGCCTTGGGGAGCCCCAGCATTAGTTGTAAAAATATTGGATGTGATACCATCTAAATTAACATGAAATTGGCGACCTGTAAGAAAACTATGAATCCATGAGACAGTAAGATGGTCTATGCCATAAGATTTTAATTTAGCTTTGAGATTTTTATGCCAAACTTTATCAAATGCTTTAGAAACATCAAGTGAAATACTGAATGTTTCACCATGGTTTTCCAGCGATTTGTTCCAGAGATGGGATACGTAGGCTAACAAATCACCTGCTGCATGACTTCTACGAAAACCATACTGCTTATCATCAATAATTCGCGACATTTCCAAATAATCTATTAGATTGTAGTTAACATATTTTTCAAATATTTTAGCCAAAACCGACAGAATTGCAATCGGTATATAATTGTTAGGGTCTATCTTACTGCCTTTCTTTGATATGGGTTGAACACTGGCCAGTTTCCAAGAATCGGGAAATATGCCGGTTTTGTATGATAAATAGAACTTTTTTGTTCAAATTGGAGCTAGTTGCCTAGCAAAGTTTTTAAGAATTAGGGGTTAAATAACGTCGGGGCCAGAAGATTTGTTGATATTGATAGAAAGAAGCATTTTCCGTACAATACTGCAACGAAAAATAATTGGTTTCATTTTCGTTACAACTGGGGAAATGAGTGTGGGAGAATGGGGAGTAGAAATAATTTTTATGTTTGACTAAAGCAAACGTTTGATGTTTTACGAGTTTCGTACTCCGATAGCAAGGTATAGTTTTTGTTGGATACTTTGTAATTAAATAAATCAAAGTATGTTTGATTTATTTAATAAATGAATCAAAGTATGTTTTTATTATAAATAATTGAATTTTGAAATTATATGATATTATTAATAATTTGTACTTCAATTAAACCACATCTTAAAATAAATATAATAATTAAATGAATGATTTGTAGTTTAATAAATCTAACTAATATAAGAAATCTTACATGGCGCAGTTGAAATAAAAATATTAAATCGAAAATGGCAGAATTTTGTTTAGAAAAACCAAAACCAATCGTAATTGATGAAAATGCATCCAAGTCATGGAAAACGTTTAAAAAAGATTTTATAACATATTTAAAAGCTGGAGAATTAGAAAATAAAGCAGAAGATGTAAAAATTGCAATATTTAAGAACTTTATTGGAGAAGAAGGCGGAGAAATTTTTGAAAATTTTGATTTTAAAACAAATGCAAAATTAGATGATGATGTGATTAAAAAATTTGAAGAATTTTTCATTTTAAAAGAAAATATTTTGTTTGAAAGACATAAATTTTATTCAAGAAATCAACTAGAAGGTGAAAGATTTGATCAATTTTGTAATGAAGTGAAATCTTTAGCTAAAAATTGTGAATTTGGTGCTGACAAAGATAGTTTAATTCGGGATCGATTAGTATTTGGAATTCGATCAAAGGATTTGAAAGAAAAATTAATTAGCATGGGAAATCCAGATTTAGAAAAGACTATAAGCAAATGTAGGCTAGAAGAAGAATTAGAAAAACAATTATATAAATTGGGAAAAAAGTCAACGGATGTTGTTTCAATTAAAGAAAATTATAGACAATCATCATGTGAAGATTTATCAGTAAATATGATTAAACATAATGTATCAAATAAAAATTTTAATTTCAGAGGATATAGAAATGTAAAAAATTCAGGTGAGAATTTCAATAAATATGATAAAGGAAATTATTTTAAAAATAATAGTAACCCAAAAAATTGGTTTAAATGTAACAAATGTGATGAGGAACATGAATTTAATAATTGTCCTGTATTTGGTTTTAAGTGTAAGAAATGTTACGGATATAATCATTTTACACGGACTTGTGCAATGAATTCATCTCGTAAAATTCATGTGATTGAAGATAATTCAAATTTATATATAGATGTAGTAGAAATATCTTCTCTTGAAAGTATATTTTCACAAAGCTGGCGTCAGGAAATTTTGGTCGAAAATAAATTAATCAATTTTAAATTGGATTCGGGTTCTGATGTGAATTTATTACCATTTTATTTATTTGATGGAATGAAGCCGCCATTAAATGAAAGTTCTACTGTTTTAGAAGCCTATGGAGGAGGAAAAATTAAACCTATAGGATCTGTTTATTTGAACATTGAATATAATATTCATAAAATTTATAGAGAATTTTTGATTGTCCCAAATAGTGGAACACCAATATTGGGTAGGGAAACGTGTGTGGTATTAAATTTAATTAAAGGTGTGTATCCAGAATGTAATAGTATTGAGACATTAACATTGGACACAATATTAAACGAATTTAAAGATTTGTTTAATGGTTTAGGTTGTTTCAAAAATAAAATGTTGAAGTTAGAATTAAAAGCAAACTGTGAACCTGTATCACGCGCACCTCGTAGGTTGCCCATAAAAATTAAAGAAAGAGCTTTAGAAGCTCTAAATACATTAGTTGACAAAGATATTATTGAAAGAGTTAATGGTCCCACTGAGTGGTTAAGTCATTTGGTTATAAGAGAAAAACCAAATGGTACATTGAGAATATGTTTAGATCCTAAAATTGTAAATGATTCATTAAAACAATATCATTATCCGATACCTACTTTGGATGATCTTAAAGCAAAATTAAAGGGAGTGAAATATTTTTCTGTTTTTGATCTAAAGGATGGGTTTTATCAAATAAAGCTTGATGAAGAATCATCAAAAATTTGTTCATTTGGTACATGTTTTGGAGTTTTTAAATTTAAAAGATTACCTTTTGGTATAAATGTGGCTACAAAAACTTTCCAAAGCTGGAACGAAATGGGTTTTGGAGATATAGATGGTATTTTTATCTATATAGATGATATTTTAGTTACAGGCAAAACGGTAGAAGAACATGATAGAAATCTATTAAAATTGTTGAATAGAGCAAGGGAAATAGGCATTACTTTTAACAAAGATAAAATACAATTTCGGAAAACTGAAATTAAATATATGGGACATATATTTTCATTTGATGGTATGAAACCAGATAGTGAACGTATAGAAGCTATTCAAAATATGAGAGTTCCTAAAGATAAAAGAGAATTACAGTCATTTTTAGGTGTTGTTAATTATTTAAGAAGTTTTATACCAAATTTAGCTGAGATCACACATCCCCTAAGAGAATTATTAAAAAAGGATGTTGAATATTTAATTAATGATGCACAACTGAAAACAATTAATAAGTTGAAAGAAGTTATAACTTCTTCGCCGGTTTTGGCATCATTTGATAAAAATAAACCGATTGTTTTACAGTGTGATGCATCTAAATATGGATTAGGAGCTTGTTTGTTACAAGAAAATAAACCTATTGCATATGGTTCTAGGAGTTTAATTGATCATGAAATAAATTATGCTCAAATTGAGAAAGAATTATTAGCAATAATTTTTGCATGTCACAAATTTCATAATTATATATATGGTAGTGATGAAATTATTTGTCATACTGACCATCGTCCTCTAGTCAGTATTTTTAAAAAAGATTTAAGTAAAATTAATTCGTCAAGATTACAACGTATGAGACTAAAACTATTAAAATATAAGTTAGAAGTCAGATATATACCAGGTAAAGATCTTCATATTGCAGATCAGTTATCTAGAAATTTTCAGATACTAAATGATGCTGATGATTTTATAGAATATAAAGAAGTAGTACATTCTATAAATATGTCTGATGAAAAAATTAAAATTTTTAAAAGAGAATCATTATTGGATCCAATACTAAGAGAAATTATTAAAATATATAATGCAGGATGGCCAAACAAAAAAGATAAACTACCAGAAAATATAAAAAGCTTTTATAAATTTAAGGAAGATATTTTTGTAGAAGATGGTTTAGTGTTTTTGGGTCAAAGGATTATGGTTCCAACAATGTTAAGAAAGGAAATGTTGGATAAGTTGCATGAGTCACATTTTGGAATAGTTAAAACAAAGTTGAGAGCAAAAGAAATATTATATTGGCCAGGCATAATGAATGACATAGAAGATTATGTTGCAAATTGCAGAATATGTCAAAAATATCAAATATCTAATGTGAAAGAACCACTAATACCACATGTAATTCCAAATTTACCTTTTAAAAAGATAGGTATGGATATCATGGAGATAGGTCGAGAAATTTTTTTGATTATTTTAGATTATTATTCTAAATGGATTGAGATTGTACCATTAATAAGTAAGCAATCAGAAGCTGTAATACAAGTATTGTTAGATGTATTTTCTACTCATGGCTTTCCGAAAGAGATAGTTTCAGATAATATGCCTTTTAGTTCGTATAAAACCAAATGTTTTTTAAATAAGTATAATATTTTTGGTACTACGTCAAGTCCACATTATCCAAAATCAAATGGGTTAGCTGAAAAAGGGGTTGACATTGCAAAAAGAATTATTAAAAAAGCTAAAGATTCAAATCAAGATTATAAAATGATTTTACTAGAATATAGAAATATGCCAATAGCCATGGTATTGGATTATCGCCATCTCAAATGCTATTATCTAGACGTGTAAGAACTAGTTTACCGATTCATGATAGTTTACTATCACCTAAAGTAGAAAGAGATGCAAATATTAGATTAGATAAAAAATTACAGAAAACACAAACTTGGTATAACAGAAATGCAAAGAATAGAAAATTATTTGAGATAGGTGATAATGTTTTGTATAAGATAGGGAAATTTTGGCAACCAGCTATAATTGTTAATAGAGATATAAATCCAAGATCATATTATATTCAAAATGAACAAAATTTTATATTGCGTAGAAATTCATATCATTTAAAAAAGGCTTATAATTCCTTCAATAGGTTTCGAAAATCAAGTAGCAATTATGATGCTGAGAATGAATCAAAAAATAATGAATTTCCTGACGTTATAGATGAAAATATATCAGATAGAAATGAGGAACAAATTCAAAATGAAAATCAATTTAATGAATTTAATCGCAATGAAGAGCGAGAAATGAGATTTTCTAGATATGGTCGTATTTTAAAACAACCAGATCGATTGAAATATTAATTATGCATATCATTTATTGAAATTGTCAAATGAATTTAGTTAGATAAGTTTTTTTTTTATATTATATTACTTATTTACATTAATTGTTAAGGTTTTTGTTTTTTTGGGAGGATGTGATAAGATAAGATTAATTATAATCTTGAGGAGGAGATGTTGGATACTTTGTAATTAAATAAATCAAAGTATGTTTGATTTATTTAATAAATGAATCAAAATATGTTTTTATTATAAATAATTGAATTTTGAAATTATATGATATTATTAATAATTTGTACTTCAATTAAACCACATCTTAAAATAAATATAATAATTAAATGAATGATTTGTAGTTTAATAAATCTAACTAATATAAGAAATCTTACAGTTTTTGTACTATATATTGAGTATTGACGTTTGTATATAAGGTCTGAAAGTTGTTTCTATCTTCTTAGAAATTTTAAAATCAAATATACATATCTATTCATTTTAAGCATCTGGTAACCATTTCAGTATTTGTATAGTAATTGATGATATTATAGTTTATTTATGAAGAATACAAGAAGTTATTAAATAAATGAGCTTTTATTTTATTTTATTTTATTTTATTTTTAAATAATGAAATTTGTTGTTCCAATACAATAAACAGGATTCAATTTATTAAACAACATCACGTCCCGATAGAGAATATGATAAAATTAATGATTAGCTCTGTAAGTTTCAACAAAAAGAATTGAGATTACTTATAGTTGAATATGCATAAATGTCACCCGACAAACAAAATTTGCAAGGTGAACCAGTGTATGCACATTTCGTGCACCTTTTTTTTACAAAGTTTTAATGGTTTTGTAAATATTTTAGTGTATATTTTAAATTTAGATAAGTTGTAGTATTTGAGTGACTCATATAAATATGATTAAAAAATGTATATAGAACTTTCGGGCATAAATACCAAATTATTTGATGACTTCTATGACTAGGATCGTCTGATACTTTATGAATCTGACAAACGAAGATTGCAGTCGTATTTAAAAGTTGTAAATTGAAAATGTAGGTATATGATTGCATTGGTAGAATATGAAGATGCTGAAATCTTGCTCATGCTCATTTTGATAAAGTTTTCAGCATAAAACTTTTTTGATTACATTGTTTTTAGTTTTGGGCAGCGATGTATATCAAACATAGCTCTTTGCTAAAGTACATGTATTTTTTTATCTCTGTTTAGAAATTTATTACAAAACTAACACGAAACATCAATTCGTCGCCGGAAAATTATAACAAATCATAAATTGACACAATTTAGTGAAAAGATGATGACTACTCAAAAACCTCTCCATTTAGCGTTTCAAGAAAATATTACAAAATCACAAATTCATATTTCTTTCAAATTTCCAAAAATATTGTAACAATTAAATAAAATAATCAAAAATTCAAACTTTTTTCAAAATTCTAAAAACATTCCAAAAATTATTACAAAATCAAAGATTAAAACTTTTTTCAAAAATTCTAAAAATATTGCAAAAATTATCAAAAATTGAAAATTTTTTCAAAATTCCAAAAATTAGAATAAGATCAAATATTTAAACTTTTTCTAAATTCTAAAAATATTCCAAAAATTCCTACAAAATCAAAATTTGAATTTTTTTTCAAAATTCTAAAAATATATATATAAAATTAACAAATTCAAAAATTCTATTTGTTTTTCAAAATTCTAAAAATCAAAAATTAAAACTTTTGCCGAAATTCTAAAAATATTGCAAAAATTATTACAAAATCGAAAATACAAACTTTTTCAAAATTCCAAAAATATTTCAAAAGCTATAACAAATTCAAAAATTTCCATGTTCTATTACATTTACGTCCTACAAACAGCTAAATTTTTTTTACCAAAAAATTGGCTTAAAAATAAATGAAATCATTTTTTTGACACACTTGATAATATTTTTTTGACAAACTTATAATGCAATAAAATTCTCAATAATAATTTAATCATGTTCATTACAATTCATTTCATACAAATAACTAATTTTTTTTTCTAAAAAAATAAATGAAAATCATTCTTTTGACACACTTAACATTATTTTTTTGACAAACTTATAATATGCCACAATTCTCTATAATAATAATAACATTTCAAGTCATACAAATAATTAATTTAATTTTTTCCAAAATATTGGGTAAAAAAATAAATATAAATCTTTCTGTTGACACATTTGACAACATTTTTCTGACAAACTTATAATGCCATAATTCTCAATAATAATAATAAAATTTCACGTCATACAAATAATTAATTTTATTTTTTCCAAAAAATTGAGTAAAATAATAAATAAAAATCTTTCTTTCGACACACTTGACAACATTTTTTTGACAAACTTCTAATGCAATAATCTAGTTTTTGATCTCACATACCAATCCCAACCATCAAATTTTCTCCACATTCTATGTTCCTACTCATTATCACTTAAAATGAACGTTTTTTAAGCCAAAAATATGAAAATTTGCTGTTTTTGATCTACTTAAAGATTTGTTGACACACTTCCGGTACAGTTATCAAACACATCGTCCTTTCGGACCTGCCTATAGAGTATGCCTATTTTTAGAAAAAAAAATTTTTGAAATCGCTCCCGCAGTTTTCTAGATTTTGAAGGTAATGACGGCCGGTCGGCAGACAGACATACATTTTTTTTATTTGATTTTTAAGAATCAGTAAGTCCTAAGACGTCGAAAAATGCCACAAAAAGTGGGGGAAGAATTTCAATTTTAGCTCATGAATTCAATACTTTTGTTGCCCTTTTTAATGATGAAATTTAAGCGAAAAAAAAATCAGAAATCCAAAAATTTTAATATTTGATTTACATATAATGAAAAAAAAATTATGAAAATATGAAAAAAAATTAAATATCAATAAACGGACATGAATTACACTACAAATAAAAATTACTAAAAATACAATAATTCTTAAAACCACTTTATTAATTATTCAAAGTACTCGTTTGTTTTTTGTGTTTGTTTTCATTACCTTCAAAAAAAAATTTCGCACATAATTTTAGATAAAAATAAGATAAAATCCATCAATTTAATTGCGAAAGTTTTTTATTATGCAGAAAACATGCGTCTGAAATGTGTGTACATTGTGCATATTGTGCTAAGACATTTTACAACATTTGAACAATATTGTACAATACATTCTTCAGAATCGTACGCTAGCTGTGTTTAACCATCCCTTATTTTATTTACAAAACTAGAAAATGGAGCTCACAATCATGAGTAACTGTAATTGGTAGCTTGTCAATACTGTAAAGCTCCTTCATCAGATGAAGTTGAAGCAGTTTACATATGGTCTTGAATAATTTATTTTGAATAATTTGAAGTGTCTCAGTTTTGTTGCACCAGTAGAGCTTCATAATTAATTTAGATATAATTGTCGACGGTAAATATTTGTGAAATACCTTGACCACAAGACATTTTTATTAACAATTTGCTTGTTCAGTATATTTCGTACTTTTAGGTTGTACATTGAAAAAGTATGTATGTGATTGAATTTGTATATTATGCGTCTATTTTCACAATGTTTTAATGATACAATTTAAATGAAAAAAGATAAGAAATCAAAAAAATTTAAATATTTGACTTACATATAAAAATTATTATTAGTTTTCCCATAATTTTTTTAATATTATAAAATTTTTTAGCAAACCGACCATTTATATATAACTATTAGGTGCAATAGGAGTGGATTTTATTCACACTTTCCCATTCCCATCTCTTAAAAATGCAAAAATATTATTATTTGAAACATCGCTATAGTTTTCGATGAAAACTTACTAATGAACCTCGTCACTTCCTTATTTCCATTCTTTCGGGTAATCGGGTTACTACTTCAACTATAAAATGAGACTCTCGATCTTTAGATTTGGAGTTTCTTCCTTATTATGACGAACGTACTCAGCAGAGTTCCTCTTTCAACCTGTCCTGTAACGGCCACGAGAAGTTTTATGAAATGAATTTCGCATCCCTTTCTCGTAATTTTCTAGTTAGAGGATATTTTGGAAATGAATGGGTTTCACTACAAAAACTTGCCAGTCCATCTAATTTCAGATCAATAAACCTCTTATTAAGCGGAATAATTTTGAGAAGATACAATTTTTTTATAATGTTTTGTACTTATTCGCCGATTGCTTATTATTAAAAAAGTTAAATCTCCAGTTTCTCTAAAAGTTCTAACTAAATCTGGTGTAAGACTGGCTTCCAATAAAGTTGGGGTAGCTTACTAGGAAGCGTTTGGGTTTTTACTAATTCTGCTTCGTAGTGGTTTGGCTTACGAATAACGATGCCGACTTTTTTATTATAAAAACTCTTTTTATATTGCTCCATTGTTGAGAACCAGTTCTGAGAACTCTAAGCTCCTGCAGAAAATTTTAAAACTATAACTAAATATATTCTAAAAACGGTTCTTTCTTTCATTTTACTTCAAGACTATAAATTAAATACAATCAAATAGAATCCAATTCCAATTACTACCAAAATTGAATTTTTGTTTTGATTTTCTCTTTTATTGGATTAGATTTAAATGGAATATGAAGAAAGTATAAAATGTACGATCCAATAAATCAGTTCGAATTACAAGATAAAATGCCAGCATTTTGTCTAAAAATAAAATCTTTCGTTCTTCGCCTTCAATTTATATAATATAAAAAAAACATTCTAATAATTGGTTTCCGTTTCTTGTTTGTTTTTATTTAAAAATTTACATATCAAAATTTGCAGCATGTGGGTTGTTCCTATTAACTTTTTTTTTATTAAACCGCGTTATTTAGGTAAATATGTTATTTTTGGATAGAACATATTTATAAATGTATCACTGGTAATGAAATAAAGTTAGAAACCGTTCATACGAAACTAATTGAATTTTGTTTGGTAAACAATTTTAAATATTTTTCAAACCAAAACTCAAGCTACTATATGCTCTGATTTTCATATTGAACAACTAATAGTGAAAAATATAAGAACTAAGAATGCAATCGCTAAAGCGCTGTCACCACTGCGTAGTTTTTTCAACAACAATAAAATATATATTTCACATTTGTTTTATGATAAAATTTTATAATATATCACAACTGATGATTGCGACATGTCCACTAGTTACTTCGGTCTGAAAGACCTAAGTATTACATTCATGAGCTCAAAGTGAAATTCTTACCCCCACTTTTTTGGCATTTCTCGACGTTTTAGGACCTACTGATTCTAAATAAGCAAAAAGCCGGCCGGCCGCCGTCATTACCTACGCTGCAGGGAAAACCGCTGGAGGGATTTCAAATTTTTTTTTTCTAAAAATAGGTATTTACAAGGGACAGGTCCGAAAGGACGCTGTGTTCCATAACTGTACCGGAAGTGTGTCAAAAAAATCATTATGTGTGTCACAAATAGCAAATTTTCATATTTTTGGCTTCAAGCCGAGGGTTGGAATGCAGAACTGTTACAAATGATTGAAGTTTCAAATAAACAGGTGCTCCGGGTATTCCAGGTATGCTAACAGGTATTCCAATACCGTACAAAAACTAATTAGTTCTTTGTCATTTAATTCTCCATCTTTTATCAAAGTTTCATCAAAACTGATTAATGCACGAAGTCTGTATACTTCCAACAAACTTTAAAAACAAAGCGGGAATAGTCAGCAGTTGTATGGTGGACCGCCACTTTGATAAATATATTCCAAAAGTTGATCGTAATCTTCTCACATTAGTTGAAACATTTTTCATAAGTTTTATCATAATCACTTCATTATTGTAGACTGGGGCCCTATTCCCGAACACATAAATGTCATTACAATATTGTAAATTCACACAATATTGTGAATTTCATATTATGTAACATCAATTTGGTGAAAATTCAACACAATACTGTGAATCTGGCAAGAACAATATAGTTACTGTCAAAATCACAATTTTGCTTTATGTTTTGTGTGTTGACTTTTTCATACAAATTTCATCGATTGGCGTAAAAATTAATTTATAACGCAAAATTAATTAAGTCTTTGACAATATTAAATAATCATATTTTTATAAAATACCATTAAAACATATTTATTTATTGAATATATTTTTATTTCATTTTGCATGTTTTAAGATAAAAAAAGTTAGCTGTCAAAAGTACGAATCTAGTACCAAAAATCTGTTATAATTTTGTAAAAATTTGTTATAATTGGTTTGTGGTCTAATATACACAAATATGAGTTACAAAATACCATTTTTATAAGAAGTTGTTAAGCATTTTAATGAAATTGACAATATTGTCGATTGACAAATATGTGTTCGGGAATAGGACCCCTGTAGTATGAATATCGATACTAAAAAAACTGCAAAAAAATGCAAGAAAAAAAATTTTACCGAAAGCTGAAAACCGGAAGCAGAACTGTTGTGAACCATAGTGCCTATGTACTTGCCTATGTACCAATGCCTTGCATGTGTATCAAGTTCCATCCAATTTGATTAAAAGGCACATATTTTATTGTGCTTTTAAAAAAACAAGAACTTGGAGACGCCCAACACTTTGTTCAATGTCGCTCAAAAACTAATCAGCTCCTTGTCATACATGCTTAATTTTTGTTGTGATGTCATTAAAATTTATTTACGGACGAATATTGTATGCTCTCAACAAAAATAAAAAATATAGTGAGAAAAATCACATAAGGTTCACTTATTGTGGACCCCCAGCCTTTTGTCCAATGTACCCCAAAAGTTGATGCAATCTTTCTCATACTGATTGAAACCTTTAAAGAACGTTTCATGAGAATTGATTTGTAACTGAAATCTATAGCAAGACTAAACACCGCAAAAAAAAACTTTTTAAACGTCAGTGACAAACCGGAAGTTGGTACGCAGAAATATTGGAAACACTGCTAAAACCTTAAACACGAAGTTTCAATATGATTGAAATTCAGAATTAGAAGATACAAGCTTACAGGTGTTCGAAAGACCCACATCCTCCAATTTTGAAATGAATCCAGATCTTCCATTTTTAAGTAAACCTGGATCACATACCAAAGTTTCATCAAGATCTCTTGCATTTTTTGTCAACCACCTACCCACCTACAAACGAACCCACAGACATACATACACAAATTTTGGCCAACATAACATTTTAGATCGACTTCATAAATGGCAAACAAGTTGTATGGGTGAAATAAAAAATGCATGTATTCGGGATGATACCTGAGAACAGGGTGGCTCTAAAGATTTCTGGAAATTCAAATTCCGGGTATCTTTGAAATCGAAATGGAAAAGAACGGCTCATCTAATGTAAACGGTTTTATATGCATTCGAAAGGTAAATTATTTGCCTATTAAAATAAAAGTACACCGTAAAATGTTTGCTGCACTATTAAAATATTAAGAAATACATTTTTAAAGATAGCGTTGATGTCATAGGTGAAGCATTTTTTGAACTTTGTTTTCTCACAATATAAAAGTTCCAACCTTAGCCTAAAAAACACTAAACATAAAGGTAGCGTATTTTTGGTTCCGCAGATATTAATGTTTGAAGATGTGCATCTCATGTCGAAAACTTTTAGTTTTAGAACTTCGTAATCTGGACAACCGGCGGATGACCAATCGACTTCATACTCGGCATAAAAGCACCATAGATAAAATAAAAGTGTTTTTTGAAAAATTTTAAAGTATTTACTTTGAGAACAGGGTGATCCAAAAAATTTGAGGGAATTTCAAAGTCATGGTAACTGTGGGATCAAATTACTAGAGAGCGGCTAACACAATTAAACGGTTTTATATGCGTTAGAAAGGCTTATCAGCCTATCTGATAAATACGCAGTAAACTTTTTACTTACACGGTTAAAAATACTATGAAATAAACGTTTAAAAGATGGCGCTCATGTCATAGGTCAAGCATTTTTTGAATTTTTTTCCACAATACGAAAGTTTCAACATTACTCTAAAACACCCCCAAAAATTTCAAGATTGAGTTTTGTTTCGATCTAAAGATAACAATTTTTAAAAATGTGGATCTCATGACAGACGTTTTAGTTGTTAAAACAATATCTTTAGAACTGAAACAATCCTCGATCGTGTTGTAAACCCATAACATCGAGGTCATTCTTCATTATTAGAATTGCTTATTTATCAAACACGCGCAATAAAGCAGGAAACTCTTGTTTCACTTAAAATTATTTAAAACTCTTGCTTCCCATAAATTTATTAAAAAACTCTTATTTCACATAAAATGTTTAAAAACTCTTGTTTCCCATAAAATTATAAAAAACAAAAGCAAAACTAAAAATGATGAATTGACTTTTTAATTAAAACAAATAATTTTAATAAACATAATTATTAAGTTCTTTAGTTTTAAATTGAAGCTCCGACCGGAGGGTAACAAAATTATTGTTATAAATAAAATAAATAAAATTAAATCTATGTGTTGTGTTCAAAATTCATTTTCCTAGTCACGAGTATTTCTACAAATTTGGTGACAGCGGTGGGATCCCAATAAACAAAACGGGTCCAAATACTGTGATTAGAAAAAAATTCGTAAAGTCCGGTCGTAAAAAAAAAAAAAGAAATTCATTAAATTTTTGAAAAATCGATAAAAAAAATAAATAAATAACTTTCAGTGCAATAACTTTCAGTGCAATAACTTTCAGTGCATCAGTGATTTATAGAATAATAAAATTGCTGAAAAGATTTAGCTATAAAGATTTTTTTTTTAAAAATTTTTGTTTGCACACAAAATAAACAGAAAACACAACTAATACACGGTTTCAACCAATTCGATACCCAGCAACAACATTACACATCCATCATCTACGGAAATAAAAGAATTAGTCAAGGAAAATTATATTATGTACAATTCAATCAAGATTCAATCAAGATTCATCAAAAATAATTAAATTTTCTCCATCACTAACAACAACAATTTTTTTCAACAAATCTACATCAGGAAGATCCAAGAAGACATACAAACTGGCAGATGTAAGTTTTATTTTAAATCTTTAATTTTTCTAAATTTTGAATTCTAAATTGCTCTAAAGTTTAAGTGTTTCTATAAAATAGACTAAATTAAAAATCAATTTTAGCTGTTTAAAGCATAACTTTTTGTTTTGGTAAATTATTAATGTCAGACGATAATAATCGTAAAAGTCTTTCTTTAAATATTAGTTTAAGAAATCGAAAAGTGCGAAAAATTAATACTAGTGACCAACCAACTATTTCAAATAATCCATCTGACATAATTGTTGAATGTTCGTCATCAGATAACCCAGATAGTGTCGAAGTTTCTTCTGATTCCGAATCAGATAAACCTACCTCAGTTTCAATTTGTGAATTTTCAAAATCAAATTCAAATATCAAAGTTGAAAATTTAAATAGTCCTACAATGTCACTTGACGTTTCGTTTGCTTTAAAACTAATCCCTGAATTCAGTGGTGAAGCTATTCTATTAAATAAATTCATAAAAGGTGGTGATATTATTTATCAATCAGCTACAACTGTAGAAACTAAAAAACAATTTGAGAATATAATATTAATGAAATTATCTGGCAAAGCATACCAATGCGTTGAAAATAACGAACTAACCTCATGGGAATCAATCAAAGAGGAATTAATTAAACAATTTAGCAAAACTCGCACTTATAATCACGTAAATTCAGAGTTAGTACATTCACGACAAAAAACGGGTGAAACCATACATGATTTTGCAAATAAAATTGAAACACTATTAGCCGAACTAAATAGTTCATGCATTCAAAGCGAAGGTATAGAAACCGCCAAACATTTCCGAGGGTTGCACTCAAAGCTAGCTATTAACAGTTTTTTAGACGGCATAAACCCTATTATTCGAAAAAATTTGAGAAACGACTTTTCAGATCTTAAAAGTGCGGTACTAGCTGCAATAGAAGAGGAAAAAAAGTTGTTATTCAAACCAATAAATTCTATGCCATTTAGTAAAGAAAATCCTAACTCAAATTCAAAGTTATTATTCTGTTACAAATGTAAAAGAAACGGTCATACTATATACAATTGCAGACACAATTTTAATAACAGAAATTTCTTGCAAACGCGTTCAAATATTCCGTTAAATAATCAGCAAATAAGATACGCGACAATTATTTGCACATATTGCAAGAATCATGGCCATAGTATAAATGAATGTAGAAAGTTAAAAGCCAAACACAATAATAACGGAAATGGCAGTTACCAAGGTTATTATTACAGAACGGAAAATAAAAATCTTAATACGATTCCCAATGTACAAAGTTCCAATCCGGGAAACGATCCAACCCCGAGCACGAGCGGAGTGACTCAAATGGGGAAATTGTAACATTAGAACCGCAAATTTTATTTAACAATAATTTTAAAGAATCAAACGAATTTCTAATACTAACATTAAACATAAACGAAAATAAGGAAAATAAAACAGATTTTTTGTTGGATACGGGAGCATCCATTAGTTTACTAAAAAAAAGTAAAGTTAAATTAGAAACAGACGTACATTTTAACAAAAAATTTTTACTCAAAGGCATTGCTGACGAAACAGTTCAAACTTTAGGTGTATGTTATTTACAAATACAAATTTGTGATGCAAAAATAATGCATTCATTCAATATCGTTGATGACGATTTTCCAATTCCCACAGATGGAATTTTGGGTCAAGATTTTTTTTATAAAACTAATAGTGAAATTAGCTACGGAGATAAAAATGTATCTCTAAAAATAAACAATAAAATTTATAACCTAAATTTAAAAACAAATTCTAAATCCCATTACATACCGGCTAGAACGGAAAAGTTTATTCGAGTTATGGTAAATACAAATGAAGAGAGTGTCTCATTATCACAAGAAATTTTACCTGGCGTTTTTATCTCAAATTCTATAGTCAAGCCAGAGAACTATTTAGTAACAGTGAGTATATTAAACTCTACTGAAAATGATATAGAATTAAATGATGTTCCATTAAATTTGTTTAGTATAAACAATTTCGAAGTTTTACAAATTAATTGTAATGTGGAACAACGTATGAAAACATTAGAATCTTCTCTAAAACTAGATGATTTAAATAACGAAGAAAGAATGTCTATTTTAGAGATATGTCGACAATATAATGAGTATTTTTATCTCGAAGGAGATCACTTCACTTCTACCAGTGCAATTGAGCATAATATTCCAATTTGTCCTAATCAGCCTCCCATAAATTCAAAACCATATAGATTACCTGAGTCTCAGAGATCAGAAATAAATAAACAAGTTAACGAAATGATGGAAAAAAATATTATTCAACCAAGTTCCAGCGCTTGGAATTCGCCTTTGTTATTAGTTGCGAAGCGTCCAGATTCTACTGGCCAGAAAAGGTTTCGCGTGGTGGTAGACTACCGAAAATTAAATTCAGTTACCATTGGTGATGCTTATCCTCTTCCAAATATTACAGAAATTTTAGAACAATTAGGTAAATCCAAATATTTTTCAACCCTGGATTTAGCCAGTGGTTTCCATCAAGTTAATATAAGTAAAGCAGACAAACCGAAAACTGCTTTTAGTACTAGCCATGGCCACTACGAATTTAACCGTATGCCATTTGGGTTAAAAGGTGCGCCTGCAACCTTTCAGAGATTAATGAACTCTGTACTTACTGGTTTACAAGGAAGTAAATGTTTTGTTTACTTGGACGACATTGTTATCTACGGATATGATCTTAGGGATCACAATAACAAATTAATTGATGTTTTAGAATGTCTTAAACATAATAATTTGAAGCTTCAACCAGATAAATGTAATTTTTTGAGAAAAGAAATAAATTATTTAGGTCATGTAATTACTGATAAAGGAATTAAACCAGATCCTTTAAAAATTTCTGCTGTGAAAAATTTTCCTAGAGCAAATTGTACAAAAGATGTGAAATCATTTTTAGGTTTAATTGGCTATTACAGAAAGTTTATTCCTGACTTTTCAAAATTATCAGAACCATTGCACAAATTATTAAAAAAGGATGTCAAATTCGAATGGAATGGTTTTTGTGACGAAGCTTTCAATAAATTAAAAGAAAAATTGGTGAATCCTCCAATCCTTCAGTATCCCGATTTTTCTAAGGAATTTACAATAACAACAGACGCTAGTGATCATGCTATAGGTGCAGTACTTTCACAAGGAACAGGTTCAGTGGATCTACCAATTGCTTTCGCAAGTAGAACTTTAAATAAAGCTGAGCGAAACTATTCCACCATTGAGAAAGAATTGTTAGCAATTGTCTGGGCTGTTACGTATTTTAGACCGTATGTCTACGGACGACGTTTTTTAATTATAACAGACCACAAACCATTGGTATGGGTATGCAATATTAAAAATCCTTCATCTAGATTAATGAGATGGCGTATTAAGTTAGAAGAATACGATTATAGAGTAATGTATAAACCTGGTAAACTTAATACTAATGCCGACGCACTTTCTAGAATTCCTATGACCACTTCTCAGATTAATGTTGTGACACGAGCTCAGTCGAACAAAATAATAACAAATAATAATCACAATATACCAGAAATTTCAGAAATTATAAATAATGGAAAAGTTGATGTAGCAAAAAACGAAAATAATATTAGTGAACAAATTAGCGAGCATACAAATATAAAAAATAAAGATTCAAATCATGTTGAAGTAATTGATAGAAATGTGATAAATACGATTTTACAGGAATATCATGAAAATCCTTTAGGTGGACACATGGGTGTATCTAGAACATTTAGTAAAATCAAGCAAAAATACTACTGGAAAACCATGTTTAAAGATATTAAAAAGTTTATAAGAAGCTGTACGTTATGTCAAAAGAATAAAATAGGTAAAATAAATAAAATTCCTATGAAAATTACAACAACTTCAGAACAACCATTCGAAAAAATATTTCTAGATGTTGTTGGCCCTCTACCTGAAAGCTTTTCAGGACAAAAATATATTCTTACAATACAGGATGATTTAACAAAATTTTCAGATGGAATTCCAATGCCAAATCAAGAAGCAGAAACAGTTGCTAAAGCCTTTGTTAAAAATATAATATGTAAATTTGGTACCCCTATTAGTGTTTTGACGGATCAGGGATCAAATTTCACTAGCAACCTTTTTAAACAGATGTGTAAATTATTAAAAATAAAGAAAATTCAATGTACAGCATATCATCCTCAAACCAACGGCGCTTTAGAGCGTTCTCATAGAACATTGGGCGAATATATTAGAAATTTTTGTACAAATGATCCATTAAACTGGGATGAGTGGATACCGTATGCCATGTTTACTTACAATACAACTCCCCATACTTCTACAAATTATTCTCCATTTGAATTATTATTCGGTACTAAAGCAAAATTACCTACTTCTTTAACATGCGAACCAGAAGCAATGTATAATTATGATGATTATCTTTTTGACTTAAAAAACAAATTACAGAATTCACATCTAATAGCGCGGAAAAATTTAATAGCAAATAAAGAAAAATCTAAAACTTATTATGACAAAACATCTAAACCATTTTTGGTAAATAAAGGTGATTTAGTATATTTGAAAAACGAACTTAACAAAAATAAAAAACTTAATCCATTATTCCTTGGTCCTTATTTAGTTTTAGAAACACCTAGCGCAGAAAATTCTATAATAAAAATAGGAAATAAAACTCGTACGGTTCACAATAATCGTCTTAAAAATTGTAATCAAAATTGATTTGCAACTTAATAAATTTTTTTAATTAATTTTAGCAAGGAAAATGAGTCTTTTTGTTTATGTCACTCTCAACTTCATAGGCACTTGTTTTGCCGATTTTAATGTGACAACCATAACTAACCCTAACGGAATTTATTTCGAAGAAATAGGAACAGTTAACATATATGAATCTAGTTGGCGAATCGTAACTTATTTAAATCTAGATACATATCATCAAGAATTCAAGATGCTCGAAGACTGTATATCACAAACACTGGCAATATGTAAAGATGTACACACGAGAAATGACTATTTTTTAAGCTTAAAAAATTATTTAGAACATAGTTTTAGAGATGTTACAGTCGACGATGATTTTCTAACAGAGATATTTGAACGAAAATCTAAAAGAAATAAGCGAGGTATAATTAATGGTATTGGTAGGATATCTAAAACACTGTTTGGTACTCTCGATGACGAGGACGCAACTAATTATGACGGACAAATAAATAAAATAATAAAACAAGATAAAGAATTTAATCATTTGTTATTAGAACAAACCTCAATTTTAAAAAGTTCTGTCGAATTTACAAATAGAACTTATAACTTGTTTAACAAAAAATTTAATGAAATCAATAATCAAATAGAGGAATTACAAAATAAAAATAAAATTGAAAACAATAAAATTTATAAAATACAAAAATATGAAGAATTAAACAACTTAATTATAGGGTTGTTAAGCTCTTTCCAATTAAAACAAACAGATTATATTAACATAATAATGATGGCACAAAACCACAAGTTACATCCTCATTTAATAGTTCCAACGAAACTGATATCGTTATTAAATAGTATTAAGTCAAATTTACCAATAAGATTAAAATTTCCTTTTTCGATTATAACTGATAATCTTTTTGAAATATATAACTTAATTAAATTAGATACTAAATTTAAAGAAGGTAAATTAATTTTTGTGGTAGAGATTCCATTAATTCAGTTAAATAATTATAAACTTTTTAAAATAATAAGTATCCCTACACTATTTATCAACAATACATACGCGTTAATTTCAATAAAAAATGATTATATTGCCGAAGATCAAAATAATAAATTCTATTTATTTTTCGAAAAAGAGACAATCAGAAATTGCATAAAAATTGGTTCGAAACAGTTAATATGTAAGCAAGATTCTCCAAGATATAGTTCTAACTACAATCATTGTGCTATACATCTGCGACACCAACAAAAAATAAATGCGGATAGTTGTCAAATTCATTTTTTAAATTTATATTCAGACATATGGATTAAATTAAATAATCCTGGTCATTGGTTATTCATATCGCCGATAGCAAAAAAAATAAATGTAAACTGTAACGGGACCGATTCCAACATTGAGATTTTGGGAACGGGTTTAATAAATTTTAAGAAAAATTGTTATTTGTACAATGGCGAAATTACACTGTTTTCTAGCAGTGATTATAATTCTGAATTAAGATTACAAATTTCATTTACTACTAATTTGACAATGCACATCAATGAAAATTTTAATTTCTCGAATAATAAAGAACTATTGCCCAAAGTAAAAACGTCTCAAATAACTATAATAATGAACTCAACGAGATAAGTAAACACATTTCGGAACTCCAGAATAAAGAGCGTACATTTTTGAAAAATAGTAACAAAGGAATGGAATCTCACCATTTTCACATTTATAGTTTGTACGGAATTTTTATTTTATCTGCTATAATAATATTAATATGTTATTTCCTAAAATGCAAAGTTAAATGCAAAAGGGAAGAAATAAATAAACCGGTGGAACAACCGGAAATAAATGAAACAAATTAGGATTTAGGAATAAGCAACATATGTAAATATGACATTGACAACAAATTTTTATTTACTTTAATTTTTATTAAACTATACTTTTTTATTTAAATGATAATCTATGGAATATCATTTCACTTAAGAGGGAAGGTGTTGTAAACCCATAACATCGAGGTCATTCTTCATTATTAGAATTGCTTATTTATCAAACACGCGCAATAAAGCAGGAAACTCTTGTTTCACTTAAAATTATTTAAAACTCTTGCTTCCCATAAATTTATTAAAAAACTCTTATTTCACATAAAATGTTTAAAAACTCTTGTTCCCATAAAATTATTAAAAAACTCTTATTTCACATAAAATGTTTAAAAACTCTTGTTTCCCATAAAATTATAAAAAACAAAAGCAAAACTAAAAATGATGAATTGACTTTTTAATTAAAACAAATAATTTTAATAAACATAATTATTAAGTTCTTTAGTTTTAAATTGAAGCTCCGACCGGAGGGTAACAAAATTATTGTTATAAATAAAATAAATAAAATTAAATCTATGTGTTGTGTTCAAAATTCATTTTCCTAGTCACGAGTATTTCTACAATCGGTCCGTGAATTATCTTTTCAATTTACATAAAATTGTTGATATCGGGTGAGCTGTTTTCTTGCAATTGCATTTATAAGTTACCTTCAATTTGAATTTTCAGAAATTTTTTGCACTACCTTTAAATTTTTTTACCTTTCGACGTTTTATGTCGTCCAGATACGAATTGCATCAAATATTTGTCTCTTACTCTGTTCATTACAAAACATAATTTCCTTTTCACAAAATTTGTAATGCTGAAAGCTTTATAGTCATCAGGTCCTCGCCGGTTTCATTTGACGATTACCACATATTTTATACTTCATGAAGCGCCTGTCCTTGACGAGTCCGGCAAATTTGTACCTGCCATTTTCCTCGATTTGGCCGCTCTTTACTTCGGCAAACTCCGATTCCCCGGGACCTTGTAAATATACTACCACAATTTTGTTTTTCATTAATGGTGGTGGAAATTTGTTTTAGATAACGAGGGTAACCTTGTCCGACAAATATTTGTCCGCCATTGTCGAGTCCGACAATAGACATTTTGGCATGTTTGCGCTGTCGGACTAGACAATAGCAGACACATTTTTGTCGATCAAGGTTACCCTCGTTTTCCGAAAACGAAATTGTGGTAGTAAATTTACAAGATTTCGGGCAGTCGGATTTTTGGAGTTTGCCGAACGGAAAAGCGGCTGAATCGAAGACAATGCCAGATACAATTGTGGTCGAACTCGTCAAGGACAGGCGCCTTACGAAGCATACAAAATGTGGTAGTCATCAAATGAGAGGGTCGGGGGCCTAGTGAGTAATAGTCATAATAGGCGTGTTCCGTTGAAGATCAAACTTTCTTAAATTTGATTTGATCTACTCTACCTCGAACAAGTTGTGTAGATGAAAAGTCAGTCACATCTAAATGTAAACCCAATATAAATTTTTTCAATAATCTGAAACTGTGTGGTTAAATTTGAAACAATTTTAAGCTTTTGCGTTTGGTTTGAGCTGGTTTGAGCTGGTTTGAGCAGAAAACTTGTTCCAAGGGAACACATGTAATAGCTATTTCAACTGTATCTGAATATCTTAAATTATTATTTTGTTTGATCATCTTCATTGAAATTTGTTGTGTATGTTTCATTTGAGAATTTCAAAGTCGTACGCCCAATAAGTACGCATCAAAAGGTTTTGTTTTTTGAATTCTACTTGCTTTATTAAAATTGCCAATAAGATATTTCTCATATAATTTTTCATAAACGTCAGGATAATATATAAAAAAAGTTACCATATATACTATTCTCACTAATATTTGATATGACCAAAATCATATTACATTTAATTTATTGTTGAGAGAGGGCTACCTAGTGTTAGCAAACTGAACTCCAAAACAGAGAATCAGGATTCGATACCCATCTAGATCCAAGAGTTTTTAAGCACAACATTTTAAAAATCGTTAAAAGCGGTTTTCCAATTTGGTTGATAAATTGGAAAACACTCGATTAAATGAAGTTTTCAAGTGACTCGATCATCAACTCCACCTTAAACATGAGTAAATTCAAAACTAATACAGGTGTACGATACTGGTGGACAACCTTTGTCTTATATGGAAATATATGGCACAGTAAATAAATAATTATTTCGTCAGTGGTTTTTAGTGTAAAAACTTACTACCGATAAATTATAAAATTATTTTCCGGTATTTTCATATAAACTTTTGGTAGGTAAAACCGATTAATCGGTTAATCGTTTACCAAGTTTGCATGCCCTAGTAACGATAAACTGATTATGAAAATTAAAAAAAAAACTTTTTAAGCGCAAGTGACAAACCGGAAGCAAGTAAGCAGAATTATTGAAAATAGTGTAAAAACCTTACAACTCTCTTAATATATTGAAAGGCAGGATTAAAAGAAACTCAAGATTCAAATAACCCCAGCCATTTTGTTCAATTTTGAAATAAATGCTGATCTTTTATTTTAAAGTGAACCGGATCATATACCAAAGTTTCATTAAGATTCCATGCGTTTGTGTTAATTTACAATTGTGGTAAACAGGGGCGTCAATTGGGTAGGGCTGGGGAGGGCATTGGCCCCCCCCAAGGATCTGATACTATCAATACATCGATTCAATAAAACCATCCAATCGTGATAGAATTATACACTATAAAAATTTCAATGCACTGTTATTTTGTAAATTCGTCTAATTTTTAGAAGATTTACTTAACTAATATACCAATATTATCGCATACTATTAATTAAAATATTTCTGATAATATAATTATTACGTTACATATTATTTTGGCCCGACTAAAGTTCAGTTCACCGCAATATTCAAACCGTTATCGTTCTTTGTATCAAGGACTAGAGCGCCACCGATACGAAAAGCGGTCGTATTGCTTCTAATCTTCTGATGAAATCAGTTTTATAAACAAAACACGATCGTTCTTCCAAAAACGCCGTGGGTGCGTATTGTGACAAAATTCTATCGTACTATAAGGTGCGCGGCATCACCGCTTTTAGAAGAACGATTGTGTTTTGTTTATAAGATATTCGTGTCTGAGCCACGTCTGAGCCACGATTTCATTAGTATAGCGTTCCTTGAGAGTTCATAGTGCAGTATTTAACATTCAAATTTCAATTGTTATTGGCCATTGGTAATTTATATAAACTTAAAAGTAAGTACATGCAAGAGAACACAACCTAATTATACCCCACTTATTTGGAGAACCCTGACTGTTTGGCCTTGTTTTTTATCTATAAAAACAATAAATTAAAAACAATTCTAAAATGTAAAATCCTATAACATATCAAAAGTTTTCTTGATAGTTGATAATAAAAATAATTACGGGAATAATTTAAATTTATTGGGTTATTTCCAGTGATTTTATGATAGTGAATGTTTTATAATGGACAAGCAATATTTTCTAACGACAAATATTTAAGTTATGTAAATATTTTCAAAGTATGTTATGAAAACTTGCTGTCAAATTAATTTTATGAATTTTTAATTCATAAAATAGCAAAAATTATATGTTTGGTTGGTTATAATAAAATCCAAAACGTATCCTAAACGTCAATCTTTGTTCATTTTTTTTATACAGTCACAGGGAGGGAGAAACTATTATTTTTTTGTGGTAGGTTTTTCTTATAGATTTAAAAGAAGCTCGCAATAATTGTACAATTTTGAATCAAATGAAAAATTTACGCACGTTTATGGGTAGTAAGCTGACCAGACGTCCCATGCTGCGTGGAAATGTCACACATTTTATTGCGTTGTCCCACGGAGAAATCTGTCCCACGAAGCGTCCAACAAAACAAATATTTTCACCACATTTACCCGCATTATCGATATAATCATCTACCTACGTACAGTTGGCGCAATATCTTAGTCAGAGCAATGGCTTCACAGTTTTTTCTTGCAGTTTGTATAATGTTATGTATATGTTGATTTAACCATATTGAGAGAACAAACCAGTGCAATATTATTATGAAAAATAAAATACAAAATATTTTACTTAAAAAGATGCAGATTTGTGTATAAATTCATAAAAATTTAAATTTTTAAGCCAGAGTTTACGAGTCTTTATTCGAGTACTCATTTCAATCCTTCGAAATAATATTCAAAAATTAAAATGTTCATAATTTGAATATCGTTCTTACTCGTAAGAGTAAAATTTTTGTTTTTTCGATTTTACTCCTTTGGAGCAGATTACATTTTCCAGTTCTTTCATTCGATTTGTAAAAGAAGAAAATTAGTCATCCTTTATATTCATTTTTCTAACAATGCATGAATAATTGAACGAATCAAGCATTTTACGTTGAAAAGCATCAAATTTGACGCAAAAGTAAAAGTTTTGAGTATTTGAAAGAAAATATTTATTTCAATTTAGTAGCAAGAATGATATTTTATTATTTTCACTCCTGTATGTTTTTTAAGCTACGCACTGAAAGGACAAAGTAAAAGAGTGATATAAGTAGCGTTTTAAACTCTGTTTAAAACACACTTTAACTAGGAAGCTCAAAAGTAAAATTATTATTTTCTAATATATAATTTTTTTTTTCTCAATAAAGAACAAACAAAGCAAACAGCATAAAAACTTGATAAATGGTATAGATTTGCAAGAGATAGAACGAGAGGTATACTGTATACCTCTTATACTTACAGAATACAGAAAAGATATTAATTATTTAGTAAAATTAAAATAAATTGTTTCAATTGTTTTACAGTCTTTACTTGTGTAACAAAAGTTTTAAGCTACTATAAAAGGTAAATTTATACTAATTTTTAAAATTATATTTAAAAAGTTCTCCTGCAAATCAAGACGGATAGAAAACGTTTACGTAAATTCTTATACGATATTGAATTGGACTATCCTTTTATAAAAAAAATCAAAATTTAACGACGCAAAAGTTTAGTGTATTACCAGTCGGAGTGAATTTGAAAATTAACAGTGGACATTATGATATTAAAAGACATATAGATACAGATAAACATAAAAAAGCGTTGCTATAAGCCGCCAGCTTCAGTAGCTTGAACAAGTTTTGTTGTTATTTTGTTTTCTTGTTGTTATATAACATTGACAAAAAGTTATTTGCAATTTGCACTGATAACACGAACACCAGTTTTAGTGGTGTCACGTCAAGGGGTAAAAATTTAAAAACAAGCTAAACTCGAATTTGAAACAGAGTGTATTGGGTATTGGATTCGCAGCCCATATTCTAAATAATGCAATAAGAAATGCTGCTGATTTAAATGGCAGGGTTAAAAAAATTTGGATATTTTACTGTCTTTACTGGAGACGTTGAAGGAGTTCTGCGGCAAAAGTAATGTCGAACATAACCAACTTATTGGATACAGTGAAACTCGCTGGCCGGCGGTAATGCCAGCACTAGAAAGAATTTAGAAAATGTACGAACCACTGCAACCACATTTCCTAACGGTTGAATGTCCAATTAAAATAAAAGAATTTTTTGAAGAATTAAATAGTAAACAAATAGTAAAGGAAACCATTAAATAGTAAATTTATGCACAATCTAGTTAGCACGTTTTCACCGTTCCACTTTCTCGCAATAGAAATTCTAATTAGTTAGTATTTGGAAGAATGTTTGCATTTTGTCGCACATTTTAACGATTTGGCTCTGGTCAGTTTAGGGTAGACATAACTCTTGCTCTCTGAGACAAATAAAGGAAAACAAACAAACAAACAAAAAAACGATTCGACATAAGAGGGATTGCAATCCCGTGGTGTTTTATGGATCCTGGGACTATGTGACTCATAAATTTTAAATCCCGGGATGCCCGAGATCTAAAAAATCGTATAGGAAAACCATCCTTTTTTCTATGCTGCACGATCTGCTGTCGTTTACAAATTCACTCTCTGAACAGTTACAAAACAAAGATATAATAATTTCTAGCACAAGCACTTTAATTAAAACTACTATCTTGATGCTTAAACAATGCAGAGATGATACTAAATTTAAAATTATTTTTAGCAAATGAAGGGATTTTGCAGAACTTTGCGGCATTCGCTTCGATGAAACAACACCAGAAGACTAGCAGAGTAACCAATGTAGCTCAGAAGCATTTTATTTTTATTTCTAAGTCGATGCATTTAAATGCTTTTAAATATATGTGTGTATAAAAACGTGTATGTTATGTTTTACGAAAAAAATTTTTTTTGTCATTTAAATTCTCGCCCCCCCCCCCAAGATTTTGGTGAAATGACGCCACTGGTGGTAAAGTAAAACAATGAACAGAAAAAGTTGCATTTTCCAAAGAATAGCCCAAAATAGTCAAATTCCAAACAGATAGTCAAAATTTTTTTGAATATCAGGAAACAAACACATTAGCTACATGGGTTATTATCAAAATTTATAACATAGAAAGTTAATCTGTCAGTTAAGTGAACACTACCACGTTAAACCAAATTGATGTTGGTGCTAACTTTATTTAATTAGAATTATGTTTAAACGACCCAGTAAACTTTTGGATAGTTGGATAGTTGTTGGTTAATATTTTATTTCCATCTATAAAAACTAAGACAGTTTTTGATACTTTTGATTATAATATATACTATATGTACAGAGTTATTGATTAACGTATAAGTTGTGGGTGACAATTTTCTTAGAAGTTGAATTTAAGAGATAAGGTATTTTCTTCAGTTAAAGCAAATTGTTTGGAGTTGATTTTTTATACATGGTTGGTTAGAAAGTAACGTTATATATTAAGTATTAACAATAAGTACTATTATTGTCCATTTCATTTTTAATGTTAAATACAAAAACAATCAATTTTGTGCGATGAAAATTCATGTGTTTGCATCGCTGTTTGAATTTTGAGGAATAGTTCGGCGTGTTTACAGACAAGTTATCTGTTTTGGTCCAAAACGGGAAATGCAGTTGGGAAACTCGACTTATTTATATTATTTATATAATTTCAAAAATCTCGTTAATGTTTAGTTCGATCGATGAATAAGAAGTGGTCGATAACAAATAATTTTTGTGACATATTCATTAATTCCCGCAAAATGATTAAAATTGTCAGTCATCTGGCTCAAAATTCCTATTTTGTATGATCCTAACACAATTTTAGTTAAACACTTAAATCTTAATTTCTATGTTATGAGATTCTATGTATTTAAAATTTAAAAATAATAATTTTTTTATTGAGTTATTATGGTTTTGATTTTATATAAAATTTATCGGTTTTTAATTAAATTAATTAATAAGTTGAGTAGTAAAATCCGAAATTCTACGTCCACGCCGCACAGTGGGATTTGTTCATACAATGTTTGGCAAAAAATATAAGGAGTGCTCGTAGAATGTTGAAATTTTGCTCTGAGCCTTTGGTTAGCTCAATTAAGAAAAATATAAAGTTTCATCAAAATTGGCCACGCCCACTACCCCACCGCCCATAGAACCCAAAATTTATTTTTGGCCCAAAGTTTTTGAAATTTGGCACAGAACCTTTTATTACCTCAATTAAGAATAAAATAAAGTTTCATCAAAATTGGTCACGCCCACTACCCACCGCCCATAGAACCCAAAATTTCATGATTTTATGATTTTATAAATTTTATGATTTTATAAAAGATTATTAATTATTTAAACTTTTTTTTTTTATTTGATAGTATGGAGTCTTAACTTTCATTTTATTATAGCGGGAGCACCTAGCACGACCGAGCAACATTTTTTTTCTTCCAAGGAAGTTTGCAATCACGGCATATTATAGAACCAATTTTATTCTATCATGTCTTTTAAACCATATGAGCGATCTTTATAATTTTTTTTTTAAATACGCAGGAAAGGCTATATTTGAAAATAATCACTATTTAAATTAGAGCAATAAAGTTATCTTACGTACAAACACTATAGAAGTGCGTAAACAGTTTTCAATATTTTGGACCAAAATTTACATGTGACTTTACTTCATTATTTCAAAGACAAATAAACGTTTTTTTGGGATACAATTTATGGATTCTTCATACTGAATCAATTTTCTACAAAACTGCATCATTACATTTTTAAATTTTATGTGTCGAAAAAATTACTTATTGCACAAAAAATCCCACTGTGCGCCGTGCTACCTGGGGAACGCTAACAGAATTAGGTTGGTGTAGTTGAGAGGGGCAGGGTAAATACTGCTTATACTCAATGATTCACCATAGCGAGTCATAGGCGCCACAAAATCAATGCAACTCAAGCGTCTGTTCTCCATGCTAGGGGCGGCTTGGATCAAGTGCCTTGGCGTCTGTCTTGGATCAAGTGCCTCGCTATATAAACATGTAAAAAGGTTCTTTCTGGTGACCTTAAGATGCAGAACGAACCCATTCACGAAAATTAGGGTTGGGCGAAGGGCTAACACCCCATTTCCGTAAAAAATTATTTGTCATGAATTCTGTACACAGGCCTCGGTTATCTCGGATTCATTATTAGAACGACCTCGGAAACTGTACCCGAACTACAATTTAAAAATGGGAACCTGGAACGTGCTAAGCCTTAGAAGACCAGGAGATCTACTAAACCATACAAACCAAATTGATAGCTATACACTGGATATAGTGGCGCTACAAGAACTAAGATGGCCAGGGATGGAATCCACGAAACAGCTAAAGGATATCTCTACTATTGCGGTCATGAAAACGGAGGAGAATTTGGAGTTGGCTTTCTCATACACCATCGCGTGAATCAACATGCTATCGACTTTTGCCCAATTAATATGCGGATATACACAATGAGAATCCGTACGCAAAAATTTAATGTAATGATCATCAATGTTCATGCACCTACTGAAGGCAAAGCAGATGACATTAAAGACCTGTTCTTTCTAGAAATCAAAGAAGTCATCAATAACATCCCGCGGCACGATATAAAAATCGTGATAGGTGACTTCAATGCGCAAATTGGTAAAAGTGCAGAACTTAAAACACATGTCGGCCCTAACAGCTTGCATCATACTAGTAACAATAACGGCTTTCGCGCAGCTGAGCTGGCTATGATGTATGATCTAGTTCTAGTATGATCTAGCACTTTCTTTCCTCATAAGAGAATCCACAAAGGAACGTGGAAATCAAACGATGGAAGAACTGAAAATCAAATCGATCATGTCATGATTTCTATAAAAAACACTCCACAAGTGTGACTGACGTTCGATGATACAGAGGTGCTGATATGGACACCGATCATATGCTTGTCATCTTTAAGTACAAGTGCAAATTATTATCTACATTTAATAGGCAAGCAAAAACGACCGTGCGCTGGAATGTCGAAGCATTTAAACACCTTGAAACACTGAATAGATATCAGTAAATAGTAACCCAAAGCATAGAAGAGCATGACATCCCGTCTGAGTTGCCATTAAACAAACAAGAATAATGGCAAACGCTTCAATCAACCATCATATCCACAGCACAAACTACAATCGGAAAACGACCACCGAAATCACTTAACGAATGGTTTGATGTGTGCCACGAGTGCCGCGAAAGCATTGAGCACAAACAAAAACTGCGAGAAAAATGGTTAACAAGAAACACCCGAAGCTCCCAAACTGATTATCTATGCGCCAGAAAAGCCTCAGCAAAACTCCTATGGAAAAAGAAACGCGAACACATGAAGAGCTGTATCGAAAACATCAACCAACATGCGGCTAATGGAAATTTGAAAGAGTGCTTTGCCAATGCACGGAATCTGACAAAAGATTTCCACCCAAGATCTACAGCCATCAAAAATGGAAACAACGAGCTTACAACAAGTGAACGTGATGTGCTGGCAGTATGGCGATCCCACTTTCAAGACCTACTGAATAGGACGAACGAAGTTCATCCTATTAAAGCAATTGCTGCGTCAAGTGAGGAGATTTTTGTTCTTTTTGTCCCTTACCTTAACAATAGAATAAGTGGAAGCTGCCATCAAAAAATTAAAAAATGGCAAATCACCGGGTATCGATGGAATCCCTGCAGAACTATTTAAGAATGGAGGAGCAGCTCTGGTTTCACGTATATGCGATCTGATTCTTGCAATCTGGGACCAAGAAGAACTACCTGCTGAATGGAAAACAGCTCTCATCGTTCCGCTACATACAAAAGGTGACCGCCTAAAGTGTGCAAATTATCGTGGAATCGCACTGTTGAACACTGCATATAAAAAACTAGCTAATGTCATACTCGCTCGACTCATATAAAATACTAGTTAAAGTCATACTCGCCGAATCTATCATCGGCGACTATCAGTGTGGTTTTCGTCCCAAATGTTCAACCACAGATCAATGTTTTACCTTAAGGATGATTCACCAGCTCTACGTTGATTTCAAGCAAGCATATGATAGCATCATCCACGACAACCTCTGGTCTGCACTCATACGCCTTGGTACTCCAGCGAAACTTGTTTCTCTGTGCAAACTCACAACATCGAGATCAAAGTGTAGAATAGTAATCGAAGGGTTAGTTTCTGACTCTTTTGATATAACATCAGGTGTTCGAAAAGGTGATGCACTCGCGCCTGTACTATTTAATTTGGCGCTAGAGTACGCGATAAGAAAAAGCCGAATTAAGACACAAAACTGTATATTTAACAAATTTAGTCAAATTCTTGGCTATGCAGATGATATTGCGCTTCTCGGACGTAGAACAAGCGATATTAAGGATAGTCTCCATCAGCTTGAAAGAAATGCTAAACGACTTGGATTATGCATTAACACCGGCAAGACTAAACTTTTAATAACATGCAGGAATATACCTTCCGGCAATCTGAATACTGGCGACTATGAAATAGAACGTGTAGAAAACTTCAAATACCTCGGGTCTGTAATAACATCGTCAAATGACATGCAGGCATATATTAAAGCCCGTGTCTCAGCCGAATACAGAGTTTTCTATGCATACTCAAAACTTTTACAATCAAAACATCTTTCGCAGTCGTGCAAGCTCACACTTTACAAAGCATAAATTCGACCTGTGCTTACATTTGGAAGTGAAAGCTGGACACTGACTACCTCCGATTGTAGAATTCTATCAACATTCGAGAGGAAAGTCATACGAACAATTTATGGTCCATGTAAAGTTGCTGAAAATCAGTAGAGAATCTGAATGAATCATGAAATCAGACAGCTTCTTGGAGGCTGCGATGTAATCGGATTCATTAAATCAAACCGGATTAGATGGTTTGGTCATGTAGAAAGGGCATCATTAGATCAACCAGCTGGTGTTCGACGAAGAGGAAAACCTAGAAAACGCTGGCGTGATGACATCATCTAAGACCTTCGTTATATATGATGTCGAAACTGGGGTCAACTGGTCATGGAACGAGATGATTGGAAAATTAAATTCAGTTTCTATCATCAACTTTTCAGATGATAGTATTTATTTTTTTTGACTGTAAATGGCGAAAAGCTCAAAAACTGCAAGAAAGCAAAAATAATTTCACGAGTTAATAATAGTTTTGAAACAACAATTTCTAAAAAAATCATTAGTTATTTAGTATTAATATTATATGTATTATATAATCGATTATATCTAAAATAGTGGTATATAAATTGTAAATAAATTATATACAATAAAAGTAAATGAAACGACAAAATGGCGACAACACATTATAGAGCAATTGTTGTAGCTTGTACAATAAGAAAATGCGCTAAGATTTGAAAAAAATGTGAATCGAAAATACGTAAAGAAAACGTAAAATTTTCACATCACGATCTTGAAAATATGTGTTTAATCGTTTTATACCTAATATAATATAATTTTTATTATGATTTCGATATGAAAATCAATTAATGTGATAATCGGTTATAAACCAGTTGAATTTGCAGATGAAATTATCTGACAATTCTAGCAGTTAATTAGTAAATCAAATAATTTTTCAAAAAGTCAGTTGCTATCAGCTAACTTTTCTTGCAGTGTTTATATCTATCTCGCGCATGGTATCCCTGTTTTTCTCATACAAAATATTTTTCATCGACTTTTCAGATTATGGTAACTGCAAAATTGATTATGGGAGCTGAATTTAATTTGTGTGTAATATGGTCAAATTTGTGTGTAATATGGTAATATTTAATTTGTGTGTAATAAGATTGTTTCTTTGTTTTGTTTTATTCTTGTTTCAGCCAAAAACCTCAACATTAAATTGGATAACATAATTTCAAATTTTCAATCATATAAATTTAGTATAGGTAGCTATATTATAATATAATTATTATTAT